>OY728123.1:1209447504-1210123129 GCA_963277665.1 Viscum album
GGGTACCAAATGGATCCCAGAGAGGGTGTGAGATAAATATTAGTGGGCCACCACCAACGGTTTCTATAACATTCAGCCCATGTAATGGATTATAGCAGTATGCAGACATATATGTAAAGCAAAGAAAGCAGTACAAAATAACTAAATACCTAAGTACCTGCTTCAGCCCTCAACTGGTGTCTGAACATGTAACCATTTCATTAATTAATCAATTTTCATTTAATGTTAATATATTATGTGAGGCATAGCCAACACTGACATCACCTTGTGATAGTATAAGTAGTGAAGGTCCCAAGATGTAACACGGCAACTAGACAATGATATCTAGTGAGGGAGTTCGAGGGTAAAAACCAAGGAAACGTAAACTCACAAAAATCTAACTCAGTAGTATCTGAGTTTAACTAAGGGATAAGAGTGTAATCCAAGGATCGTAATCCAAGGCATTCCACAATAAAGAACCTACCGAGTCCAAGGTGATTGACCAAGGTGAAACGGGGCTAAGCAAAGACATGGGCCTAATGGGCTTTCATCGTGGCACCTACTAGTCAATGCTGGATCCAAGGAGTGTATTTGAGGTATCATGTAATAAATAAAGGTACCCAATGGTAGTATACTGGGCATCCAAAGAATAGACAAGAACTAGAGTCTAGGTGGGTATCAACCTAAGTAAATTGTATCCTTGAATCAGAATGGGGTTCCCGAGACCCAAGGTATTATCCTCTCATAATTCAAGGCAACCTTGAGTCAGTCCATTCCTATTTGATATTGTAATCATGTAGTAACTCATTTGGTTCAAGTCGTGCCTTCCATTAGTGTGGATAGGTCAAGTAGAGTTGAAACCATTGGTCCAAGCCTTGTCTTCCATTAGTGTGGATAGGCCAAGTAGCATTGCAACCATTTAATCAAGTATTAGTTAACCATTAAGGCATAATAAATTATTTAGGTTCACTCCACTACCTTCCATCAACATGGAAAGGGGTGCTATGGACATGAAACCTTTATTCAATCTATTTTGATAAGGCCAAGTTATATACTTAGTATACTTTCCATTTCAAATTTCATATTTCACATTTAATAAACATTTGTAAGCACTTACCTTAGGTGGGTCAAGTGTTGAGCATACATGGTACATGACATTATGAAATTATCATTAACAATAAGACATTTATTATAAGGATACTCACCTTTATAAATGTTAAGTAAAGGCACACCCAAACGGTGTCTCAAATGTGCTGAAACACTAAAAACCCAATTATGGCATAACCTTCGACATGAGGTGGATTGAGTTGTGGGTGAAACCACTAACAACTAATCAAATATTTGGAAATATCATAATGATATGATTATAACAAGTATAATCATGACATGTTAATTTAATAAATGGTTTCCAACGAAACTGGTGGCCCCCACTGAACATTCCAAAATCAATGAACTTTAGGGATGAGTTATAGACCACCCACCTTAGGGTTGTAAAATCCTCCTCCTTCGGTATCGACCCTTGGTTTTCCTCAGATCAAAGTAGATATAATAAAATTTTAAAAACACTCTCATGGCGATATTTAGGTCGGGAGTGAAAGAAAAGAAGAATGGCTAAAGAGAACTTGAGTACTTACCATTGTGCATCCAATGTGACGAACAGAAGCTTGATCGGAAGCCGGATGAAGAATATCTCTTGATTCCAAGATTTGATCTTCAAAAATCCCAAAATTGAGAGAGAATTAGTTCAATCCCTCATAAACTCAGATTAGGGAGGAAGGGGAAGTATTAATAGATCATTAAGGGTGTTTTGGTCATTTTACACATGTTTTTAGCCTGTGCACGGTTTTTTCACACGGTTTTTCAAACCGTTCACAAACCGTGAGAGATGGTTCTGCCTGAACTTGGGAAAAAGGGGAATTTGCACAGTTTAGCTGCATGGTCATGCACCAACCGTGTGTGGTGCCACAGTTCGAAAAAACACAAACCGCACGGTTAGGCAAACTGTGCGCAAACCATGCGACTTGGTTTGTTTTTTCAAAAAGAGGTGTTCCTATCTCCAAATAAGCCCTAGAAACCCTCAGAACCATTTCTAACTCATTAGTCATATATATTAGGTCCAAAGTAAAGATTTAGATCAAAAATTAAAGGATCCATACCTAAGTGAAAAAATGGGTTCTTATAGTATTCCCCCCTTAAAAGAACTCACCCCCAAGTTCTCCTTCCAAGGGTAAGGAAACATTGTCTTAGAAAACTCTGGCTATTGGGTACGTACGTCAGCTTCCCTCTCCCAAATCTTGTCCCATACTCAGTCATGCTTCCATAGCACCCGTACAAGAGGGACAGACTTTCCTCAGAGAGCCTTTGTGCTTCGGTCAATGATGTGTACTGGATATTCCTAAAAGTTAGCATCGACATCTAACTCAACTTCCTCAGGATCAAAGGTATGAGATGGGTCAGAATTATATTGGCAAAGCTGTGATACATGAAAGACGTCGTGCATGTCACGGTACCTCTGAGGTGGTATCAACCAATAAGTTACCAGCTTGACTCTCTCTAGAATCTCAAACGACCCGAAGTAACGAGGTGATAACTTACCCTACCTTTGTAACCGTTTATGCCCAAGCCTAGGTGATACCCAAAGAAAAACATGATCCCCAATCTCAAACTCAAGAGGTTGTCAATGGTGATTGGCATAATATTTCTGTCTAGACCGAGCAGTATTCATATTCTTCCTGATCAGCTGGACCTATTCTGAAGTCTCCTGAAGGAGACAAGGACCTAGTAATGCTACCTCACCTGTCTCTAGCCAGCACAAGGGTGAACGGCATGACCTACCATATAAGGCCTCAAAAGGAACCATTTGGATCGTCTCCTAAAAATTGTTTTTATAAGATAACTCGATGAGAGGGATATCCTTCTCCCAAGAACCGCCTAAATCAAGTATGCATGCTCGGAGCATATCCTCTAAAACCTATATTGTCTGTTCTGATTGCCCATCAGTGTGAGGGTGAAAATTGGTGCTTAAAAGCACCTGAGTTCCCATAGCTTTCTACAAACCCTGCTAGAACCGTGAAGTGAAACGAGAATCCCTATCTGAAATGATAGTATGTGGAACCCCGTGTAGTTTTACGATCTCATAGACATACAGTATTCCCATCTCATCAACTGAGAAAGTCTCCCAAATAGGAATGAAGTGGGAAGATTTCATTAGTCGGTCAATGACTACCCAGATAGCATCGCTACCCCTCGACGACCTAGGTAAGCTGACTACGAAATCCATTGCAACATCTTCCCATTTCTATTCCGGGACTGAAAGTGGATATAACAAGCCTGCAGGTCTCTAGTGCTCCACCTTCACCTGTTGATAAGTGGAACACCTAGTGATGAAGCCCGCAATCTGACGTTTTATCCCAAGCCACCAATACTAGTGTTGCATATCTTGATACATCTTTGAGATGCCTGAATGAACTACCCACTGAGAATCATGGGACTCTTTCATCAACTCCTCTATCACATATTTAGAAACCTTGATATGTCCACGTAGACACAGGATGTCATCTTTGTCCATAGACCAATCTGAAGGTGGGTTATCTCCTGATACACTCTCAAGGAGAACCAAACCTTCAGGATCTAAAAACTAACTACTCTTCACCTTCTCAAGGAGGGAAGAGGTAAATGATAAGGCTGAGAGGTAATACTGCTCATGACTGTCATGAAACTCCAGGTGAAGTTCGTAAAAGAGTGCCATTAACTTCCATTTATCACTGGCTTCTTGTATGGCCTGCATTTGAGTTTTCTGACTCAGTGAATCTGTGACCACATTACCTTTTCCAAGCGTATAGGAAAGCTCAAAATCAAAGGATTGTAGATATTCAACCCATCTTCGTTGTTGGAGGTTCAAGTCACGCTGAGAAAAGATATAATTGAGGCTCTTGTGATCTTTATACACCAAAAAGCACTCACCCAATAGATAGTGTCTCCAGCAACGTAAGGCATGGAAAACTATTGCTAGATCGAGGTTATGCATCGGGTAATTTATCTCATGAGGCCTCAACTGTAGAGATCTGTAAGCAATGACTTTGTCTTCCTACATCAACACTGCTCCTAGGTCAATGCTTGATGCATCATAGAAGATGATATAACCTTTACCATGTTCTAGAAGAATCGAAATAGGTGTCGAGCCAAGCCTCCCTTTAATCTCCTGAAAGGATTTCTTGCATTATTCTGACCACAGGAACTTAAAACCTTTCTTTGTAAGCTCAGTAAGAGGTGAATCAATATGTAAAAATTCTTGTATGAAACGCCTATAATATCCAGAGATCCCTAAGAAACTTTTGATATCAAACACGTTCTTAGGTTTCTCCCAGGAGACTACAACACTAACCTTTTTAGGGTCAATAGATACTCCTGATTCTGAAATAATATGGCCCAATAAGTGGAACTTATCGATCTAGAAGTAACATTTAGAAATCTTGGCATAAATTTGATGCTCTTTCAATGTACTCAAGATGTTTAGCATGGTCTTTATGAGTGCACGAATACACCAAGATGTCATCCACAAAGACTACGACAAAAGAGTCCAAATAGGGATAGAAAACCCTATTCATCAAATCCATGAAAATGGAAAGCACGTTTGTAAGACCGAATGGCATAACAAGATACTCATACGGACCATACCTGCTACAGAAAGTTGTACGAGGTATGTCTGATGGTCTGACTCACACCTGATGATAACCTGATCTCAAGTCGATCTTAAAGAACACCTTTTCTCCTCAGAGCTGGTCAAAGAGATCATCTATTCGAGGAATTGGATACTGGTTCTTGACCATAAGCTGGTTCAACCTTATGTAATCCACACATAAATAGAGAGTTTCATCCTCCTTCTTAGCAAAAATCATGGGTGAACCCCAAGAGGATGTATTGGGCCGTATAAAGACTTTGGACTCTAAGTCCTCTATCTATCGCTTAATCTCCTGAAGCTCAGTAGGTTTCATCCTGTATAGAGGAATGGACACTAGATATGCTCTTGTAACAAGCTCAATTATAAACTCTACCTCTCTCTTAGGAGGTAATCCAGAAAATTCATCAGGAAAGACTTCCCTAAAATGATCAACTATTGGAGGGAAATCAGTTTGAAGCAAACCCTAATCCTCTATGAAAATATTTTCAATATGGGTGGTCACTCCACCTAGACCATGATGCTTTAGTCTCGCTCTCCCAGCCCGAACATCCCACTCACCTTTGAAAATATAACAGTTGCTTTCCGGTGATGTAAAAGAAACCCTTCGGTGATAATAGTCTACAAAGGCAAGATAGTGGACCAACCAGTCCATCCCGAGAATGAAATCAAATCCCATCATCTTGAGGAAAAAGATATTCCACAAGAAAGGGTAACTGCCAACCTCAAGGGGATAGTCCCTGCACTGGCATATGCCCTCCTTCCATATTCCCAATGGTGTATCGAGGGTCATTACACCATAGTGATATTGTATCTCTAGTCTAATAATTTCCACAATAGATACATAAATAAAAGATTTTAAAGTACCTATATCAAACAAATAAGATACAATAGTAGAGGCTACTTGAATAGTACCTCATACTGTAGATGGTCCCGCAGCCTGATCCTCGGGTATCGGCTATAAGGCATGCAACTAACCCGATCCATGGACCTGTGTAATAGATGGAATACCATGATCATGACTGCTCTATTGGTGTTGTTGGTGATCAAGGATTGGACTACCATGGCCACGACCTCCTCCTTGACCAGACCTATCAGTGCTACTCCAAATTCCCACCTAACACGATGCAAAAGAACTCGCTCTTGAAGGTGGAGCTGAAGCTAATCCTTTTCCACTCAAAGCTGGTGGAAAGGTCCTGAAAAAGCACTGAAGATGACCCATACGACCACAATACCAGCACTCCATAGGGTCTCTATCACACTAGGTCTTTTTATGCCCTAGTTTTCCACACTTATGACACACTATAAAGCTATCAAACTGGATACTCTGGCTACCATTTCCCTAACGAAAAGCCTTAAGGAAATATTTCTTTCCATTAGAAGAACTACTAGCCTGACGTGGCACTGATCCTTTAAACCTGGTACTTGATCTGTCCCTTAGGTTACGCTTAATGATAAGGTTCTGATAAACTATTATAGAGAAGGTAGGAAGGAAAAATACATTCACCTAAGTTTGGATGGTGTACTGAATCCCATCCTCAAAACATCTAGCATGCGAAAGCTCATCACCAGCTAGAAGTGGTGAAAACCACTGTAAATCAGTGAAACATGCTGAATATTCCATAACTAACATAGAACCCTACTCGAGATGCATGAACTCTCTGGCTCTGTCAACTCTCAATGACTGAGGAAAGAACTAATCATAGAAGGTAGTCTAGAAGTCAACCCATAACATGCCCTGATGATGTCCAGCCTGGGTATGACATCCCACCAACGCTTGGACAAATCCTAAATCATGTATGTAGAAAGCTTGAATATCCACTCTTGAGGCATTTTCATATGCTCAAAGATAGATAACATGGCCTTTAGCTAAGACTTAGCAGCTTGAGATCCACCATCCTCTGAAAAAGTAGGAGGATGCTGTTGTTGGAACTCACGGGTCAGATCAGAAATTGTAGGTGCAACCCGTGGAGCACCAATCATGGACTGCATCATACGTAATAAACTATCATGGACTTAGGAATTAGTTCCTGGATCAGGTATAGCAGGTGGTTCCTCAATTGGCACTTCTGAAAGTAAGACTGGCGGCTCAGGGCCCACCATGTCTGGAGCATGGTCGTCACCACCTTCATGGCGAACAACATGAGGACGTCATGGTGGCATTGGTCTATAAATTCCAAGAAAACATTGGAACAAGATTAGGAGAAAGGAGATAGCTTCTCTAACGGAATATGAATGTAAGAAAACTTACTACCCAAGGCATACTACCCAAACTACCCGCTTAGCCATCCAAGTATCGATAAGTACTCAAGTATAAGTTTTATGTCATTTTGCAATTAATTCTTAGGTTCACTCCTTTACCTTTCATAAACATGATAAGGCGGAATAAGGATATGCAACCAATTCATTTTTTTTCAGGATTCACTTTATAATGGATAGTCATTTTCGATGAATTAATGCTTATACACCTATCACCAAAAACGACACCCATTTACTTATAGAATAATGGCTTGACTTGGTAAATTACTCATTCTAACCCATGAGGGGCTATACACCTCATGAATTGAGATAGGAAATCACTCAATTGAAGAAAAAGTAGTATAAGTACAACAACTATCACTACATCACTCAATAATCACAGGCATATCAAGCAATGAAAAGCAGTGAAATGCACCTATATGGCATGACAATATGCATGACATGTGAATTCTAGGTGCCTGTAATAATGCATGTAGAATTACTCCTTGCCCACATATCATCGGGACAAGGATTAAATAAATTCCCAAGAGTAATATTCAACAACACCACACAAAATGTGAACCACTCAACAGTGAAATAATATCAACTGTAATAGGAAAACTAGAACAACAATTGCATTATGGGTAACTTGGATTTTATCTCGAACATGGGTTCGTGACGACCAAGCATGGCTTATGACCAAGTCACAAGAATTTCTATTCTCCAATCTATTGTCTCCAAATAGTCAATAAAGAAAAGAAACCTACCTTTGATACCACTTTGTGATGAGCCGGACTCAGATGCCACTTAACGGGTGCCCCGAGCCCGGTGGGCCACATGGCCTCAAGCGCATCATCTTGAATGCCAAAGGCTGCCGAATAGCAGTGAGGGCCTAGGGTGTGTCTGTGGGAAGACTATGCCCTCATTAGCAAAGTGAAGCACAGTGGAAGAGATATAAATGAATAGTAAACAGCAGAATCAATATAAGTAAACAATGGAAGAAATGTGAATAAATAGCAGAAGCAAACTAATGCAATAGATAAGCAAGAATAATAATAACTATATCAACTAGAATAGTGATGATGTAATGTCATGTCGCTAGAAAACTGGGAAGCATGGATACAAGACAATAAGCATAACATGTTCCACAAGGTAAAAGAAAATAAAGTCTACTCCAAGTATCCTGAGATCCTACTCGGTCATCTGCTATCAAGCTCCATCCTATCAGCACACAATCAAGTATTGGAAGCTTCATGATTCCCTTTGTCGATACCCACAACCATGTAATATACTCCAGGTACCAAATGGTGCCCGGAGAGGGTGTGAGATAAATCTCAG
Source organism: Viscum album (assembly GCA_963277665.1). NCBI lineage: Eukaryota > Viridiplantae > Streptophyta > Magnoliopsida > Santalales > Viscaceae > Viscum > Viscum album. The sequence continues at coordinate 1,209,455,738 of OY728123.1, forward strand.
TGGGCCACCACCAATGGTGTCTATAACATTCGGCCTGTGTAATGGAATATAGCAGTGTACAGACATATATGTATAGTAAAGCAAACAATACAAAATAACTAAATACCCAAGTACCATCTTCAGCCCTTAGCTATTGTCTGAACATGTAACCAGTTCATTAATTAATCAATTACCATTTAATGTTAATAGGTTATGTGAGGCATAGAAAAAACTAACATCACCTCGTGATAGTATAAGTAGTGAAGGTCCAAAGACATAACAAGGAAAATAGACAATGATATCCAGTGAGGAAGTTCCATGGTAAAAACCATGGTAACATAAACTCACAGAAAGCTAACTTGGTAGTATCTGAGTCTAGCTAAGGGGTAAGAGTGTAATCCAAGGCATTCCACAATAAGGCGCCTACCAAGTCCAAGGTGATTGACCAAGGTAAAACGGGGCTAAACAAATACATGGGCCTGATGAGCTTTCACCATGGCACCTACTAGTCAATGTTGGATCTAAGGAGTGTATCTAAGGTATCCTATAATAAATAAAGGGAACCAACGGTAGTATACCATGAATCCAAGGAATAGACAAGAACCGGATTCTAGGTGGGTATCAAACTAAGAAAAATGTATCCTTGAATCAGAATGTGGTTCCTGAGACCCAAGGTATTCTCCTCTCAGAATACAAGGCGATCTCGAGTCAGTACATTCCTATATGATATTGTCATCATGTAGTACTCATTTGGTTCAAGTCTTGACTTCCATTAGTGTGGATAGGTCAAGTAGAGTTTAAACCATTGGTCCAAGCCTTGTCTTCCATTAGTGTGGATATGCCAAGTAGCGTTGCAACCATTTAATCAAGTATTAGTTAGCCATTAAGGAATAATCAATATTTAGGTTCACTCTACTACCTTCCATCAACATGGAAAGGGGTGTTACCGACATGTAACTTTTATTCAATATCTTTTGATAAGGCCAAGTTATATATTTAGTATACTTTCCATTTAACATTTCATATTTCACATTTAATAAACATTTGTAAGCACTTACCTTAGGCGGTTCAAGTGGTGAACATACATGGTACATGTCATTATGAAATTATCATTAACAACAATCCATTTATTATAAGGAGACTCACCTTTATAAAGGTCAATTAAAGGCACACCTGAACAGTGGCTCAAACGTGTTGAAACACTAAAAACCCAATTATGGAATAACCTTCGATATGAGGCGGATTGAGTTGTGGATGAAACCACTAACAATTAATTGCATATTTGGAAATAGCATAATCATACGATTCTAACAAGTATAATCATGACATGTTAATTTAAGAAATGGTTTTCAATGAAACCAGTGGACCCCACATGAACATTCAAAAAACAACGAACTTTAGGGATGAGTTATAGACCACCCACCTTAGGGTTGTATGATCCTCCTCCTTCGGTATCAGCCTTTGGTTTGCCTCAAATCAGAGTAGATCTAAGAAAAGGTGAAAAAATCTCTCATGGCGATATTTAGGTCGAGAGTGAAAGAGAAGAAGAACGGCTAAATACAACTCGAGTACTTACTATTGCACATCCAACATGACGAATGAAAACTCGATCGGAAGACAGACAAAGAAGACCTCTTGATTCCAATATTTGATCTTCAAAAACCCCAAAATTGAGAGATAATTAGGTCAATCCAGCAGAAACTCATATTAGGGAGGAAGGGGGAGTATTTATAGATCATTAAGGTATTTTTGGTCATTTTACACATGTTTTTAACCTGCGTAGGGTTTGTTCGCACGGTTTGTTAAACCGTGCGCAAACCGTGTGAGATGGTTCTGCACGAACCTAGGAAAAAGGGGCATTTGCACGGTTTGGCTGCATGGCTGCGTGCCAACCGTGTGAGGTGCCACTGTCCGAAAAAACACAAACCACGCGGTTAGGCAAACTGTGTGCTAACCATGTGCAAACCGTGTGACTTGGTCTGTTTTCCCAAAAAGAGGTGTTCTGAGCTCCAAACAAGCCCCAGAAACCCTTATAACCTTTACTAACTCATTAGGAATCTATATTTGGTCCAAAGTAAAGATTTATACCGAAAATTAAAGGATCCATACCTAAGTGAAAATCGGGTTCTTACAAGTGGGGCCCAAAATTGTATATACTCTCGATGCATCGACATGTCTCATGAGACAAGGTAGATTGGGTTTTGATGTATACCTCTCCACATATCAGTATAGTGTCTTAGCACAAGGCCTTCACAACATGTTTTGATGTCTAGAATTATTCTTTCTATTAGTATGAGATCAAGGATTTTTGTTTTCCATGCTTTCATTTATTTTCATGGATATAGCATGCCTTTATTTTAAATTGATTATGGATTAATATTGTTTATTTATTCCTACCATGTCAATTATTCCATGTTTATATTATGATATATTTCACTGTATGTTACTCATTACTAAGAATCTGAGATCACCCTTATTTTTTTCATTTCCCTAGGAAACCTAGAGGATAACTATGTGTAATTTTCAAAGATATGATAAAAGGGATGATTATGGTATCTCAACATGTTCATATTTTATATTATGTTTTTAGATGCAATGTATGTGTATCAAGTATTCCAAGACTGATAAACTATTGGATCCTATGGAAATTCCTATATTTTATACTAATAATGTAATATAACTATCAGATTTGGGTTTTTGGAGTATGGGATGTTACAATATTGCATAAATCCATAAGATAAAAAAGTTATAGTCAAGTGCGAGACTATATTTCTATGAGAAGGGTGCACATCTCTATTTGAGATAGTGTAAGAAATGTTGACTTTGATAAATTTAAGGCTCAATATATGAAATAATTTGACATAGGAACAAATTTTACAAGATATCATAGAAAAAATATATTCTAGAGATACATACTACATAGGAAAGATAAAAATAAAGATAAGTGGTTTTATTGTCACCAATTATGTGATATATTATTCATTGATCATGATAAATATCTTTTATTCAAGAGAGTAATTAGTGGAAAATAAGATAAAAATGGAAATGGTTATGAATTTAGAAATGGATTCCATATACAAAAATTGATTTTGTATTTTGGTAGTATATCCATCTAATATAAAGACCATGAGGTTTAAATGGGTATTCGCTAAATATTTGTACATGGATGGTAAATTGAATACCTATAAAAAAATATTGGTTATTAAAAGTTTATGATCAATTAAGGTGTTGACTATATACACTAATATTGATGTTAAAATCCATTTGAATTTAAATTTTCACAAGTATTTTACCATGATTACAATATAAATGCTGTAAGGATTCATTTATGGATTAGAAGTAGGAACAAAATCATGAGATGATTATTTTTTCATGTGTCTATAAGTGGTTAGCAATATAAACATGGTTTTCTAAGTAAAATGTGTTATTAACATATAGAAAATGGATATTGGTCCTATAATTAGTTCACTCTTAGTGAAAATATTTATCCATTGAATGACTTAAAGTGGTCACCCAAGTTCTAGGGAACAAGATCTATCGAAATTTATCTATATGGTTGCTTAGACCAAGTCATAGTACATAAATTAAAAAGGTATTGAAAAATAAAAGTTGGAACAATTCAAGAGGGAATTTTTTCTTATGTCACATGGCATTAAACTCTACAAGATTATGTGTTTAAGACACATGAGGTTATTAAGATGATGATAATAAATCCATGTGCTTTGGTAATTATATCTATAATATATTCTATAATATGTACTGAAATTTGATCTTGCTTATCCATAAATTGTGGTGGAGAAATATCAAATAAATCTGGGAGAACTAAACAAGGTAGTGATCAGAACCATCCAATAATACTTAAGGAAGTATAGGAGATAAGTACTCGGTAAGAAGAATGAGTGATAGTTATTAAGGGGACACAAAACTTATTTTACTACAAATAAATTTGATATAGTATTTCCATTAAGCTAAGGAAATGAGTAAGATAATATAATTTATGATAATGGTAGAAATATATACAATTATATACAAATATCAAGTATATTATAGATTCTGATAGAACTAAAGAAGTATTATATGGAAATTGTACCTAGAAAGTGAAATATTATCACAATATATTTATTTTAATAATATTATAACAAAGTTAATATCTAAGATTTAAATGATATGATAGAGGAAAAAGGCATATACTTGGTATATGTATTATCTCTTAAGGGGATTTTAGTCAAGGAGGTAAATCCACTGATAACAAATTAGCCATTGGGGAAAATGTGACAGGATTAATGAATAAAGTTATAAATCAATGAATTCATGGTTTTTTTATGTGAGAGCTAATGGGTTGATGGTTAACAAGTTAGATCCAGTGAAAGTGTTAGAATGTTGTGATAGTGGGTACCCTAGACCTAACTTGTGTAGTAATTTTCGATTTTCATATCATATATACAAAGAGTTATGCATGATTTGTTCTTTCTATAATAGAGTTATTAATTTTGTGTAAACTATTTACATGGTGATGTTCTTGGATTTATTTTTCATATCAAAAGGTAATAGTTATTCCCAATAATAATGAGAACCTTGAGAAAATATGACAATAATATTAAACATATGTCATATTGTCTTGATACATCATACTAATGGGACACAAATGATGTTTGTTGATCAGGTGTTGGGAGATCATAATAATTGAGACTTCTTATCATAAATTTCACACTTGGTGATCTCAATTAGACGATATCATGAGGAATAACCCGCAAATGGGAAAACTACATATTTTGGGTGTTATTGTATGTTCCTATATATAAACATATGTATTGGTATCTTGACTTGAGATCATTATAAATGTGTATAATTTGACAATATACCTTGATACATGATGAAAACCATGACAATTTATGTTTATGGTGAGATATCATGTGTCGGGCGCATCATTGGTGGTATGAAATTGACTGGATGATCAAGATAGGCTTTGTAACTTTTAGATATAGGTAGTAAAAGTCTTTTGGTTACTTTATTGGGATGGTAGTACCTTGACTAAATACATATACATGGTGTATGAAAGAAATTCAATCAAATACATCCAAATAAATTTAAATAAATCATTAAAGGATGATGATATGGAGTATGCATCCTACTTTATATGATATTGGGAGACAAAGAGATTATATTACACCATGAAAGTTTATAGGAGGTAGTTATAGCCATGGATTTACTTATCTCTTTAGGTATTATGATGTGTTTCTATATATCGCTCTTAAACTGTGAGTGTAAATCATTGTAATTGAGATAACAGCCTAGAGGGTCATACACAAAGCATATCCAGAAGCTCAATTGATTCAAACTAGTAAAAATTTAGGATGGAATGGGCCTCATGACCATGGATCAGTGTTTGTATGAGTGTGAATGGTTACAAGTAATTAATTAAATAAATTCAATTATATATTATTTAAGTTTATAATAATAATTAAATTCATTTCTCAAGGTATTCATAATTCATTTAAATATAAATAAGTGAATATGAGAAGTTGTTTTTTGAACTAATGTTATGTGTTCAAGGTTAGTTAAATAATTATGTGTGACAATGAGCTAAGTTAATGGTTTGTATTTTATCATGTGACACATTATATAAGTGAGTGGTAAAATATTTTTTAAATGTGTCATATATGTAGAGAAGGGTCTTAAATGTAGGTTATAACTCTTCGGGGGAAAATGGAAATTTTGGAGAGTTAAACCTAACTATTTAATCTCACTTTAGAGAAATGAATAGTATAGGAAAATTCTTGAATAAATTTGAGAGATTAAAAACTCTAAATCAAGTTCAAGATAGAAATTAGAGAGGGAGAAAGTAAAGAACAAACTTATCATTCCTTTCTGATTGAATCCATGTGATCTAGCAATCAATGAGCATTGTAAAGTGATTTGGTTGCTCATGCTAGCACTAGAGAATCAAAGAAAGAAGAACCGGTGAGTTTTTTAGTTTGAGTGTGGATTATATAGACGATTCCCAATTCAAATCCTTTGCGCTATGATAGGATTATGATGATTGGGAAACTTGGGATAACATCATGCACCAAGGCATCAATTCATTTTATTTCTTTATTGTTTTTCATGATTACTTATGTTGTGCAGGATCCACATTAGGGATAGAGATTCCTCTAGGTTGAATCTTAAATTATGGTGTATATCTAGTAAAAAAATTAAAATAAAGGCACCTGGACACTTCTATTTTTCCCAATTTCCGACAATTATTAAATGTATGTTTTTAAAAATTTTCACAAGTCACAACTATTATAATGATTCCAGATCAAATTTTTACATTTATCATCTTCCATTTAAATGATTAATGCAAGATTCCATATCTACTTAAGATAATTATATAATAATGAGAAATTAAACCATGATAAAATAGGCTAAAATAAAAATAATAACATTCATGTGATATCCATGTCATAATTAAATATCTTCCACTAGTACAAAAATAGATTTCTCGTGTCAGTTTTTTAGGATTTTAACGTCATTATTTTAGGTGACATAGTTTCAAGTGACATAAAAAATATATTTGTTGCATAGGTTATTTAAAACCAATGTTAAAAATATTTACTATTATTTTTTCATGTTTTTTATTTAAAAATTGACATGAAAAATGATTTTCCACATCGATTATCTAAAAAACTGATGTGAAAAATGATTTTCATGTCAGTTTTTTAGATAACCAGTGTGTAAAACCATTTTTCATGTCTATTTTTAAATAATTGACATGAAAAATGAGTTTTTTTTAAAAAAATATGATAAAATATAGAACCATGCTTTGATTTTTTATAGAACCAACAACAAAAATCAATGATTCATATGAAAAAGTAATTAGTTTAGAATTAAAAAAGAAAAAAAATAATGATAGTTCAAAGAAACTATGATAATTATAAAAAAATATTAGCAATGATAGAAAAAAATTAATTATAATGAAAGATATTATTAAAAGGATTTTAATTATATGAAACGATATTGGATAAATCATAATGTTCAAACAAATACCAACATCATCATAGAAATTACTGCCATCATTTCTCATATTGTTGAAGGTGTCCTCTGTAATGAGCTAGAATTCTATCAATGAAATTTCCATTCTTATAGTTATTTTATATGGTATAAATCATATAAAAACACTTAGTGAATATAATACAAAATTTATAAATGAATAATGAATGAAATAAGAGGTATTTCTAGAAGTTAAGGAACCTATACCAATGGAATTGTAACTTGACCTTTGGAATAGTAATTCAACCATTAGAAATAGTAATATAAACAATATAATAGTAACTTAACCTATGAAATAATAAATAAAATTTGGGTGTTTTATAAATGAAAATATGACATATTTATATCTTGATATAAGTAACTAAATGTTTTAAAAATAATAAATTAAGTGTTTATATTTTTGTAAGTCATAAATATTTGATTATAATTTTATAATTAATTTAATGATTTAAAAGGAAATTTATTTTTATAAAATAGACTCATAAATTAATAATTTGTTTTCTTATGATTATAATATAATTTTATGAGACCTTAATTAATTTTTCAAAGTGTCATAAAAACAGTTATAATATTAAAATCGGTATTTTTGAGTAAATAATGATTTTATTTAAAAATTAAATTTATCATATTTAAAGAATTATTTTCATAAAATGGAGTTAATTTTTGAATTCTACATATAGAAATATGGTTATGGTGGATTTTTTATATTTTTTTAAAATACTTGAATTTTTGTGAATAGTGAAATATGGTAATTTACGATATTTAATAAATACTTGAATTATTGAGTCATAGATGATATATGTATAATTTAATCCCACAATATCGAAATATAATTTATTATTTTAATATATTTAGTGATAATTCTCAAACTATTCATAGTCTTGAGCCAAAATAATAAACAAATGGTTAAAATATTCAAAAAACACTCTTCTCCTCCACTATAAATACCACTCCTCGCCACCTCTTCTCATCACACCTCTTAAGCCTTTAATATTGTCCAATTTATATCCAATACTCTTCTCTATACCATAACCCACTTCCAAGATCCTTTAGTCTCAACAAAATACCAAACCCTTTTCCCTGAGGTTCTCAAGGAGGAGAAATTCAATAGGTAAAATCCTCTTTCTTTTTATTTTATTTTCTTTTCAATTTCATTTATTTTCTTATAATATCATAAAATCCACCTTTACAAGAGTAATTATAACTCCATTATCTTTTATATAATGGAATTTTATTATGTTGATTTAATAATTCATATTCTAATATCTTCCCACTCCCTTTCATTCTAAAAATGAAAATATCGTTTGTGGTGTGTCGATTTACCGCCACTATGGATGATGCTTTTTCATTTTTCACTAACGCCTTCAAGGATGGTCATAAAATCATAATTATGGTTAAATAAGATTTTATTATACACATTATAAGTCATTTAGTGTTCTATAACTAGTATATATGCATGATATTAATTAATGAAACAAAACTAGTTTGTGATGATTGAAGGACCACCAAAATAATCTAAACGATTATCACTATTATATTATCAAATGATTCATCCTAACCCCATATAAAAAAAATAATTATATAACCATTTAATATATTTTATGATCATTAATAAAATATAATTTCAATTCTAGAGAATTATTTCCATTTTACATGATTTTCCATATACATGTAAAAGTAAATCGATCATGAAAACCAAGGAAAAGAACACTCTCGAACGATGGAATTGAATATTATAAATAATCAAAAGACCATAAATGAACTTAATAAAATTATAATAAATAAAATAAATGTATTAAAGGTTATTAATTAATTAATTAATGTGTTTAATTTCATTATCCAGGACATTAAGTACAGGTGCAGAACACTTTCGGACATAAGGTAAGGGTTTCTTCCCGAACCTCCATTTTCATTCGGGTTATGTTTTATCCCTCTTTACACAAATTTAATTATTTATTATTTTTATATGATTCTTATAAATTCTATTTATATGTTCCAAACTCGTGTATCTAGATCATTTCATCTTTATTTGATGGATAAATACACATTTTATAAGTTTTCCTTTTTAATTCCTCCTGATAAGCAAGCCCAATTAAAGGGAACTTCTTGATTTCTTACACATTTTCGTGTACCATCCATAATCTATTTTAAGACACCATTATTTTTCTAAAATCACTATCTTTTCATTAAAAAAAATATTTTTTCATTTCTGGTTTTATACAAACAATTGTGACAAATACAAATGATTTTTCCCAAAAAAACTCCTCTTTGAAAAGTAAAAAAAGGTATTTCTCTCAAGAATTTCTCGATGATTTTATTAGAGTATTTTCATATATTTAAACACCTATATTGAATCTTATGATTTATTTATATTAAACTCTTATGATTATCATCTACCATATTTTATTAAATAGTTTATGATCAGTTTGATTGTGGATGTGTTATCTTATCATTCACCATACTACTCAGAATGGTTAGTTATTATGTTTACAAATTGGAGAATGTTATTTATATTTCATATGTATATGTTGTTTATGTTTACCACCATTTATATGAGGAATGAATTTGATTTTGTAAGTGATGTGTGGGGGGCCTCTATATCCCCTCAATGCATTGGTAGGTCTCATGAGATAAAACATAAATGGATTTGGCCAAGGCCTTAACCATTTATTTTCATATGTCTTGATCGAGGACTTGATGATATATTTATGATGTCCAATATTATGCATTCCCTCATTATGATATTAGTAATTGATAATCCATGTGATTATTCGACTAGTAGAATATTCATGGTTAAGCTTCATTCTCATGTTATTATTTATATGGAATTATTTATTCAGCTTTTATTCTTTCTATATTATGCTCAGGATTATGTTATAATGGAATGTTTTTTATTCATTCACCATTCCATATTGTTTATATTAGCTTCTGTTGTATTACTTTCCCTTATTGAGCATCTGATATAACCCTATTCTTATGTTTTATTTTTCCCTAGGATGTGAAGATGTATATTATGAATGACTTGTAGGGATAATCTAGGAGTTATGGATATTTTAAATGGAGTTGTTATGTTGTTTTTTCCTTTCAAATTGTAATTTAAAACTTATGTTTGTATCTAGTTTTCCAAAACTACTAAACTATTCAGTCCTTTGGGATGCGACTTTCTTATTTATTATACAAATGTAATAAAGTAAGGCACCAGTTCCAGACAACTAGGGCCAGGGTATTTATATCCTCTCTATCTCTATAATTTACATTTAGTCATGATTCGTAATATATTAATGATGAATCAAAGGAAAAATGAAAATTTTGAATAAAAAATACATGTGTATTATAGATTTGAAGATAGAGGGGGAGATGGATATTTGAGGGGAAAATTGAAAAAAGAGTCTGTGGTGATATAGTTTTATAAGAGGGATACAGAAAAAATGAATTTTTCACATGTATCAGGCTCCAATTAAAGGTGATAATGAATAATTTCATCAATGCAATTTGAAAAAGTAAAATTATCATGCATTTTTAATGTTGGTTAGTTCAATAACTAACATTAAAAATACCAAATTTTTAGGTTTTTTACATCGGTTATTGAAATAACTAGTGTGGAAAATATTTTTTACATCAATTATTTTAGTAACCAATGTAAAAAGTATCCCAAAATATTTTTTAGATCATTTTTTAAAATAGTTGATGTCAAAAATATTTTTTTTTAAAAAAATTACATCGGATTTTTCAATAACTGATGTAAAACCCACATTTGATAGTTTTTAACATAGTTTATTTAATAACTAATGTAAAAAATATTTTTGACATTGGTTATTGAATAAACAAAATTAAAAAATCAATTTTATAAATACTTTTTTCACTAGTGTTCACATAATTCATAAAATTGGTAGTGACACAACTAATATAATTGGTTGTGTTATAAACTTCAGTTTATATTATATTTCAATTAAAACCAACATCATATTATTATATTTACTATAAAATTTATTTTTGATACAAATAATTTCCATAACCCATTAATTACCAATTCATTATTTGTCACGCATAATCATTTTCCAAACATATCAATGAAAGTCTTCAAATAACATGACATAAAATAAAGAAAACTCATGAATCATTCCCACATTTAATAAATTTATTTTATAAATTTATGAATGTCCCATATGTGTTATTTTGAACATTTTTTAACTTTTTTGGTGATCACTAGTCATCAAACATTAAAATCATTAATTTTGATCCACTTTCGTTCTTATATTTCAATGGATTTCTCATATTAAAATAGTTAAAGTGATTTATAAAACACCATGTGGGAATCCATTTAAAACAAATCAGTTGGAATTTTTTAGTCTTCTAAACATATTCTATAAAGAACAATATACCAAACAAACAAATAGTAAACTAATAAAGGTGCCTTAAAATCATATTTTTCATGGAACGAACAAAAAAACATAATTCAAAGTATACATTTTTTTCAAAAATTATACTCATGGATTATTATGAAAATACCACCATTAATATATAAACATGATGAAACCAATATTTTGGAGTCTTTGGATCATAAAAATAAACTAAAATCACTAAATACAAGAGTAATTTATGACCACCCACCTTGCAGTAACCCTTCAAACATCAAGTAAATAAATTCAAAAGAAGAAATCATCTACTAGTCAAAAGCCTAACCTAACAACCCCTACAAATACTAAATCCTTAAAATGAATCCAAAAATTCATGGGGGGAAGATATAGACAAAGATAATTGATCCTGGATCTCATTAAAGTATAGAAATAATAATAAAAAGAATGTTATGAAAATTAAGAATAAAATAAAAAAGAAAATGAATTGAACATGAGGATTCGACATTGTTCGAATAAAATACACCATGCATCCATAGAGAGGAACTATAATTTTTTTTATTTGAGTCTTACAATCACACACACTAGGCGTGAATAATTTTTACTCTCAAATTATTTTCTCATTCCTAGAGGAAATTTTATAACCAAAAAATTATCTCACTATAATGATTTTATCACTTGAAGTAATTTCTCACACTCAAATAATTTTTTCATCCAAAAGAATTTTTTACACCATAATTTTGTCACATAAAATAATTGTATCACCCAAATGAATTTATCACAACCTGAAGATTTTTGTTTCAGAGGATATATTAACAAACTCTCTATATACGAAGCGTTATCTTCACTTTCATATAGGTTACGGCATGGGCGACAACCCCTTTCCTTTTTCTCTCCTAAAAAGTTGCATATTCACCTCCATACTTTTTACAAAACCTAGTAGGACACATTCATAGGTGTAATATCTCATTCTATAAAATAAATATAGTCCAAATATTATTCTCTATCCATTTTATACTTTGAAAACTTCATTCTATTACCATAAAATATCATGAATATTTTTTCATGTTTTTATATTTTAAACCAAAATCACAAGAATCGCCAATTTGGATTAAAAGATAAATATTACACCCTCAACTCTTCCTTTATCCACTATGTGATCTCTAACTTCCACCATAATTAAATTTATCATCATTGTATCCTCCATATCATGCTTAATGTTGACATTACATATCACACCCATCATGGTTTTTAAAGAAACTTAGATCCAATGAACAAATGAATATTACCCCACCATTCCATTATGATAATTTCGTATCGGAACCTTGCTGAGTTTTTTTTCAGTGTTACCTGTCATTCTCCTACTCCATTTTTCATAGAAAAAAATTCATATTTCAAACCCCAATTAAACTTTGATGCCATTTGTAGTAATAATTTAGAATAAAAATAAAAGAAAATAAATTGAACACGCAAATTTAACATGGTTCGGGAAAAATTCATGCTATGCCCATGGAGAGGGACTATGAAATCTTACTACTAGATTTTTTTAATTACATTACATTACCCCTCCCCTATCTTCCCTAACACATAAAGAATTTTTTATGCTTGAATGAATTTTTACATTTGAAATATTTTCTCACTTGAAAAAAATTTATCATCTAGAGGAATATTTCTTACCTGAATAATTTTATCACTCAAATTAAATTTCCAACACCCAAAATATTTTTTTATATAAAGGAATTTTTCACACTCAAAATATTTTTTAATACCTAAAAAATTTTCTCGCACAAATTATTGGTTGTTCCCTTGTTGAGATTCATTTTATTTATTGATGATGTTTATATATATATTCATGTGATAGATGTTTGAATTGTGATTCAAGATGTTCTTATGGGTTTGGGTCTCTTGTTAAGGGAAATGTGGGAGGTGGGAAGGATATGATTATGGTGTTGGCCTTTGGGATTTTTTTTTTTTAGTAGATGACATTTTTTTTGAAAGTGGTTCACCTACTTTGGCCATGACATATGGAACCCTGGGCTACTAATTAGGGAGTCAAGGGACATAGTTATTCTAATTGAGATTTATGCACTATATAGCATCCCTTAGTCAAATGTTATGACCTAAATAGGGGGTGTAATAAATAATATTAATTAAGAGTGATTTGGGTGATGAGATGTGTTGCTTCTAACTTGTCAGTAGTTGGTCCACCATTTCACATTTAGTACTTTCCCCATTAGTCCTTATAGTGTTGCCTTCTAATATGTATCTTATGTTATGCCTATTTATTATTGTTTAGGAAATTGTGTTTCTTATTCCTTAGATGTAATTTTCTTTTATGTATTGATCTCATTCTGGTTTATTTTAATGTATTTGTTTTTGACATGTAAAGATTTTAAATATATCTACTAATATTTTCGGGGCCAAGTGATGAGACGACACATGATTTTGAGGACCAGTGAGCCCATAATTGTTATTTAAAAAATATTAAATGTATTAATATCATTAACACACTATTTTCTTGAAAAATTGTAATAAATCCACAAAAGAGGCTCTGATCGGGAATATAAGGCTTCTATTGAGTTCAAAATGTGGGTTTTACCCTAATTGTAGCATAATCCTTGTGTGTGTTGGGTGTTCGTCTTGAGTGCCATAATTGGCAGATAAATAATTAAATAAATAATTAATTTAATTAATTTTTTAATTAAATCCAAAAACCTAGACTCCTGTATAAATATGTTATTATGTCCAATTTTCTGAGTTAGTCACATAACCTTGAGAATTGAGAGAGTGTTGGAGGATATCACTGGCGGATGACAATGGATCAGAGGATCAAATCAATACTATAGGGATTGTTTTTGCCAATGAGTTGATGAATCTTGCCAATAACTATGATGAAAGATCTTTATTCATCAATGACCGATCTAAACACTAGGTATGATGTTTTTTGTGGATTCATCCCATTTTGATATCTCACGTCAAACTCGGGTCAATTCCACTAACAATAATCGATTCATGCATCGACAGTTGATTTGATTATTTATTGGTTAATTCATTAATAATTATAACATAAATGGATTGAGGCCAACATGAACAATGTATGAGGTTCATTCCTCTCTTTTGTTTCTTGAATTTATCCCTTATTTCTTCTCATGTTCATCATGGGAAATTTCTTTGGCCTATGGTTCGATGATTACCTGGTATTCAATCATTGTGCGACCATTATTCGGTGCAATAGAACAATAACACAAGTGAAATTCATGATCAAGGGTGTAATCAAGGTGCAATGATAGTGGTGAGATATTGGAGGAAGAACTGGTTCAGATTGAAGATTCTTATTCTTCCTGATTTGACGCGTGATGACAACATGGTCAACAAAAATGGTTTCCCAATCGGTTCAAATGGCTAGAATCATATCTCTGATGACTATAAAGCTTGTTCATACAAGATACACAATCCTCAGGTGATATTGGAGGTGCATACAAAGGCGACTATGGCTCAGGCATATGTGTGAAGGAACCATGGGTTTTGGGAAATTGCACAGTACACAACATGTAATCCAGAGATACATGTCATGTGGAACCCCCTGGCTATGGTGCTAGGGTTTACACAAAAATTTAAGGATCATACACCATGGGACACTTGTCACATACCATGTGTCGTGTGTCTGGAGGCTCAGAGTGTACTCTGGGAGTACATGGGAATGAGTTGAGTACACTACCATGGTACATAGGCACGACCTAAAGTACATGGGCATGAGCTGATGGCACAGATAGAGTGTCGAACGACCTATACATGTTGTGTAGATAGAGAGGACACACTGTGTATTTGGATATTTACATGATGTGTGGGTCAGTGATACATGATAAAACCATAGGTTGGGAGGACAAGTTGTGTACCCTGAGTACACGTCGTGTACTCCTATTGAGGGTGTCTAGAGCCCTTAGTTTCTTCAGTATAGACCAAGTTCGGTTGAGTACAATACTTTGGTCCTTTACCATGAGGTTATAGTATGAAATTATGTCATTGACATGGTACTATGATCCCCTTTATGGGTTTACTATCAAATATAGTTTAGTGTATCCCCCTGTGGGACCAAGGTGGGATCCTCTATCATTCCTAGGTGGGGTTCATGATATCAGAATGAACACCATGAATAGGGAATCAATTCCCTATCTAGTTGGTCAATCTAGTAGGGTTTTTGTTGTCCCCCGGTGGCCCTAGATGTGATCCCCTGCCTGGATGATTAGATTTTCTGAGATCTAGCAAGTACTTCTTGACGAGTCCAAATGAGCATGACTTTTTAGATGAGTGTCTTCAGAAACAACATGACTCATGGAGTGATTTCTACCATAATGAGCATTACATTTAAGATTTGGAAAGTGTCCCATGTCTGGTAGTATTTTTTAAGACCTTTTGAGACTGTTTTTATGATATGAGTATATCTGGGTTTTTATTATTCTTATGTCTCTCACCTTATTGACATATCTTATGTTGAGCTGACTACTCTTGATACTTTATACTTAGAGATTTTAGGGTGTCCTATTGGGTATTGTTATACTCACCCCTTCATGGGGTTTTCCCACACATGTCATGTATTATGTAGATGATAGGCCATTTTATGGTGTCTTGGGAGAATTGGGAACATATAGAACTTATATTGGTCTAGAAAGACTAAGGTGTTTGTTGGGTGTTTCATTTAACAGTAGTCCCCTCCTTCTGAGTAGTTTGGACTCCTTTCCTGTTTTTGGTTGGGATTTTATTTGGCCCCTATATCACTTTTAGTATTTTTTTTATTCTCTAATTGTTGGATAGATGTTATGCATGCATTGGTATCAGTTTTGTTGTTTTACATTTTAGTATTGTATAGGTTTGGAGATTTGTACATGCATACAAGTACATTAGGATAATTCCTCTCATTTGTTTGATTTTCCTACTCAGTATAGTTTTCTAGACCCTAGCCTATTAGAGGTGAGCTTAGGGTAGTCACACTTGGCTTATCACCGGTCAAGAGGGTCTCGATGGGTTGGGTCATAACATAGTGGTATCAGAGGTATCAGTTCTACCTTAGGATCGTAGTTAGAATTTTCTAGCCATGAGGTTTGGTTTGAGATTTATAGGAACAATTCTAAAGTGTTTTAGGTTCATATTTTAGGCCAGATAATCCAGTATTGGTACGGCGGTTGACGTATCGATTTACTAGGACTCTGATAACCTGTTTGTAGACTTGATACATATAAACACTGGTTAGAGGGAAAACATTGGTACATTAATCATATAGGAATTAGTTGTGGTTTCCATATCCTTCTTATGTTATCTCCCTAGATATAATCATTGATTTTATTGTGTCTTGTTTATTTCAGGATGCCTCTATGAAGACAGTCATCCAGGATTCCACTACATGATCACGAGGATGATCTATCAAGTTGTGAGTCTTTAGTATAGAGGCATGTACAGGAGGTAGTACCACTAAGTGGTTTTCCAGTTGTGCCACCACCCATTGAGTGGAATATAGAATTGGTAGTACCATATGAGGATGTGTGAGTGCATTATATGAGTTTCATAGGTAAAAACCTACTAGTTTTCAAGGCAAGCCATACCCCCAGGTAGTTGAGGGATATCTATAGGTATTTATCTAATTTTTCCTCCTTGTGAGACACTAATAGATTGTATGGAATTCCTTGTTTTGAGTCTTATTTAGGGATCTGTTGGGTGATAGTGGAGTCTAGTGACTTAGTCACATGATAAGACAACTCTTACCTTGTCAGACTTTGAGAATCTCTTCAGGTAATATTTTTATCCAGCCACATTGCAATCAGTACATATACAAGAGGTTCTACAGTTAATGTAAGGTAGTATAATTGTGGAAGATTACTTGGTGAGGTTCACTAACCTTTTGTGATACTCTCTGGATATGGTTTGAGATTAGTTCTTTAGAGAACAAACCTTAGAGTAGGTTTTACATTGAGATATCAAGGTTTGAGTAGTATCTCTATGAATTCATACCTATATTGGGGTTCTTGAGTGATCCTTAGTTATGGAGAGCTACCCAAAATGGAAGACACTAATAGTGGGTGCTGGTAGTGGACACCCAGAAGCTGAGACCTCGATAGAAGGTAGATGACAGTGGTCACAAGGATCTGGGCATGTTATATGCTTCATGAGATGATCTTGGGATAGTGGATCATTAGTTTAGGGATCTCAATATGTCTTGAGTTGTCTGAGGTATAGTTGGTGCTTCTCATGTGATGGTTAAGGACATCTCACTCAGGATTATCCAAACTATCATATATATAACAGAGAGATAGTCGATATACCACCTAGGTAAAGATAATGGTAGGAGAAAGGAGGTCCGTATGGAGTAGAACATGGCAGAGGAGAGGGTATAGAAATTAGAGGTGTTAGGTGGTATGAATTATTTCCACCACCACCTATAGGTGGTCCACACCAAGATTTGAGAGCTAGTGGTGAGGGGAGAGGATAGATTTAGGTAGTAGAGGACTATGACCCCAAGACACTGGACATGATTAGAGATATGATCTATATATTTTCTACCCTAGTTTTAGTACTGATAGACACAAGTGTGATCCACTCCTCCATTTCAACTTATTTTTCTTGATACTTAGATATTTTAGTGGATCCTTTGGATTGATCCTTGTGCTTAGATACTCCTACCATAGGTGAATCGGTGATCACACACTTCTGACAATAGTGTGCCTTGACACTTAGAGGAAAGAGTTTCTTGTGGGATCTCTTTATAGCAGTGATGAGGCCTTACAACATTATCTTAAGTATAGACTGGTTATCCATAGTTCACACCCATATTTACTATTTTAGGTGGAGGATGTGGTGTGTCTATGGTGATGGGATGAGGATTTCCTTTGTGGGAGAGAAGGAAACTCTGGCATAGTTGGACATGATCATACATAGGAGGGTGTAGTTGATTACTCACTAGTTGGATGGAATGACTCCTGGAGTAGTGGATGTTATGGGCTATCAATTTCCTACAGTGGTGGCAGAGTATGAAGATGTCATTTTAGAGGATGTTTTGGTATTACCTCCCTGCTAAGGGATAGACTTTTATATTTAATTACACCCAGGAACTACCCTGATATTTTCACCATCATATAGGATGGATCCTATAGACATTTGAGAGCTAAGTATTCAATTGGAGGACTTAAAAAGGAAGATCTTTGTGAGACCTAATGTTTCCCCATGAGAATCTCTAGTATTTTTCAATAATAAGGTGAATGGGAGATTGAGGTTGTATATGGATTATCGATTCCTGAACCAGGTGACTGTGAAGAATAAGTATTCGCTACTAAGGATCGACGACCTCTTCAATCAGTTGAGAGGGGCATGATGGTTCTCAAAGATTGACATCATATTAGGCTATAACCAACTTCAATTATGGGATTATGATGTATTGAGGATTGAATTAATATGTCTTTATGGTCACTATAAGTACTTTGTGATTCTATTCAGCATGATAAATGCCCCAATAGTGTTCATGATACTCATGAACTGGGTCTTTCAACCTTTCTTAGACCAGTTTGTGTTGGTCTTCATCAATGATATCCTAGTGTACTCAGTTTCCAAGGAAGAGTATGCGAGACACTTAAGGATGGTCATGGACATACTCTAAGAGCACTTGATTTATAGAAAGCTCTAGAAGTGTCAGTTTTGGATTCGGGAGGTCCACTTTATGGGATATGTCATGTCATTTTATGGTGTAGCAGTGGACCCAACAAAGGTTGAGGCTATGTTAGCTTGAGAGCCACCCAATAGCATAACAAAGGTGCAAAGCTTCCTTAAGTTGGTAGGTTACTACAGAAGATTTTCACCTGATTTCTCTAGGATATTGGCACATTTGACTACTTTAACCTTGAAGGGGTAGCCTTTCATTTTGATGGAGAGTTGACAGAAGGATTTTCAGGAGTTATAGCAGAGATTGATGAGCGACCCCATTATGAGATTTCTAGAGGAGGGTGTTGAGTACATAGTGTTCTATGATGCCTTAGGGAATTGACACGCGCGTCGCAACGCATACAAATTTGAAATATTTATTATCCTACCAACTACTGTAGAAGTGGCAAGCAGGGTCAAACCACAAAGAGAATGTGAGTAAACACTAGAAATGTCCTCTTGGAGGAATGTTCAGGAAGATGGGATTTAATTATGTGATTAACAACTAAGTTCTAAAAACTAAATGACTATTTTAAAAATGACTATTTAAATTGACTAAAACTATCTAAGTGAATTAATCTATGAAATAAATTGGCGGATATGGAAGTGTCGGAGTCGTGACGTCCGTTCAAGTGCATGTAATGTCAATTATTTAATTCCCACATTTGAATATTTATCAATTCAATTGTCACTGATTCCAAATTTAATCAAAATATTATCTGGTCTCGTTCTCTAATGTTAGACAGTATTCTAATGTTTACACAAATTATTCGTCATTTCATTCTATATCCTGATGAATAATGTGTGCATCATTATAGCACTGAATCACTTGGTGAAATATGATGACCCGTTTCTCACAAAGTCGAAGTATCTACCTGTGTCGGGTTTACTCACATGAGATCACTTATTCAGTATCACTCATATAAGTTTGAAGAAGCACACACAAAAAATATTAATTTTTCAATTAATATATTTATTTATTCAGAATTCGCTCACGCGCTTGATCGAATTCCAGATAAATAAATTCTCTGATGAACTATCATTCGTGATTACTTATTAGGTATCACACGAACAGGCACCAAAGCATGTGTGCAAGGCCCAAATGACTATTAATTTCAACACAGATATAATTAATTAAATAAACATCCAATTAAAATTAATTTAAAAGACAATAAAACGTGAGGATAAATTAAAGACACGCAATTACCGTCACTTTCTTCACAACTCCGACACAAAAAGGATTAGCCTGTCATCATGACAACACGACACATAAAATAATAAATAGAAGATATCACCATGCTCGTGTCGTTATTATGGTCACCGCAAGACGAATTTAATGATCACAAAATAATAATCATCACTTCACTCTGTGTAGTCGCTGACGCCACACCCAAATCAAACCACCATGCCGCTGAAAATATGATCTGATATGTGCTCGCTCTCGCCATGCGATGTCAATCTCTAGAAGCCCAAGAGAACTGTCGTGCACGTTAATGATGTGTTTGAACCACCGTTGCACTCCCAAAATGGAGGAGTGGTGGTCGCTGGATGTTGTGATGATCAGTGGAGATGGTCGGTTCAGTCGTATGTTGAAGTCGAGGATGGTTTTCCACTGGTTAGGACCAAGAAGGGTTGCTCACTGCTTACTGCGTACTGGAGTGGTCGAGAGAGGAGTGGGGTTGGGGCGTCTGGGTTGGGAAGCGGGTGAGGAGAGGGGCGGCGAGGGCTAAGGGAAAGGGGGTGTGGCGGTTGGGTAGTAGGGAATAGGGGCGAGGGGGATGGGGAATGGTGGAGGTGAGTGGCATGAGGTGAGGAGGGCACAGGGTATCCGAGAAGAATGGGGTGGCGGAGTCCAGCAAGTATTAGGGGGTTCTTATTGGATTTGGAGAGAAGGGGAGGTTAAAGGGGGTGTGGGGTGGGTGATTGGAGAGAGGTAGAGGGTGAGTGGGGCATGGGATTGGAGAGAGGGGAGGAATGGGTAAAAGGGACAGGGTGATTGGTGAGAGAAAAGGGGGGAATGGGGAGGGGTGTGGTGCGTGGATAGGGGGAGGTTAAGGAAAATATGAGGGGTAGGTTAGATAGGGGGAAATAAATGAAAAAATGAAAAAAAAAGTTAAATCTAATTTTAAAATTCAAAATTCAAAATAATCTATTAATCTAAAAGTTAAATAATAATAATAATAATAATATTAACATTTAAATATTAATGCACATGTAATTAAATGTAATACTACTATTAAATATAATAAACTAATAAAAAATACTATTTTATCAATACAACAAAATAATGAAATAAAATAAAATACAAATTAAAATATACATACTAATAAAAATTAATAAAATAAACTAAACTAAAATTAGAGAAACTAATAATAATAATATAGTTTTAAATATAATATATAAAATTAATATAACTAATAAAAATACTAAATTACTAATATAAGTATATAAATTAACTAAAAATTATCAAAATATCTAAATTACTACAAAACTACAAAAATAAACTAAAAAAATAAAATCTGGTTAAACTAATTAATTAAAACTATGTTAGAAAATTATAAAAATACTAGTGAAATCCATGTACATCAGGAATAGACTTGGTTGTTTTATGATGAAGAGGTAGGATGTGATTTCCTATGGGTCTCAGTAGTTGAGACTTCATGAGAAGAACTATACAACACACGATCTTGAGTAATTAGCAGTAGTATTTACCATAAAGATGTGGAAACACTACCTTATGGGTGAGCAATTTATCATCTATTATGACCATAAGAGTCTCAATTATATCTTCTCTTATAAGTATCTTAACTTGAGACAAAGGTTATGTCTAGATTTACTCTAGGATTATGACTTCAAGATAATCTATACTCCTGTGAAGGGGAACATTGTAGAGACCCATATCTTGACGTACATAGACATTACATTACTTTTGCGGAATACTTATTACATAAAAAAACACACACACAAGGACCGTAATAGTTTATTGTCTTTGGAAACTCGGAACGTAATCTTCTAATCATGGTGAAAGATCTTCAATATCTCCCATAAAGATCTTCCCTTTTTTTCTTACCTAAAACCTTTCTTTATATCCTGGGGAAAAGAAAACATAAAAGGGTGAGCTCAAATGCTCAGTAAGGGTAAACAAAAGAAAAATCAATCACATCATATTCATAAGAACATAACATTTTGGAAATCTTAACCTGCAAAAGAGATCATAATATCATAACATGGGATAAATCATAGTAGTGAAATGAAATACCAATAATCATAACTTAAAACATGAAACTTTGTGTAATACACACATAATCATAGATAATCATATCTTATTAGTCAAGACTCATTGCCAAGACTATCTTAGTGGACAAAATTCATTTCTGAACCGAGTCACCCTCGTTTCAGTCCTGTTTCACTGAACCGGTATAACCTACCGTTCCAGCTATGTCTATCTCATGAGATATAAAATCTTTACCCAATGCATTGGAGGGAGATATAGGTACCACCAATCTCATAATTATATCATTCATATGTGTGCCACAAAATCATAAATCATACATCATTGCATAACCCATGTAATAAAAATGGGAATCTTAAACATCAGGACATCATAAAACAATTCATATAAGATAAAGGAATTCATAAAAATAATTCCATCACAACATAGTCAAATCAATGTAATAATAGGGATTTAAACATAACCCTTTATTATCTTATATGGAAAATAATTTTGATAAAACACTTGAACTCCATTCTTGAGGAAAATATCCTTTCTTCTTCAAAAACACTTTTCCTTTCATAACATGTCATACAATTCTAAACTAAAAGAAGTTGATTAAAAATAAACTTGAAAACTTGTAAAGGAAGCTTCTTGGAAATAATGTTTTAAAAATCCATTCATGCCGTATAATTTAAAAAACATTCTTCTCGTACTTTTGTCGGAAAAGTCAAAAAGTACCTCGTACGAAAAACGACAAAAGATTCCTTTCATATCTTTTACTAAAAACTCACCGAAGGGTAAAATTGTATTTAAAAAATTGTATATGTATGGAAATAATATTACATATTTATTAAACATGGATGTGGATGATAAAATACACCCCAGTAAATACCAAAGTATAAACAATCTCGGATAAAAATGAGATTGTGATATTTCTCTTACCTTATGTCTGATATGCTTTGTACGTATCCGAACCTCCTATATAATGATTTAAATAATGTCATTAACTTATTAAAGAATCATATTCATTGTTATGATATCATATATGGTTCACTTATGACTTTATATTACCCGTTCTTTTGTAAATTCCATGTTAAAGAAGCGTTTTGGGTAAAATCGTTTCATTTATCGTAGGTGTTTGGACTTGTTGTTCTTGACATTATTATTAATTATATCATGATTTAATTACTTCCATAATATAAAACATGATTTATATATCATATATATTCAGTATATATATATATATAATAAATAGATAAATGAAATGAAACACATCGTTTATGGAGACGGTAGTCCGTACGTACGCATGAACGCTGTTTTCCTTTCCTTATTGTCTTGAATGGAAGTAAGTAGATGACATACATATATATATATACATAAATACAGTATATATAACATGTCATATATTTCATTATTATTCATTATATATACTTTATAATCATTCATGAATGGTTAATGTGGAGAATGAATCTCATCGCGTCGTGGAGACGGTAGTCCGTACGTACGCACGAGCGATGATATCGTTCTCATGATCGTGAACTTGTGTTGAAGTGTATGTATACTATTTAAGTATCAATATCACTTTATAATAATCATATATAGTTACTCATTACACCATTATACCCATCCAATTAAGGTGGTGGCGTAAAATAGATTACACCACGGCGTGGAGACGGTATTCCGTACGTACGCACGCGCGGTGATTTCCTTTTTCCGTAGGATGGATATAAGGTTAATTAGAGTTGTTTCATATTTATAATAACATATCAGTATATAATAAATACTTATGTTATTACCTTATCATGAAACAACTAAAGAAGAAGAAGTTGAAGAAGAAAGAAATTGAAAAAGATCGGTAATGGATATTACCTCTTTTTGACGCGCCTTTTCTTAACCTCCACTTAAAGAACTAAGGATGGTCTTAGAAGAAGACCAGGACCTCTAGGATGATACTAGGGAAGTAGATAAGAGAGTTTTTCAGGGGTTTACCGATCTTGAATGCTCAAATTGGTGTGAGGAGGAGGGGGAGGAGGTTCCCTTTTATAAGGGAGGAGAGGGGCACCTTACGAAAATCTCAAAATATTATTTTATATTAAGGTCAAATTCAGTTTATAATGGTTAAAAAGGGTATTATTTCGAATCTAAAGTGGGTATGGGTAGAAATACTCTCATCCAATATGATTTAGACAAGTTTAGGTTATTATTTTAACCTTATCAATTAGATTTAACTCTAAGTTAAATAATTTAACTTTTACCGTGTCTTTTTGTTTTCTTACACTATATGGTTAATAAACTTACTATATCAAGCCAAAAGAACCCCAAGTTGTTTATTATTAATATATATAATATTATCTAAGTCATTTGGCCGAACCTTAGATTTTTAGGAATAAAATAACAATTAATAATATAATATTTGTTTTAAAAACTAATTTATGTCAATTTTGACACTATTTGGTACATGATTTTTATGAAATTTATAACAGAATGATAAGTTCGAACCAAGTTATTTATATCAACAATAACATGTCATATTAACCTATAAAATTAATTTAAGTCATAAAAAGTCTCAAATTACATTTATTTGTGCATTTATAACATCAATTATGTCAATATTTCATTAATAAGACAATTACTGCATCATCTTTGTGTCATAATAAATGATATTTATTTAATCCCTAAAAATTATAAATAAATTCCTATGATGCATATAATTGTATTATCTTTCTGTATACTATTTATGTTCTAAGTTTCATGAAGTTTATCACTAAATTAAAATTATTATACTTATAAGATTTAAGAAAGTGACATGTTGTCACATTCTTTGGTTTTAATAATAATTAAATTATTTTCATGGACAAAAGTCCATAAAATGAATCTAATCCGACCCTTAGGTTATATGAGTCTACTTTTATCCATCCAATAGTATTTTTCCAAGTGTTAGGGTAATTTTATAATCTTATATTTACCCTTAATTACCTGATTTACCTTTAACTATAGTAAATAAAATTTACCGTAGTTACTATTCACAATGCCCAAAAATAAAAATTAGCTTATTAACATAATTTGGACCCACTGATTCCAAATATGGAATCCATTTTTCCAAATTCAATACACAAAATATGCAGAAATTAAATTAAAATTAATCCCGTTGTCGAAAGAAAACGAGTTTTTCTTTAAAACATTGCAAAAGATTGAATTGATTTAACCTACGAATTCAAGGTAAAATCAATGCTAATGACATACATTATATTAAATGGTAAAAATATATTCTATTTATACTTTAAAAACATTCAATATTATAATTTAACCACATAAGATATTACGATGAAAAAAGTTGTTTTTAATTAAAATATAGCGTGTTTTTACAATTCATTAAAATATAAAAGTTATCGGAAAAATATCAAAACTTTATCTAATGTAAATTTTTATATCCTGATTCAAAAGAAGAATTTTATTTTGTCAAAATGAACTTATAAACATGTCAAAAACTAAATTTAAAGTGGGTGCGCCATCAAAAGGCGGTAAAACTTCATTTTTTGAAAAATACTTATTTTACCCAAAAAATTTATTTTGTTCTTATACCATGTTCTAGAAATGTATAAGATGAATAATAATGTTATAAAATTAAAAATTTAGTTAACACTATTCATAACGTCTAGTTCATAACAATATTATAATAATATATCGTTGTTTAGTAAAACTCGGTATTGCGTACAACGCACACTATCGAGGAAGGTCGTGATTGCGTGTAATGCAAGCCAAGTCAGGGTTGTGTGTAGTACACAACTCCTTTGTTGTTGCATTTAATAGAATCCAACCATATTTTATTTATACATTGAATATATATATATATATATATATACACACTCAATGTTGCATAGAATAACTTCTATCAAACGAACTTGAAATTGTGTGTAACAAGAGCCAAGAAAAGTGTTGCGTATACTGCAAGCTAATACAGTGTTGCATATAGCGCAAGATAATATTGGTGTGTCGTACCATAGAAGATATGAATGAAATTAAAAAGAATGTATCTTATAAAATCTTGGGTTGTTACAAACATGATGGTAGATGCTCTCAACATGAGGTTATGTTCATAGTTGTTGATTGAGGATTTGGGTCAGTTAGTCTCGTTGCAGCTGTTCATAGTGAACAAGGATAGTATGAAATATCTACAGTCAATTATTGTTACCCCACAACTTTTAAAGTGTGTTATACATACTTGGTGTAAAGAAACCTGTTATGAGACCTTACGTACTCAAATATCCATTGGATGTGCTCCTGATGGATTTTTTGAAGGTGGGTAGCATGTCATGCTTTTCAGATGATGGAATATAGTACCAATGACATTTCAGGAGGAGGTTATGAGGGATTTTCATACATACCCTTTGGTGGTACATCCAGATGTGGAAAAAATATACAAGGACCTATGATGTCAATTTTGGTGGTTAGGTATGAATAAAGTTGTAGTGGAGTTTGTCTCTCAATGCCTCACTTGTCAGTAGGTAAAGGCTAAGAACCAGGTTTCATCGGGTTTAGCTAAAACCATTTAGGTGCCATAGTGGAAGTGGGATAAGATATATATGGACTTCATTATAGGTTTACCATAGATTTTTAGAGGACATGATGCCATTTGGGTGATTTTAGATCGACTCACCAATTCATCCCACTTCCTAACTTTCTAAGAGGTGAGTTCAGTAGAGAGATTGGGGTTCATTTATGTGCGGGTGATAGTATGGATCCAAGGAGTTCCCTCAATGATAATTTTAGACCATGATTCTTGCTTCATGTCGTGATTATGTGAAGGATTGCAGGAGTCCTTTGAGAATCAGTTGCATTTGAGCACGACATTCCACCCCCAAACTGATGGTCAGACTGAGCAGACCATTTAGGTTCTGGAGGACATGATGTGAGCTTTCATGTTATACTTTGACCATAGTTGGGAGTATCACTTACTCTTTGTGGAGTTTTAATGCAACAAAAATTACCATTACAACATCATTATGTCATCATTCAAGGTCGTGTACAGGCAACCCTATAGGTCAACACTATGTTAGACCGATCCAAGAAAGTCAGTACTCATAGTCTCAAAGTTTTTGTGAGTTATGAAAGAGAATGTGAAGATCATCCAGGAGAAGACTAAGACTACCCAGAGCCATTAGATGTCCTATACGAACTAAAGATAGAGGCTTTTAGAGTTTGAGGAGGGAGAACATGTGCTCCTGAAGGTCTCACATCAATGAGGATTATGGAGATTTGGATGGGATGGAAAGTTATCTCTGAGATTCATTATCCCTTTCCTGATACTGCGTAGGGTTGGTGTGGTGGTATACCACTTGTCCATGCCACCATAGTTAGACCGAGTAAAATACATCTTCCACATGTCACAGCTAAGGAGGTTTGTGCACAACCCATCGTATGTTATCGATTGGGGTGAGCTGAACATCAAGGATGAAGCTACCTTTGTGGAGTACCTGGTAGAGATCAAGGATCAACAAGAGAAGATCCTACATGGGTGAGAAATTCCCTTGGTGCGTGTCTAGTGTAAGCATGAGAATCTTCGAGATATCACCTAAGAGTGGGAGACCCAGATACGAGCCCAGTACCCATACCTTTTTAATAGTCAATTTTTTGTTTTTTTGGGATGAAAATATCTAAGTTTGGGAGAATGTAACATATTTTTTTCCCATATAAAGCTATGAAATATATCTACTAATATTTTTTAAGCCAGGTGCTAAGACAATGCGTGATTCCAAGGCCTAGTGAGCCCGAAATTGATATTTTAAAAATATTAAATGTATTAATATCACCTATGCACATTTTTTCATGAAAAAGTAGAATAACTAAAAAATGAAGTCTCTAATAGGGAATCTAATACCATTATTTATTTTAGAATACAGTTTTTACCCTAGGTGTGACATAATCCTTATGTGCATTGGGTGTTTGGCTTGGGTGCCATCGTGGGTGAATGGATAAATAAATAAATTAGTTAATTGTTTAATTAAATCCAAAAACCTAGAGTCCTCTCTAAATACATTATTATGAATAATTCACAGCATTAGCAGTATAAACCTGAGAATTTAGAGAGATAATTGGAGGATATCGGTGGCAGACAAAAATGGATCATAGGATTGAATCGATACCGTAGGGATCATTCATGCCAATGGAGTTTGTGGATCTCGCCAACAACTACAATGCATGATATTTCTTCATCAGTGAATGATATAAACTCAATGTAGGACATTTTTTTATGTGGATTCATCCCATTTTGATATCCTATGTCAAACACGGATCAATTCCACTAACAAGAATTGATTCACACATCGACAATTGATTTATTTTATAGTTGATTTGATTATTTATCGGTTAATTCATTTGGTATTCTAATAAAAACATATTGAAGCCAACCCAAATAATGACCTAAGTTCTTTCCCCTCTTATGTTTCTTGTATTTTTCCCATATTTCTCCACACATTCATCATGGGCAATTTCTTTATCCCATGGTTCGATAATTACCTAGTATTTGATCATTACACAACTATTATTCGACACAATAGATCAACACCAAGGGTGAAGTTTATGATCGAGGGTGTGATAAAGGTGTGGTTATGGTGGTGAACAATCCGGCGAGGAATAAGACCAGATCATAGGATCACGTTCTGCCCGATTTGACGTATGATGATGACATAGGTGATGGCGATAGTTTTTTGGTTGGTTCAGAAAGCCAGAATTAGGTCTCTGGTGGTGGAAAGGTTCAGTTAGATGAGATATAACATCCTTATGTGATATCGGTAGTGTATATGGAGGTGATGACAACACATGCATACACATGAAGGAACCATGGGTTTCTGGAAATCCCATGATACACAGTGTGTAAGCCAAAGATACACACCATGTGGGACCCCTGGTTACGAGGCTAGGGTTTCCATAGAATATTAAGGATCACACACTATGTGAGACCTGTCACATGTTGTGTTTCCTATGGATGGTGGCTCGATGTGTACTCTAGGAGTACACGGGAACGAGTTGAGTACACGTCCATAGTACACGGGCATAGCTCGAAGTACATGGTCATGGGTAGCTGACATAGGTAGAGTGTTAGATGACCTCTACACATCATGTAACCATAGAGGAAATATTATGTATTTGGAGATTTGCATATCGTGTGAGATAGTGATGCATGGGAAGACTAGAGTTTGACAAGAGTATACCCACAATACACATTATGTACTCCCTATGAGGGTGTTTGGAGCCCTTTGTTTCTTCAGTATAGACCAAGTTAAGTTGAGTGTGATACCTTAGTCCTTTCTCATGAGGGTACATTGTGACATTAAGTCCTTGGAAAAGTATTGTGATCTCATTTATGGGTTCAATATTAGATGGAGACTAGTGTATCCCCCTGTGGGACTGGGGTGGGGTCCTCCATCATTCCTAGGTGGGGTTCATGGTATTGGCATGACTACTATGCATAGGGAATCGATCCCATATCTAGAAGACCAATTCAGTAGGGTTTTTGGTGTCCCCCAATGGCCTTGGGTGTGATCCCCTGCCTGGATAATGAGATCTTTTAAGATCCAATGAGTACTTCTTGGAGAGGTCGTATGAGCACAACCTCTTGGATGAGTGTCGTCAGCAAAAACATGGCTCATAGAGTGAGTTCTCTGGGAATGATCATTAACTTGAATCCTCAGAGAGCATCCCATGGTTGGTAATGTTGGTTTAGACCTTTTTAGACTGGTTTTCTGATATGAGTATATCTGGGTTTTTATTATTGTTATGACTCTCACCTTATTGCATGTCTTATATTAAGTCAACTACTCTTGATGCTTTATGCTTAGTGATTTCAGGGTGTCCTACTGGGTGTTGTTATACTCACCCCTACATGGGCTTTTCCTGCACAGTCATTCCTTATGCAGACAACAAGACATTTGATGGTGTCCTAAGAGGATAGGGATCAGAAAGAACTTAGATTGGGCTAGACAGATCGAGGTGTTTACTAGGTGTTTCATTTGATAGTATCCACCTCCTTCTGAGTAGGTTGGACTCCTTTACAGTTTTGGATGGGTTTTTATTTGGCCCCTTTATCACATTTAGTGCTTTTTTCATACTCTGATTATGGGATAAATGTTATGAATTCATTAGTATCAGTTGTGTTGTTTTACATTTCATCATTCTATAGGCTTGGAGATGTGTGCATGTGTACATGTATATTAGGAAAATGTATCCCATGTGTGTGATATTCCCACTCAACACTAGTCGCCAGCCCTTGGCCTATTAGAGGCGAGGTTGGGGTAGTCACACTCGGCTTATCACCGGTCAAGCGGGCCTTGGTGGTTCAGGTCGTGATATTTAGTCTTGGTATTGGCTAGTTTTTCTCTATCTGTTTATTGGAATTCTTTATGACTTTATATGGATCAATTTTCATTATAGTCCATCCTTGTTCCTTGCATACATTTGAGTTGGGTGTGTTAAATATTTTAAAGGAAAATGGGGGGAGTTGTTTTCAATGTGCTAGTATTTATTAGAAATGTCTTTGAAATGTTTTAAACCATGTGGTGGTTTGTTTTAAAAGGTGTTGTTTTAAAAAGGGGAGGATTGTTTTAACCTTCTTCTCTAAAAGTGATAGGTTTTAAAGATAAATGGTTGGTCTTGAAATGGTGATACCTTGTAAAAAACCCATTTTTGTAGGTGTGTTTTAAGAAAGGAAATGTAATGATTGCTTATTTATTTCCATATTATGTAAATAAAAGGAAAATCCGCATACTTATATTTATTTTCAAACTATAGAATCTAGTTTCTTTTATAGAAGGAATGAAATGTACTCATGGTGGTATCCTAATAGATTTTGGATCACACCCTACATACTCACATTGGTGTGTATATAGTCTTCATCTCTTGTGTAGGTTTCTTTAGGTCTTGGTTTTCATGTTTTGTTCGGTGTCACTTTCCTTGGGATACATATGGATGTTAAGATCATGGAGGTGACTTTAAAGTCGCATGGAGATGGTGGTTTACCCCTTAGTTTCATGGAACTGGTTGGCTCGTGTTGGGTTTCAGCCTCTTTATCCTTTTGTTCTATTTTTAGTTTTAGTTTGTGGTAGTTTAAATCTTGTATTAGATGGTTATTTTTTAGAAATATATTTATTAGAATTTATTTTTGTATATATATTGTTATTCCATGTTTGGATATCTCTATTTATCAAAATTGTTTACTTATTTTGGCATGTTTTCCAACACCTGGATACCTCATGTCGGGTTGGCAGTTGGGATATGCTATTTATGTTTGGGTTCTTGAGGGTGAAAATGTCCCCAATGGTTATGCTTTATACCCTTGATGCTTGTCATCAACCCGGGGGGATCACGGATGCCCCTCAAGTCATTAGAGGATCGTTTTAGGAATCAGTTTGGATGACGACTTGGGTCATTTCGCTACAGGATGCAATAACATATTCTCCAACTCTGACAGCACCTTTATCTTCAGGTGCATAAAATGAGAGGTGAGAACAAGATAGATAAAACATAAAATTAAATATTCCCCTCATAATCGAAAATAAGATAACCTTTTCACAAATTTTTAAAATACCCTTAAGTTTTTAAAACCCCAAAACCAACTCATTTTTCATATCCAATCCCGACCAACTTTATGTAACCACACAAGTAGGTCTTAAGGAGTTTGAACAATCCCTTTGACCTAAAATATTTAATCCATGATTTCCATTTAATACAAATTTTTTTAAGTAGGGATGGAAAAATTTAGGTTTTGGTTATAACCAAATCTAAAAGCAATAACCATGTGGTTTTTCGGTTATCACTTTAATAACAAAATCAAATAATCATTTTTATTATTTTTTCAGTTTTAATTATTAATTTTCCTTAACCATTTAGTTATCTTTATTTTAGTTTTCGGTTTCCCATTTGGTTACCCATTATGTTAAAAAAATTCTCACCATAACTGTGTTAAACAAAAAGTCAAAATCATATATAAATCATTACATTTTATAAAAAAACGAATTATTTAAAACAAACAAAAATTTATAAACAAAAATTTATTGTTTTTATGGTTATAATCAATCACAAAGGTTATTTAAAACTAGTACCCCCACCCATGCAATTGCACGAGACAAGATAACGATCAAACAAATGAAAACATAGATTTAACTAATAAAACCTATAGAGAGATGCAATATAGGAAGAGAAATAAATAGATGAGTAAGTAATATTTAATATATAAAACAAAATAGAATCAGATATTTAAATAGTGATCCATTACATTTCAAGGAAACATTTGAATATATCAAATGACATTAGTTAAATCTATTCGATTTTTCTTTTGAATTGCTTTCTAAGATCATCTATAATTGAACCGCCTCTAGTGAAATTGGTGTTGACTTCATCTACTGTATCAAATATTTCTAGATCAAAATTGTGTTCTAAACATCTCTGCAAATAATATGTTGAGTAACATGTCATTGAAAGTCCACACACTAAAATGAGATAAAGTTTCAAAATTTTACCAATGTGTCCTAAGTGAAGTCTTCACCATCATGTATATGTACATTATCGATGGAGGGGTATATGCACTTAGTCAGAATACACACATATTATAATTGAAAAACAATATAGAACATATTCATTCAATATACATAATATAAAAGGTGATTAGTTTGAAATGTAAGAAAAAGTTAATTAAATAAACTTTAGAACTCTTAAGTCATGTCTATAAATAATTTGCATAATTTTATGGTGTATTTCATTGTAAAGAACTAAAATTCATAACAAAATGATTCTGTATAAAAAATCAACTAGATTATGTGTTATAGGTTTAAAATTGAGGCAAAATAGTATACCCATATATGGAAGGTTGACTTCATAACCAAGATGGAAAACCCCTACAGTTGGATGACAGATCGAGAACTCATAGCTCCTATAAGGGAAGGATCGAGAATCCATTGAAGAACCACCTGTTGCACTCATGCCCAATGACTTTAAACGATAACTGGATCACAAAAAAAGGTATATATTTTCACTATTATGGATAAAATTATACAAAAACTACCATCTAACACCACATTCTAAAAATCACCATCAAAATCCAAGTGAAGCCATAAGTGTTGTCACACATAACCCTATCATTATGATTATATAGGTTTAGCCGGTGTTTAATGAAATAAAACACATGTGTAACACCAAAATCTAGGTGAAGCCATAAAATGTAGAACCCATGAATTAAAATGGACTGAAGGTGAAGCCATAAATTGGATAGGTGAATCTAGGTGAAGCCATAAAATGTATAAACCATGAATTAAATTGGACCAAAGGTATAACCCACCCATCAAGAGAAGAAACAACATTATTCATTTCTTCCTCATTGGAATTTTTTACCAAGGTAAACCATTGTGATATGTTTATTTCTCATTCATAAAGAATTATAGAATGAAGATCAATGCCAAAAATACAAAAGGAAATAGACTTATAATAGACCAATGCCATCAAAAACTGGAGATTTGATGTTTGATTTTCAAACAATTTTGGCTTGATGTCCCGAAAACATGGGAAACTGAAAAGAATAAAATAATTTATAAAAAATAGAAAAAAAATAAATCAAAATTCTTAAAAAATAAATAAATCAACCTATTTATGATTTATAAACATAAAATGATGGTGTATAAAAATAAAATCACAGTTTTGAGAGGGATATTAGTATACAACAGTTTTAATTTTGATTACATGGGTTAAGGTAAAGATGATTTTAGAGGGTGAGCTTACATTAACATTGTTTATAGTTATATTCTACTAAATCCAGTGACATGGATGGTGTAATAATTAGAGAGATTTATTGTTGTTATCATTTTCATATTTAATTAAATGAATAATTAAACTTCAATTTTAATGTGCTAGTTATACAGTCAAAGGAATCATAGTTGCATTAATCGTATATTTAATTATACATAACTTTACAAACTATTGAATCTTATTAAGGAACACTAAAGAGATATTGAAAAAATGAAACATACTATGACATAACAAATTTCATGAGAATAAATTGAAAATTAAGTATGTTGTAATATTATATTTGTAAACATGTATTGGAATATGAAATTTGAAATTGTTAAGTGAATCTCATGAGTTTTTGTATCTATCAAGTGAATTAATAGATTAATTCAACATAATATTTATAAAATCATGAATAAATTAGAAATTTGTATGACCATATTCATCTCATAATGTGTTGCCTATGTTATCCTCTAGAAAAAATAAATAATAAAGTTTCCAAGGAATTAAAGAAGGAACTCGATTGGGCAACGCCAAAGACAATGTCATCCATAATAGGATTAGGGTAGGTTCCTAGTAACCTAAAATAAAAACCCAAATCCCATATAAATAACATATTCATTCAATTCATGAATATAGTGGCAATAAAATGTCAAACAGACATGGGATGAGGAGAAAATCCTGTATAAAAATTGACATGTTCATTGAAGAGAGCACCAAATAACATATTGACTAAAATTGCACTCTAATATTCATCTCTTTGGAGAAACCCACACATTAATCATAATCAAGAACATTAGGAGATAATTCAGAGAGGATAAAGTTATCCTCTGGAACAATTATATAATAGAGTTTTCAGTGAATCGAAGAATGAACCTATTTGAGTAATATATAAGAAAAAATCATCCATAATAGGATCATGATAGAGACCAGGTAATCTACAACAAAAAACTCAAAACCCCCCTAAAGAACATATCCATTAAATTCATGAAGAAAGTGGTAAGAAATGTTAAATGGGAGTTGAATGATACTTGTTTGAACTCCTCTTTTGGTGTTGTGAATCTTAATGCTCTAAAATTAACACTTCATGATATCTTATAAAGCTTTAGCAATGGACCATTATTTTCAAGTGAAGGTATATTTCATGCATATGGGTGTGATGTATACTACTTTTTTTAACAATGTTTGTGTTTTTCACTATAAATCATTGGAAAAATATTACGATTACACAAAAATAAATGAAGATGTTAGGGAGCACAAGGAAAAAAGAAGGAATTTGTCACCATAACTCGACTGTGAATGAAACATACTGGTGTATCCACCTTTAGATGTCTGAGATGAGGTATAAAGAAGTTGAAAAGATAAGTAAAATTATCAAATGAATTGGGTTCCCCAGTTGGAACCCAGTTGTTATAAGGAAAATTCCAACCCCAAAAATATAAAAAAATAATGAATTTAAAGTTCCTAAATCAAGGACCCACAATAGATTCAATTTATACAACCAGACCTCCAATGGTATCACTATACCTTCAGTGTTCTTCCACCAATATAGTAGTGGTAATAATATCTTATAAATCCATTATCTATCACACTAAAATTTGGCATTAGAAAACCAATAGTTAATGTAGTGATCCACTACACTACACCCTATCTTTCATCATTCCACTTCAATTTTTTTTATATTTCAACATAATTATTGAGTTATTACACTAAAAAGGAAGAATCTATAATCCTCTTGAAACCCGGTTCTATAGACAACCTCATTTTATCCCTCTCCACCTTAGTCAAAATAAAACATTTTAATTTATCCTTACCTTTATTGATGTTATTTATATAATTAGTAGTGAAAAAACAATTAAAAATATTCTAAAAACAAATGACATTAAAACCTCTCCATCGTAAACTTTTCCCTTTAAAAAAAGCCACAATGGGGGCTCATCCAACCATTTTGAACATCACTAACCACTTTCATTTTAGAAGTTAGTATCATTATCAATTATATATCAATCTCTCTATATAGAGCTTCAAATGAATATTATCAAACCAAGTTCACTCTTATCTGTTTTCAATTCTCTGACTCACTACATTAATGATGGAACCTTTTATCAATTCATTTGTAAAACATATTAACAAATAAAATATATGCCTAAAAAGGAATGTGTCTTCATTGTTCTATAAAAACCCAACTTGAATAATAAATCATAATGAATTCATAGCAATCACTTGTAAAAAAATGCATCATCATTTTTAGTATAGAGAAGAAAATACCTTGTGCACATTTGTCTTGAAGTCTTTGTTGAATTTAAACACCCTTCTTCCATCTCTTCCAGGATTTAGAGGGTTGAGAGTCATTGTATTTTTATTTTCACCAATATAATCTACAGTAGACCAAGCATCTGGTTGACCATGCGAAAATGTCATAACTCTATAACAGACTCTAATGGTTCCTATAGAAAAGAATAGAGAATGTTGAAACCCTAAAATAGTAAGAAGAATAAGAAGTTTTCCCACCTTTAAGGGCCTGAACTTGATTGTAAAGAACATGATTCTCTTCTAAAACTCTATTGCAGGAAGTAGAAGTTACATTAATGTCACAAATTATATATCATGAATGTATCATGTTTTCAAAATCTGTATCTCAATACATATGGTCTAAAATCACATTTCAATTTATGCAAAGAAATGCGGTTTAAAAAATAAGTACATTCAGATTGAAAAATGAAAAATGATATATGAAAGACAAACATGGAACAATATAACGACACAGATTAAAAATAAAATACAAACATGGATTTCTTAGAAACCATAATTAAAATTATTTGTTGTCGAGATTGATAGATGGGGATAATCTAGAGAGAAGTAAGATGAAAAATGAAAGATAACACACACAATGCTATAAATTCTTACCTCATCAAACCATAACTACATCTATGCAATACCTCGGATACAATCACATATACGATGTAAGAAAAAAATTGCATCAAAGTCGAGTTGGAGGTAGAAATATATATACAGAAAGTGAAGAAAAATTATTACCAATTTAGTTAGGTTGAGGGGAGAATTGATGCAAAGCTGTAGATATTGGCCAAGTTATCACCATTGGAATTCTACTGTTGTAATATCAAAAAATGTAAAACTGCATGTCAAGGGGGGTTAAGAGAGAATGTGTGCCAATTTAGTGTATGCGAAGGTCTTTTTAAAGTGAAAACCAATTAAATATTTATATCAAACGAGTAGGAAAGAATAAGTAGAAAATCCATGATGAAAAATAACTGCATCAGAAAAGTAATCATAGTCAAACGTGACAGGAATATTTAGGGAATAATAAGCAATTAAATTGCATACAGTGAAGAAAAGAAGGAAAGAAACATAAACACCATCAATAATATCATTGGTAATTGCGATATCTAATATTGTTAGAACTAGAAAAACATACATGAAATATAGGTTTATTAAATGAAAATGAAGGAGGAAGCAATCAATATAGGAAAAAAACGATTTTAAAACATTTACCTGAAATATGATCTAAAACTGATAAAATTGAGAAGATGAGGAGGTAGGTGGGAAGGTAGTGAGAGCACTTAAATCGGAATAACATATTTGAATTTGAATATGATAATATAATAAAATGAAAAAATACCTCATATCAGAAGTTGGATGTAAGATACACCAAACAAAAGGCCTGATAAGAGAATCTAGGACTTTTGAACTCAGAAGACGTGGGCTTGCGAGATTGGGATGTTAACAATAAGTGGACAATTTACAGGAATAAGAGTATATTTGCAGGAATAAGCGACAACGAAGACAGAGGGGGAATTATCTGAGACCGTGACTTACAACTTGAGACATCCAAAAACAATGACTTATGTGATGAAATCAATGGGGATTAGGATGATGAGACCAGGATGAATGATCAAGCGGGGCAAAGATAATTGTGAGAGAAGGATGGGAAGCGATCGTCGGGGAAGAACGAGGGTGGTGGGGTGAAGGAGGAGCCAAGTAAACATGAAAGAGATTTCGACGACCAAGGAGAAGAAAGTGAATCAACAAGGAAAGATATTCCGTGCAGGAAGGAGAAGAAATGAAATCGAAAAGAAGAAACCCTTAGTAAGGGCGCACGATGGAGAAACTATATCTGGTGTGTAAAGACAAACACATAAATTCTTAACAAAGGGGGAAGAACCTTGAATTTCAGTAAATCATGTCTGGTATATAAAGATAGACAAAGAAATTCTTAACAAATATAAAACGTTCGTGCATACCTACTGTATTATCTTGGCTTTCTAGAAAATCATAATTGATTGTAGAGGTATGGTAGAATGATAAACGGAGATATGTATGAATTGTTTGGGAGAGTAGCTGTTGCGAAGGAGTAACTGCAATAATCTTTGAACAATAGAAGGCTGAGCCTGCTAGGTGGGATGTCTACTGAGATTGGAGAAGGTAAAGCGAGCTTTTGAACGCCTTCAGTCGAAGAGGGTATTTGAAGAGGCTAGGGTTCACGTGATCAGAAACAAAGGAAGGTGGGAAGCGAAATCGGGAGTCGTGATGATATGAGACGCCAATTTAATAATTCAAGAAAGGTTGAAGTGTTGGAGGTCAGAGGCGATCAAGGGTTAATGGTTGAGGGTTGAGGGAAGGCAAAAGTGATCAAAATGGCCGACGATATCAGGGGTAAGGTATTGCTAGATAAACGATGGTTGGGGTTGGGAGTGAGTGAGTGAATGAGAATTTAAATGGAAATAGAATCAGAAGAGCAAAAGAGGTGACGTGTTAGGGTGGAAGGCTCTAGAGGAGCCACGTGTCCTGAAAGGAATAGTATAGATAAATGATATTAAATTAATAATAAATAAATAAATATAAATTCGTTTTTTTCATTTTCCGGTTATTAAAATTAATAATCGAAACCAACAAAATATTTTCACATATTAATCAAATAATTTTTTTTATTTTCGGATATTAACCAAATAATTTTTTTACAAACCAAAACCAATTTTACTGTACTCGTTTGATTTTTTTAAATTTGGTTTTCGGATACCCATTCGGTTAACCACTCATTCGACCACCCCATGTATAAGTCTCTTTTCAAATTCCAGTGCTTGATTTTAATGATAGCACAACATTTAAAAAAAACACCACAATTTAATTATTTGAACTTCTTTATAAATACATAAATAAATAAGTTATAAGTCTATTTGGAGTGTAGCGGCATTAATATTCACATCTTATAATTATCGATTTTGATTGTATCCAGATCCCATATTATGGCTGGGGCAGTCGTTTGTCCATGCGTAGGATGCAAACTCTGATTGGGGCCCCTACCCGGTCGTTGAAGCGATCGCCCCTGCTGTTCACTGCAATTCTTGCTAATCTCGCCGGTCCTGTTTCCTTAAAAGCGTCCTGTAAATCTCGTTTTCTTCGACCATTTGCTGCCATGTCTAGTGCCGAGGAATTCGTGAGGGCCAACGTGTCCCCCAATGGTGTCGCCGTTATCACCCTCGATCGTCCTAAGGCTCTCAACGCCATGAATTTAGGTTTTCATTTCTTCACGCCATGAATTTAGGCTTTCCTTTCCTCTCGTTCTCTAGTTTATCGCTCGTTTAAGTTTCTAATGTTAGGTGATTAAAGAGTTCGTGTTTCCCTTTTAGCGACTTTCATTGCTGGATTATCTAAAGTTGTGATTTCTAGTGACCCCGAAGGCTCAAGCTTTATTTGCTACTGTGCACGTTGGCAGATTGATTCTTGTTTACTCAGTTTACCATCACTACTATCAAGATGTTACCAATTTTGTCGTGAGTTTGGTTAATGCAACAAACTTTGAGGGAAAATTAGATTGGGTGAATATCGGTTTTGCTTATAACAAACACGGATATTGAAGTGCCCAGTGGATCAAACACGGATATTGAAGTGTCTAGTGGATCATGCAGGTACACCGAGAGGGGGTGAATCTGTGTACACAAGTTTTAACCAATTTTTCTTTTCTTATCTCTTACCCCTTTTTAATTTGAACCTCTCCACTTGTTAGAGGGAATGGATCTTCCTTGTTGACAAACACAATTATACCATATGCAAGACAAAAAGTAAATGAAGCACAACACACAGTATTTTTACAAGGTTCGCCCCTGATGTGGGTGACTACGTCCTTACTGTGATCGGGATGATCCGAGACACAAACTCTCCACTACGAATGAATCACCAATTACAAATGGGTTGGTCAGGTATCATCCTGAAACCATTGTGGGTAGGTATGAACCTCTTTCCAAATTATACTGGCATCCCGCCAGTGTTCTTCATACCGACATCCCACTAGTGTTTCACAAATACAACACTTAACACAATGAGAAAAATCATAAGAACTTCAAGCTGTCACTGCAACACAAAACTAATCTCTCTCTTTGAGCCATTGAAAATAAACTGTTACTGCACTCGCTCACTTCAACTGAAACACTTTGACCGCCACTGAATGTAATCAACAACACTGTATGCAAGTCAATTCAGTATACTCTTATGAATTAGTAAAAATTATCACTTCCACTTCAACTTACTGCAATAACAAAATGAACAACTGAAGATTCCTCATTGAACTGCAAGTTGTCTTCTTTTTTTCTTTACTGAAAAATATCACTTTAGCTCAACTCGGATATTACACACATAAACGTCGCCTGTTCTTCAAGCATGTAATTCTCCTTACACATGCCAAATACTTAATGCGTGTAATTATCCACACTATTTTATATCTTCTTTGTGCAATAACAAATGCACAACAATTTATATTCTTTTGACCTTCTTTGTGCAAGAACACAACGCCAACACACACACAAATATTATTCTCACTTTTAACTGCCTCCACACTTTTATGCATGCATTATTTCATATACATGCATTCTGCAACATGTACTTTTTACAAAGAACTCATACTGTCTTCATGCTCATTCAAGTGATTATATAATCACGTATGCATGAGTTTACTCAACATCTTCAAGCATATATTGAATACACCACACTATCCACTTTCGCGTTCCTTTGTGCACACCTTGTATCCACAAACACAATGTTTGTTTATCCATCTCTTCATTTCTTAAGCCATCACATGTGCATGGGCATGCATATGAACACACACACTGTTCACAGTGTGCCAAGCAAATGAACACTGCCTTCTCAAATTAAGATCTTAAGTACGTGGGCTTCACCTTCAAACTCACTGTACACCAACCTTCCTGTGCACAAACTCAAATGAATATTGGCTGTTAATACGGGCAAGTCATCTTTGCAAGACACAGTATATGTATATGCTGTCTTGCGGATGTCTCGAGCTCTTCACGCGAGTAGGAGTAGGTACGGGTTCTTTGCATTTCGCACAAACCAGGAGGTATGCATGCAAGGATATTACGCTTCCCGAATGGTTTCGCGGAACCAAGTTCTTCGTGAAACAAACAAGTGTGCAAAGCTCATATAGTTTGCTGGTGGAAACACTTCAACTTCGCACAAACAGAAAGTGTGCAAATCTTCTTTCCGTGAACCAGAACGAAAAATGCGATCCTCTCACTCTCGGCTGCTCCACGACCTCGATGCATTCAGATATTTATAGGCGTTTAGCACTGCCTCACTACATGCACACAACCTCTGTTTCGCGACAACCGAAATCACCGTTACTGATAAAACATATTTTCTTCAGATTGGATTTCTTCGGTTCGTTCTTCGTTGACACATGCAAACGAAGTTGCATGTGATTTCGATCACATTAGATTTTTTAGAACATTCAAACGAAGCTTGGAAGCATGGATTCAATCGACTGTTGACGTTGCAACATGGAGGTCTTCTTCGACGAACAAAACACTCTGGCTCGACCGAGGATGAAGATGAGCTCGCTGGTCCGATCGAACGGTGCAAATAATTAGATCAAGCAGATCGGCCGGCTGAGAGAACACATCTGACGACTGAGAAGATCGGTCGACTAGGATGAAAAACGAGCAGATCGTACGACTGAGATTCTTTCGCTGCTACAATAATCGCTTCCCACGTTAAAACGACTCAATTAACGCTACCTTATAATACAGGACGCGACAACAACCGCTCAGAAATCCGAAACATATGCTCCCATCACCGCCTGGTCCCTCCCCGTGCTAGGTCTTGCCTTCGCCGCCGTGCCGCCCCACACAGTCTGCCTCCGCGCTCATGCGGGCGTGCTCCTCCTCCCGCCATGCCGCCTGCGGGCTTCACCTGAGCAAGCTCCCTCAGCTGTGGTTGACCCTTCGGGGTCCCACATAAGGCTAGGGT
The DNA here is from genome assembly GCA_963277665.1 of Viscum album. Classification (NCBI taxonomy): domain Eukaryota; kingdom Viridiplantae; phylum Streptophyta; class Magnoliopsida; order Santalales; family Viscaceae; genus Viscum; species Viscum album. Next base: position 1,209,498,050 of record OY728123.1, read on the forward strand.
TGAGCTTGCTTGTGGGCTGACTTATTTTTTAATTAAGGACCACATTAAAATGCTGCTTCATATAAAAACCTTGATGAATTATATGCCAAGCCAAACCCCTCAAAAACTCTTCAAAACATTGTTGTATGCAATGTGTCAATTCAATTCAACCAACGACACATGTTTTATGAACTGCTGAACGGCTCTGCAATCATCACACTTAATGTTGCTTTATTTAAAGCAACTTCTTCAAATCAAAACAACCTTGCCAAAACATGAATGATTCCCAACAATAACTGAAAGGCAGAATACCGACCTTCAATTAATGTCACATTGATTTTTTATCAAACAACTGTATTGACAACAATCACAACACAAATACACTTTCAATAAATTTGGGTTCTTCAGATATCCGATTCGATATAGTTTTTCGGTTATCATTTTAGTAACCAAATCCAATAACCGTTTTTATTTTTTTCGGTTCGGTTATCAATTTCCCCCAACGATCTGGTTATTTTTATTTCGGCCTTCAGTTAATCATTATGTAAAAAAAATTCTCATCCTAATCACGTTGGATAAAATCCGATATTGTAAATAAATCCTTAAATTTTATAAAAAAATAAATTATTTTAATGCAAACATAAATTTGTAAACAAAAATATTTTGTTTTTTGGATGATTATTGTTGGAGTCTGTTTCCCACATCAGACTTGAGGTCTGATGTGGAGTTTATTATTCATTATAAAATAACCCCAATGACTCCTTTAGAGAGTACACCTTGGGGGTGCGGTTTCTCCTATTTTATCATTCTACATGGTATCAAAGAGAAATTAATCCCGAACCCTCCCATTTTATTTTTTTTCCCGTCGGCCTCTAGGGTTTCTCCCGGTTGGGGGGCGGCGGCCTCCATGGCCAGCAAGCCATAGGTATCTCCCGCCCCCCCTGCCGGCTATCCCTCCCATCCGGCGGATCTCCCCTCCCTCCCGAGCGCCGCTCGGCCCGACTCCCGAGCGCCTCCCCTCCTTCCCGAGCGCCGCTCGGCCCGACTCCCCCCTCCGGGCTCTTTTCCCAGGCGGCAGATCTCCCGTCGCTCCTGATCCCGATGACTCCTTGCTTCGGCCTCTCTCCCGGCGACTCTCCCCCCTGCCGACATCGTCTCACCCCACCTCCTTCCCTGGAGTCCCCTTCCTGTTGCGCGCGACGACCCCTCCCTCCCAGCGCGACTCCCCACCTACCTGCGCGACTCCCTGCACGCGACGGCCCCGCTGCTCCGTCGCTAGCGACGGCGCCTCACGGTCGCGGCCCTCCTTCCCGATAGTCGCGGCGCGAACGTCAGACTGCCAGATCCCGACGCGCGCCTCCTCATCACGCGCCTCCCCGTTCGGCCGCCAGATCCCGACGCGTCAGACCTCCAGCGCGTGCCTCCCTGTCCGACCGCCAGATCCCGAAGCGTCTCCCCGACGGTTCTTTCCTCCAATCGACGCGACCTCCCGAGCACGGCTTCTCCCGGCCCTCTGCCTTCGGCGCAGCACCGTACCGGCCGCTGCTTCTTCTGTGCGAGACTCCCAGATCTCGCGCACCTCCATCCGGGCCGCGACCATCATCCAACGCGGGTTCCCTGGCCGGCCTCTGCATCTCACGCCGGCTCCCTCTCGGAAGATCCCTCCTGGCGGAACCCTCTCAGCGGATCCTTTCCCGGCGGATCCTTTCCCGGCGGATCCGTTCCCGGCGGATCTCCCCCCCTGCCGGCATCTCCTTCCGCGACGTCTCAACGGCCAACCCTACGTGACACCCTTCCCGGATCCCGCATTTTCCAGCTCCCGCAATTGTCGGCTCCCGCAACTCCAGTCAGCCTCCTCTGCTCGCACCTACTCGCACCAGCCAGGCCCCCTGCGTCCCTCCTGCGGACTCCCGACGACAACCGGCTCCACCTTCCTGCGCGCCGCCTCTGCAAAGCTGTGCCTTCCGCGTTGGCCTCCTGCGACAACTCTGCCTCCTCGCCGGCACCTCCTGCGGAATCCCCGCCTCCCGTCGCCGACATCTCTCGACGACTCTCGGCAGCCGCCTCCCTGTCTTCCGGCACACCCTCACGCTTCCTCCACCGTGGCGCAGCACTTCGACTGCCTAGGTTACGGGCCCTTTGGCGCCGCCAGATCCTGCAACAATTCTGCGGAATCCCCGCCTCCCGTCACCGGCCCCGCAAGACTTTCCCGGTGCTAGTGTGGATTTCCTGACTTCTCATCGACCGACCCCACTAGTGCTGCATTCCTGGCGCTCCGTCAACTGGCCCGGTCTATGTGGTTTCTCTGCTGCGCTCGCGACATCTTCTTTCATCCATCATCCTGAGGGGTGTTGTACCTCTCGTATCCCCTCGTGGTTTAATTTTCATGATCACAATCACTTTCATGTTTATCTAATCCTTTTTCAAGTGTTTTTGGATAATAGGAATCTTTTCAGGTGGCCAAGGAATTAGGCCAAGAAAGCAAGAAGCAAAACTGGACTGAAATTCAGTCCACCGGCCAACCGGTGGCTTCACCACCGGTCGACCGGTGGACCCTGGGCAGAAGGCAGAGCCACTGCCTCACCACCGACCAACCGGTGGCCGCAGCACCGGTCAGCCGGTGGCACCTGCACAGAATGGCAAGCTACTGTCTTGCCACCGGCCAGCCGATGGCTCTGGCACCGGCCAGCCGGTGGAGCTTGAGCCCGAAGACCTCTGCATTTTGCACACACCGGCCAGCCGGTGGGACTGTACCGGCCAGCCGGTGGAGCCAGTCAAACTAGCCATTGCAGTTTGACCAGGCTGGCCCACTTGGCTCCCAACGGCTCTTTAAGCCTCTCCAACGGCTCCGAAGCCTCCCCAAGGGTTCCATGCCTATAAATAAAGGCCAAGGAAGCCCCGGACACCAACCGGATCATATACCAAGCGCTCGGACATATTGTTGCACATTTGGCGAACCTCCGGCGCTCCACCTTCAAGGATCCTCAAGTGCTCCAACCAATTTCCAATCCAAGGAGCACCTCAAGAAGCTTGGGAGAGCACGCTACATCAACTCCATCATCCAATTGGCGCCCAAGTCTTCCTCCAATACGGTTTTTCTTGTTTATTTATTTTGAGCTTAAAATTGGGTTTGTGCCTACAAACCCCAACACCTTTTCTCATCCCCCTTTCTTTTGGGTTTCACATCACCATTAAGGTGTGAAGAGGTTTCTTCAAGCCTTTCCTTTTAAAAGGCTTGTGTCACCGGTGAGCTAGCTTTCACCCGTTAAAAAGGCTAGTGGGTTCTTGCTATTCCATTGAAAGCAAGTGGGTTCTTGCTTAACCACTAAAAGCAAGCTGTAATAGGTCCTAGTGCTACCTCAAAGCCTAGTGGGTTTCTTGCTAAAACCATTGAAAAACAAGTGGTAGGAATCTCTCAACGGTTGAGTTGGGAGCGGAGACGTAGGCCGGGTTTTTGGCCGAACTCCGTTATCAATTTTGTGTGTCTTGCCTCTTTATTTCCGCTGCACTTTCAACTTTGATTTTAATTTGTTAATCTTTTTTTAAAAAGGCAATTCACCCCCCCTCTTGCCATCATTTCCGTTTTGTTCCGACCCAACAATTGGTATCAGAGGCAAAATTTGAATAATTCCTTAACCGGTTTCAAATTAAAGATCCTTTTTTTTGATGGCTTCTACCGCTTCAACCTCTTACGCCCCCGAAGGCTTTTCTTTGGATCGTGCTCCATTCTTTGATGGAACCGATTATTATTTTTGGAAAACCCGCATGTCAACTTTTCTTAAAAGCATTAGCTATCCTTTTTTTAGAATTGTTATGCATGGCTTTACGCTCTCTTCTCCCGATGAGTCTAAATGGACCCCCGCCGACATTGCAAATTTTGAGCTTGATGGCAAAGCCATGAATGCTCTTCATTGTGGCTTAGACCGTAATATATTTAATTGTATTTCTTCTTGCACATCTTCTCATGATATTTGGAAGCTTTTAGAACTTACCCATGAAGGCACTAAGAAGGCTCAAAAGCAAGAACCCGACAACAAACAAGAACCCGACGAAAAGATCAAGCCCGTTTGCCCACCTCACAAGAAAAGGGCCAAGAAGAAAAAGAAGAAGGCTTCAAAGGCAACATGGAGTGATAGCTCCACCTCTTCATTCTCCTCCTCCTCGAGCGACCAAGGTAAAAAATGCCTAATGGCAAAACATGAGGTATCATCATCCTCTTCCTCCTCTTCCTCCTCTAGTTCTTCTAATTCATTTAATCATCTATCTTATGAAGAACTCTCACACGCTAGAGACCAACTAGAAAAAGGTTTTCATGAATTATCGTCAAAATTTGTTTCTTTGAAAAAGAATTTCAAAAAGCTTTCCTCCGAAAAAGACCAACTTCTCAAAGAGAAGGAGGAACTCTCCCTTAAAATCCAAAATTTTCCCAATGTTGATTCTTTGGAATCAACCATCAAGGACCTTAGAGAAACTCTAGCGAAGTTCACCCAAGGGGAACAAAATTTGAACAATTTACTTGGTTCCCAACGCGTTTCCCGAACCACCCAAGGGCTAGGCTACACCAATATAGCTTCCTCCTCCCATGCTCCAACTGTTTTTGTAAGGGGGAGCTCTAGTTTTAAATTTTGTAATTATTGTAAGAAACCCGGGCACATGATATATGAATGTAATTGCAAAAACGCCCGGTATGGTAGGCCCAAATCGATTTTTTATTCGGATGAATTCTATAGGAGAAGACCCGCTACAAGGCAAGTGTGGATTGAAAAATCTCTTTTAGCGAGTCTCTCCGGGCCTAAAATTGTCTCTTTTCAAAATCCCTCTCCCCGGTGACTTTTTGTTTTTATTTAGGGGGAGTTAGGTTTGTTTAAGCTTTTTGTTTCAATTCAAACTTTCAATTTCAAATTAAGCCCTTTTGATTTCAATTTCAAAATTTTCGATTCCAACTTTCAATTTCAACACTTGGTATCAAAATTTTCATTTCAAAATATTCAATTCGAATTTTTCATTCAAAACTTTCAGTTCAAACTTTTGATTCAAAACTTTCAATTCAAATTTCAAATTTCAATTGGTTTTTGATTCAAAACTTTCAATTCAAACTGTTTTTCAAATTTTCATTTCAATTTCAAAAATCTCAATTGATTTTTCAATTCTCATATCTTGTTTTTCAAACCTTTTCCCTCAATCAAGTTATATGCCCCGTGCTATTTTGATAATCACAAAGGGGGAGAAAATTCTTGATTGATTGGGGGAAAAATCTTTTAAAGCATGCCTTTCATTTCTTTTTTACATTGATTGTTTTGGTGATTGTGATCATCAAAATAGGGGGAGATTGTTGTACCTCTCGTTCCCCTCGTTGTTTGATTTTCATGATCACAATCACCTTATTATTTATCTAACATTGTTTTAAGTGTTTTTGTTTTATAGGCAAAAGATTGCCAAGGAAATAGGCCATGAAGCACATCAAGTGGACTGAAATTCAGTCCACCGGCCAACCGGTGTGATAGCACCGGCCAGCCGGTGGACCTGGCAGAGGCATTGCCCACTGCCAGGTTCCACCGGTCAGCCGGTGGCTCTGTCACCGGCCAGCCGGTGGCACCCAGATGAATAGTGTGAGCTACTGTCTCCCCACCGGCCAGCCGGTGGCTCCTCCACCGGTCAGCCGGTAGAGCCTGGACCAAAACTCTTCCCCTCTGCCAAGGCACCGGCCAGCCGGTGGCCCTGCACCGGCCAGCCGGTAGCCCAGTCAAACTAGCCGTTGGCTTTGACCAGTCAACCCTCTTTTGGCCTCCAACGGCTCCGAAGACCTCTCCAACGGCTCCGAAGACTCCCCAAGGGTTCCATGCCTATAAATAAAGGCCAAGGAAGCCCCGGACCCCAACCGGATCATATACAAAGCCACCGTACACATTTTCCATCTTTGGCGTACCTCCGGCGGACTTCCTTCAAGGAACCCACCTTGCTCCAACAACTTCCACATCCAAGGAGCTCCTTCAAAGAAGCTTGGAAGCGGCCTTCAACATCTCCAATCAATCAAAGGCGCCCAAGGCTTCTCCCAATACGGTTTTTCTTGTTTATTTATTTTGAGCTTTAAATTTGGGTTTGTGCCTACAAACCCCAAACTCTTTCTTCATCCCTCTTTCTTTTGGGTTTCACATCACCATTAAGGTGTGAAGAGGTTTCTTCAAGCCTTTCCTTTTAAAAGGCTTGTGTCATAGGTGAGCTAGCCTTCACCTGTAAGAAGGCTAGTGGGTTCTTGCTCAACCATCAAAAGCAAGTGGGTTCTTGCTTAACCACCAAAAGCAAGCTGTAATAGGTCCTAGTGCTACCTCAAAGCCTAGTGGGTTTCTTGCTAAAATCATTGAAAAGCAAGCGGTAGGAATCTCTCAACGGTTGAGTTGGGAGCGGAGACGTAGGCCGGGTTTTGGCCGAACTCCGTTATCAATTTCTTGTGTCTTGCCTCTTTACTTTCCGCTGCACCTTTAACTTTGATTTTAATTTGTTATTTTTTTTTTTTTTTTTTAAAAGGCAATTCACCCCCCCTCTTGCCATCACTCCCGTTTTGTTCCGACCCAACAATTGGAAAAACGCCCGGTATGGTAGACCCAAATCGATTTTTTATTCGGACGAATTTTATAGGAGAAGACTCGCCATGAAACAAATTTGGATTGAAAAATCCCTTTTGGCGAGTCTCTCCAGGCCAAAAATAGTTTCGTTTCCCCGATGATCTTTTGTTTTATTTAGGGGGAGAAAGTTTCTTTATTTGTTTTCAAACTTTCAATTCAAACTGTTTTTCAATCTTTCAATTCAAACTTTCATTTCAAATTTCTTCAATTCCAACTTTCAATTTCAACACTTGGTATCAAAATTTTCATTTCAAAATATTCAATTCGAATTTTTCATTCAAAACTTTCAATTCAAACTGTTATTCAAATTTTTCAATTCAATTTCAAAAATCTCAATTGATTTTTCAATTCTCATATCTAGTTTTTCAAACACATTCCCTCAATCAAGTTTTATGCCCCACGCTATTTTGATAATCACAAAGGGGGAGAAATTTCTTGATTGATTGGGGGAGAATCCTTTTCATCATGCTTAGCATTTCCTTTCAATTTCAGTTTTTTACTTTAATTGTTTTGGTGATTGTGATCATCAAAATAGGGGGAGATTGTTGTACCTCTCGTATCCCCTCGTGGTTTAATTTTCATGATCACAATCACTTTCATGTTTATCTAATCCTTTTTCAAGTGTTTTTGGATAATAGGAATCTTTTCAGGTGGCCAAGGAATTAGGCCAAGAAAGCAAGAAGCAAAACTGGACTGAAATTCAGTCCACCGGCCAACCGGTGGCTTCACCACCGGTCGACCGGTGGACCCTGGGCAGAAGGCAGAGCCACTGCCTCACCACCGGCCAACCGGTGGCCGCAGCACCGGTCAGCCGGTGGCACCTGCACAGAATGGCAAGCTACTGTCTTGCCACCGGCCAGCCGGTGGCTCTGGCACCGGCCAGCCGGTGGAGCTTGAGCCCGAAGACCTCTCCATTTTGCACACACCGGCCAGCCGGTGGGACTGTACCGGCCAGCCGGTGGAGCCAGTCAAACTAGCCGTTGCAGTTTGACCAGGCTGGCCCACTTGGCTCCCAACGGCTCTTTAAGCCTCTCCAACGGCTCCGAAGCCTCCCCAAGGGTTCCATGCCTATAAATAAAGGCCAAGGAAGCCCCGGACACCAACCGGATCATATACCAAGCGCTCGGACATATTGTTGCACATTTGGCGAACCTCCGGCGCTCCACCTTCAAGGATCCTCAAGTGCTCCAACCAATTTCCAATCCAAGGAGCACCTCAAGAAGCTTGAGAGAGCACGCTACATCAACTCCATCATCCAATTGGCGCCCAAGTCTTCCTCCAATACGGTTTTTCTTGTTTATTTATTTTGAGCTTAAAATTGGGTTTGTGCCTACAAACCCCAACATCTTTTCTCATCCCCCTTTCTTTTGGGTTTCACATCACCATTAAGGTGTGAAGAGGTTTCTTCAAGCCTTTCCTTTTAAAAGGCTTGTGTCACCGGTGAACTAGCTTTCACCCGTTAAAAAGGCTAGTGGGTTCTTGCTATTCCATTGAAAGCAAGTGGGTTCTTGCTTAACCACTAAAAGCAAGCTGTAATAGGTCCTAGTGCTACCTCAAAGCCTAGTGGGTTTCTTGCTAAAACCATTGAAAAGCAAGCGGTAGGAATCTCTCAACGGTTGAGTTGGGAGCGGAGACGTAGGCCGGGTTTTTGGCCGAACTCCGTTATCAATTTTGTGTGTCTTGCCTCTTTATTTCCGCTGCACTTTCAACTTTGATTTTAATTTGTTAATCTTTTTTTAAAAAGGCAATTCACCCCCCCTCTTGCCATCATTCCCGTTTTGTTCCGACCCAACAAGGGGGAGCTGCGATCGTCACTTGTTTCTTTTTATTTCATCTTGTTTTGTAATCAAGCTGGGTATGTTTAGCTTGGGGGGAGTGTTTGAAGTCTTTCGATTGCTTTGTTTTTTCTTTATGTGTCCAAGTTAGGTACACCTAGCTTGAGGGGGAGCGGACTTGAGGTCTGATGTGGAGTTTATTATTCATTATAAAATAACCCCAAGGGCTCCTTTAGAGAGTACACCTTGGGGGTTCGGTTTCTCCTATTTTATCATTCTACAGTTATAATCAATCTCACAGGTCATTCAGAATATTTAAATTAATAAAAATTAAAAAATTGTAAATTTGGTTATTTTTTTTTGGTTTTCAGTTATTAAAATTAATTACCAAAACCAATCCTTTTTTGGGTTATTAACCAAATGAAATTCTTACTAACCGAAGCCCTTTTTAGTATAACTGTTCGGTTATTTTTAATTTCAGTTAATCACTCATTTGCCCACCCCTAGAAAAAATGGAGGGAATTTGGGAGGCTTCATAAGATCTTCATCACTCTCAAATTCATGAAATATTTAAATTCAACACTGTTATGGGAGTGTTGGAGTTTGTTTCTCACATCGGACTTGAGGTCTGATGTGGAGTTTATTATTCATTATAAAATAACCCCAAGGGCTCCTTTAGAGAGTACACCTTGGGGGTTCGGTTTCTCCTATTTTATCATTCTACAATTATAATCAATCTCACAGGTCATTCAGAATATTTAAATTAATAAAAATTAAAAAATTGTAAATTTGGTTATTTTTTTTTGGTTTTCAGTTATTAAAATTAATTACCAAAACCAATCCTTTTTTGGGTTATTAACCGAATGAAATTCTTACTAACCGAAGCCCTTTTTAGTATAACCGTTCGGTTATTTTTAATTTCAGTTAATCACTCATTTGCCCACCCCTAGAAAAAATGGAGGGAATTTGGGAGGCTTCATAAGATCTTCATCACTCTCAAATTCATGAAATATTTAAATTCAACACTGTTATCAGAGAACAGAGACAGCAGGATTTTTTTTTTAAAAAATTCTCTTCTGTTCTTTATTTCCTTGATAGAAAATTTGCACTAGCTTTGGATCAAGTGTTATTGGCTAGTAAATGAAAGTTATGCAATTTTATAGTCAAGATCCAAACTCTGCTGAATGGTGCAGTATGAGCATTAGAATTAGTTGGTTCTGACCTCGTGATTTTAGGCGTTTGGCTTTACCCTGTCTAATTCACGGGCACTGACATTATTTTGAATTATGATGCAGATATGGATGTGAAATTCAAGAGTTTACTTGATGAGTGGGAAATGGATCAGACGGTTAAATGTGTTCTGGTTGAGAGTAGCTCCCCTCGTGCCTTTTCAGCTGGTGAGTTGGGGAAATTGAGTCCTTTTTTCTAGCTTTCACTTGTTTTATGGGGTTTATTTCTTTTTTGTTTTATATTTAGTCAGTTGATTTACTAGATCAATCCTATATATAGTTTTTTCCCTGACTTTTATTTAAGGTTTTGAGGGTGGCCATTCATCACCAATGCAGGAATGGATATTAAGGGGGTAGTTGCTGAGATTCAAAAGGATAAAAATACTTCACTTGTGCAAAAGGTTTATTTATAATCCTTTTTTTCTGTTCATGTCTTGTTGTAGGGTTTTGATTAGCATTCTTTTTGGATCGATGCATAGCTTCAAATCATTAATCTTATTTTGGTGTGAAATTGTTGCTCTTGGAATAGGTGAACTTTCTTGGTGCTTGTTTAATTGATAATCAAATGTCAGTTTATTTACAGGTGGTGATGTGAAGGTGCTCAGTACCAGCAAAAAGATTTCTGATGTGATTGAGGTCCTGCCGTGCGCTTTTAGTTACATATTAGTATCACAGGAATGAATCCTATAAGTGTCATACAAAGTAGAAGCACTCCCTGTTTTAATGATGGCAATTCTATTCATAGTTGCCTGGGCAGAAACTTTAGCAAATTATTGAGACTTTAAAAAAATATTGAATCTCTATGCCAGCATCCTTTGATCACATTTGTATCCCCATCTGGATAAAAAGCTTCTCTCTATTTCTCTTTTTCTCATAGAATGAAGGAATCCACATGTTCAGCATTTCATTTAAAAGATTCTGGTGGTGTTGCCTATATTGTGTTGAGGTCTTCCATCCAACACTTAATCGAGAAGTTGTACCTGGTCTCTTACGATGTCATTTCCTAGCTTATTGATCACTGAAATGATGTTTGTCATGCCTCATTGGGAATCTGATATATTGTTTAATTAACGCACATGAATGCGTGGTTCAGCACTTTAGCCTTGAGTTGCTCTTGTGATCTGTGTTGTTTTGAGACTCATATGAGATGACTTGAATACTGGGGGAGGTTCCTACCTCGTGCATAACTTTTTTTGTTCATCTTGTCTTTAACTTATTTTAAATAGCAGTATCGCTATATGCGTGGTGATCTTAGATGGATTTTTGTTTGACAGTCTACAAGACTGCCATATCTTTGCCTGTGTATGCGTTAGTTATTGTGTTGGACTGGTTGTGTTTGATCCAAACTTTCATTTTATTATGCTTCACTTTTGTTATACTGGCTTCATTTATTTTCTTGTATTTGTATCTTAAGATAAATTTTCTGTTCATACCAAAAATTTTTCCAGGTGTTTTCTGCTGAATATTCTCTAATATGCAAAATTTCTGAGTACAAAAAACCATACATAAGTTTAATGGATGGCATAACGATGGGCTTTGGAATCGGTTTATCTGGTCATGGCCAATACCGAATTGTTACTGAGGTACTTGCAGTTTTATATTACCAAAAAAATTCATTTCTTTTGAAAAAATTTAAAATTCCCTGGGGTTTGTTTTTTCTTTGAATTTTTATTCATTCAACTTTTTTTCAGAGGACAATGCTTGGCATGCCTGAAAATGGAATTGGCTTGTTTCCTGATGTGGGATTTGCTCATATTGCTGCAAAAAGTCCAGGAGAAGGATCTGTTGGTATGGCTATTTTTTTTCAATTGTTTATTACCCACCAGCATGCATTTTTGTAAGTTTGAACTGGTTTGCCCTTTGACAATCATTTTTTGGAACAAATTGAATTTATCCTGAATTTGCAACAAAAGAACAAGGACCCGCAACAAAGCAAAGAGGCCGGGAACAGACTCCCAAATCTCAAAAACCAAAACAAAACAAAGAACCAAAGAACCAAAGAACCTCCCCTCACACCCATTCCGCACAGAATTGACCAACCAAAGGAGACCTCACAAACATCAAGTGTGATAATAAGTGTGAAATCACCTTCGGCGGTGGGGGAGGGGTGAGGGAGGGGTGTTAGAACAATGCGATCGACCAAGAAGGAAGATCAACTAATTTTGTTTTATTCCACTGTAATAGTGTTCTATGTATCGGCACAATAATCGGAAGACAAACAAGAATTACAGGAAATGGAATTATGGGTGAGAGTCCGCTTCCATTCGCTTCCAACAGCCGTTGTAGAGAGAAGAAAAGGAGTGAGACCATCACTCTGTTCGTCTGCTCCCAAGCAGTGCTCCCAATTTCCAGGTATTTCCAACCGTACTTCTCGATAGAATCTCCATCCAATTATATAGTTAGTTGCTCCCGCAACTGACTAGCTAACATTTCACGAACTACTCGTTTTACCCCTTCTCTGATAAGTATGAATTATCGGGGGCTGAAGGGAACTGTCAAGGGGCCACCTCCCTCCCGGGTGCTAGCATTTCGCCCCTCCACAAAATCTTTCTTGTCCCCAAGGAGAATGCTTGGAAACTTTTCAAAGGAAAAGATTCTGTTTCTCACAAGTCTGGAGGCAGTGACTGCAAAACCAACCGCATCTCCCACAGCCCTTTAAGTTGTGACACATGAAACACAGGGTGTAAACGACTAGTCTCTGCAAGGCTAACTTGTAAGCAATATTCCCTGGACAAAACCTTATACGGGCCATAGTAACATGCAACCAATTTAGAATAAGCTCGTTTGGACTTAGTAGTCTAGATTCCATGCCTCAATTTTACAAAAACAGAATCTCCAACAGCAAACTCAACTGCTCTTCTATGCTTATCCGAAAACTTGGTCATTAACTGCTGAGCTCGGCGGCGGTTTTGTTGGAGCCGACTTAAAACAGTATCGCGCTCCACAAGGGTTCTTGCCACAATAGCCACAGGCGTTTCTCCTACGAATCGAGAAATGGCCGGTGGTTTTCTGCCATAAACCACCTCAAATGGTGAGAGTTGAGTAGATGAGTGTGTGACTGCATTATAGCTGTACTTCGCCCATGGTACCCAGCTGGCCCATGTTGTAGGCCGTTCAAAGGCGAAACTTCTTAGATGAGCGCCTATACACCGGTTGACAACTTCAGTTTGTCCATCCGTTTGTGGATGATATGAGAAGCTCATTTTCAAAGTCGTTCCTTCCATTCTGAAGAGTTCTTTCCAAAAATCACTAACAAATATGGGGTCCCTATCGCTGAGAATAGAGCTGGGTATCCTGTGGAGTCGGACTATTTCCCGAACAAATACCTCGGCAACTGACTTGGCTGTATATGGATGTCGCATTAAAATAAAATGTGCATATTTGGGCAGCTGGTCCACCACCACGAGAAGGACACAAACCCCTGCGATTTTGGTAACCTGGAAACAAAATCCATGAAAATTTGGTCCCAAATCAATTCAGGAATCGACAATGGTTGAAGAAACCCCGCTGGTGACATGGCTAGATGCTTCTGCTGCTAGCATGTTTCGCATTCTCAAACGTACTGTAAGATTTGTTGAGTCATTTCTTTCCAAAACAATCCTGCTGCCAATATCTTGTAAGTTTTGAGAAATCCAGCGTGCCCCCCTACTGGAGAAGAATGGTAATAGTTTAGGAATTTTGGGGTAAGAATAGATTGTTTGAACAGCACCATTTTCCCATGAAAAAACAACCCATTATGGAAAATATATCCAGGTTTCGACCCAGTCTGTTGTTCCAGGACCGCAATAATTTTTGATAGCTCAGGGTCCACTTAAAGCTCCCTCTTGAGAGTTTCAACCTCCAGCCAGAATGGTTCCCAAATTGACACCCCCATTTTAAGGACATCCAAATTCGTCTCTTTGCTATTTTCGACCAACTTGGACAAGGAGTCCGCTGCTTGATTTTGTCGGACTGGTTTATAAACCACCTCAAAATATAATCCCAACAATTTTGCTTGCCAATTTTGTTGGTTAGCTTTGTGGTAATGTTGACTAAGCATATGTTTAAGGGCTTTGTGATCCGTATAGACTACGAAATGCTTACCCAACAAATATTCTCCAATGACTCACGGCCAAAACAAGTGCCATTATCTCTTTCTCATTAACTCTCATTAACGGATTTTGATAAATTGGTTTCGGCCAACGCCTTATTGTAGTGTCATACAGGGCGTCCAGATTGCATGAGTATTGCTCCTATTCCCCTTTCGGAAGCATCATAATCAATAGTAAATGTTTTTTGGAAATCCGGAAGAGCCAACATAGGAGCCAGAGTCATTTTCTTCAATTCTTCAAAGGCTAGCTCGGCTGCTGAACCCCACTGGAACCCATTTTTTTTGGTTAATTTAGTCAGGGGTTTTGCTATCTTCCCATATTTTTGGACAAATTTCCTATAATAGCTAGTAAGTCCCAAAAACCCTCTTACCCCCTTCGCATTTTGTGGTCGTGGCCAATTAACAACACATTCAACTTTCTTGGGAAGTAAATGATGTGATGTGGCCAAGGTATTCCATGTACTGCTGGCCAAAGAAACATTTTTCTCTATTAACTTTGAGTTGGCTGTCCAATAATAACTGAAAAACTGCCCCTAAATGTTCCAAATGTGTTGTCCATGTTCTGCTGTAAACTAAAATATCATCAAAGAAGACCAATACACAGCGTCTCAACACAACCTTAAACAAGCGATTCATGGTTGATTGGAATGTTGTCGGAGCATTCATTAACCTGAATGACATAACAAGAAATTCGTAGTGTCCCTCACGAGTTTGAAAAGCTGACTTGCTGACATCTTCTGCCCTTACCCACACTTGATGAAAACCAGACCTTAAGTCAAGTTTAGTAAAGAAACATGCCCCACACATTGCTCATCCAATAATTCATCGATAATCGGAATCAGAAATCTGTCCAGCACAGTGAGCTTGTTAAGTGCTCTGTCATCCACACACATTCGCCAACTACCATTATTTTTCTGGACCAAAATAATAGGGCTGACATAAGGGTTGTTACTATGCCTGATAACTCCATTTGCCAACATTTCTCGGATCTTTCTCTCCACCTCGTCCTTCAAATAATGAGCTAATTTATAAGGCCGGATATTCACTAGTTCTGCCTCTTCAACCAGTGTTATCGCATGGTCCGTCACCCTGGAGGTAGCCCCCTTGGTTCTATAAAGAGTTCGTGGAAGCCCTGCAAAATTTTCCGTAGTTGCCACTGTTTAATGTCATTAGTCAGCTACTCTTGGGCAGCCGACGACTTCAAATGCATCTGCCAAATCCACCCTTCCATTGGCATTGTTTTCAACAGGATACACTGCCCCAGCTTCGAAATTGTCCGCTGTTCCTCAGTTACTCCCTGCAATTTGATCTCCTTTCCTTCCAAAATGAACTCCATAGTTTTTTGATTCCAATTTGTCAGTACAAATCCCAAGCTCTTCAACCATTCGATGCCTAAAATCCGATCCGGACCTACCGTCTCAAAAACATAAGCCTCCACAGATAAGCTGAAGTTCTCTAATCCAATCCAACTTTCCTACAGACTCCCTGTGAAATTACTCGATATTCATCTCCCAGCCTTACACCTAACGGCCTGGTTGGATTAATCGCGACATTCACCATTTTGGGAAGTGTCTTTGAGATAAAATTGTGGCTCGCACCACTGTCCACAAGTACTTCCATTGGCACCCCTGAAACGCTTCCCAAAAACATCAGTGAATTCGCTCTTGCCTCGCCTAAACTCCTAAGCTCCAATATCTGCCCTGTTTTTACCTCTGTCCATCCCAGTGACTTTGCTCCATAAGTTCTACGACCCAAACTCTGCTGAGAGTCATTCTCTTCCTCGTTCTCTTCCGAAGTAGGCTCTTCTATTTCCCAAACCATAAACTTCAAGTGTTTGTCCGGGCAGCGATGCATGGGCGAAAAAGGTTGTCCACAGTGAAAACGAAGGCCATTCAACTTTAGATCTTCTCTTTCCTACCGGCTTATTGTCTTCATACCATTCCATCGTTCCTTGCCCACAGATCTCCTAATTTCCTCTTCCCTTTTCCCCCTGTCCACCACGAACCTGCTGGGAGATTGCTGAGGAACCACTGTTCCATATCCACGAGTAGCAGGATAAACAGTAGGCCTGCCACACAAATTTTCATGTATGATCAACTCTCTTTCTACCTTCCTGGCAAGAGTCTGCATTTTATATTTGTTAACAGGTTCATGTGTTGGCACACGGTTTTCAATTTCTGGTCGTAGCCCGCCCATAAACAGGTTCATATACCACAGCTCCAGAAACCTAGCTACCTGCAAAGCCCCTTGCTCGAACTCTTCTATGTACTCCTCCACTGTTCTTGTTTGCCTGAGCGTCTTCAGATGCCTCAAAGGATCGCCTTTAGTCGACTTACCAAACCGATCCATAAGAGTTGGTATCAACTGTTCCCAAGCTGATCCAGGATTCGCACTGCGCCAAGAAAGAAACCAGTATAATGCGTACCTCTCTAAACTGATCTGGATCGGATGTAGTTTCATTTCTTCCAAAGTTTGATTGACTAGGAAATATGTTTCAACTCTAGTAATCCATCCAAATGGATCTATTCCTGAAAAGGTTGGTAGTTCCACCCGCCTCGACACACGTTGACTATCTACTTCTTGGAAGCTGACTTCCGGTTTTGCGATTCCTTTGAAGCCACATCCGAAATCTGATTTTCCTTGTCCATTTTCTATAGAACTCTCTGGTGCCGATACTCCTTGTTTTCCATTTCTAGGACCTTGTTCCGTTCGCAACTCAATATCCTTTAACCTTTCTATAGTTTGCTCCAAGTTTTGCACTCGATGAGCCACCCGCTCCCTTGTTTGTCGCAAGCGTTAGTGTGCAAGCTATTGACTGTTGTTTTGTCCCTGTAACAACTTAACTAAGTTATCCTGTATCGACGACAAGGTCTGGTCATGATCGCGCTCTTTTTCTTCATACATTCGTTTGGAGCTTTCTAACGCCGACTCGACAGAGGCAATTCTCGACTCTATTCTCGTCCGCATCCACTCATTGGTCTTCTTGCACAAATCGCAAATAGGGGAAAAAATTTGGCTAATAACTTCTCTCCCGAAACACTTCAACAAGCGTGTGACTGCTTGTCGATTCCAATCCACTCGACATCTCCTCACTGTACGTTTGACACCGTTCAATCGTTCGGCGAGCAAAGTTCCCCAGCGGAGTCGCAAAAAATGTTAGAACAATGCGATCGACCAAGGAAGATCAACCAACTTCGTTTTATTCCACTGTAATAGTGTTCTGTACACTAACACAGTAATCGGAAGACAAACAAGAATTGCAGGAAATGGAGACCACCACTCCACGCGTCTGCTCCCAAGCAGCGCGCCCAATTTCCAGGTATTTCCAACCGTACTTCTCGATAGAATCTTCATCCAATTATATAGTCAGTTGTGGGAGCAATTGACTAGCTAACATTTCACTAACTACTTGTTTTACCCCTCTAATATGTATGAATTACTGCTATAGGGTCCACCTCCCTCCCGGGTGCTAACAAGGGGCACCGGTCTCCATCGTGAAAAAATATAACCCACAAGAATAGTAAATGACACTTTGGTTGTGCGTCATATTTTTATGATGGCATTCTGGTGGCGGAGATCTCTCCTCGGGAGTTCGACGACGCCTCAAGTTTGTTCGCCTTCAGTCTGGTTGCTCATTTCAAACGTTATCATCGTCCTTCAGTGCACGAGTTTGAGACTCATGTCAATGGGTAATGGGGTTTGTGTCTTCCTGTGATTTTTGGTCTTCTGGAGTCTTGCCATTTGCTTCTCCACTAGACCGATGAAGATAATTTTGCGAAAGCCTGGTCTCGTTCTTCTCGGATCTTTAAGTCCTCTCGATTTTTGCCTTTTCAATGGTCATTTGATTTTCATATGCGCAAGGATCTTCAAGTCCTCTCGATTTTTTGCCTTTTCAATGGTCATTTGATCTTCAAGCCTGCTCTCGTTCTTCTTGGATCTTCAGCAGTTTGGGTAAGGTTTCCTGGCCTCCCGCTTCCATTTCAAAATCCGTTAATCTTGAAATTGCTTGGTAACTCTGTTTGTCGTTATCTCTGCTTGGATGATCACACTCGGACCTTGACACATCCCATGGTGGCTCGGATCTGTGTCGAGTTCGACCTTTTGAAGCCCCCTCCATCATTTGTTTGGATTGAAGTCACTACAATCAATCTTTGGTGCTTGAATCCCATATTGGATTTTGCAATCACTGTTATCGTCAAGGGCATTTGCTGGAACAATGTCGTTTGAGGAAAGCTTCCGTTCTTGCCCCGCATCTTTCTATTGTTGATGCCGCTGAGGAGAAAGCAGATGCTATCCAGAACGTCGATACATCTTCTGCACCTCTTCCTGGCGATGTTTCTGGGGTGGCTGTCAATGTCCGGGATTGCCCAGATTCCCTAGCAGTCGACCCTCTAATGGATTGTTGTCAGGCTGAACATGGAGAACCTTCAACTGAAAATCGGAACTGCAATGTTCTTACTGGAGGTCGTTCCAAGTCTCCTCTGGCTGAGTTTGTGGACTGGATCCAAGTTATGGAATCTGGCAACTCTCCTTACCTGATGCAGGTGAATTCTAGTGATGGTTCAGGACCTCGACATCTAGTGGGTTCAAATATGGTTGAATTTATTCCTGCTTGGAGTGCTGAAGAGTTTGATAAATTGGAGACAGGAGTGTCTGGAAATGTGCAGGGGGCTTCTCTGCCTGGGGATATTCAAACTCTGGACCAAACTATGGAGGGGATTTTTGCCGCCAAGGAGGGTGATAGTGAAGGGTGTAAGAGTTGGTGTTTTAGAACCAACTGGTTATACTTTGATTACATGAATATTCAACATCTTATTACATATTGTTCATTGTTCTGCATGATAATAGTGTAATAATGTCCTGGAGTATTTGTTGCATTGACAAAGTCATAACTGTTCCCCGCTATGATGAGAACCTTGAAGTGTTATGACAATATTCTTAAATATAGTTCTGTGGTTGGATGACATACTATAATGAGACACATAGTATACAGACCGTCAGGTGTGAGTACTCGTAAGCAGATGAGACTTCTTCTCATGAAGTTCGCACTTGGTAATCTCCAAGATGGAAGATTATGAGAACAGACCCGTCGGTAGGAATTCCGCATGTTTTGGTGTCATCGGATATTCCTATCTGCGAGCGTGTAATGATCCTTAAACTTTAATATTATCATTAATACGTGTCGTGACTCGTGCACTTTGATTTGCTGACGAAAACCGTCACGCAGACAGTTGGCGGGAAGTAGGGTACATTGGGTGCGTCATGAATGATATGTTATTAATGGATAAGTCGAGGAAGGATTTGTCCCTTCTATTTATGAGAGTTGATATCTCGGCCATTTGATTGATATAGAACCGTCGCACAAAATTTCATGGCCATGGTGTAACGACGAGTTTATTTCAGGTAGTCAAAGAATAACATATCAAGCATAAAAGTTGATGACACTATCATGAAACCAGCTTGATGAGATATTGAGATAAATTGATTATATTACACAGTGAGTGTTCGTATGTGGATGTTGTTGTTGCGACTTTAAGTTCTTTCTCTTGGGTGCTTTGACCCGTTACAACCCGCCTAATGCCAACGAGAAAAAATCCTAGAGGGTCACACACTAAGTGTTTCCGGTGGTCTCGGTTAAATTCTATTTGAATTTAATTAATGGAATAAATATTATTCTCAAGATAGTGGAATAATTTTATTCAAGTTAAAATGATTGTATAAATTAAATAAATATTTATTCACTTGATTGTGGGTAAAATATATTTATTTATTTTATTGAACATTTAATAAATATTTATTTACTAGTTTGTAAATAAAATATTTATTTAAGAGAATAAATTATTTATTTATTTATTCGGGTGTTCAATAAATGGAATTGGAGTTCGAGCGGACCAAAGTTGGTCCGGTAGTAAAATAATTATTTGCAAGATGGTAAATAATTATTTAACTAGTTAACACAAGTTAAAATAATAATAACCCTGCGATTATTTTGTGACGCGAAATTTTATTTATAATTTTGTTTTGCGCAAGTTGACGCACCGTAAATAATGACGCGATATTATTATTAAAAATATGAGTTTTCTCTAAGGTTATAAATGTATTTAATTACTGTTATGCAATTAAATATTGTAATCGAAGCCCCATGCCGATAAATAGAGACGTGCGTCTATTGTGCCATGTACCGAACTGCACGCTCGGTGAATTGAGAATTGTTGAGCTAAACGATTTCTCTCTCGAATCCTCTTCCCGCCCCTCTCAAGAACGAGAGACGTTCTTCAAGACCGAAGAACAAACGATCAAGAACGACCGACACAAGACACTCGTTTCGCCGCGCTAGCACCCGGAGAACGAGTGGTGTCGATCGGAGACCATCGGAGCACGAGTGGATCACTGCTAGAGAGATTCTGGTTTGGATCCTTGCAAGCGCAACGAGACAATCCGAAAGGGTCATTCCGGACGATCAACATCATCAACGAAGAGAGTACCGAATATCCAGGTATTTTTTTCTTTATGAAATTAATTAAATTAATTATAAACATGATATGCAAGATCCTCTCTAAAGGTTTCGTACCTCTTTCTTCTTTATCTAAATCTTTGATTCTATTCCGTGGAGACTGACGTTCATCGTCGTATTGATCTCGGAATAATCATTGATCATGGTAAAAATCAAAGTTGGGTGCCGTTCCAACCACGCTTCCGCTGCGCCTGAAACCTTCGAGTGGTATCAGAGGGGTTACATCATAGTTTATAATTATTTAAATAATTCGTTGATGATTTACGGTTTAATAATTTAGTTTTTCAATTCAAGGTTAATCGTTCTTGTAATTTGGATTTCGAGATCTATTCTCCTTTTTTTTTGTTTCTTGCAGATTTCACATAAACAAATGATTTTTTAATTAAAATTAGAACGGAGAACTCATCAAGAGGCGCTGACGATTCTGCCCAAGTTACATGAAAGTACACGTCGTGTGTTCGGATTTACACGCCGTGTTCTCTGCCATACACGCCGTGTAATTCGGACTACACTCCGTGTAGTCGTGTTCAGTGCATCGGGAGTAATTCGGCAATTACTCAAACCGTGTGCATTTATTGCACGCGGTGTAGTTAATTTTACACCGCATGTTGATCGGGACAGATAGACACACACTTACCGGATTACACGCCGTGTGGGCCCATTGTACACGCTGTGTACTCTGAAATTTCTGAAGTACGCTTCACAGGCCGAGTCCCTGGGCGTGTACTTTTGGGACAGACGGTGAAGGTAGTACACGCTGTGTACTCTGAAATTTCCGAAGTACGCTTCACAGGCTGAGTCCCTGGGCGTGTACTTTGGGACAGACGGTGAAGGTAGTACACGCCGTGTAGTCGGAACTACACGTCGTGTACTTTACCTGATTACACAAAGTTAAAACTTTAATGTTTGTGTAATGTTCAGAACTGTTTATCATGTATAAATCGTACTACAGGTTGTTACTCTATGCATTGAAGCATCATGTATGCCATATGTCAGAAGAGTAAAATAGTATACGAATATGATACATGTTGGGTAGATTCGAACGGGTATTCACCAGCTTACTTCCAAGGTGCATTTATGCACAATGATGAGAATCTCAAGAAAATTTAGAAAATGATTAAGATAAATGGATTGATTAATTAAAGATAATAATTAATCGATTCAAGCGCAATTTATCTTAATAAGAACGATTAAAGAATTGAATATTAGTTTTATTAAATATGTAACTCGTTGCATGTATGTGAGTGATCATGAGCTAGATTGTTAAGGAGACCCCCTCGATAGTCTATACACACAGGGGTAAATATGGAAAGGTGGGTAATGCCTAGGAGAATTCGGTTTTGGATGGCCCCACTCCACAGGAATATTCAATTTTGGGTGGTCCCACTGCACAGGAAGATTCAGTTAAGGGAAATCCAGCTGTTGAAACAGAAGGGCAGAAAGGCAGTTTGGAGATTGCACAGGAGGAAGTCTGTTAGAAGTGGACCCTGATATATTGGGGACCCGCAAGGAGAGGGGGGGGGGTTCCAGTTCAGTCTATGTTCGACCATTGGAGCTTGGGCAGGAGAAGCAGGTTCTTCTGTTAGTTTTCTTTTTTCTGCAATTGTATTGTTGTTAGTCTCTGCTTTCCTACCGTAAAGGTCTGTTCCCTAAATACTGAATATACTCCTGCTTATTTTATCATACGGAATACTGGTGCTCTCTATCAATATTGGTCCGACCTACCGCTTGTGCAACCAGACTCCATTTCTTTCTTCTCCTTTGGTTCTGCTTTTATGGAGACCCACCAACTCTCTCGTCTGGATGGCGTCGAGCAGCGATTGGGACGCTTGGAAGTGTCCTTGCAAGAACTTTTGGAAAAACACCAGCAAACAGAGGCCGATCGTCTGCGTTGGGAGAAAGAGTTGGTTGATCAAGGTGAATTCCGCCGTTTAATGACACGTCACATGAAAAAACAGGCTCAACGACCTGATTTTCCTATGTCCGGTGATACTGCTCTAGGAGTACCTCTGGGAACCCTCCCTTCGCCCGACGAACCACATCCTCATTGTTCAGACACCATGGACATCTCAGGTACCGCCATTCCCTTCGCCATCGAACCTCACTCAAGACTTCTGGCTGCAGTAACCAATACATCTGATCATCTCCTTTCGGTTCGTCGTGTCGAGCTCCCTCTCTTCGACGGCTCGGACTCGCAGGGTTGGTTAACACGGGCAGAGCTCTACTTCTGAAGGCATCAAAACCGAGTACTTGGCTGCACTCCATCAGCAGACACCTTTCTTGGTCGATTTTTAAAACCGAGTTAATGCGCTTCCGTGGCTTAGACAATCAAAATCTGTACGAGGAATTGGCTACACTCCATCAGCAGACTTCGGTTGTCGATTACATCGAGCAGTTTGAGTACTTGGCTTCCATAGTTCCACGACAGCCAGAGATGCAATATGTGGGCTATTTTTTACTTGTTTTGCGTGAGGACATCCTCAGCTGGGTCCGAATTCAAAATCCAGAGACCCGCCTCCAAGCCATGCGTGTCGCCAGATATGTGGAGCTCGCTTTTTCCAAAACTGGTAGTTCTGGTTTCCGATCATTTTCCCCTCGTTCGGCTTCTGGTGCTCGTGATCCTGATCGCTAGTTACCCCCTCACACCGGACCCCCAGAAATTTGTCCATCAGGACCCTTTACTCGTCCTCCTCGGCCGCGTGACATGGGTACTTCTGGATTCAGGCCTGACACTTCAAAACCTACTGTTCCCAGCAGCTGCGACACCCAATTTTTATCATCCCAGGAGTGGGAAGATCATCACAAACGTGGCTTATGTTTTCGATGCGGTCTTCCTTATAATCCACTTCATAAATGCCTTGATCCCAAGTTACGCATCACACTGTTGGGGGAGGATGATGACGTCCCAGCGGATGACTGTACCGAACCCCCAGTCGTAGAATCTACTCCTGCTCTAGATTTTGGAACCGTGCTGTCTGTTCAAGGTTCACCTCACCTGTCTGTTATTTCTTTGAAACTGGAAGGCCATTTGATAGATCTCCCTATTCTGATTCTGCTGGATAGTGGCGCAACTCATAATTTTATCTCACCTAAGGTGGTTGAAATGCTTCTTTTATCCGTTCTGCCGTCACCACTCTTACGGGTCAAACTTGGCGATGGTCATCGCATTCACACTCAGGGACTTTGTCCACAACTTCATTTGCTGATTGGCAATTTTTCATGTTTTGTGGATGCTTATGTGATGGATTTAGGCAGCTTGGACTTCATTCTTGGCATTGCCTGGTTACGCACCCTAGGTGATATCACGACAAATTGGGCCAAAATGACAATGCGTTCTCAATTTGCTGGGCATGATTACTCTCTTACAGGTCCTCCCCATAACTTTCAGACTGCAACATCTTTAAACAGCTCTTCTGCCCGTTTTACCCATCCTGTTATCCATCGCTTATTATTGGGCAGCAAGGAGGAGTCTCCCCCACCACTGCTATCCATGCCGCAACAGCAGGCCTTGAATGGTTTGTTATAGGAGTTTGGTGTCATTTTCGGTGACCTCAAGGGGCTACCTCCTCCTCGCCAATGGGAGCATAACATTCGGTTGCAGCAGGGCCAAGGACCAGTAGCAGTGCGTCCTTATCGCTACCCCCACTTTCACAAAAATGAAATTGAAAAATAGGTTCATTCCTTGTTCCAGCTTGGTTTTATTCGATCCAGTACCAGCGCTTTTTTCGGCCCTGTGTTATTAGTTAAAAAAAAGGACGGAACATGGCGACTTTGTGTGGATTACAGGTCCCTCAATCAAGTAACTATCCCTGATAAATTTCCCATTCCAGTTGTTGATGAATTACTTGATGGGGTGGTGCAAAATATTTTTCTAAGTTGGACTTAAAATCTGGCTACCATCAAATCCGAATGCGGGGTGGTGATATTGAGAAGACTGCATTCCGTACTCACAGCGGCCACTATGAATTTCTAGTTATGCCTTTTGGATTGTCCAACGCTCCGTCTACTTTTCAGGCTGCCATGAACGATGTGTTTCACCCATTTCTCCGCAAATTTATTCTGTTTTTCTTTGATGATATCCTTATCTACAACAAGGATTGGCAGCAACATTTACAACATCTTCGCTTAGCTCTGCACTCACTTCAGCTTCATTGTTTTGTTGCCAACCCCAACAAGTGTCTTTGCGCAAATTCATATTGGTTATCTTGGTCATATTATTTCTCATGAGGGTGTGTCGGTTGATCCCGCCAAAGTTCAGGCTGTTGTTGACTGGCCCCACCCTCTTTCCGTCAAGGGGGTACGTGGTTTCCTTGGCCTTACCGGCTATTACCGGAAGTTTATCTGCAGTTAGGACAGATTGCTCACCCACTTAATATTTTGACAAGAAAAACAGGTTTCTTTTGGAATTCCTCTGCTCAAGCTGCTTTTGACCATTTAAAGCTCCTTCTAACAACCACTCCGGTGCTAGCCTTACGATTTTTCCAAACCTTTTGAGGTGGAATGTGACGCGTCGGGACGTGGGGTGGGGTGGGCGCTGTACTTATGCAAAATCATCGTCCAATTGCATATTTCAGCAAGGCTTTTGGTGATAAAACGTTAGCCAAGTCCACTTATGAAATAGAAATTATGGCTTTGGTGTTGGCCATCCAACATTGTCGTCCTTATTTATTAGGGAGCACTTTCACAGTATTTTCCGACCATCGCAGTCTTCAATTCCTTCTTCAGCAGCGGGTTGTGTCAGCTGATCAGCAAAACTGGATTGCAAAATTGCTTGGCTATCGATTTAATGTTAAATTCAAGCCAGGATAGACTAATTCAACAGCAGATTCTCTATCTAGGAAGGAGGAAACAACTGAATATCGTGTTATTCAATCGTATCCCGTCTGGGCTGATAGTTCTACATTAACCGCTGCTGTGCAATCCAACCCTGCACTTCAGCACATTATTCAAGCACTCCAAGTGGATAGTTCTTCAAAGCCTGGTTTCACTTATTCTAACGGTATCCTCCGTTATCAGGGCCGCCTTGTTCTTTCTGCTACTTCTCCCTGGATACCCCAACTTTTGGCTGAATTTCATGCCACGCCTCATGGTGGTCATGCTGGATTTTATCGTACCAATAGACGGTTGGCCGCTAATTTATATTGGATAGGTATGTGTCGCCGAGTGCTTGATTTTGTTCGGAAATGTGACATTTGCCAACGTTTCAAATATTCCACGTTGGCCCCTGTAGGGTTATTACAACCCCTTGAGCTTCCTACTCTCATTTGGTCAGATATATCTATGAATTTCATATCCGGTTTACCAAAATCTCGCGGCTTTGATGTGATTTTGGTCGTGGTCGATCGTTTATCAAAGTATGCTCATTTTATCTCCATGAAACATCCCTATACAGCCAAGTCCGTGGCTGCGGTTTTTGTGCAAGAAGTGGTTCGCTTGCATGGGGTGCCGACATCCATCGTAAGTGATCGTGATCCAGTTTTCCTTAGCAATTTTTGGATTGAACTATTTCGTCTTCACCATACTAAACTCAAATTCAGTTCATCTTATCATTTGCAAACCGACGACCAAACAGAGGTCGTCAACCAGTGCCTTGAGAGTTACCTTCGCTGTTTTGTGGGCGAACAACCCAAATCTTGGTCTTTTTGGTTACCTTGGGCTGAATTTCACAATAACACCTCCTGGCTCGATCAACATCACTCCTTTCGAGGTGGTTTATGGTCGCCCACCACCTACTCTTCTCAGCTCTCAGCAATCTGAAATTCGGGTAGATGCCGTTGCTACTGCTTTGGGAGATCACGATGAGGCTCTACGACAACTTCATCATCATTTGCTGCGCTCTCAAAATTATACGAAACAGTGGGCTAACCGCCATCGTCGCCACGTAGAATTTCAGGTGGGGGAATTTATGTATCTCAAACCGTGACCTCATCGACAGACTTCGCTGGCTCAAAGGATTAATTCCAAACTTTCTCCACGATTTTATGGCCCTTTCCGCATCTTAAAACGTGTGGGACTGGTCGCCTACCATTTGGAGTTACCCCCCACGCTCGCCTCCATCCGGTTTTCCATATTTCTCAACTTAAAAAGGTAGTGGGCAACATCTCCGTTTAGCCTTCTTTACCTGCACACTTGGCTCCTGATTCAGCAGACTGGCCTGAACCCGAAGCCATCTTGGCTACACGTTTTCAACAGCAGGGACACGGTGCTATTTCACAATCGCTTGTTCAATGGCGCGGCCAATCCACTGACGACGCTACGTGGGAGGATGACTATGTTCTTTGTAATCAATTTCCCTCTTTTCAGCTTGCGGATAAGCCTGTATCTCAGGACGGGGGGAGTGTTAAGGAGGGCCCTTGGATGGTCTATACACGCAGTGGTAAATCTGGAAAGGTGGGTAATGCCTAGGGGAATTCGGTTTTGGGTGGTCCCACTCCACAAGAATATTCAGTTTTGGGTGGTCCTACTGCACAGGAAGATTCAGTTAAGGGAAATCTAGCTGTTGAAACAGAAAGGCAGAAGGGCACTTTGGAGATTGCATAGGAGGAAGTCTGTTAGAAGTGGACCTTGATATATTGGGGACCCGCAAGGAGAGAGGGGGGGTTTTCCAGTTCAGTCTATGTTCGGCCATTGGAGCTTGGGCAGGAGAGGCAGGTTCTTCTGTTAGTTTTCTTTTTTCTGCAATTGTACTGCTGTTAGTCTCTGCTTTCCTACTGTAAAGGTCAGTTCCCTAAGTATTGAATATACTCCTGCTTATTTTATCATACGGAATACTGGTGCTCTCTATCATAGACCATGACCTTTGTATATGATTGGTTTTCTTTTAATTTATTTATTAAATTAATTGTTGGCCTGCGAGCCATCTCTCCTCATTAATATGTAGGGTCTGCGTACCCATGGTTTCTTTTATGTAAACCTCCCTTTTTACCCCTCACCTGCGTGTGAGTTAAAAAAAAACATATGTAATGGATGGAACTCCCAAGCCAGTGGAGGCGGTTCAAGCTGGAGTCGAGACGAAACCAATCTCAGAAGATACAAAGGTGGGCAGGTGGAAAACTGTAAACACGAACCCAAAAGGTTCAAGGTGTTTCTCCCCTAGGTCAGAGTTAGTTTATCAACCGCTAGATAAACTAACCATTAAAAAAGCTCATGATCATGCCCTTTGCTTTATTTTATTTCTTTCAGTTGCATGGTTTATCATTATGGATGTGTTGTCGCGATCACATAATTAATGAATTAAATAAGCATGCAAGATGAAACTAAAATAAACCAAATGCGTAAATATGATCGAGACATGGTTAATCACTTAAGTAAGTTCCACTTAATATTAACAAGCATGTGATAATGATAATAAACAATTCACGCATAAGCGATAAAAATCCCTCAAATAAAATATTAAGTCAGACCAAGCCTTCCGTTACTTGATTAAGGGCAAAACTCAATAAAACTATGTGTTTGACCAACCCTTGTTGGGACATTTACTTTTATGCATGAAACCCTTATGAAAGGTTTCAGGTTGACTTAACTATATTACATCAAGAGGAGTAGCCCTTGCTAGACTTGGTGTAATATTGGAGGCAAGAGTTGAGGAAATCCAAGATCAGGATTTTGGGATTGGGGAGTCCACTCGTAGTTGGCAAAAACCTGCCTATCTAAATACCTTCGAATAGCTTGACCAACTCTTGTTGGAGTTATACGAAGGGGACTATGGATCATTGTCACTAAAATGTCATGACAACTGGACATTCCGAGTTCAACGGTGAGGGCCATTGGGGTTTGATAAAATAGTGGAAGACTTAATAAAATTAATTTATTATTTCTCATAAAATGTAATTAAGAAAGTACTAATGATCTTCTCTTTTAATTGTAGAATAAAATGACACTCTTCAACCACACTATCCTTGCGATCAATTCTGGATAAAGACAACATCCTCACCGGCAATAGCTTTCAGGAATGGTTTATACTTATTCTACGCCATGAACGGAAGTCTTACGTGCTGGAGTCAGCATTACCTGATCTGCCTGCCCAAGAGGCGAGTGATGGAGAGTTCTTGGTCTATGAGAAACATATGAACGATGCGGTCGACGTTCAATGTTTGATGATATCATCAATGTCTAGTGAGCTCATAAAGTCTCATGAAAACATGGATGCCTATAGCATGCTCGAGCACCTCCGTGGTTTTTACCAGGAGATAGCAAGACAAGAACAGTTTGAGATCTCAAAGGCATTCTTTCAGAGTAAGCTTGGAGAGGGTGCTCCAGCTGGGCCTCACGTAGTCAAGCTCATTGACTATATTGAGCGCTTGGAGGTTTTAGGGTTTAAACTCCCTAAAGAATTGGGTACTGATCTCATTCTTGCATCACTCCCTCATAGCTTCTCCAGCTTTGTTAATTTCAATATGAACAACATTGAGAAGTCTCTATCTGATCTTCTTATCCTCATTCGCCAGGTGGACAAAGATATGAAGCGCGAAAAGCCTTCTGTCCTTATGGTGAATAAGAGGAAAGAGAAGACTAAGAGATTTAAGCCCAAAGCTTCTTCACGCCCTTCCAAGAAATGGAAGATCAAAGGGGAGACAAGAGAACATGAAACTGTTTGTTTCGCATGTGGCAAGAAGGGCCATTGGAAGAACCGCACGCAGCTTAAGAAGCAAGAGGAAGCTTTAGGTGCGTTTGTTATGGAATGTAATCTATTTGTTTCTACAAATTGGGTATTAGATACAGCTTGTGGTGCTCGCATATGTATCCAAATACAGGAACCAAGTAGATTTAGAAAGATTGACCGAGGGGAGGTAGATCTATGAGCAGCCAACGAAGCCAGACTTGCTGCTGTAGCTGTCGGGGACTACCACCTCACGTTGCCAACTGGGATAATCTTGGTATTAAAGAGTTGTTATTACGTGTCATCTGTTACTAAAAACATTATTTCTGTATTCAGATTAGATACAGATGAGTTTGTTTTCAAGTTTAGAAATGAATGTTGCTTCTTTTACAAAGATAACATTTGTTTTGGTAAGACACATTTATACAACAGTCTTTACGTGTTGGATTACACAAACCAAGTAATGACAACCGATAACAAAGACATTTCAAATGACTCATACCACACTCAACTTTGAACTTTGGCATCACCGGCTAGGTCATGTAGACGAGAAACGCTTGACAAAGTTACATCAAGATGGATATTTAGATTCTTTCGAACTAAAACCACTTGGCATATGTCATGCATGTTTACAAGCCAAAATGACCAAAGCCCCATTTAGTGGGAAAGGTGAAAGGTGAAAGGGTTAAAGAGCTTGAACTGGTTCATACCGATGTGTGTGGACCATTTCTAGTTGAAGCAAGGGGAGAGTACTCATACTTCCTAACTATTATTGATGATTTTAGTAGATATGAATATATCTATTTAATGAGGTATAAGTCAGATTCTTTGGTAAGCTCAAAGAATACAAGAATGAAGTTGAGAACCAGCTTGGTAAGAAGATTAAGAAACTCCACTCAGACCGAGGTGGAGAATATCTTAATCAAGACTTCATTGATTACTTACGGGAGTTTAAGATCTTATCCCAACTCACTTCTCCTTACACGCCCCAGTGGAATGGTGTGAGCGAAAGGAGGAACCGCCCCTTGTTGGACATAGTGAGATCAATGATGACTCATGCGAGTCTTCCATTATCCTTTTGGGGATATGCGTTACAAATAGCGGCACACATACTAAACCAAGTACCAACTAAATCGATAAATGGTATTCCATATGAGTTCTGGAGTGGAAAGAAAGCCATGTTATCGAATTTACATGTGTGGGGAAGCAATGCGCTTGTTAAGGCCTCTTCAGGTAACAAATTTGCACCCCGAGGCACAAAGTGTACCTTTATAGGATACCTCAAGGAAACAAAGGGATATTACCTATACAACCCCTCAGACAAAAAGGTTATAGTGGCAAGATACATCATATTCCTTGAGAGGGAGTACATCTCCAAAAGAGATAGTTGGAGCGAGATAGACTTCGATGAAGTCGAGGCTTAAGGTACACAAGAGTTGGGACAGGAACAGATTCCACAAAGCCCCGTGGAAGAAAGAACTGTTCCAGAGACACAAGAACTGCGTAGGAGTACAAGAGAGGTTAAAGAACCGGAACGGTACGGTTTTCTAGTTACCGAGGGAGGTGACTCATTATTAGTTGATAATAATGATCCTCTAACCTACAAGGAAGCAGTAAGTAGCACATATGTTGCCAAGTGACAAGAAGCCATGAATTTTGAAGTGGATTCCATGTACCAAAACCAAGTTTGGATTTTGGTAGATCCTCCAGTTGATGTAAAGCCTGTTGGTTGCAAATGAGTATTCAAGAAGAAACTGAACATGGAAGGACAAGTCAGTACCTATAAGGCACGACTTGTTGCAAAAGGGTTCAAGCAGCGTCAAGGCATTGACTACGACAAAACCTTTTCACCAGTTGCAATGCTGAAATCCATCAAAAATCTATTGGCCATTGCAGCTTACCATGACTATGAGATTTGACAAATGGATGTCAAAACAGCCTTCCTTAACGGGAACATTCAGGAAGATGTCTACATGACACAACCTGAAGGGTTTGACTCCAAAGGATGCCAATAAGGTATGCAAGTTGCAGAAATTCATTTATGGATTAAAGCAGACATCCAGGTCATGGAACATTCGTTTTGATGAAACCATAACGAAATTTGGTTTTATCAAGAACGAATGTGAGCCTTGTGTCTACAAACGGTTTAGTGGGAGTGCAGTCGTTTTCCTAGTAGTATATGTTGATGACATATTACTTATTGGAAACGAGATACCAGTCTTACAGTCTGTTAAGGCATGGTTGAATCAATGCTTCTCAATGAAGGACTTGAGCGATACAACATATATTCTTGGGATCAAGATCCATCGTGATAGATCCAAGAGATTGCTAGACCTAAGTCAAAATACATACATTGATAAGATACTGAAGAGGTTCAGTATGGAACAATCCAAGAGGGGATTGTTGCCAGTGTCACATGACATTCATCTTTCTAAGAAAATGTGTCCTCAGACACATGAGGAAAGAAAGATAATGGCAAGGACTCCATACGCATCAGCGATTGGGTCATTCATGTATGCCATGCTATGTACTAGACTGGATGTCGCCTATGCATTGAGTGCGGTAGGCAGATATCAAGCTGACCCAGGTGACCACCATTGGATGACAGTTAGGACTATCTTAAAGTATCTGAGGCGTACTAAGGATATGTTCCTGGTTTATGGAGGAGATGAAGAACTAGTTATCAGAGGATATGCAGATGCTAGTTTCCAGACTGATCAAGATGACATGAAGTCGCAAATGGGATACATCTTCACTTTGAATGAAGGTGCAGTGAGTTGGAAGAGCTCAAAGCAGAGTGTGGTCGTAGATTCTACAGTAGAGACAAAGTATATCGCAGTTTTTGAGGCAGCTAAAGAAGCAGTTTGGATGCGGAGATTCGTCCAGGAGTTGGATGTGACACCTAGCAGTAAAGATCCCATCACGCTGTACTGTGATAATGTTGCAGCGGTGATTCTCGCAAAAGAGACAATGTCATATCAGCGGACGAAGCACATACTTTGGAAGTATCATCTCTTGAGGAATTTTTTTTAGAGGTGAAGTTGCAGTGAGCAGTATTTCCACGAACGACAACGTGGCGGACCCCTTGACTAAAGCCTTGACTCAGCGGAAACATGATTATCATGTGTGCTCTAGCGGACTGAAAGTCGCAGGCAGTTGACTCTAGTTCAAGTGGGAGTTTGTAAGAGTTAATGTCCTAGAACCAACTGATTGTACTTTGATTACATGAATATTTAATATATTTAAATATTCAACATCTTATTACATATTGTTCATTGTTCTGCATGACTATAGTGTAATAATGTCCTGGAGTATTTGTCGCATTGACAAAGTCATAACAGTTCCCCGCTATGATGAGAACCTTGAAGTGCTATGACGATATTCTTAAATATAGTTCTGCGGTTGGATGACATACTATAATGAGACACATAGTATACAGACCGTCAGGTGCGAGTACTCGTAAGCAGATGAGACTTCCAATGAAGTTCGCACTTGGTAATCTTCAAGACGGGAGATTATGAGAACAAACTCGCCAGTAGGAATTCCGAATGTTTTGGTGTCATCAAATATTCCTATTTGCGAGCGTGTGTAATAATCCTTTGACTTTAAAATTATCATTAATACGTGTCATGACTTGCGCACTTTGATTTGCTGACGAAAACCGTCACGCAGGCAGTTGGTGGGAAGTAGGGTACATTGGGTGCGTCATGAATG
The DNA here is from genome assembly GCA_963277665.1 of Viscum album. Classification (NCBI taxonomy): domain Eukaryota; kingdom Viridiplantae; phylum Streptophyta; class Magnoliopsida; order Santalales; family Viscaceae; genus Viscum; species Viscum album. The sequence continues at coordinate 1,209,530,573 of OY728123.1, forward strand.
ACATGTGATTAATGGATAAGTCAAGAAAGGATTTGTCATTTCTATTTATGGAAGTTGATATCTCGGCCCTTTGATTGAAATAGAACCGTCGCACGAAATTCCATGGCTATGGTGTAACGACGAGTTTATTTCAGGTAGTCAAAGAACGACATATCAAGCATAAAGGTTGATGACACTACCATGAAACCAGCTTGATGAGATATTGAGATAAAAAGATTTTATTACACAGTGAGCGTTCGTATGTGGATGTTGTTGTTGCGACTTTAAGTTCTTTCTTTTGGGTGCCTTGACCCGTTGCTAGACAGTACTCTTGGACTTTAGGCAAGCCCGCCTAATGCCAACGAGAAAGAATCCTAGAGGGTCACATACTAAGTGTTTCTGGTGGTCTTAGTTAAATTATATTTGAATTTAATTAATGGAATAAATATTATTTTCAAAACAGTGGAATAATCTTATTCAAATTAAAATGATTGCATAAATTAAATAAATATTTATTCACTGGATTGTGGGTAAAATATATTTATTTATTTTATTGAATATTTAATAAATATTTATTTACTAATTCTTAAATAAAATATTTATTTAAGAGAATAAATTATTTATTTATTTGTTCGAGTGTTCAATAAATGAAAGTGGAGTTCGAGCGGACCAAGGTCGGTCTCATAGTAAAATAATTTTTTTGCAAAACGGTAAATAATTATTTAACTAGTTGACACAAGTTAAAATAATAATAACACTTCTATTATTTTGTGACGCGAAATTTTATTTATAATTCCGTTTTGCGCAAGTTGGTGCACCATAAATAATGACGCAGTATTATTATTAAAAGCATGAGTTTTTCTCTAAGGTTATGAATTACGCAATTAAATATTGTAATCGAAGCCCTATGTCGATAAATAGAGATGTACGTCTATTGTGCCATGTACCGAACTGTACGCCCGGTGAATTGAGAATTGTTGAGCTAAACGATTTTTCTCTCAAATCCTCTTCCCGCCCCTCTCAAGAACGAGAGACGTTCTTCAAGCTCGAAGAACAATCGATCAAGAATGATCGATACAAGACACTCGCTTCGCCGTGTTAGCACCTGGAGAACGAGTGGTGTCGATCGGAGGCCATCGAAGCACGTATGGATCACCGCTAGAGGGATTCTGGTTTGGATCCTCATAAGCGCAACGAGACAATTCAGAAGGATTATTCCGGACGATCAACATCATCAACGAAGAAAATACCGAAGATCCAGATATTTTTTTTATGAAATTAATTAAATTAATTATAAATATGATGTGCAAAATTCTTTCTAAAGGTTTCAGGCCTCTTCTCTCTTTTTTTTTATCTAAATCTTTGATTCTATTCCGTAGAGACTGACGTTCATCGTCGTATTGATCCCAGAATAATCATTGATCATAGTAAAAATCAAGGTTGGGTGCCGTTCCAACCATGCTTCCGCTGCGCCCGGAACCTTAAAAGGGCTCATTGCTTTCAGAATGAACAAGAGTTTAAGACCAATAAAGGATTACTCTCGTATGCCGAGAAAAATGGTCACTCGTTCTGCTTCTAGGACGAAACTTGATGATAATTACGAAGGTGAGGCTGTTGGGAACTTGGGTGACTCTTCAGCCGTGCATGAGGATAATCAAGATGATTGGACTACGGATTCCTCTGATGATCACTCTTTGGGTCAGATTCACAGTATTCTCACTCCATTAATTCCTTCAAGAATGCCAGCGGATATGAAGGAGAAGAATGCCGCCAGTATCAGGGATGAAAAGCTTGTTTTTTTGGATAATATTGTTCTGGATAAAGTGGTTGATGTCATGTTCTGCGAGGTTACTTCAAGGTCTACAAATCTGGGAATGCTTCTTACATGAAGTATCTCAGACAACATAACGCCTTGGTGCTTAAGGTGGATGACAAGTTCCTTCCTTACGTGGACTCCAAGAGAAGGAGATGACTGTGCTCTGTCTTAGTTTGTTTTCTGCTTTGTGTTTCTTTTCATTTTTTGGTTCCGCGGTTTGGTTTTTGGGTGCTGCCTGGGTCTGTGTACGGGCTCGTTTTCGTCTGTTTCCCCTCTGCCCATTTTGTATAGGATTGTGGTAAAAGATCCAGAGGACCAACTTCTTTGTATAAAGAGAAGAATGGAGAAATGGAAGCAGAATTACAGTGGAAGAATGAAGAAACTCGAGAAACTCCCCAGGAATTCCCCGCCCAAGCTATTGGCCGATCTGCTAGGTAGCCCTGAACAATATTTCTCTCGATGCCCCCCCTCTCACCCTCTTCCCTTTATTTATAACCGAACCCCTTCCCTAACAAACTAATAATATTCCCCAGGATATTCATACGGGCCCCACAACATATTCCCTAGGACCTTCCCTCATTGAACTGCCTTTCGAGGTGGGGGATCTCACAGGCATGCAAAGCGATCTCCCATATTCGCCTCCCTTGCTCAAAACCACGACATGGTCCTCCACGGCGCTGAAACCCAAATCCCTCTGCCGTTACAACATTTTCCGAGTGGTTCATTGTAATAGTCAAACCCAACACTGATAGGGCCAGTTAGAAAACATAAATAAAGTCCAATGCGTAGTGGGCTCCTGCAGCGATAGCTCCCTGCGTTGCATCATACAGTCTGCACCCCCAAATCGCCGGTCGCCGCAGGATGTACTGCAGGCAGTGCGATGGAGTGAGAAGGCTGAGTCGGCTCTCGGCGATCTTCGGGTTGCACCTGCGGCCCAGGAGAAGGGTGATGTTCCAAGAACCTTTGCCTGGGCCTCGTTCTCTTCAAGTCCAGTGGTAGATTTGACGACTGCCATCATGTTTACTGGTGACTAAGCGGCCGATAGGTGATAAAGAGTAGGTGACTCACTGGTGCCAATAATTTCGTCGGTAAAACATTGTTCTGCCCTAGCGCCCAACCAAATGTAACCGTGTCGTCATAGCCCGACACCTTTATGCCAACTTCATAACTGGTTGGAGCATCTGTCGTGAGGTGCGACATCCGCTCCCGAAAACACCCTGCAGCTTCGAAGAATTTTTGGACTGTCATTTCGGAAGTCATTGCCTGTTCGTGGTCTAGCCGGTGTTGTAGGATCGAGGCAAGGACTGCGTGGAGCTTGGAGAGCCTCATCCCTCCACATCGTCATCGTCACTTGATAACAACAGTGTGTGGATCGATCAGATGAAAACAGCAGTGCGCCTGCTCCACTGGACGGAATCCTCTGAGCGAAACCCCGTCAATGCGCGCCTGGGTCGATGAAGAAAAGCGGTATTGGGTTCTTCATCTGAGTGATTCTGGTAGGACACGAGGCGTCTTGCTGGATGTGAGTTGGAGGAGGACGGACAGTGCGCGTCGGTGGACCGGGCACGCCTCTACAAAACAAACCGGTGGTGCGCGCTGCTATTGGCCGTGATGAAGTCGTGCGGACCTCCTCGAGATAGAGAAGATGTGGTAGTGCACGATGCGTTGGAAGAAGTGGTGAAGAAACCGAGTTGTCTGGAGCAAGACGAGAACTGGCGAAAGCCTCATCAGTGCGTTCCTTGTCCCAGATGCGAGCCGACAGATTATGCTAGGGTGTAGCTGGGGGAATCTTCGGCGATCGTGGACGTCTGCGCAAATAGAAATGATCGGGTAGTGCGTAACACTGAATGAAGCAGAAGAATTGCTGTATTTTGCTGAGACGTGCGTGTTAACTTTGAACAAAGTAGGCTGAGCGCGGCATCTTTTGAAGCGGGGTGGAGGTGAGGTCACGGAATCGAGCGGCAGGTCAGACCAAATGATAAGATCCAGAGGACCGACTTCTTTGTATAAAGAGAAGAATGGAGAAATGGAAGCAGAATTGCAGCGGAAGAATGAAGAAACTCGAGAAACTCCCTAGGAGTTCCCCACTGAAGCCAATGGCCGATCTGCTAGGCAGCTCTGAACAATATTCCTCTCGATGCCCCTCTCTCACCCTCTTCCCTTTATTTATAACCGAACCCCTCCCCTAACAAACTAATAATATTTCCCAGAATATTCCCTTGGGCTCCACAACATATTCCCGAAGACCTTCGCTCCCTGAACTGCCCTTCCAGGCTGTCCTGCCGATACCCCAAGTTCTCTATTAGATTGGCTATTGGCCGAAGGTGATTTCACACTTATTAGATTGGCTATTGGCCGAAGGTGATTTCACACTTATCATACTTGATGTTTGTGCAAGGTTGTGGGTCATTGATAGAAACAAGACACTCACCCCCAAAAGACCATTCTACCCCTTATTAGAATATTCTCTCCTCCAGCTGGGCAACTGGTCTCTATCACTGCCACCGTCCCGAAAAAACCACCTTGTCCTCAAGGTGGTGGATCACGCAGGTACTCCAAGCGATGTCCCATACTAGCCGTGCTCTAGGGAACTGCGAACAAGGGGTGCTGGGCAGATAGTTACGCCACACAATCTTCCATATTCGGCGTCTTACTCTGGTGAGTTGGGTCGAAACAAGCAATATCGTCGACTGATGACCAATCGGTTGTGGTCCTGTATAAGGTGCTCGTGCCGCAGGTGCACACCAAGCAATCTCCCAAATGCGTCGGCCTTCATCATGGACGAGTTTGAAAACGCCTCCTGTAATGCTTTCCCTCCCGCCATTGGAGAGGCCCCTTGGGTTGCAAGTACGGCCGGAACCACCCGACATCTGGTGGATAAAAATTGTATGAAGCTTTTGTATGAACCTGGGGACCCCAGCTCGTCACCGCGGGCATGACCTGTGCAGCTAGAGGTAAAATAACAAGAGCTCAGGATTGTGCTGGTGCAGTCTGCGGCGGCTGGTTTTCCTGCATAACGAACGTTGAGGTGTTCGGTTCCTCAATATGAAGCAAGTCTTTCACAAATTGGCTAGAGATAGCGTCGTCAGGATTTTCGGCCAGTCCTGTGCTCCAGTTGTGCGTCCCATGTTCGGTAGGCCCTGCGGAGTGCGATGCGGACAACTGCGGTACCGTCGGTAGGAACTTGGATGTAGGGGGTTCGCTGACGGAGCTTCCAAAATCCTCAAGGATTGCTTCTTTAAAATGTGCCCAGGTGAACATAGGTGCATACCTTTTAGTTACTAAAAGCCAAAGTGGAGACATATCTAACATGCAGAGGCGTGTCATTGACACCTTCATCTGATTCGGTGTTTGATTGCACGAGAAATAATCCTCACCCCTTGAGATCCACGCCTCCGGATGTGTGACCGAAAATTCGGATAGAAACTCCTCATGTAAGTTTTTTTCTTGATTACGGGTCACCCGGGCCAGTGAAGCCCAGAGTTCCTGCATCTCTTGCTGAGGATTTTCCATAGGTAAGAAAAACAAACTTCCTTGCCCTGCACCGGTGAGAGTTTCTTTTATATCTTTTCTTTTTTTTTGTTTTTGATAGAAAGTGGGGCGCCCCCTTTTTTTTCCGTTTTTTTTTTGTTCCTGCGTTTCCCTCTCGAGGCAGAAAAAGCGGGCCGCACACCCCCTTTTTTTGTTTTGTTTTTTCCAAAGAACTGGAGCGGGTCACCCCTTCAAACTGGAGTGGGAGAACTGCCCGCGCGCGGCGGCCGAGCATACTCCAGATACCGCGCGCCTTCCTCCGGTGTGCTCCGGCTGACGGGATGCGGCCGAGCACACTCTTCGGAACGATGAGGCGTATCTGGTAGTGCGGCTCCTCCCCGAACGCGTCTCCTGCGGGTTCGACGGAAGGCAAAGGGTAGCGTGCGGCTCACCTGTGCGCACTGCCGCTGGAAAAATGAGTCACACGTTGTGTCAGGCTTGCCTCCGGCGTTGCGCACTCCTTTGATGAGAATGAGACGAAGAGTCGGGATTTGGTGAGCGTAGGAGAAATTTTCAGGCAGCGCTCCTGCTTTGAGTGCAATACAGCCGCCCAGCTGTGTGTGCCTGCTCCAGCCTCTTCACACGAGCTGGAAGGGATGAAGAGGAGCCGATCGAGAAGAATCTTGCAGCAGTGCGCTTCCTTCCCTCTGGGTGCAGGTCGTGAGGCGAAACAGAGCGAATAAGCTCTGTGGATTGGGTCGGCAAGGCGCGATGCACAGGAGAGACGTCCTGGAGTTGCCTGGAGGTTGCGGATTGGCAGGACCGAACGTTGTAGAGGAAGAAGTGGAGATGGTTGGCAGGCCGGACCAATTGATAGGAACAAGACACTGGCTACTTCAATTATAGAAGAAAAGCGGCAGAAATACAAACAGAGGATGACGGAGGACACTTCGAGAGAGCACTTGCTCCTCGCCCAAGCCAGTAGGCCGCTTCCCAAGCCAGATGCCCGAACTCCCAACTATTTTCTTCCCTCCCCCTCCTCCTCACCCCCACGTACTGCTTATATGGTTATTCTCCAGCCCCACAAGTGGGGTCTAGAACTTTCCCTCTAACAACTTAACAAGCTCACCCTCAAAAGACCATTCTACCCCTTATTAGAATATTCTCTCCTCCAGCCGGGCAGCTGGTCTCTATTAGTCGTATTTTTTAGGTTTCATTTGACCACATTTATTGAAAACTGCTTATAGCACTTATGACTAATGATAAGCACCTCTCTTTAAGTGTTTCGAGAATGCTTATTAAGTCTGCATTTTACATCACTAATTGAAGCTCCGTTTGGCAACACTGCTTATTGTACTTATGATAAGTGCTTATGTGTAAGTGATTCTAGATTTCTTTTTGAAAAAGTGCTTTTCTGCCACTGGTTTTCTTCCGAAATAAAGTGTTTCTTCAGAACCAGAACACAAACCACCCACAAGTGACAAGTGCTATAAGCAGTTTTCAATAAAAATCTTTATATCACTTATGACACGAGCTTTTGTAGAGTGCTTCCAGATTGCTTATTAAAGATGTGTTTTTTTGCCACTTATTTAAGTCGTTTACTTCAGTAATATTTTTGTAAGTGTTTTTTCACAAAGCATGACAAACACTTTTTCAAACTGCTTATCATAAGTGATTAGTGTTGTAAGCATTTTTCAGGAACTGCTGTTAAACTTTGTCTGAAAAAGTGTTTTTCTGCCACTTATTTAAGTGATTTTTTTTGGAATTTATGTGTAAGTGTTTTTTCAGAAACAGAACAAACACCACTGTTGTTTTCAAACTTCTTATCATAAGTGATAAATGGTATAAACAGTCTTCAGTAAGCAACATCTAACAGACCCTTATGATAGGGTAGTATAAACAGTTTTCAGTAAGCGCCCTCAAACAGACCCTTATAAACAGTTTTCAGTAAGCACCATCAAACAGACCCTTATCATAGGGTGAGAATTTTAAAGATCACGGTGGTTTTTGCAAGGAAAAGAAATCTCTGAGAACTTGTTTATGCTTTCTCCATGTTTATGCTTTGTCTATTTTATAAAGTATTTTTGATTTAAACATGTTGCTTTCTTAAATTTTGAAACACATTACCCATAGTTGTTAAAGGTGCGTGCCTTGGCGTGGTGCACTGTAAGGCTCACAGTGGTTGCCTTGCCATGGATGAGGCGAGGCAAGATCCTTGAGGCGCGCAAAAGGCGCTGAGGCGTGCGCCTTTCCAGGTGGCGCAGTGGCGCTAGGCAGAGGAAAAGGCGCACATCAGGGTCAAATCTAAAAAAAGTGATTTTTTTGGGGGATAATGTCGGCGTCAGGATAGTGAAAAGATGGCGCCAGGTGGGGAAAAGGTTAAAAAAGGCGTTTTTTGGGCCAAAGATGGCGCCGGGCTGGGGAAGAGTTCCCCCTCTGCCAAACTGAGGAAAAAAGAATATTTTTAGGACCAAAAAATTAAAGGTCTCAAAGTCTTAAAACTTTAAAAGAATCAAAACAGAAAAATACCCCACCCTTCACGATTCCAGCACTCCTGCACCAGTAGAATCAATCCCCAGCAGTGTAATTCTTCTTATTCTTTCCAAAATAAAGATTCTCTATGATTGATTATTTGATTATGGTTTGACTAAGGGATGATATGTACTTTAATTTTGTAGGTTGAGAAACCCCCTTGCCTCCTTACCTCAAAGTGAGGCGGAGACATTCTTTTATAATGAATGAAAAGGACCACATCGGACCACAAGTCCGATGTGGGATACAGACTCCAACACTCCCCCTCAAGCTAGGTGTACCTAGCTTGGACACATAATGAAAAGAAAGCAACAAAAAAAAAACAGATGCTAACACTCCCCCTCAAGCTGGACATGCCCAGCTTGATGACAAATACAAGACAAAAACAGAAGAAACGGAAATAATAAAATCATTGTTGATGCTGCTCCCCCTCAAAATGGTAATGTGATGCCGTTGAAAAAAAAAGGATGGGTCATCGCCGGAAAAGTGCGGGGCCGGACAACAGAGCGCCGGGAAATCCACACTGGCGGGTCGGTCGTCAGAGCATCGGGAAAATCCGAACTACGGGCCGGTCGTCAGAGCGTCGGGAAATCCAGAATGTCGGGCCGATCGTCAAAGCGCCGAGAAATCCGCTCGGGAGGGCCGGTCGTCGAGGTGCCGAGAAATCCGCAATGGCGGGCCGGTCGTCAAAGCGCCGGGGAATCCGCAGGAGGCATTGACGATGGGATGCAGTGATTCCGCAGGAGGCGCCGAGCAGAGGCAGGGATTCCGCAGGAGGCACCGGGCAGGAAGGCGGGGATTCCGCAGGAAGCAGGAGGAGGCCAGCATGGAGGGAGCAACCGTTGATGCGTCGCGCAGGAGGTGGCCGACATGGAAGGAGCAGCGGACCGGTACGGTGCCGCTTCGATGGCAGAGGGCCGGGAGAATCACGAGGAGGCGAAAGCCGGGAGAGCGCAGGAAGAGCCGGGTCACTGGGAGGGAGCCGCTTGGACCAGTTCGCCGGGAGAAAGCCGGTCTACCTGGAAGGAGCTGTCGGGACAGGTTCGCCGGGAGGGAGTCGAGCTGCCTGGAGCCGCGACTGGAATAGAAGTAACTGGACGGGCGGGCGCCGGGAGGAAGTTGCTGGGAGGAATCCGCTGGGAGGTCGGGCGAGGTCACCGGACGAGCGCGCTGGGAGGGTGGGGCCGGCGCACGAGGAAGCGGCGCAGGCCGGGAGTCGCCGGACGAAGCAGGCGCGTCGCGTGGAGGGAGGGCGGTTGCCTGGAGAAGCGGAAGCCGACAGTTACGTGAGTTGGCAGGTGCTGGAGCCGGCAGTTGCGGGGAGCCACGTAGGAGAGCCGCGCCGAGGGGCGTCGTCGGGGATGCTGCGCGCAGAGGAGGGCCACCGGGAGTGCCGCGCGCAGAGGAGGGCCGCCGGAAGATGGATAGCCGGCAGGGGGAGAGATCCGTCGGGAGGGGATCTGCTTCAGAGGGGCGGAGTCATCACGCGCAGACGGGAGTCTGGTCGACGGGAGGACCTCCAACCGCTGGAGGGAGGCGCGTGCAGGAGAAGCCCTCACACGAGAGGGGTCGTCGCACCGGGAGGGGGGAACGACGCCGGAGGGCCCCGAGGAGGAGGTCGACGCCCAGAAAGCCGACGGTAAGGATCTGCCCGAAGAGCAGGAGTTGCCGACGCGGGAGGACCTTTAATCGCGGGAGGGAGGCAGAGCCGGGAAGCTGCAGCAGGAGGCGGGGCCGGAAGTCCGCCATGAGCCGCGCAGGATATCGGGGCCGGCGCGCGCAGTGGGGAGGAGACGCCGGGGAAGGAAGCCCGTCGCCGGGACGGTCGAAGGATGGTCCGTCGCGCGGGAGGGGATCCGCACAGTCGGAAGCCGCGAGAGGCGGGCCGTCGGGAAGAGCCGCAGGGAAGGAGCCGGCGCCGAGAGGGAAGGAGCCGGAGCCGCAGGGAGGCCAGGCCGTCGCGCAGAGTTCACCCGCTGGGAAGGGCGGAACGCGGCTGGGAAGAAAGGCCGCCTGATGGAGGCGGGGTCGATCCCGCGGAGACGACGCCGGAGGGAGCGGCGGAGGGTGGGGGGGGGGGGGCGACCCATTCTGAGAGCCGCCGCCCCCGCACGAGAAAAAAAAATAGAAACCCTAAATGGAAAAAAAAATGAGGAAGGGATCAAACCTCTGATACCATGTAGGTTGAAAAACCCCCTTGCCTCCTTACCTCAAAGTGAGGCGGAGACATTCTTTTATAATGAATGAAAAGGACCACATCGGACCACAAGTCCGATGTGGGATACAGACTCCAACAAATTTGAACTATCATTGTTGAATTTAAGTTTTAAAAAAAAAAAAATTATAATATTGTTGAAAACGATGTACATTATTTTTAATGACTTGCGCCTCAGTTTAGTGAGGTGTGCGCCACACGCCGCGCCTTGCGCTGCATCCTCAAGAGTCCTTTGTGCCTTACTGCGCCACACGCCTTTAACAACCATGACAGGCGAGGTGGAAGAGTTTCTGATCGGCCGGACGTACCTTATCGTCCTGGACGACATGGACGCGTGGAGCAACTCTGCGGATCTGGCGGCCGTCGCGAATCATCTTCCCGATTCAGACACCGGCAGCAGGATTCTGGTCGCTTGTCGCGACGAGGGGTTGGCCAAGCTCGTGTACCGAGACTGCAAGCCGTATAATCTTCATCCCCGGACGACCGGACAGAGCAAGAACTTATTCAAGCCTTTAACAACCATGACATTACTAGTGGTACATTTTAAATAATAGATAACATTGAATGAGGTACACTGGAATAAAATTGTGAGACATGGATATTACTACAAAATTTATTCAACATCATACCAAAAACTGTTTAGGCTCTGTTTGGGACCAATTATTGAAAATTGGTCATAGCACTTAACATTTATGATAATCAGTTTGAAAAATTATGTGGTGTTTTCTAAAGCATACACCTGGGCTTAAATTCCCGAAGGGAAACCACTTAAATAAGTGGCAAAAAAAGACTTTCAATTAACACCCTGGTAACACTGAAGTGTTTGAAGTATTTTTCAGTAAGTGTTGTCAAAAGGGAGCCTGGTCGTAATGTCTTCATTCTTTGTGTTGGCTGTTGCTGTCATTTAATAAAGGCCATGTCTTTGCAGGCGCTTATTTGGCAATGACAGGAAAAAGGATATCTACACCTGCTGATGCTCTGTATGTTGGTCTGGGAACACACTTCGTGCCATCTGGGAATTTGGGTTCACTGAAGGAAGTCTTTCTGACAACCACAATGTATGTCCAGTGATCATTAATCAAGCTTGACCTTTTGCAATTATAACCAAATATTATAAAGGCACTGTCAATATATATTTTTAGTTGCCAATCTTTGACCAATAAAAAACGAGTTGCGGTTTCGGTCTATAGGTTGTCCCGACGAAGACTTTGACAGCACTTACTGAAAACTGTTTATGTCTCTATCATAAGTGGTTTTCTTCTGGAATTTAAGTGCTTAAAAAAAAAAAAACGAACACTATTTTTTTCAAACCACTTGTTATATGTAATGAGTGTTTTTATATAAGTGTTTTCATATTACTTATTTAAAAGTGTTTTTCTGCCACTTAAGATTATGTGTTTTTTCAAAAACAAAAATTAACTCCACTTGTCTTTTCAAATTGCTTTTCGTAAATCATATGCGCTAGAAGCAGTTTTCAACAAGTGGTGTGTCAAACAGAGCCCAAGGGTCACACAAATCAAAACTTCATCATGGGCCGCCCTTTTATTACATATGCAATGAATTTCTGTTTTGGCTTCCTCTGCCCTCTTTAGATGCCCTGAGGATGGAGGATATTTTTCCTTCAATAATACACATGGTTTCTTACATGGGTTTCATATTTGGGACGACCATACATTCCTTTTCTGGTTTTCTCCTTAATCATATATTTTTCTCTTGTTTTTTTTAATAATAAAAATACTTTTATTGTTGATCAGTTCTGGGGATCCAAAAGATGCTATCAGAGCTATACTGGAAAAGTACTGCTGTTATCCTGAGGCTGAGTCACAGTTAAGTTTGCTTTTACCTCAAATAGGTTCATCCTTTGGTTCAAATAAATCAGTGAAGGAGATTATTGAAGAGCTTAGAATGCATAAGCAGAGCACTGATGGTACAGGTAGGATTCTTCAATCTGGGCTCATTTTAGGTTCTGTTTTACATCAATAATTGACAACTGCTTATAAGATTTTGTTCAATTTCTAAAAAAACAGTTAAACAAGTGACCAAAAATCACCTTTTCAGTAAGTAATTTGGCAACACTTATACATAAGCACTTAGTGTTATATCCTTGTATGATTCCAGTGGCAGAATGGGCTAATGATGCCCTTAATGGGCTTGGGAAAGGCGCTCCTTTTTCTCTATTCATAACTCAAAGACATTTCTCTAGAGTTGCATCTGCATATGGAAAGGTTGATAATTAGCTTGCCCTAGTATTTTTACCCTGTTAAGAAGTGACACCTATATTGTCTTCCTATTGGTCATATCCAGTTGAATGAGTTGAATGAGGTGATGAGAACTGAATACCGTATTGCTTTAAGGTCTTCACTTAGAAATGATTTTGTGGAAGGTGTCCGGGCAGTTCTGGTGGACAAAGATCAGGTAATCTTGTTATTCTTGTTCGTTTATTTAAACAAGTGTGCGGGCGTCACTCATTTATTTTTTTCAGAAGCCAAAGTGGAACCCGGCTAGTATCGAAGAAGTTGACGAACAAGAGGTTGAGCGACTCTTTGAAACATTGGGCCCAGAAATTGAGGAATTCACAGCATGACATTCCCACGTTACCATCTATGTGAGTTTTACTTGTCTCCATCTTCAAAGAATCTGAAATAATGGTAATTTCTAAACTATTATCCTATCTGTAAGTTGATTTTATATTTTGTTTTAAGTTCTCTGTAGTCAAAGATTTGCACCATCTTAACTTATTGGAGAATCGTTTTCGTCAGGTTATTTGTCAGATTTTCTTTAGTATGAATTTTCTACATATTCACATTTCGTTCTTCTACCACATCCCAGATAAAGTGATATTGTACCCCAATATGCTTCGTCCTGGAATGAAAAGATGAATTCCTTGCAATGTGCAAGACGCTTTGATTGTCACAAAATAATGGAATTGACTCTTGTTTGTGCCTGAGCTTCCAAATCTTCTCTTTGCAAGTCTGTGTAGCTGCCATGTACTCCGCCTCCATTGTGGATAAAACCAGAATTGACTTTGAAATCCAATTCACACCTCCTGTAAGAGTAAACACATAAGCAGTAGTGAATTCTTTCAGTCAAAATCACCTGCAAAATCTGAATCAAGATATCATCTGATAATGAAATATGATCCTCTATAACATAATGCAATATTTGAGGTCTTTTTGATGTATCTTAGGATCCTATTCACTGTGTTCCAATGCTCCTGTTTTGGATTTGCCATGCATCGACTCACTGTTCCTTGTGCAATGTTTGGTCTAGTACGAACCATATCGAATATCAGACTCCCCATCGCTGATCATACAATACTCGAGACATTTTCATTCTCTCTACTTCACTGCTTGGACTCATCGTAGAGGATAAATCTGAATTTCAAGAATTTTGTATGCTGGTTTTAAGTTCTTCATATCAAACTCCATAGCCAATTGTGTCTGTTTTTTGGATCTAGTCATTGTTGGGGCTTGCAACCAACATGTCATCCACATATAACAAAAGAATGATGAAATCATTATAATTCAAACTCCTGAAATATGCACAAAGATCTGAATGAAGTCTGTTGTATCTAAGTCTCATGATATAGGAATCAAATCTCTTTTACCAACATCTCGACGCTTGCCTGAGACCGTACAAAGATTTGTTCAACCTGCAAACCAAGTTCTCGTTGTATTTTTCTGCAAAATCTTTCGTTTGGAGCATATAGATCTCTTTATCAAGATCACTATGAAGAAATGCCGCCTTCACATTTAACTGTTCTAGATGTAAATTGTATGTAGCATACATCGCCAGAACTACCTGGGCAGTTGTCAGTCTAACAACAGGAGAAAATATTTCATTGAAATATATACCTTCTGAGCATATCCTTTGACCAACAGTCTTGCACAATATCTTTCCACCTGGTCTTTTCCACCCCGCTTGATCTTAAGGACCCATTTGTTGTCGATCGTTTTTCTTCCACATGGCAATGAAACAAAGTTTTGTTCTTGTGCAGAGCTTCGAGTTCACCCTACATTGCCGCTATCCATAAGGATACATCTGAACTCTCAATCCTCTGTCAATAAGCAGTATGCAATATTGCCCGGTGACATAATCTGAGTGTCATACTGGTGCCCTTTTCTCCCGAGTTTACCGTTGTGGTCTAGACTTAACTAGTACTTGATCACCGCGCTCTGGTAATGCCTCAGAGGAAACTGGGTCTACCATGGATTTGTCCTTCATCTCGATTGTTGTAGCTTCTGTATTCTCTTTATGCATGTCTTCATCAATTGTCATTTGCACATTGTCTTTTGCAAAAAAGACATCTCTGTTGATGATAAGTTTGTGGATAGTGGGGTCCCATAAACGACACCCCTTCACACCATCAGCGTATCCCAAGAAGATACATTTCTTGAATCTCGAATCCAACTTTGATATTTTCTGATCATTAAACAATTTATATACAGAGCTTCCAAAAGTATGTAATCAAGAATAGTTGATGGGTTTGCCAGTCCACATTTCCATCAGTGTTTTCAAATTAGTCGCTCCATCGATGTTTTCAGATCAATCACCATTGAAGCCGATCAGTTGATCACATAACATGCGTTATTCACCGCTTTTGCCCATTTTTTTTGGTAATTCCTGTAGTCTTCAACATCGCCGTTGTTCTATCCAACAGGGTTATGTTAATCCGTTCTGCCACTTCATTCTGCGAAGGAATGTACAACACCGTGAACTGTCTCCTGATGCCTTCTCGTTGACAAAAAGTATCAAACTCCTCATATGTATATTCTACACCATCGTTAGTCCTCAAATACTTGATCCTCTTTCCGGATTCAAGTTCCTTCCACGCTTTGAATGTTTTGAAGACTTCAAAAACACCCGCCTTCCTTTTGATTGGGTACACCCAACATATGGAAGAATCATCAATGAATGATACAAATTATCTTGTTCCTCCCAAGGATATAATCGGTGCTTGCCAAACGTCAGAATGGATCAACTCTAAGATATCTTTGCTTCTTGCTATTGACGTCTCAAATTTTTACTTGTTACTCACTCAAAACACAATGCTCACAAAATGGTAAGGATATCTTTGCAAGTCCAAACAACTTCTGATCAACAAGAATATTCAGGTCTTGTTCGAACATATGACCAAACTTCTGATGTCATAATGTTGTCAACGTTTTTGTCGAGGTAGTTGATGAGACAATTATTTTCGCCTCGTTGTACGTTTCATCCATAAGCACGTACAGGTTCTTCGAGATCTTCTCTGCCTTCATCACTGCAAGCATGCGACAATATATTTTTCTTCAGGCCCTTCATATGGTGTATTCCTTGGATGGTTCAAACAATACCATCATGCATCTTCAGTTTGATGGTACTGACTCAAACGATCTTCAAGGTATGATTGTTCTCCATGTACACAAGTCCTTCTGAGATAGTTTCATATTGATCAGACCATTCCTGTTGTGACGTCATGTGTCATGTTGCTCCTGAGTCTATTATCCATTCATCGTTGAGATGATGTTCGCCTCCAGCAGTTGTCACTGCTTCACTGACTAGAACGCCTCCACTTCCAAAAGTACTCGCCACATTTCCGCCCATATCATGATTTTGGCTTCCACTTGAACCGCGCTTCATCGTCACACCTGCCTATCTTTCGCCAATTGTCAGTAGGTAATTATCCTTCCGCAGCACTGCCTGCATCTTCATTTTTCACAACGGAAAATTATTTTCGTTGAATTTATCGATTTTGGATTTTGCTGTTATCTGGACACGCTGTCTCTAAAAAAGTGTCTAGCACCGGGTCAGAACCTCCTATGAAAAAGTGACTAGCATCGGGCCAGAATCTTGATCTGATACCACTTGTTGGGACTAAAAATGGTTGACCTACTGGTGCATCGATAATTATGAGATAAAATAAAGTGCAGAAAGTGCAGGAAAAATGACACCGAATGTAACGTGGAAAACACTTCAAAAAGAAATGGGTAAAAAACCACGAGCAAATAGAAATATCGCTATGGATAAAAGTTGGTACACACCTTTACAATTACAAAGAAAGTATCCTTAAATTACATTTCTTGAATATGCGGGGAAACCACACAAAATACAACACAAATACTAATAGGAGATCTGTTGAAGCTGATGAAAAAACCAGGGGAAGCCATAATCTTTTATAGACAAGGGGTCACCCCTGCTCCTCCCTCCGCTGGATGGTTGGTGGGGTTGGCCACCCACCGCAAAACCAACCACGCTTGCCTCCCTTATATATAAAGGGGCAACAACAATCCAGAGAAAAAGCCGCTGACATTTGAGATTGCTTCTTAGTAAAAATTATATAAAGATATTATCAATGTTGATATGTTAGCCATGACATTTTGTACATTTAATTTTTGTTTGGGCTTTTACAATTACATAAAAATACATATTTGTTTCATTCTTGTTATATGCAAATATGAATTTACTTGAAATTCAAATGGCAATTCATTAAAAATCCCCATCTAATCAGTTTTTAGATTCATCAAGTAATTTGAAGCACATTCAAATAATGTTACAAACAAGTCCAATGTACTCTTGAATTAAAGTGATGACATTAAGAATGTATATGATCGGGAGATTCCTCACGAAAATCATGAAATATTTGTCAATAAAAAAAATTTGTAGGATTTTTTTTGAAGTTCCATCAGATTTGGTAGCTAATTTAAATCATCCTTGATCATACTTTTTTCTTACCATATAACATTTGATATGGACCCAATAATTGAAATCAATGATGGATTGTCATGTACCCAATTGGAGAAAAATAAATAAATGAAAAATATGCATTTCAGTTAGAAATGCACTTGTGAAACTTAGAAGGTCGGATGAGCTATAAACTAGTATTTGTACACATAATAAATTAGAGTAGTAGGGTTATTGTTCAATTTTTTCCCAAAGGTTCAAATAATAAAGAGGTAGCTCAAAATTTGAGCTTGAAACACGACCTCACAATTAAAATTCATTAAATAAACAAAATTAATTTCCCAAATATGTAAATTCAACTATATAACATGCATTGCCCATTACATTAAAAATTCAACATTCAAGGTATAAAATTTAAGTCAATCATTAATGTTAGAAAGCCTTGTTGTAGACATGGATCTGCGGTGAAATGAAACATACATTTAATGTGTTATAGTTTGATAACTAGTGTTGGAGATATAAATCTCACAAATGAGACACATTATCCTTTAGAGAACGCAAGAATGTATAATAAATGCAAACCACAACCATGAATAATGGAACAATCTCAATACACAATGATTAATATAATAAATAAATGAATAAATGTCATACAACATAACTGTAGTGGAAGACAACGAAAACTGCAACAAAACAAGCGCTAATTTTCAACATGTAATAAAACCCAAACAACTTGTATACCTCAATGACACGAAATAATCCTCACCAAGTTTTTGCCTTAAACCTTGATAATTGAGGTGACGTTGCCTGAAAAATCCTCCTACAAAATCTTAGTATGTAAAAGTAGGGGTGAGTATATCTGCATACTCAATATATCATTATATCAGGGCGAACAACCAAGTCAATATCATGCATGCATAATAATCTGAGCTGTAAAATCACAATACATAATTGCATCATCACATCTCCATACCACCCATGGGTAAACTAAGTCAACACCATCCATTGAACCATCTCCTCTATGCTTCATTAATACTAAACAAGAGCCTAGCTCGTTTCAAAAGTCCACACATCATGGTTTGTACGCTTAACTCATTAGAGTTTTCTATTCCCAAGCTCACTACAAACTTCACTCACCAAATAACGAAATATGTATGATACAACACATGCCATCAAAATATAGAATCCCCCCTTAAATAAACTCCCACAAACCCAATTGTCGATAATCCCAACACCTCACATCATAAAGGACATCAACCCCATTTCCTTATCCTCATGATCACATCAACCAAATGGACACATGATGAATGTCATCAACCTTGCGCCCTCCTCATGATTGTCTCAATCATGTTTTTGCATCATGACCACAAGTGGGAAGGGATCTAGGTCTATTGGACGACCATCACACCAGCTTGCTCACTCTGTGTGTGTTGGGTCATTGATGCACGCTGTCGTCACACACTCAATTGATTGATTATTTTAAAACTAGAATAACTGTAGTAAAACATCTACCCTAGATTGTCTCCCAAGGAACGTTGAGTTGAGATAGGAAATGAGTGTTTTTTTAACATTCGCTTAAAAATGTGGGGGGGGGGATTGAAAATGGTTTTGATTGAATTAATTAAGAAAAGAATGAGCACAAATGAAAACAGGTTTGAAAACAAGTTTTATAGACCGGGGTGAAGTTAAGAAAAGGGGATGAAGCTTCTGATATCATCGAGCATAAAAATTTGTCATGTCAAACCAACATTCGTTGAACTGTATAGGTTTGGTTCAAATTTCCATTGGGTAATGACTATATTCCAAGGCGTAGCCCAAATTTCTATATGAGATCTTATGCAGTAAACATAACGTTCAATAACCCATGAGCTGTCACGGGTCTAGGTTCTCCAATAATCCATGGATCCCCTAAATTCCATTGAATATGCTAATAATCGATGACATAGACAACATACGAAACATGACGTTGATAAAGCAATCATAAAGATATGACGCTCTCCATCATTGTTCCATCCCTAATCTCAACACCACTATGAGAGGTGGATTTACTCTGTCATCATTATGATCGAATAAAGGGATGGAATGAGGAAAGAACAAAAAGAAAAGAAAACATGGAAGATAAAATGGAATGATGGAAGCATAAACTAAAAGAAAAATGGAAGCACGATTAAAAACTAAACAGCACATTATAATGAAATGAAAATTATAATGAAAACAACTTACACTCGATGAAAACATAGAAATGAGAAAGGAAAGGGTAAAAACAACTTGGCAGAACGAGAAATGGGCAACACCTTTCCCCTAGTTCAAACTCTCCAAACCTATGTATGAAACATCCTTTTATGGATTTTTGAAAGTACACTGCGTGTAGTGCATTTTTTGATGTTTTCCACGCGATTTGCCTCAGAAGTCAGCCGCCTGCGTTGTCTAGCCAATCAATGTCGGTCAACTGTCGGTAGGTGGATAGTACATGATGTGCAGCACTGACATACATGGCGTGTAGAGTCAACTTTGGCCACTATCTGCTTCTAGAAAGTGAATACATGACGTGCATTGTAGTCAACACGTTGTGTTTTGCTTTGATTGAGGACTTGGGCATGTACTCTGTCATCACCAACACTCGGGGTCATACATTACACGTCGTGGACGTATGATAACACAACTACATCCAGGTTTCAACATGGCTGTGTAACTCTTGGAATCTGCTATGTGTGTTCTTCAATATTACACGACGCGTTGTCAAAAACTACAAAGCTTGTACTTACCATTTTTTGCTCCAAACTACTCCTAAGCTTCCCTCATCACCTCCATCTACCATGAAAACATCAAAATGAGTGAAATTGTCCCTTTTAACAAATATTTTACTTTAAACACATTAAAAACATTAGAAGTGCAAACGATGTTAATATTGGGGAATTAAATCTCATAATCGTTTATAACATTATGTGTGAAGGTAAAAAAAGATGGAAAATTATTGAATTATCACACCCTACACCTAAACCTTTACACTCTTGGGCAAAGTCACATCTCATAAATTCGAGAAAATGATAAACACATGAAGATTCTCCCTAAGTTCATAAAGATTTATCATTAAAAGATAATTCAAAATCATGATAACAATGTAAAAAAAAGCAGGAATCACATCAATGAGTTTGTCTCAGTAAGCATGGAAATAATTGTCTCATAAATTGTATTAGAACAAAATTCAAGGAGATGCATGATACAAATCCAACAAGAAAATTCACGAGCTAATCATGCCATTAAATCCCAAGGTGTGTGTGTGACAACTATTTCATGCATATCTTCCCATTTTTTTCTTCCAATGAATATATGCAATTTTAAAATTTTCTAACTTACCCGATTCTTACCACAGAACCTATCCTATGCCCTTTGCAATCAAATTTCAAAACTCGTTCACTTATCATTCCTGAAAGTCAAACTTTAAGCTCGCGACCTAGATATCCCAATATGGTGTACATTTCATTGCGCCCTTCAATATTTATTAATTATTTATTTATATTTTTGTGAGCGTACTTTAGTTGGATAATAGATACACACGTATAGGTCAATATGATACATTAGTGAAATTGTTTGGATAAGGAATGGACGTATAGAAAAATCATTTTGGAAAGTCGACTAACATTAATCCTAACTTACATATACCTTCAATTAAGTAGAAAAGATTCACATTTTCTGGTTGTGTGCAATGAAGTGTGGAGATATTAAATGACACTATTTTCCCACACAAAACTCACATAGATAAAATCAACATCTCAATGGTTTCGTAAAGGTACAATCATTTATATCATTAAAAAACAACTAATTTTACTAAAAATCACCCATTGTTGTTAAATCCCAACTCATATTCACATGATATCAATGAAATAAATTTTCTTTAAATGTTAAAATAACTTGAAATAGGGAAATTCAACATGCATTTTCAATTAAATCCAATGAGGTGATGAAGGCATGACATGAGATTTATTTATTTACTATTATTTACAAAAAACAAAGAAAACAAACAAAAAACAAGAAAAGGGACAAATTTTATTTGTGATATTCCTTATTTTTTTTCCTTTTTTAACTTTTAAGAATATAAA
The DNA here is from genome assembly GCA_963277665.1 of Viscum album. NCBI lineage: Eukaryota > Viridiplantae > Streptophyta > Magnoliopsida > Santalales > Viscaceae > Viscum > Viscum album. Next base: position 1,209,551,349 of record OY728123.1, read on the forward strand.
AAGACAAAATTATTACTATGAAAGATAGCACGTATGGCGTGTAGTCTATACATACATGGCATGTACTTATTTAAACAAAAAGACGAGGAACAAGCTTCACCCTATTGCCCAGGGTGGGGCTCGAGCCATCGATAGGTCGATCCCACAAGTTACCCACAAACATTGGGGTGAAGTTTGCACCATTGACATTTTATTATTATTTTCGGTATATTATATATTTCTTTTTAACAAAAAACAAACACACACAACACGACAAGGATATACACAACATGCAATTTTATTTAACAGAAATAGGATGGAGTTGAGTTGGGTGGGAGGACTCGGACTCGAGTCTTTTGGATCCTAGGTAGAGACCATACTGAACAATCCAACTCCAACTTCAGTTTTATTATTATTTTGTTTTTATTTTAAGATTTATGAAAATACCACATGCACACGACACATGAAATATCTAGACACACGTGACATGTGGTTTTGTTTTAGAGAAAAAGGATGGAATTGAGTCGGCTGGAAGGATTTGAACTCAGGTCTTTTGGACCTTGGGTTGCGACATTGCCTACCGATCCAACCTAATCATTAGTTTTAAATTTGTTTATATTATTTTAATATGTACAAAAATATCACACACTATGTAATAAAAATAAAGTAAAACAACACACATGCTGCACGGTGTGTAAAAATTAAATGGAAAGTCAAGAAACAAACTTTAACGTCCTCGACCCATGACCACTCTTCAGTGTTCGGACTGGTGAAGTTACTAGGACCTCAGATGCGCCTTTTTGTATGCCTGAGCCTGCCGACTAGCAGTAGGGGTCTAGGCGATGAAGCTAACATTTTCATACATTTTATTCTACAATTCGATGTTTTAAATCCCACCACAATGTTATTTTATGGACAATTGTCACATTCTTAGGTTTTGGTAGAATTTTGAGCTTAATTGAAAAAATGGTCTAATTTTGGATTTTAACTGTTTTACATTTTTCTTGTACTTCGACCATAACGTTTTCTACACTGATTGAAAATTTTTAATTCCTTTTTTGTTGGCTTCCATATATATTGGGCTTTATTTCATCCAACTGAAGTCAAAGCTCAATCTAACATTTAAAGGCCCAATACCAGCTCACAATCTGGGTCTCGAAATCTGTGCATGGATCTGGATAATTTTGAAGTTGGGTCTATATCTCAAAACGAGCCAACTCAAATGAGCTAAAACTCGACATGGAACTAGAGAAGAGGTTAGGGAACAAATTCATTTACTGTGGCCACACACAATTTTGCCTCCATTAAGGTCATAAATGCATGGGAAATTGGAGCCTTGGAATTCGAACAATCACCTGGTCAGAATTACTTTCCAAAGTAAATCTGCCATAAGTCCTTCATTACTTGGCCAATCAAGCTAAAATTTTGTGGGTTCACGTGCAAGACATATCCGAACAATTTTTAAGAAGAGACCTTTTCCAAATCCAGTCATTTAATAGGTCTACCAGGCGCAAAATTCCAATGAACAAAATTGGAGCGAAAATGAGGAACCCACTTCCTATAAATTTGTATCTCCTCCCAATTTCAAGGGGTTGGAAACTTTATTGGCCATTTTGTGTAGCTTTTTATGTTCTTTACTACTATAGTATATTGTTATACTTTTAATATATATTAGTCTTCTTCTTCATACCTTATTCTCTCATTTTTACTTTAATGTGTTTCTTTCACCGTGTTCCCTTTTCAACTCCACTAAAAATGGAGAACTAACCTCGACGTTTGTTCGGATGAGGGAATGGTGGTCTGGTTGAGTTTTATTGTGCTTTATTTTCAATCTCTTTTTTGAATTCTGAGAATTTTGGTGGTGGTTAAATCAACTATGGTGAGTGATCGTCCCGTTTTCTTTACCATCGAATTATTCTTCTCATTTTATCAATCATCATTCCCTTCACTATCTAAGTTGTGCATACAGTGGAGTATGACTTGGGTAGTGATGGTTAGCGAAGAGTTCTACTAGCTAACTTTAGGAAGATCATTGCCCCATCTGTAGAGGTCTCAGTATGGGGTGATCAGAATTCAAATGAGAAGGTGAGGCGTGACAGGTCTTGATCACCCCATTGAGTCGAATATTAAGATCCCTTTCAAACAATGATTTCAATCACCATGAACTCCTGAGAACTTTTGTCTTCATTCTTTCTGTCTAACTTCATTCTATCTTGCATTGCATATATATATATATATATATATTAATATTACTTGCATTTCATAATCAAACCCCCATCTATATTAGTCAGGAGTCTTATATTAATAAGATTATAATAGTGGCAATAGAAATTCAGTGTGTGTGAGCGGCCTCCTTGTGATTGACCCTAGGTTGTGCCACTATGGTACATGCTTAGGAAAATAAGAATTTAATTGAATAATGGTTCGCAACAAATTGATGCCTGTCAAGTTGGCGCCATTTTCAGGGAGACCAAGAGCTTGCACACACAGGTTTTTCATAAAAAATCAAAAAAATAAAATAAAAAATTTCATAAATTTAATAGCTTCATTGCACATCTTTCTTTCTTTAGGTTGAGATGGATTACTTTAGTGATTTTTCATATGCTTGGCCTAATGATGATTTGTGTAGCATGGGTGAATTTTTAAAGAAACAAGGTGAAGACAACCATAGAAGAATGAAGGAGCTAAAAAATCGATCAAACAACCTTTCTGCCTTCATTCAAGAATCCAGAGTCCAATAGTTGGAACAACAACAATAAAAGGAAATTGAAGAAGTGGTAAAACTTGTTCCACCTACATTTGAAGTTGAAGAACCCAAGGAAGACTTAAAGATGCAACTTGAAGATCCAATCGTCTCCCCTTGGCCATTTTGTAAATAGGTTTTTTAACCAGACATGCCAACTGATATAACCGTGGGAGCACAACATGATTTGGAAGAACAATGGTTAGATTTTGTTGAATCCAAAAAGGTAAGTGATCCTCCCATATTTTACAAATAAGAATCAACTCCTCTATACCGCTCTCTTTCTTTGGAAGAAGAAGAAGATGATGCCCCTGCTGAGATTGAGTTTCTGGTTGTATTTCCTGAAGAGATAAACTTTAAATTTGCTTTACATGAAGGGGAAGATTTCTTTATTGATTCTACTTGGTTTAATTCTCTTAAAAATGAAATTCTCACTGAATTTCCCCTTTCTAAAATTTTGGATGCAGTAGATTCACCCATGCAGGATCTGGATGAAGTTAATGAAGAGGCCAAAGGATGTCATGGACAAAGAAGAGGAGAACCCATTCTTTTTCCTTCTCCCACCATCTAATCTGTATCAAATTATAAAGGAGAAGGAGTTGTTGTAGTCTATTTATGAGTTCCTCCATAAATATTGTGGGATGAAGAGCACTGGAAAGAAGAAGATGTGGTGGTTTGTTGGGAAAAAATCCCACAAGGTAACTTTGCATCGCTTTAGGTTGATTGTGTTTGTTGATAAAGAAGGTTGGCAAGGTCTTCTATGAAGTTCCAACATGATTGTTGACTAAGCATGTTGAAAAAGCTTAATAAAGCTTTAAGACAGAGGTATGGAAGCATTGGAAGTGGTACAAAATGTTTCGTGTATAAGGTGACATCATTTTCTAGTGTTTGTCAAATTTTTGAATCCAAAAAATTGGAGGAAGGAAAAAGGTGCTTTTGGCAAAGGAAGATTTTTTATGTAAATGTAAAAGTTGTGAAAAAGGGTGAAGGTGTTTCACAAAGTTGCACGCAAGTGACGATTCAGGGTCATCACATCAAAATACAACAAAAGTTTAGGGTTTCGTGCAAGTTTTGAAACTTCACGGAAGTCAGAGTTGCACGACATAGGAATAGTTGTGCGAGCCCATGAAATTGAGATGTGATTGCGCGAAGGTGGTGAGTTGTGTGCTAAAGGTGACGTTAAATCATTGAAATAAGGAAAGTTGCACGCATAGCTATAGGCACGCAAGGTAGTTGCGCGAAGGGTCGGTCACGTCTATAAATAGGTAGCTACCCCCCCCATTTGAGCAGATCAACCCTCAGAAAAATCAGGGCCCTGAATCGTGTAATAGTTGTGTGAAGCAATTCCTTGCGCGAAGCAACAACTCAAACATCAATTGCACGCTAAAAGGGAATTGTGTCTATAATGTAACATCCCACTATCGTTTTATCAGGTACTCCCTTAACCTTGTCGTGGTTTTCCCCTCCTCTGAGATTGGGATGATACTCATAATGGTGAAGTCAGAGATTTATCAGACTTTCAACTTTAAAAAACTTTTTCTGCAAGATGCAGAAGGATTTTACACGGTGTAACTGAGTTACACACCATGTAATGGTTGCTGGGTACAAGCTGTGAAAGGGGATTCATGTTGTGAATGATTACACATCGTGAATGGTGGTTTTACGTCGTGAATGTTTTAAATAACGATTTTTTAATCCGAGGTGACAGATTTTTCGACGTACATGTACACCGTGGATTTCATGGTGTGTAACTATATTACACTTCGTAAAATGACCCACGTCCAGTTTTAAAACATACGCAAAATAGTTTTGTCTCAATTCTTTCTTCAGCTCTTCATTTCTCTCAACCCAAGGCTGTTCCCAGGTGTTTTTGAGAGACTTTGCTCCTTCTAAATCGATTCGACCGACACTCGATCTCTGTTGCAATTATGGTGCGTCTCTTTGGGTGAGTAACCTTTCCGCTTCTTCGTTGCTATTGACCATGGTAGCATCTCGAGGTTGCGTCATCAGATCTGTTGATATAAGTTGGCGTTTCTTCATGTCTTCTTCTAGATCCTTTGGGAGATCTTGTTCTGGAGTCCATTCCTTGGTTAGTTGTGGTGCAATGAACATTTGTTCTTGAGGTATGTGGTGTTTCCCTTTCCGTCGACCCCTTGTTTTCTAAGTTGGATCAATCTTGAGGCGTTGATTGGATTCTAGGGTCTCCGCTCGTGTTGTTGGGTTTTGTTGTTGGTGGGTTCCGTTGCGGGCGTGTGCAACCCGAGCTTTGAGGTAGGAGGTTCCGTCTCTAGCCTATGATAATTAGCTTGATTGCTTTATAAATTGATTTATCAAATTGGCATGACTGTTTGTGTGTGTTGAAAAAGGTTTTTTTGAAGAGAAATGAGTTTTCCCTGGTTTTTGATACATGAAAAGGAAATGAGTACTTTTGAAACATTAAAATTGATTTTTGAAAATGAGCACATGGGTTACCTTGGGTACTTAGGTGGAAGATTTATCTTGTGGCCATCATCCATGTTTTTTGATTATTAGGAGGTTCTCTCATGGGGCTTTCCTCTATTTCCTAGGCTCGTTGTTCTAGGGGAAAGATATTGATATTTGTCGGGGGGTTTACTCATGGGGTATTTCTCTACTTCCTAGGTCTGTGTTCTAGGAACTGGATTGTGCACTTGATTTATTGTGGCACGAGTAGTCTACTAGTATGACCTATAGTGTTCCTTGGTACTGATGCCTATGCTGCTGTTTCTATTTTGTACTGCTTGGATTTCTGATTTAGCCTTGATATGCATGTTATATATGCTTTTGTTTAGAACTGTGAAAAAGGGAAATGTTTACCATGCTTTCTATAAATATGTTTTACTTCTTATCATGCCATATTTTATTTAAAGTAAGCATACAAGAATTGTTATACAGAGACTTGATATGGAACACCTGGGTGGGATCCTACTGAGTCTGTTAGCTTACACCCTGCGCACCTCTTCAGTGGTGCGTAGACCTTCGTATGTCTTCTAGTGCAGGAAAAGGCAAAGCGCCACAGTGAGCTGATGAGGTTTCGTGTCAGCTGAGTTGGGTATCTAGTAGTGAGATGGTGGGAGTTCGTCCACGCCATCACTTGGAGTAGCTGTTGGTTTTAGTCTTTTGTATTTGGACTTATCCTTTGGAGTTTTGACTAGTTTCCAGTTTTTGTTTCCAATATATTTCTCATTATTATGGAATAAATATTCATTAGTCTTCCGCTATTTCTTTCTTACTTTATATATATGCTATGTGGTTGTTCAGGTTGGGAGAAATCGTTCACTCTGGTGTGTTGTTCGATTGCCCGGGTGCTTGTCGCCAGCCTGTGGGGATCGGGAACGCCCTTCGGGTATGTGGTGGATCGGGTCAGGTGCTAGTTTTGAGGGTAACCTGGGTCTGTTTGTTACAATTTGGTTTCAGAGGAGGTCTGTCCTCAAGAGTCATTGTCTTGGGGCGTATGTTAGACTGGAGATAGGATTTTCGGGACTTGAGGGGTATGTTGTGATGAGTGTCTAGTCAACTCTTGTCGTGGTAAGACTCAAGTTTCCATGAGATGTTGGGATGTTGGGATGCATGTCTCTAGTGTTGGGTTTGGTTTTCAATCTCAGTTTCTATCTATGGGTTTTCTAGTTTGAACTTAGATTCGTTCTGTTGTCTGATCGTTCTTATGTTTTGATGTGCAACAGTATGCCTCCAAGACGTCTTCCATGAGTTCCTCAGGAGGGTGTAACTGATGCTCCTCAAGAGAATCCACCTATAGATCAAAATCTCATCGAGACTATCGTACGGGCGGTCCTTACTTTTGATCAGGATGTACCACAGGTTTGGAACACTATTGTTGAGGTACAACCAGGAGCTGGAGGAGAGAGAGATCAATCATGAGAATTCTTGCGTGAGAAGCCACCATCCTTTAAAGGAATGACTAAACCTCAAGAGGCGGAGGATTGTATGGACATGATCAATCAGATCTTCGAATCTATGGAAACACCTGAGAATATCAAGGTAAAGTGTGTAGCGTTTAGGCTTGAGGGTTTCGGTAAGCAATGGTGGGATTCTATGGTCTAGGCAGACAAACACGTGGACTTGGATTGGAAGGGTTTCAAAACCCTGTTCTTTCAGCAGTTTTGTCTAGAGTCACTGATGCTGGAGAAGTCTCCGGAGTTTATGTCTTTACAATAGGGAGAGCATTCAGTGTTAGCATACACCAACCATTTTGCTGAGCTTGTTCGTTTTTCTCCAGACGTAGTGAAGAATGACCAGCTGAAGGCACATAAGTACCCGCATGGTTGCGATCAGATATCAGATCGCAAGTATTTATGTTGAATCTTTCTACCTATGTGGAGACGATAGACAGAGCTATAATGTTAGAGATGGACATGGTAGGCAAAGTTGGTTTTCCCAACCCTTCTCTGTTGTACCTCTCGTTCCCCTCGTTGTTTGATTTTCATGATCACAATCACCTTATTATTTGTCTAATATTGTTTGAAGTGTTTTTGAATGATAGGCACAAGGTTTCCAAGAAGTTGGCCCAAGAATGGACAAGAAGTGGACTGAATTTCAGTCCACCGGCCAACCGGTGTGATAGCACCGGCCAGCCGGTGGACCTGGCAGAGGCATTGCCCACTTCCAGGTTCCACCGGTCAGCCGGTGGCTCTGTCACCGGCCAGCCGGTGGCACCCAGACCAATGGGCCAGCTACTGTCTCCCCACCGGCCAGCCGGTGGCTCCTCCACCGGTTAGCCGGTGGAGCCTGGACCAAAATTCTTCTCCTCTTCCAAGGCACCGACCAGCCGGTGGAGCTGTACCGGCCAGCCGGTAGCCCAGTCAAACTAGCAGTTGGCTTTGACCAGTCAACCCTCTTTTGGCCTCCAACGGCTCCGAAGACTTCTCCAACGGCTCCGAAGGCCCCCAATGGGTTCCATGCCTATAAATAAAGGCCAAGGAAGCCCCGGACACTTAACCGGATCATATACCAAGCTAACGGACATATTTTGTATCAATTGGCCAACCTCCGGCGGACTTCCTTCAAAGGAACCTCAAGTGCTCCAACAACTTCCACATCCAAGGAGCTCCACCAAAGAAGCTTGGAAGCGGCCTTCAACATCTCCAATCATTCAAAGGCGCCCAAGGCTTCTTCTCATATATGGTTTTTATTGTATATCCATTTTGAGCTTTAAATTTGGGTTTGTGCCTACAAACCCCAACACCTTTTCTCATCCCCTCTTTCTTTTGGGTTTCACATCACCATTAAGGTGTGAAAAGGTTGTCAAGCTTTCCTTTAAATAGCTTGAGACATAGGTGATCTATCCTTCACCTGTAAGAAGGATAGTGGGTTCTTGCTAAACCATTAAAAGCAAGTGGGTTCTTGCTTAACCACCAAAAGCAAGCTGTAATAGGTTCTAGTGCTACCTCAAAGCCTAGTGGGTTTCTTGCTACAGCCATTGAAAAGAAAGCGGTAGAATCTTTCAACGGTTGAGTTGGGAGCGGAGACGTAGGCCGGGTTTTTGGTCGAACTCCGTTATCAATTCTTGTGTCTTGCCTCTTTATTTCCGCTACTCTTTCAACTTTGATTTTAATTTGTTAATCATTTTTTAAAAGGCAATTCACCCCCCTCTTGCCATCACTCCCTTTTTCTCCGCCCAACAATTGGTATCAAAGGCAAAATTTGAGTAATACCTTAACCGGTTTCAAATTAAAGATCCTTTTTGATGGCTTCTACCGCTTCTTCTTCTCAAACCCTCGAAGGTCATTCATTGGGTCGTGCTCCATTGTTTGATGGAACCGACTATTCTTTTTGGAAAACCCGCATGACCGCTTTTCTTAGAAGTATAGGTTATCCTATTTTTAAAATTGTCATGCATGGTTATTCACTTTCTTCTTCCGATGAGTCCAAATGGACCCCCGAAGACATTGCAAATTTTGAGCTTGATGGCAAAGCCATGAATGCTCTTCATTGTGGGTTAGACCGTAATGAATTTAATCGTATTTCTACTTGCTCATCTTCTAATGATATTTGGAAATATTTAGAGCTAACCCATGAAGGTACTAGCAAGGCTCCAAAGCAAGAACCCGCTCAAGAGCAAAAACTCGACGAAAAATTCAAACCCGCTTGCCCACTTCACAAGAAAAGGGCCAAGAAAAAGAAGGGAAAGAAGAAGGCTTCAAAGGCAACATGGAGTGATAGCTCCTCCTTCTCCTCCTTCTCCTCGAGCGACCAAGGTAAAAAATGCCTAATGGCAAAACATGAGGTATCATCTTCCGACTCTTCTTCCTCATCATCCTCTAGTTCTTCTAATTCTTTCAATCATTTGTCATACGAAGAACTCCAACATGTGCGAGACCAATTAGAAAATGGTTTTCATGAGCTTTCTTCAAAATTCGTTGCTTTAAAAAATAATTTCAAAAAACTCTCTTCCGAAAAGGAACAACTTCTCAAAGAGAAGGAGGAGTTGTCCCTCAAATTACAAAACATTCCCAATGTTGATTCCATGGAATCAACAATCAAAGATCTAAGGGAATCTCTTGCTAAATTCACCAACGGAGAACAAAACCTTTCAAAACTCCTTGGTTCTCAACGTGTTTCTAGAACCACACATGGACTTGGCTACACCAACCAAGCTTCCTCCTCCCATGCTCCAACTGTTTTTGTAAGGGGGAGCTCTAGTTTTAAATTTTGTAATTATTGTAAGAAACCCGGGAACCTCATTTATGAGTGTGATTGCAAAAATGCCCGGTACGGTCAACCCAAATCTTTTTTTTATTCGGACGAATTTTATAGGAGAAGACCCGCCATGAAACAAATTTGGATTGAAAAATCCCTTTTGGCGAGTCTCTCCGGGCCAAAAATAGTTTCGTTTCCCCGATGATCTTTTGTTTTATTTAGGGGGAGAAATTTTCTTAAATTCAAAAATCTCTTTCGATTCATTTTTCAATTTAAATTCATTTTTGATTCAAAACTCTCAATTTCAAAAATTTCATTTGGTTTCAAATTTCAAATTTCAATTGGTTTTAGATTCAAAACTTTCAATTCAAACTGTTATTCAAATTTTTCAATTCAATTTTCAAAAATTTCAATTGATTTAAAAATCTTGATTTTCAATTTTCCCTCAATCAAGTTTTATGCCCCGAGCTATTTTGATAATCACAAAGGGGGAGAATTTCTTGATTGATTGGGGGAGAAACCTTTTGATCATGCTTAGCATTTATTTTCAATTTATTCATTAAAAGCATGCCTTTAATTTTTGTTTTTACTTTAATTGTTTTGGTGATTGTGATCATCAAAATAGGGGGAGATTGTTGTACCTCTCGTTCCCCTCGTTGTTTGATTTTCATGATCACAATCACCTTATTATTTGTCTAATATTGTTTGAAGTGTTTTTGAATGATAGGCACAAGGTTTCCAAGAAGTTGGCCCAAGAATGGACAAGAAGTGGACTGAATTTCAGTCCATCGGCCAACCGGTGTGATAGCACCGGCCAGCCGGTGGACCTGGCAGAGGCATTGCCCACTGCCAGGTTCCACCGGTCAGCCGGTGGCTCTGTCACCGGCCAGCCGGTGGCACCCAGACCAATGGGCTAGCTACTGTCTCCCCACCAGCCAGCCGGTGGCTCCTCCACCGGTCAGCCGGTGGAGCCTGGACCAAAATTCTTCTCCTCTGCCAAGGCACCGGCCAGCCGGTGGAGCTGTACCGGCCATCCGGTAGCCCAGTCAAACTAGCCGTTGGCTTTGACCAGTCAACCCTCTTTTGGCCTCCAACGGCTCCGAAGACTTCTCCAACGGCTCCGAAGGCCCCCAATGGGTTCCATGCCTATAAATAAAGGCCAAGGAAGCCCCGGACACTTAACCGGATCATATACCAAGCTAACGGACATATTTTGTATCAATTGGCCAACCTCCGGCGGACTTCCTTCAAAGGAACCTCAAGTGCTCCAACAACTTCCACATCCAAGGAGCTCCACCAAAGAAGCTTGGAAGCGGCCTTCAACATCTCCAATCATTCAAAGGCGCCCAAGGCTTCTTCTCATATACGGTTTTTATTGTATATCCATTTTGAGCTTTAAATTTGGGTTTGTGCCTACAAACCCCAACACCTTTTCTCATCCCCTCTTTCTTTTGGGTTTCACATCACCATTAAGGTGTGAAAAGGTTGTCAAGCTTTCCTTTAAATAGCTTGAGACATAGGTGAGCTATCCTTCACCTGTAAGAAGGATAGTGGGTTCTTGCTAAACCATTAAAAGCAAGTGGGTTCTTGCTTAACCACCAAAAGCAAGCTGTAATAGGTTCTAGTGCTACCTCAAAGCTTAGTGGGTTTCTTGCTACAACCATTGAAAAGCAAGCGGTAGAATCTCTCAACGGTTGAGTTGGGAGTGGAGACGTAGGCCGGGTTTTTGGCCGAACTCCGTTATCAATTCTTGTGTCTTGCCTCTTTATTTCCGCTGCTCTTTCAACTTTGATTTTAATTTGTTAATCATTTTTTAAAAGGCAATTCACCCCCCCTCTTGCCATCACTCCCTTTTTCTCCGCCCAGCATTCTCTTCCATCTAATCACAACTTCAGTGGCATGCATGGGAAGAAAAGGAAGTGGCAGGATCATCGTGGGAGTGGTGGAGGTGGGTCTCAACAGCGTGCCTCCTCTGCACCGTCTGTTACAGCTGGCAATGTGCTTGTGGCTTGCTATCAGTGTGGTAAGGGAGGACACACAAGACTTTCTTGTCCTATTCCCACAAAGATGTGCAATCGTTGCAGACACATTGGTCACTTACAACACTTATGTCAGGCTATGACTACGCCTCATTATGGCTAGGGTTCGTCGGCTCCAAAGGCTACTGTGGTGCTGTCAGAAGATTCAAAGACTACAGGGATCCAACCACAAGCCTCAGGAGTGAAGTATTTTCACGCAGTAGATGAGTGTCCAATGGAAGTTGATGCAGGTCCGATAACAGTGAGAGGTACGCTTCTTATTGCATCTTCAGTAGCAATAGATTTATTTGATACTGGTGCCTCCCACTCGTTTATATCTGCACGTTTTGTTGATATTTTTAAACTTCCAACGAAACTTATGTCCTTTACAATGGAGTTAGCAACACCTCTTGGCAAGAGGAAAGAGCAGGGGTTTCAATGTCCTTGTTCGTTAATGATAACTAATATGGAGTAAGTATGAGATTTTCTCGTTCTTGATCTGGATCTGTTTGACGTCATCATCGGTATGAATTGTCTTATCATTCATTGAGCTGAGGTTGATTGTTATCGTCGGCATGTCTCGTTTTTTGCTGTCGATGGAGGCTCTCATGTGTTTCAGGGAGAGTGGGATCTGAGATCAAGTCGTGCAGGGCCTTCCTGTCCAGAGATCAGGAGTTTTCTGTCTACTATTGTGTTTGATCTCGATGACATTTCTTATGTTGTTGATCTTTCCGTTATTGTTTGAGACTTTCCTGACGTTTTCCCAGATGATTTCTCCGGTCTTCCTCCAGAGAGAGGTAGAGTTTACTATTGACCTCATGCTAGGTACGCAGCTGGTATCGATACCCTCATATCGTATGGCACCAGCTGAGTTAAAGGAGTTCAAGATTCATCTAGACAACCTGTTGGAAAAAGGTTTCATTTTCCCTAGCGTTTCGCCTTGGGCAGCTCTTGTTCTCTTTTCTAAGAAAGCATACGGTTCACTTCGGTTATGTGTGGAATATTAGAAGTTGAACTAGGTGATGGTTAAGAATAAATATCCTTTTCCTCATGTGGATGATTTGTTTGATCAGTTGATGGGGGAAAAGTGGTTTTCGAAACTCGATCTTCGGTCGGGTTATCATCAACTAAGAGTTCTGGAGTCTGATATACTGAAAATAGCTTTCAAGAGCAAGTATGACCACTATGAATATCTTGTGATGCCTTTTGGTCTGACTAACACTCCTGCAGTTTTTATGGCCTTGATGAATCATATATTCCATCAATATCTTGACACTTTTGTGGTAGTGTTCGTGGATGATATTCTGGTTTATTTTAAATCCAAGCGTGAGCACGAGCACCATTTGAGTTTGTTTATGGGAAGTTTGAGACGTCATCGTTTGTATGGAAAGCTTTCGAAATGTAGTTTTTGGATTCAATAAGTGAAATTCTCGGGGCACAGAATTTATGAGCATGACTTATCAGTTGATCCAGAGAAGGTGAATATTGTTTGTTTTGTCATGGAAGGAACCACAAAATGTCTTTGAGATATGAATCTTCCTTGGTATTACTGGATACTACCGACAGTTTGTTAAGGATTTTTCTAAGCTGGCGTCACCTTTGACTGCTCTTACCAGGAAAGCGGTGAAATTCACGTGGGATGTAAAGTGTCAGTCTTCTTTTGATGAACTGAAACGACTTCTGACATCGACTCCTATTCCGATCTTACCTGAGCCTGATAAGGGATATGTGGTGTTTTGTGATGCTTTGAGTGTTGGTTTGGGATGCGTGCTTATGCAGGATGACCATGTGGTATCTTACGACTCTCGTCAGCTTCGACCGCATGAGAAGAATTACCCCACTCACGATTTAGAGCTTATTGTAGTTATGCATGCACTTAAATGTTGGTGACACTATCTTTTTGGGGAGAAGTTCATGGTCTTCTCTGATAATAAGAGTTAGAGTTATATCTTTTCTCAAATGGACTTGAATCTCAGACAGAGACGATCGGTAGAATACCTTTAGACGTTTGATTTTGATATCTTCTACACCCCGGGAAAGGGAAACGTCGTTGCAGATTCCCTTAGTAGGAAAGTTCCATCGTAGGCTGTTCTGGAATCGAATGAGAAGTGGAACCTTATGGGGATTTTTGCTCAGTTGCACTTGGATGTTCATGAGGATGTTTTGGGCATGGTTCTAACTTGTGTTCAATTATTATCATCTCTCATGGAGTTTATTTTACGGAGTCGGCAACAGGATGATGAGTTTCAGAAGACTTGAGAAAGCCTTTATGGTGGGGTGACTATTTTTGGCTGGTCTCTTTCTTCAGATGGCATGCTCAACTTCGGGAAGTGGGTTGTCGTCTCGACATCTGTAAGAAGTTTAGTCTTGTTTGATCATCACAGCTCTTCGAGAGCCATTCATCCAGGCACAACAAAGATGTATTATGACATGAGGCAAAGATTTTGGTGGATGGGTATGAAGCATGACATCACAGAGTTTGTGTCTCGCTGTTACACCTACCAATGAATAAAGGCAGAGCACTTGAAACCTTCTGGTTTGCTCTAGCCTCTTTCTCTGGAAATGGGATGAGGTGTCCATGGATTTTGTTGTTGGATTACCACGGACTTCCCGAGGAAGAAATGTTATCTGGGTGGTTATTGATCGGTTGACAAAGTCTTCTCATTTCATTCTGATCAAAGACACCACTAAAGTTGAAGATATGAGTAAGCTGTATGTGCAAGAGATTATGAGGCTGCATGAGATTCCTTCTACCATTATTTCAGATAGGGATCCTAGGTTTACCTTAAGGTTCTGCAGGAGTCTCCAAGAGGCAATGAGAACTCAGGTCAAGTTGAGAACAACTTACAATCCTCAGACAGATCGTCAGATGGAGTGTGTGATTTAGATACTAGAGGACATGCTCCGCACTTGTGTCTTGGATTTCAGAGGATCATGGGATAACCATCTGGGACTTGTTGAGTTTGTTTATAACAACAGTTATTAGTTGTCAATCAGAATGGATTCCTTTGAGGCGTTGTATGGTTTCCCATGTAGACCACCTCTTTGTTGGGCTGAGGTGGGTGGAGTATCTTTAGTTGGACCAAGTTTGGTTCAGGAAACGTCCATAAAGATTTAGGATGTACATCGACGTCTGGTTACAACTCAGAGTCGACAAAAATCATATGCAAATTGGCGACATCGACCTTTGGAGTTTTCCATAGGCGACTGAGCTTTCTTGAAGGTTTTTCCTTGGTTGGGTCACTATCGACTTGGAAAGCAGGGAAAGTTGGATCCGAGATATGTTGGACTATTTGAGGTCACTGAGCGGCTCGAACAAGTTGCTTATCAGTTAGCATTTCCAGTTCAGTTGATGGGTATTCATGATTTTTCCACATGTCTCAGCTCAGGAAATACCATCCTGATCCCGCTCATGTTTTGAGTTTGGAAGAAATTGAGTTAAAGCCAAATGTTCTGTTTTGGAGAAACCAGTTGAGATCGTTGACTCTCAAGTGAAAGTCTTACGTGGGAATTCGATTCTGTTGGTCAGAGTTATATGGAAACAAGGATCAGATTCTCATGAGACTTGGGAACACAAATCGTTGATGAGAGAGCAGTGGCCTCATCTCTTTCCAGGGATTACATCTTCCACATGACTTCTCGGGGATGAAAAGTTTTTATGGTGGGGAGCTTTGTAACATTCCGTTACCGTTTTATCAGGTATACCCTTAATCTCATTGTGGTTTCCCCCTCCTTTGAGATTGAGAGGATATCTATAATGGTGAAGTCAGAGATTTGTTGTACTTTCAACTTTAACCATCTTTTTATGTAGGATGCAGAAGGATTTCACACTGTGTAACTGGGTTACATGTCATGTAATGGTTTCTGGGTACAAGCCATGTAAGGGGATTCACGCTGTGAAAGATTACACATCTTGAATGGCGGTTTCATGTCCTGAATGTTTTAAATAATGGATTTTTAATTCAAGGCAATAGATTTTTTTGGCATACATGTACACCGTGGATTTCATAGTGTGTAACTATATTACACGTCGTGAAACGATCTGCATCCAGTTTTAAAACATGCGCACAAGAGTTTTTTCTCAGTTCTTTCTTCGAATCTTCGTTTCTCTCTCCCTAAGGCTGTTCCCAGGTGCTTTTGAGAGACTTCGCTCATAGATCAATTCGATTGGCACTTGATCTCCATTTCAATTGCAGTGCATCTCTCAGGGTGAGTAACCTTTCCACTTCTTCGTTGCTATTGATCGCGGTAGCATCCTGAGGTTGCGTCATCAGATCCATTGATCTAAGTTGGAATTTCTTCACGTCTTCTTCTAGATCCTTTGGGAGATCTTGTTCCAGAGGCCATTCCTTGGTTAGTTGTGGTGTGACAGACATCCGTTCTTGAGGTATGTGGTGTTTTCCCTTTCTGCCGACCCCTTGTTTTCTAAGTTGGATCAATCTTGAGGTGGGGATTTGATTCTAGGGTCTCCGTTGGTGTTGTTGTTGATTCTAGGGTCTCCGTTGGTGTTGTTGGATTTCGTTGTTGGTGGATTCCGTTGTGGGCGTGTGCGACCCAAGCTTTGAGGTAGGTGGTTCCGTCTCTAGTTTATGATAATTAGACTGATTGCTTTATAAATTGATTTATCAAATTGACATGACTGTTTGTGTGTGTTGAAAAGGGTTTTTTGAAGAGAAATGAGTTTTCCTTGGTTTTTGATAAATGAAAAGGAAATGGGTACTTTGGAAACATTGAAATTGATTTGTGAAAATGAGCACATGGGTTACCTTGGGTACTTAGATGGAAGGTTTATCTTGAAGCCATCATCCATATTTTGTGATTACTAGGAGGTTCGCTCATGGGGCTTTCCTCTGTTTCCTAGGCCTGTTGTTCTAGGAGATGGATATTGGCATTTTTCGAGGGGTTTACTCATGGGGTATTCCTCTACTTCCTAGGCCCGTGTTCTAGGAACTGGATTGTGCACTTGATTTATTATGGTACAAGTAGTCTACTAGTCTGACCTATAGTGTTCCTTGGTACTGATTTCTGTGTTGGTGTTTCTGTTTTGTACTACTTGGCTTTCTGAGTTAGCCTTGATATTCATGTTATATCTGCTTTTGTTTAGAACTGTGAAAAAGGGAAATGTTTACCATGTTTTCTATAAAACTGCTTTACTACTCATCATGCCATGTTTTATTTACAGTAAGCATACAAAAATTGTTATACAAAGACTTGATATGGAACACCTGGGTGGGATCTTACTGAGCCTGTTAGCTCACACCCTGTGCACTTCTTCGGTGGTGTGTAGACCTTCGTATGTCATCCAGTGCAGGGAAAGGCAAAGCACCATAGTGAGGCGGCGGGGTTTCGTGTCACCTAAGTTGGGTAGCTGGTGGTGAGATGGTGGGAGTTCATCCACGCCATCACTCAGAGTAGCTGGTGGTTTTAGTCCTTTGCTGTTGGACTTTTCCTTTGGAGTTTTGACTACTTTCCAGTTGTTGTTTTCGTTGTCTTTCTCACTGTTATGGCATACGTATTCGTTAGTCTTCTGCTGTTTCTTTCTTGCTTTATATATATGCCATGTGGTTGTTCTGGTTGGGCGAAATAATTCCCTCTGGTGTGTTATTCGATTGCCCCGGTGCTTGTCGCCATCCCGTGGGTATCGGGAACGCCCTTCAGGTATGTGGCAGATCAGGTCGGGTGCCAGTTTTGAGGGTAACCCGAGTCAGTTCATTACATATAAGACCAAGTGAGTTTCATGACAATCCAAAAGTTGTACAAAAATTGAGGGTTTCGTGACAAGATGAATAACTGGGTGAAAGTTAATATTTCATGACAGAACATAAAAGTTGCGTGAAAGTTGGCATAATTGCACGCAAATCGTGCAAAGGTTGCGTGAAAGAAAAAGTTGTGCGAACCTGCAAGGATTTTCCCAGAGTTTCTATGGTAAAGTGGTAGTCATTAAGTGGATGAATGTTGTGCTTCATGATGCACCAAATGAGGTGTAAACAATATTGATTCAAGTGATCAAAAGTAGAATCTTTTGAAGGGGCAGTGAGAGCACTTCAGTTGAGAGAGAAGTAAGCTTTCAAATTGTGATTGGTTGTAAAACGGGAGGGATAGAGAGTTCCCTCTGAATTTTGTAACAGTAGTGTGATTTAGTAGATTTGGTACATAGATATATTGCCTGTATATGATCCTTGGACGTAGCCCAATGCAGGTGAACCAAGTAAAATTGTTATGTCTCATACATGCTTTCATTTCTGCTCATACAATTGCCACGAGAAAGGGAAAGAAGAGTGTTTTGTTTATTTTTATTATGTTATGTTTTGTTCTTTCTTTCTAGGTCTAAGTGGAAGTAATTAGGAGTTTAACTCAAAGATGCCACTGGAAAATAATGTCAGGTTGTATCTTTTCATTCTCTTTGGACTCGCTGCCCTTATTTTTATTTTGTTAAGCTGAAATGAAGGGTAGTGAAATCTAAGTGTGGGGGGAGTGTTAACCTGCTTAGTTGTTTTTGTGTGTGTTTTTTTCTTCAATTTTTAGGAACCTTGAGATTCAATGAATATTCTTATCATTTTTCACACTTGAATTGATTTTGAGAGATTTGACATGATTTTTGAAAGAATGGATTTTAAATGATTATTGATGTGAGAAATTTTTCCTAAAATTATATTTTCAAGCTTTTTTACTTGTTTGATCGATTTTTGAAATCCATGCCCATGAAACACTGACACATATTTTTCCAGTCCTGTGAGATATTCTGAACCTCTTTGATATATTCTGCATAAGACCCACACTTTCTTGAGAGAAACTTGGATTTTGTGTGAGAATCAAAACTTTTGATTTTTCCCTTTCAAAGCTTTGGTTTTCATGGAATGTTTTTGACATGATTGGGGAAATTCATTGGCTAGCCACATTTTAACTTGAGACCCACCTTTACATATATCATTGTTTATCCCTTAGAAGGCATGAATTTCTTTATAGGTTTAAGCCACATTACAAGCCAATTTTTCCTTAACTATCCACTCTTAGTATTTTTGCATGAATATTTCAAGTTTGAGTGTGAGGGAAGGGCCTTTCGCGTGTGTTATTTGGAATGTGTTTCATTTCTTGGTAGTGTGAGGTGTGTGTCATCATTTTGGATAGTGGAGAGAGAAGAGAGAGAATTGGGCATGAGTCGCCATTTCATTTTTCTTTATTTGTATCATTTGATTCTCCTTAAAAAAGAAAAAAAAAAGAAAAAAATGGGGATGAGCTTCGATTTTTCATTATACTTACTTTTGTGACTCATGTCCCTCTCAAAAATCAAGGGTATGAATTTTAATTCATTCATTGTATTCAACCATCAGCTCATTCTCCATGAAAAAGATGAAAAAAGAAAAAAAAGAAAAGAAAAAAGGGGGATAATTTGGATGAGATTATTCATTATAATAACTGCTTGACTCAGGTACCATGTCATAAAAAGGGGGTGGTGTTATGTTTCACGTTTGTAAAAGGAATTGAGTGAGGTTTATCCTAGGTTTTCACTTGAATATTCTTGCATTGTACTTAAGAGTTCAACCTCCTCTTTTCAGCCTTAAATTTTTAAATGATTTTCCCACCAACCCTAAGACGCAAAAATTACTTGGAAAAGACCTCCTGATTGAATTCATTTTCATTTCTCATGGTGTGGAGAGATGAGAAATGTCACAATCCTATGATGATACATGCATTTTCCAAGTATGAACATAATTTCAGATTAATTTCTCTTGAGTGAAGAGTGATATAAAATTTAATGTGAGATAGGTTGTGATTGAGCCATGGATGGATTTTTGAGGTCGAATGTACAAGGACCATGCTTTAAACATTACACAATCTAGTAAATTATTTTAGAATTCACTTCATTACATTCCCAAAGATCTTTTCTATTTAGAGTTTTAGAAAATTAGGACACAATTCATACATATCAACCCACAAGCATACAAAGTGGGTACTACTAAAATCGTATCCATTTCTTCCATAATACAAAAGTTTTTAATAAAACATGAATTCTTTTCATGAAAAATCTTCACAACATCCATCTTGACTTCTCCTTTTCTCTTACCCATCCTTAAAACTTGTGAAAAATATTTTAAAACCTGGGATGAGCACAAAAATCTCAGTAGGGGACATAAAAGAAATGAAGGCGTTAGTCCATGAATACTTATAAACATATGAAATCATTTTTACAAAGACATACTTCTCACAATAAAGTATCATATACTTAACTTATGAAAACAAGAGATTTCCATAGAATATAGAAAACATAAATAAAAACATAATGGTAACTTGGGGCATTACTTGCTTAAGATTGTAACCCTCGGGGCTACTATATGACTTGTAACCCTCACGACTACCTTACAATGTATCCCTCATGACTACCTTATGGTGTAACCATCACAGTTACACTTGGAATAACCATTACAGTCAACTTTCAACATAAACATACCCAATGCATTGGAGAGAGATATATGTACCACCATTCATTATAAACAATTCTCAAGAACCAGAACATAACCATAAAACATGGATACTTGCATCATAAAAAATATTTCTTTTGAATTTTATAAAAATAGAAATTTAAAAGAGGATTTTTAAATAAAAGTCCCTTACCTTGGGTTTGACTTCCTTCAAATGTTTTCAAACCTCTTATATAAAGGTTTAATGCGTGTTATTAATATATTATAGAACTATATTCATATTTATAATACCTTATATGATCTTTTTATATCATCTTTTCACCCATTTATTGATAATATTTTGTTATTTTTATTGTTTTGGGTGCGTTTATTTTCATGGTTTCCATGGTTGATTCATTATGTGTTTTCTTATCGAATGGAAGAAAAACTCCAAAAGTGGAATGAAATGGTGTTAATATGTTTCCATAATTTTAAATGATACCATATATCATTTTGTTTTCTGACATGAGGATGATTTATTAGATAAAACATTAATGAAAATGATTTAATTTATTTTGGTGGTTTTTACGACCATCACGAACTCATATCATTTTATTTAATATCATGTTTATATATTGTCTCCAACATTATATAACTTATAATATGTATAATACAATATGATTTAACCATAATAATGGTTTTATGACTAGCCTTAAAGACGATAAAAAAAAATAAAAACTCATCATCAATGATGACGGTAAATCGACACATCACAGAAGATGTTCTTATTTTTAGAATAAAAGGGAGAGGAGGAGTTTGATGATGAATTTTTCCATCAACATGATAACTTTATAGTATATATAAGATACTTGAGTTTTCATGCCACTTGGATAAGTGGAGGTGAAGAGAGAATAAGAAAAAAAAGGAAATTAAAAAGAAAATAAAAAAATGAAAGAGGATTTTACCTCTTGAATTCTTCTCGTTGAGAACCTCATTAAGGCCTCTAGTTTTGGCCTTTTGGTGAGACCAGAAGGTATTGGACATGAGGAATAGGTTTGGAAAGGGAATTGGGTAGAAATTAAATAAGCTACAAGGCTTCGAGGTGTGATGAGAAGAGGTGTCGAGAGGTGGTGTTTATAGTGGAGAGAAGCATTTTTTGATTATTTTATTCATTAGTTTATTATTTTGGCTCAAGACTATGAATAGTTTGAGTATTATCACTAAATATATTAAAATAATGAAAAAGGATTTGAGATTAAGGTGCTTAGATCAGCGATGAATCAAGGTATAGTATATTTAACTTAAAATGTATATATACCGTAAATTACTGTATTTCACTATTTATAAAAAATCAAGTATTTTAGAAAAATCTCAAAAAATCACCCTAACCATTTTTCAACGTGTAAAATTCAAAAATGAACTCCATTTTATAAAAATAATTTTATAAAAATAATTTTATAAATACGAGAAGTTTAGTTTTTAATTAAAATCACCATTTATTCAAAAAAATACTGATTTTAAATTTATAACTGATTTTGTGACACTTTGAAAAATTAATCAAGGTCTCATAAAATTATCTTATAATCATAAGAAAAAAATATTAATTTATGAATCTATTTTATGAAGATTAATTTTCTTTTAAATCATTTTATTAATTTTAAAATTGTAAATAAACATTTATGTTTCAAAAAAAATACCAACAATTAATTTATCATTTTCAAAATATTTATATACTTATTCCATGATATAAATATACCTAGTTTTTACTTATAATATGCATAAATTTTATTTATACTCTCATAGGTGAGATTACTATTCTATCACTATAGATTCCTTAATTTCGATGAATGCCACTTATTTCATTATACATTTATAATGAATTTAACTATTTAATTCTAGAATGAAAACAAATTATTTTATAATTACCTGAGTTGTTACATTCTCCCCACCTTCTGGAAATTGCATCCTCACATTTTTTATTTACTTATTAAACAAGTGAGGATACCTTTCCCTCATAGCATTTTCAGATTCCTATATTACTTCTTCAACCATGTGGTTTCTCCACAAAACCTTTACCTGGTGAATTACTTTGTTCTGCAATACTTTCTCTCTATGATCAAGAATCTGAATAGGTTTCTTTTCATAAAAAAGGTTTTCTTTCAACTGAACTACTTCTGGTCTCAAAACATGAGATGAATCTGGCATATACTGTCTTAATCTTGAAACATTAAAAACATTGTGTACCTGAGATAAACTCAAAGACAAAGATACTCGGTAGGCAATTGGTCCAACTTTATCTAGGATTTCATACAGCCCAACGAACTGTGGACTTGACTTTCCTTTCTTACCAAAACATATAACATTTTTCCAAGGAGAGATTTTAAGGAAAACATGATCACCTACCTAAAAAAAAGTATTTTCATCTGTTATCTGTATAACTTTTCTACCTGTTTTAAGATGTCCTCATGTGTTGCTGGATCATCTTCACTTTCAAAACCACATCCTATACTAATTCCGATCCAATCAACTTCCTTTCCCAAAATTCATCCCAAAATGCTAGAGTTCGATACCACTTTTCATATAATACCTCAAAAGGTTTCATCTGTATACTGGAATGAAAACTGTTATTATAAGAAAACTCAAATAAGGAAAGATGTGTTGGATTAGTGTAGCCCGATCCGGTTGGGCCGAATTCTTGTGGCAGAGCTGACCGACCGGCACCGACATACACTATAGCAGCGCGGACTTCAGAGTCAATAATACTGTAGCACTTTTGACATCCAATCAGCATCCACTGTAGCA
Source organism: Viscum album (assembly GCA_963277665.1). Lineage (NCBI taxonomy): Eukaryota > Viridiplantae > Streptophyta > Magnoliopsida > Santalales > Viscaceae > Viscum > Viscum album. The sequence continues at coordinate 1,209,573,965 of OY728123.1, forward strand.
CTTTTTGACAAAGGTGTCTGCCGTTCACTGTAGCGACGCAAACTTACATTTTCAGAATAGTGATCATCTTCTCCATTTTATATCCCATTTTCAGGCTAGGGGTACTATTGAAAAACTCTGTACTTTGTGCTCCCAAATTAGTGAATTTCTACCTCTTCATAGACGTAGGGATTTTTCTCGAACCACGTAAATTGTTGTGTTCCGTGTGTTTTCTTTTCTTCTGCATTTTCTGTCATTTCTCATTTCTATCGTTGCGACTCCCAACAATTCTACAACAAGATGTTGATCCCAACTTCCTTAGTAATCCATTGAAAAAGCAGGTAACATGTATTTTAATGTCTGAATTGTTCACTCAATCTGTCCATCGGATTAAGGATGAAAGGTTGTGTTGAAATTTAATTATGTTTCTAACAGCTTCTGAAAGCCTTTCCAAAAGTTAGTAGTGAATCTGAGATCATATTCAGACACAATGGAGAGAGGAACTCCATGTAACCTGACTATCTCTTTAAGATATAGTCAAGAAAGATGATCCGAAAACATAATATCTTGAATAGGAAGAAAATGTGTAGATTTAGTCAGTCGATCAATAATAACCCAAATCACATTATTACCTTGAGAAGTCTTTGGTAACCCCACCACGAAATCCATGGATATATTTGCCCATTTTCACTCTGGCACTGACAAAGACTGAAACATCCCCTTTGATAGTTTTCGCTCTGCTTTAACCTATTGAGAAGTCAAATATTTCATTGTAAAATCAGCAATATCTATTTTTATTCCATCCCACCAGTAATACTTCCAAAGCTCTTTGTACATCTTAGTGCTGCCAAGATGAATTGAAAATGGAGAACTATGAGATTCACTTAACAATTCTTTCTTCAGTTGGGAATCATAAGGCACACATATTCTCTTTCCAAATCTCAAAACACAATCTTTATCAATGTAAAATTCTAGAAACTTACCCTTTTTTACCAATTATACCTTTTTTTAAAACTCACAGTCTTCCTTCTATGCTTTCTTAATTCTTTCTAAGAGAGGTGATTGCACTGACACCTGAAACAAAACAGAGGAATTTCCTGCAGTAAAAAATTCCAAGCCAAAATTCATCAAATCGTTAATCAAGGGGTCATGTTCCAAACGTAATATGGTTAATGTAGAACGGTATTTTCGGCTCAAAGCATCCGCCACTTTGTTCGCTTTTCTTGGATGGTAATTGATTGTGAAATCATAATCTTTTATCAGTTCCAGCCATCTTCTATGCCTCATGTTCAATTCCTTTTGAGTAAATATATTCTTAAAACTTTTATGGTCAGTATATGTTTCACATTTGTCTCCATATAAGTGGTGTCTCTAAAATTTTAAAGTGAAAACCACATATGCTAATTCAAAATCATGTGTGGGATAATTTAACTCATTAGGTTTTAGTTATCTTGAAGTATAAGCAATTACCTGATCATTCTACATTAAAACACAACTAAGTCCCTTCAAAGAAGCATCACTATAGATGAAAAATCACCATTTTTGGAAGGCATAGTCAAAACTGAAGCATTCACCAATCTCTTCTTCAGTTCTTGAAAACAAACATCACATTTTTTCTTTCCAAATAAATTTAACCCCTTTTTGTGTTAACTTAGTTAGCGGTCTAGATAACCGTACAAAGTTTTTAACAAACCATCGATAATAGCCTACTAATTCAAGAAAACTACGAATCTCTGTAACATTTGTAGGTATTGTCCAATCATCAAGCACTTTTGTTTTAATGAGATCCACTGTTATGCCATCCTTATTTACAATGTTCCCAAGAAAAGAAATCTGTTTCAACCAAAAATCACATTTGCTAAATTTTTCATATAACCTCTTTCCTTTGAGAGTTTTCAAGATAATCCTTAAATGTTTTTCATGATCTTCATAACTTTTTGAAAAGACCAAAATATCATCAATAAAAACAAAAAACTTATCCAAACATTCATAGAATATTCTATTCATAAGACCCATAAATATATCAGGAGTATTTTTCAAACCAAAGGGCATAAAAACAAACTCATAATGCCCATATCTAGTACGAAATGCTGTTTTTGGATTGTCATCCTCCTTCACCTTCAGCTGACGGTACCCGAATCTCAAGTCAATCTTGAAAAAATACTGAGCTTGTCACGAACCGTCCCCCGGGGCCCGTGCCGTGACTACCCCAAGCCCACCTTCCATAGGCCAGGGGATGACGACTAGCACCGAACGACGTTTTCCCTACAACTGGGAAGACATTGCCTTTATATCCTATAAAGACACTCGACCTAGCACACAACAAGATACGAACACAAGTAAACTATATAACAAAAAGAGTGCTGAAAGTAAAAGTGGTCGGAAATATAAGACCAACTGTAAAGATACAAGTACAACTGCACATGAGCCTCAGCCCAGTTGGTGAGGAATCCTTAAGTGCATCCAAGAGACCCGGGATCAAATCCAGGTGGGGGATAATTTCTGGGGCACTATAGCAGTACCATAGCAGGTACTATAGCAGGAACTGTACAGAACTGTAGCAGACACTGTTTGGCACTGTAGCAGCCAGGAATATGCCCCCATTTGGGCCTTCGGGCCACCGATTTGGTCCCTGAGTCCTTTAAGGCCTTCGGGCCACCCAGGCCTTCGGGTCAGTAAGGCATTCGGGCCACCTCAAGGCCTTCGGGCCACCTTAAAGTGCAGATGAAAACCAGAAAACCTACAAGGAACAAGCTTCAGAAGGAGGAGGAGCAAAGAGCTTTCACCATAGAAGATGCTAAACAGATTGCAAGAATGAGAGGGTATGACACCTGCCATTGGGACAAGCCTGTGCATGCACGGGAAATCCTATCCGAACAGCCATGCGAAGGTGGAGAACTGATTTCAAGATGAAGATGCTGGGGATGAGCAATTCCAAGTAGTTAGTCTGGGTTGTATGTAATGTTTGAAGCTTACGGGCAATGAATTCCTCTAAGGCCTACGAGCCATGTAATACTTACGCCTACGGGCCTTGTAAGGGTTCCACCTCACCCCTTGAAAGGTGGATTATCAAAAATCAATAAAAAATGAAGGCCTTCGGGCCATTGGAGGAAAGATACAAGTACAAATGAAATACACCTAAAAGAAAAAGGAAAGAAACTACTGGGTCATCCTCCGAGGTTCCTACCCAAAGGGTAGGTACAAATCGCCTCCTCAGCACTCCACATTTGTCCGTCACCTCTACGCAATGTTACGTCGTATGGTCCACCACCGAGCACTGTCCAGTCCTGGTATCCTCAGCCTCGATCAACATTGTCCGTCGTCTGCACCAAACATAGAAAGGTGAGGGCATAACCCGTGCAGAGGTGAGTATAATGATACTCAGTAGGGACCCTGAGACCCTCAAGGTCTCGCAAAAATCCACAAAGGATAAATCTCAAAGAATGAAGTCAACTGTCAACCCTACTTAGGTATATGCCCATACATATACCTAAATTATCAAGTATACCCATCTCAATCACGAGGAAACACATGGTCCAACCTAAAAGCCAAAAGCTCAACTGTTCCACAAAGGAAGGAAAACCACAAAGGCAAGTACCACACAGGTACACCACACAGAAGAATACCACCAAGGTATTACCACGAGGGAAAATACCACACAGGTATAAACTCAGCACATTACAGGTATATCTTAAGACCATGGTGCACTTGTTTCTTTTCAGGATGCCTCCACGAAGACAACCAGCTAGGGTTTCGAGAGTTGTATGCACTGATATCCCACCGAGTAATGAGGCCTCGGTGCAGGTCCCTCTTCCATTAGAGGTACTAGTGGAGGCACCATCGGTACCATTACCCATTGGGCCACCGATGCCACCGGCCCCAGTAGAAGACAGTGCACGCCGCTTGAGCATGTTCCATGAGTTCCAGCGCCAGAGGCCACCCAGGTTCAAGGGAGATAAGGACCCACAGGCAGCTGAAGATTGGTTGGAGGCTGTAGTGAGAGTCTTCGAACTGGTAGGGACACCAGCTGATTTCATGGTGATCCTTGTCGCCAGCCTTCTACAGGCAGCAGCAGGCAGATGGTGGAGCTTGATTCTCTAGGCTCACGATGAGGTGACGCTTCTCTGGGTAGACTTCGAGAGCATGTTTCAGGAAGAGTTTGTCCCAGCGACTCTTCACACAGTGCACATATAGGAGCTTCTTCATCTGTAGCAGGGTAGTATGACTGTAGCTCAGTACTCAGCGAGGTTCACTGACCTCTCACGCTACTCCACAGATATAATGCGGGACCCATTTTTCAGGGCCCGGACCTTTGAATAGGGACTTAGGTGGGAGATCAGGGCTTTGATGATTTTTCTTAGCATCCCGACGCAGGCGGGGGTGTTAGAGCGAGCCCTTTTAGTGGAGAGTTTCCTTGCTAAGCAGTCACCAGCAGCGAGACCCACCACCAGTCATTACGCAGTGGAGTCTTCTGAAGATGGCAGCAAACAGATGACACAGGGGTCTAAGAGGACTAGACCTACAGGTGGACGACCGTATGATTCAGAGTCTGTTGTGTGGGGAACCCGAGGCAGATCCAGTCATGCCAGGAGTGGGCAATGTTACGCATGCGGCGGACAGGGTCACATGGATCATGACTGTCTGACCTGCCGTATGGATGATCAGCAGACGGTCAAATGAACGCCCAGGTAGAGATAGAGATTTGACCGAGGAGGTCCGCAGGGAGCAGGCGGACGTGGCAGAGGAGCTGGCCGTGCAGCTGGTAGTGGGCCACGATTCGAGATGTTACTGCCACCACCACTAGGAGTCCCACCTAGACCACAGGGAGCCGGTGGACAGGGGAGAGCTCAGCCCCGGGTAGCTGAGGCCTACAATCATGACTCTCTGAAGATGATACGAGGTACGATTTGTGTCTACTCCATCTTAGCTACAGTACTTATAGACATAGGTGCTAGTCATTCTTTTATTGCCACTACCCTCGTTCAGAGCTCGAAGATTTCGACGGAGCCATTGACTCGATCCTTACAGCTAGAGATTCCTACGGGAGCAAATTCGATGATTATGCACTGGTTCCGGTAGTGTGATCTTACTCTAGGAGACGAGAGCTTCGGTTGAGATCTCCTAATAGCGACGTCAAGGCCTTACGACGTCATCTTGGGTATGGACTGGTTATCTACAGTCCATGCTCAGATAGACTGTATTAGGCGCAAAGTGCGTTGTGTCCGCACGGATGGGACCGGGTTTACCTTCACCAGTGAGAAGGGATCCTTTGTAGCACAGGATGGACTTACCCGGAGGAGAGTGCAGCCGATCACTCATCAGTTGGCTAGCCTTACCCTTGGAGCAGTTGATGTGGAGAGTCCGAGTTATCCTATAGTGGTGGACTAGTACGCATATGTATTCCCTGAGGATGTTCTGGGTCTACCTCCTCACAGAGAGGTGGACTTTTACATTGACCTGTACCCCGGGACGACACCGATATCTACACCAACATATCATATGGATCCCGCAGATCTTCGTGAGCTACGGGTACACCTAGAAGACTTGCTGGGGAAGTGATTCATTCAGCCCATTGTTTCTCCTTGGGCAGCCCCGATTTTGTTCTCCAAGAAGGCAGATGGGAGTTTGAGACTTTTTGTTGACTATCGGTGCTTGAACCAGGTGACCGTGAAGAACAAGTACCCACTTCTGAGGATTGACGACCTCTTTGATCAGCTGAAGGGAGCACAATGGTTCTCGAAGATAGAAGTCAGATCAGACTATCACCATCTTAGAGTACGGGACGAGGATGTGCAGAAGATGACTTTCAGATGTCGGTATGACCACTACAAGTTCTTGGTTATGCCATTCGGTGTATCCAATGCTCCAGAAGTGTTTATGGGACTCATGAACAGGATCTTTCAACTATACCTTGATCATTTTTTCGTAGTCTTTATCGACAAAATTCGGATCTACTCGGCTACTGAGGAGGAGCATACCTACCATTTTCAGGTAGTACTGGACACACTCTGAGAGCACCAGATTTATGGTAATCTCTCGAAGTTCCAGTTCTGGATCCGAGAGGTTCACTTTCTGGGACATGTCATATCGGAGGCTTGAGTTGCAGTTGATCCCGCGAAGATTGAGGCGGTACTTGCTTGGGAGCCACCCAGGAGTGTGATAGAGATACAGAGTTTTCTGGGTTTGGCTGGATACCACACAAAGGGTTGGCCCTTCTTTTTCAAGACTGATAGTGGTGCTGCAACTCTGGAGAAATCTGGCACAAACCTCCGGTAGTATCCAGCCAAACTCAGGAAACTCCGTATCTCCGTCACACTCCTGGGTGGCTCCCAAGCAAGTACCTCCTCAATCTTCACTGGATCAACTGCAACTCCAGCCTCCGATATGACATGTCCTAGAAAGTGAACCTCTCGGATCCAGAACTGGCACTTCGAGAGCTTACTATAAAGTTGGTGCTCTCAGAGTGTGTCCAATACTACCTACAAATGGTAGGCATGCTCCTCCTTAGTAGCCGAGTAGATCAGAATGTTATCGATGAAGACTACTACAAAGCGATCAAGGTATGGATGAAAGATCCTATTCATGAGTTCCATGAACACTGCTAGAGCGTTGGTTACACCGAATGAAATAACCAAGAACTCGTAGTGGCCGTACCGACATCTGAAAGCCGTCTTATGCACATCCTCATCCCGTACTTTGAGCTGGTGATAGCCTGATCTAAGGTCTATCTTTGAGAACCACCATGCTCCCTTCAGCTGATCAAAGAGGTCATCAATCCTCGGAAGTGAGAACATGTTCTTCACGGTCACCTGGTTCAGGTGCCGATAGTCGACACAAAGTATCAAACTCCCATCCTCCTTCTTGGCAAACAAAATTGGGGCTGCCCAAGGAGAAACACTGGGCCGAATGAATCTCTTCCCCTGCAAGTCCTCTATCTGTACCCACAGCTCACAAAGCTCCACGGGAGCCATCTGATATGCTGATGCAGATATCGGTGCCGTCCCAGGGTACATGCCAATGTAAAAGTTCACATCTCTGCAAGGAGGTAGACCCAGAACATCATCAGGGAAGACATCCGCGTACAGGTCCACCACTACAGGATAACTCAGACTCTCCACATCAACTACTCTAAGGGTAAGGCTAGTCAACTGATGAGTGATTGGCTGCACTCTCCTCCAGGTAAGTCCATCCTGTGATGCAAAGGCTCCCTTCTCACCGGTGAAGGTAAACCTGGTCCCATATGTGTGGAAACACCATACTTTGTGCCTAATACAGTTTATCTGAGCATGGACTATAGATAACCAGTTCATACCCAAGATAACGTCGTAAGGCATCGACGCCACTACTAGGAGATCCCAACCGAAGCTCTCGCCTCCTATAGTAAGATCATACTTCCGACACGAGTGCGTAATCCTCAAATCCTCTCCCGTAGGAATCTCTAGTCATAAGGATCAAGCCAACGGCTCCGTCGGAATCTCCGAGCTCTGAATGAGGGTAGTGGAAATAAAAGAATTACTGGAACCTATGTCTATAAGTACTGCGACTAAGGTGGAGTAGACACAGATCATACCTCGTATCATCTCTGGAGCACCGTGATCATAGGGCTCAGCTGCCTGCAGCTGAGATCTCCCCTGTCCACCTGCTCCCTGCGGTCTGAGCGGACCTTTTGGTGGTGGTGGCGACAACATCTCGAATCATCGCCCACCACCAGCTGCACGACCAGCTCCTCTTCCACGTCCGCCTGCTCCCTGCGGACCTCCTCGGTCTAATTTTTTTCTCTGCCTGGGTGGTCCTTCGACTGTCTGCTGATCATCCGTATGGCGGTTCAGACAGTCACGAGTCATGTGAACCTGCCCACCGCATGCGTAACTTTTCCCACTCCTAGAATGACCGGTTCCGCCTCGGGTGCCCCGCACAACCGAATCTGAATCATGCGGTCGTCCACTGTAGGTCTGGTCGACTTGGACCTCCGTGTCATCTGTCTGCTGCCAGCTACAAAAGACTCCGCTGCGTGATGACTGGCAGTGGGTCTCGCTGCTGGTGACTGCTCAACAAGGAAACTCTTCACTAAAAGGGCTCGCTCTAATACCCCCCACCTGCATCGGGATTCTAAGAGAAATCATCGAAGCCCTGATCTCCCGCCTGAGTCCCTGCTCAAAGGTATAGGCCCTGAAGAAATGGGCCCCTCACTATATCTGTGGAGTAGCGTGAGAGGTCAGTGAACCTCACTGAGTACTGAGCGACAATCATACTGCCCTGCTGGAGATGAATAATATCCTGTATGTGCACTGCGCGGAGAGTCACCGGGACAAGCTCTGCCCGAAACAGGCTCTCGAAGTCTGCCCAGAGAAGTGTCACCTCATCGTGATCCTGGAGCATCAAGCTCCACCATCTACCTGTTACTTCCTGTAGAAGACTAGCGGCAAGGATCACCATGAAATCAGCTGGTGTCCCTACCAGTCGGAAGACTCTCACTACAGCCTCCAACCAATCCTCAGCTGCCTGTGGGTCCATCTCTCCCTGGAACCTAGGTGGCCACTGGTGCTGGAACTCGTGCAATGCGCTCAAGCGGCGTGCATCCTCTACTACTAGGGCCGATGGCATCGGTGGACCAACGAGTAAGGGTACCACTGGTGCCTCCACTGGTGCCTCTACTGGAAGAGCGCCCTGCACCAAGGCCTCATCGCTTGGTGGGCTATCAGTGCGTACAACTCTCATAACCCTAGCTAGATGTCTTCGTGGAGGCATCCTGAAAATAAACAGGTGTGACACGGTCAAAAGTTATACTTGGTGAGCTGACTCAAAGATATCACAAATAAAAATATTCAAAACACACATGCAATCAGGGTTTTCATGCACTAAGTCTGAAGAAGTTAGGGTCCTGGTGTATGGATACATCGGTCGCCGCACCAACACTGGATTCCCTAAACTGATAACCACACTCACTACACTTAACACTATTGTCATTAAAAAGATCAGAGTCCTATGTTCTATGGTAGAACCGACTCCTCTGATACCAAATTGTCACGACCCGTCCCCCGGGGCTCGTGTCGTGACTACCCCAAGCCCGCCTTCCATAGGCCAGGGGCTGACGACTAGCACCGAAAGGTGTATTCCCTATAAATGGGAAGACATTGCCTTTATATCCTATAAAGACACTCAACCAAGAAAACAGAAAGATACGAACACAAGTAAACTATATAACAAAAAGAGTGCTGAAAGTAAAAGGGTCCGGAAATACAAGCCCAACTATAAAGATACAAGTACAACTGAAATACAACTGAAAGAAAAAGGAAAACAACTACTGGGTTGTCCTCCGAGGTTCCTACATGAAGGGTAGGTAAAAATCGCCTCCTCAACACTCCACGTCCGTCCATCACCTCTACGTACCGTCACATCGTATGGTCCACCACCGAGCACCATCCAGTCCCGGTATCCTCAGCCTCGATCAAGGCTGTCCGTCATCTGCACCAAACAAAACAAGGTGCGGGCATAACCCATGTAGGGGTGAGTATAACGATACTCAGTAGGGACCCCGAGACCCTCAAGGTATCCCAAAAATCCACTATGGATAAATCTCAAAGCATGAAATCAACTGTCAACCCTAATTAGGTATATGCCCATACATATACCTAAGTTATCAAGTATACCCATCTCAATCATGAGGAAACACAAGGTCCAACCCAAAATCCCAAAGCTCAACTATTCCACAAAGGAAGGAAAACCACAAAGGCAAGTACCACACAGGTACACCACACATAAGAATACCACCAAGGTATTACCACGAGGGAAAGTACCACACATGTTCGAACTCAGCTCAGTCCAAGTATATCTTAAGTACAATAGTAGAGATGATTAGATGTAACTTCTGAATCATCTTACTATGTTAAGAGGCAGACCCACACAGGTTTTCCAGATGCTGACCCACATAGGATCGCTCGTTGCTGACCCACACAGGATTGCTAAGTGCTGACCCACATAGGATTTCAAGGTGCTGACCGACACAGGATCGCTAAGTGCTGACCCACACAGGATCATAAGGTGCTGACCCACACAGGATCGCTAGGTGCTGACCCACACATGATCGCTCTAAGTGCTGACCCACATAGGATCGCTCTAGGTGCTGACCCACACAGGATCACTTGGTGTTGACCCACATAGGATCGCTCTAAGTGATGACCCACACATGATCGCTCTACATTCTTCACGTCACAGCCAGCTACTGGGTTCCCGCACTATGCTCGCTCGTCTCTAGGAGGATCCACTCCACAACCTACTGTTCGATACTACAACTGCCATGAAGTCCCTCGAAGAAGTATCTCAAAGGACCTCCACGTCATAGGGGTCTCAACGCAATAGACGGCGCGTCATTCAGATGCCCGGTCTGTGAGTTATTAGCCTTTTTGTCCCAAGGGCCCGGTTGGATTCGTGCTCGATCCAACTTGACCGTTCCCCAACTTTATCTAAAAATCCAGTGGGGTATACAAAAGGGGACTGTTTTTCTCCAAGGTTTCCGGCTCTGCAGATGATTTGTCAAACGGATGTCCGGTGCCAAAGTTATGGCCCAAGTAAAGTATAGGTTCGTATCTGGTCAGGGTCCGGTCCGACTCTGTCGGACCGATCCGGACTGCTGGGCGGCCCGACCTGCTGGGCCCGACCTGGCAGGCTGTGAGGTCCATGAGGCCTCAGGGGCGCCACGGGGGCGTGGGGCGGCTCAGCTGCGGGGGTGCAATGGGGGCGCGGGGCGGCTCGGCTGCGGGGGTGCGGCGGGGGCGCGGGGCGGCTCAGCCGTGGGGGTGCCACGAGGGCGCGGGGCGGCTTGGCTGTGGGGGGTGCCGCGAGGGTGTGAGGCCGTGGGGCGGCTCGACCGGGAGGGTGGAGGCCGCAGTTGTTGCGGGGCGGCTCGGCCGGGAGGGTAGAGGCCGCAGGTGCCACGGGGTGGCTCGGCCGGGGTGACACGACGAGGCCATGAGGCGGTGCGGTGGGGCCGTGGGGCGGTGATGGCTGCAGATAGCGGAGCGCCGCGGGGCGGCGGGGTGCCGTTCCTTCGTCGGCGGTTCTCGAGTTCCACCGGTGCCAATCACTGGCACCGGTCGCCATCACCAAAGTCTCTTTGTTTCATCGTGAATGATACACCATTTAAGAAGAACATCGGAGGGGTCGGGTCATGTTTTTTTGGCCCGCACCATCTGCGTTAGAGCGGTAGAAAGGGACTCAACAAGAATAAGAATATCAAGAACGGGTAAAGGAAATTAATTCAAACACCCTCCCTACCTCATTCGTTTGATTCGTTGAAAATTGTCCGTGGGGAAGGAGACGATGTCGTTGGGAATAGATGGACGTTGGTGACATCGGCGTTTCCTCGATTGTTGGTTTGTTGACGTTGAAGACGTTCCTCGCCAATGAATGTCCTGTAGAAGAAGTCGGAGTCGAAGTCAGCGTTCTTCGTTGGAGAGCTTTCTCCCAAGGCTCCTTCCTCCCAATTCCACCAAAAATGCCAAGTAGCCAACATAATAGATTATGTTGTTTATTTAGTTCGTTGGCATAAATTCAAAAAGGCTTAATTAATTAATTGAGTTGGCATAATAAATGTTGGAGGAGTTGAAGAGGCTCCCCCACATTTAATAGGAAGTTTGAGGGTTTCTCCCATTAAAGGGGAGTTTAAGGGGGGTTTATACTCGGGTGGTCCCCACCACCATAACCTCTTAAGGGAGGTTTAGTTCTGGTGGTCCCCACCTGTAAAACATTCACATGGGAGTTTCAAAGTAAAAAATAAAAAAAATGTTACACTATTTTATTTTATTTTTATTCTTTCACAAATAAGTGAAAAACTAATTTCCACCCTCGACATATTGTGGTCGAGGTGAAGGTCTCCTTAAGAGAATATCGGCACTGCGAGTTCAACAGTGCCCTCAGATTTCAATTCTGAGCACCAGTTCAAAAGTTAGAAAAACCCGCTTGCACGTTTGCTGAACGTACCCAAAAAAAAGTTCAGAAATTCATTCCTGGAACTCCGGGCTTGGGAATCACGTGCCGTCAATTTTTCGTGGACTCGTAAAATTCCCATATATTAAAAAAAAATTTACATGGAAGTTCTGGGTCTTTACATTCTCCCCACCTCAGGGTTTTACGTCCCCATAAGCCACAAATCAAACTAAGGGAACAAGTGGGGATACTAAGCATGAATCTGAGCCTCCTGCTCCCATGTGCTCTCCTGGAGGTTCCCGTGCTGCCAACATTCACGCACTAGAGGCATCGACTACCTACGAAGGACCCACTCCTGTCGATCCTCAATCTCTATAGGAACCACCTTAAAAGTCACCCCATTGTCAACGTCCAGATTTCCATGATTGATGATGTGAGAAGGGTTATGGACGTATCTCCTCAGCTGGGATACGTGGAAGACATCGTGCACCTGGTGCAACTGAGGTGGAAGAGCTAAGCAGTATGACACCACGGCAACTCTGCCAAGGACCTGAAAAGGTCTGATGAACCTCAGAGATAACTTGCCGCCTCGACCAAATCTCCATAAACCTCATCAGGGTGAGACCCGTAGAAAGATGTGGTTGCCATCCTCAAACTCCAGAGGTCTCCATCTCCTGTCGGCATACGATTATACCTGCTTTGTGCAGTCTTCATCTGCTCCTAGATGATCTGCACCTTCTCTATGGTAGCCCGAACCATCTCTGGTCCCACTAGTACTGACTCCCCTGGGCCAGTCCAGCACAAAGGTGATCTGCAAGGTCGCCCGCACAACGCCTCAAAAGGTACCATCCCAATGGTGGAGTGATAACTATTGTTGTATAAAAAATCCACCAAAGGCAAGTGATCCTCCCAACCGCGACTGAAGTCGAGGACACAAGCACGCAACATGTCCTCGAGGGTCTGAATGGTCCGCTGAGTCTGGCCATCCATCTAAGGATGGAAGGCGGTGCTCAAATGAAGATTCATCCCAAAAGACTCCTGCAACCCCTTCCATAATCGGGAAGTAAAACGTGCATCACGATCGAAGACAATCGTCGAGGTCACTCCATGTAGCCGTACAATCTCCTGCACATAGAGGCGCCCCGATCTCTCTACTGAACCCTACTCATTGATCGGTAGGAAGTGGGCCGACTTGGTGAGTCGGTCGACGATCACCCAGATAGAATCATGACCCCTGGATTTACATGGAAGTCCTGTCACGAATTCCATGGATATCACATCCCACTTTCACTTTGGGACCTCTAGAGGCTGAACCAAGCCTGCTGGTATGTGATGATCCGCCTTCACTTGCTGACAAGTGAGGCACCGAGAGACAAACTCTGCTACTTCTTTCTTCATTCCTAGCCACCAGTGCTGTCGTTAGAGATCCGGGCACATATTTGCTACTCCTAGATGTACCTCTAGAGGGGATGTGTGTAACTCCCTCAACACTTCCTCCTGAAGCGACACTAGTACCATGGTACGTCCTCTGAAGAGGATGATGTGCTCCACACCTTCATAAAATCCATCAGGTGCCTGCTCTGTGGATATCTGAGCATGTTGAGCCTCGTAGTCAGCATCCCCACACTGCGCCTCCCGGACTCGCTGAAGAAGTGGGGGAGTGACTGTAAGAGACTGAAGAAAATCCACTCTATCTCTATTCACAAAGGCTACCTGCAAAGCGGTCAGCTTCTCCGTCGCCTCGCCTAGCAGCTGTATACTAGATCTCCTACTGAGTGCATCCGCTACAATGTTCCCCTTCCCAGGAGTATAGACTATCTCGAAGTCATAGTCCTGGAGGAACTCATGCCAACGTCATTGTCTTAGGTTCAGGTCCTTATGAGAGAAGATATACTTGAGACTCTTGTGATCCGAGTAGACTGTAAAACGTTCGCCCATCAGATAGTGCCGCCACATCTTCAAGGCGAAGACCACTGCTGCTAACTCCAGGACATGGGTAGCGTAGTTCTGCTCAAGCTGTCTCAACTGTCGAGAACCATATGCGATCACCGCTTCCTCCTGCATCGGGACACATCCGAGCCCGGTCCCTGAAGTATCGTAGTAGACTACATACCCTATGCCCTCCTCCAGTAGCCTCAAGATGGGGGCACTAGTCAGCCTCTGCCTCATCTCCTGAAAACTCTGCTGGCATCTCTCCGACCACACGAAGGGTTTACCCTTCTTCGTCAAAGACGATAGTGGTGCTGCAAATCTGGAGAAATTAGGCACAAACCTATGGTAGTATCCAGCCAAACCCAAGAAACTCCGTATCTCCGTCACACTCTTGGGTGGATCCCAAGCAAGTAGAACCACAATCTTCACTGGATCCACTGCAACTCCAGCCTCCGAGATGACATGTCCCAGAAAGTGAACCTCTCAGATCTAGAACTGGCACTTCAAGAGATTACCATAAAGCTGGTGCTCTCAGAGTGTGTCCAGTACTACCTACAAATGGTAGGCATGCTCCTCCTTAGTAGCCGAGTAGATCAGAATGTCGTCGATGAAGACTACTACAAAGCGATCAAGGTATGGCTGAAAGATCCTGTTCATGAGTCCCATGAACACTTCTGGAGTGTTGGTTACTCCGAATGGCATAACCAAGAACTCGTAATGGCCGTACTGACATCTGAAAGGTGTCTTCTACACATCCTCATCTTGTACTCTGAGCTGGTGATAGCCTAATCTGAGGTCTATCTTCAAGAACCACCGTGCTCCCTTCAGCCGATTAAAATGGTCGTCAATCCTCATAAGTGGGTACTTGTTCTTCATGGTCACCTGGTTCAGGAGCCGATAGTCAACACAATGCCTCAAGCTCCCATCCGCCTTCTTGACGAGAAAAATTGGGGCTGCCCAAGCTGAAACACTGGGCTGAATGAACCCTTTTCCCTGTAAGTCTTCCATCTGTACCTGCATCTCACGAAGCTCTGCGGGAGCCATCAGATACGCTGGTGTAGATATCGGTGTCGTCCTAGGGTATAATTCAATGAAAAATTCCACCTTTATGAGGAGGTAGACCTGGAACATCATCAGGGAAGACATCAGCATATTGGTCCACCACAATAGGATAACTCGGACTCTCCACATCAACCGCTCCGAGGGTAAGGATAGCCAATTGATGTGAAATCAGCTACACCCTCCTCTGGGTAAGTTCATCCAGTGCTGTAAAGGCTCCCTTATCACTGGTGAAGGTAAACCTGGTCCCATCCGTGCGGACACACCACACTTTGCGCCTAATACAGTCAATCTGATCAAGGACTGTAGATAACCAGTCCATACCCAAGATGACGTCGTAAGGCCTCGACACCGCTACTAGGAGATCCCGGCTGAAGCTCTTGCCTCTTAGAGTAAGCTTGCACTACCGACACCAGTGCGTAATCGTCGAATCCGCTCCCGTAGGAGTCTCTATCTGTAAGGATCGAGCCAACGACTCCATCAGAATCTCCGAGATCCAATTGAGGGTAGTGGAAATATAAGAATGACTGACACCTGTGTCTATAAGTACTGCAACTAAGGTGGAGTAAACACAGATTGTACCTAGTATCACCTATAGAGCACCGTGATCGTAGGCCTCAACTGCCTGGAGTTGAGCTTTCCCCTGTCCTCCTACTCCCAGTGGTTGGGGTGGACCTCCTGGTGGTGGTGGCGGTAACATCTCGAATCTTCTCCTACCGCCAGCTGCACGAACATCTCCTCTGCCACATCCGCCTGCTCACTGCGGACCTCCTCGGTCAAACCTCTGTCTCTGCCTGGGCGGTCCTTCGACTATCTGCTGATCATCCGTACGACGGGACAGACAGTCACGAGCCATGTGACCCTGCCCACCACATGCGTAACATTTACCACTCCTAGCATGACCGGCTCTGCCTTGGGTGCCCCGCACAACCGACTCTGAATCATGTGGTCGTCCACTTATAGGTCTGGTCCTCTTAGACCTCTGTGACATCTATCTGTTGCCAGCTACAGAAGACTCCACTACATGACGACTGGTGGTGGGTCTCACTGCTGGTGGTTGCTCAGCAAGGAAACTCTCCACCAAGTGGTCTCTCTCTAACACCCCTCCTGTATCAGGATGCTGGGTGAGATCATCGAAGCCCTGATCTCTCGTCTGAGACCCTTCTCGAAGGTCCAAGACCTAAAGAATGGGTCCCACACCATATCCGTGGAGTAGCATGAGAGGTCAGTGAACCTCGCTGAGTAATGAGCCACAGTCATGCTTCCATGCTACAGATGAAGTAGCTCCTAAATGTGCACTGTGAGAAGAGTCGCTAGGACAAACTGTGCCCAAAACAGGTTCTCGAATTCTGACCAGAGAAGCGTCACCTCGTCGTGAACTTAGAGCATCAAGCTCCACCATCTGCCTGCTGCTTCCTGTAGAAGACTGGCGACAAGGATTGCCATGAGATCAGCTGGTGTCCCTACCAATCGGAAGACTCTCACTACAGCCTCCAACCAATCCTCAGCTGCCTGTGGGTTCGTCTCTCCCTTGAACGTGGGTGGCCTCTAACGCTGGAACTCGTGCAACACGCTCAAGTGACGTGCACTCTCTGCTGCTGGGGATGGTGGCATCAGTGGCCCAACAGGTAATGGTACTGCTGGTGCCTTCGCTGGTGCCTCTACTGGAAGAGGGACCTGCACTGAGGCCTCGTCGTTCGGTGGGCTATCAGTGCGTACAACTCTCGGAACCCTAGCTGGCTATCTTCGTGGAGGCATCCTGAAAAGAAACAGGTGCGCCACAGTCAAAATTTATACCTGGTGAGATGACTCAAAGAGATCACAAAGAAAACTCCTGAAAACACACACGCAATCAGTGTTTTTGTGCACTGAGTTGGAAATCAGAAGTCAGGGTCCTGGTGTATGGATACGTCGGCTACCACACCAACACTGGTTTCCCTAAACTGATAACCATACTCACTACACTTAACACTATTTTCATTAAAAAGAAAGATAAGAGTCCTATGTTCTACGGTAGAACCGACTCCTCTCATACCAATTTGTCACGACCCGTCCCACGGGGCTCGTGCCGTGACTACCCCAAGCCCACCTTCCATAGGTCAGGGGCTGACGACTAGAACCGAAAGGCGTATTCCCTATAAATGGTAAGACATTGCCTTTATATTCTATAAACACACTCAACCAAGCACACAACAAGATACAAACACAAGTAAACTATATAACAAAAAGAGTGCTAAAAGTAAATGGGGCCGGAAATACAAGCCCAACTGTAAAGATACAAGTACAACTGAAATACAACTGAAAGAAAAAGGAAAACAGCTACCGGGTCATCCTCCGAGGTTCCTACCCGAAGGCTAGGTATAGATCGCCTCCTCAACACTCCACATCCGTCCGTCACCTCTACGTACCATCACGTCATATGGTCCGCCACTGAGCATCATCCAGTCCTGGTACCCTCAGCCTCGATCAACGTTGTGTGTCGTCTCCACCAAACACAACAAGGTGCGGACATATCTTGTGTAGGGGTGAGTATAACAATACTCATTAGGGACCCTGAGACCCTCAAAGTCTCACAAAAATCCACGAAGGATAAATCTCAAAGTATGAAGTCAACTGTCAACCCTACTTAGGTATATGCCCATAAATATACCTAAGTTATCAAGTATACCCATCCCAATCATGAGGAAACACAGAGTTCAACCCAAACACACAAATATAAACTCTTCCACAAAGGAAGGAAAACCACAAAGGAAGGAAAACCACAAAGGCAAGTACCACACGAGTACGCCACACAGGTACGCCACACAGAAGAATACTACCAAGGTATTACCACGAGGGAAAGTACCACACAAGTTGGAACTCAGCTCACACCAGGTATATCTTAAGTACAGTAGTAGAGATGATAAGATGTAACTACTGAATCATCTTACTCTGTTAAGAGGAAAACCCACATAGGATTGCCAGGTGTTAACCCATACAGGATCGCTCGGTGCTGACCCACACAGGATTGCTAAGTGCTGACCCACACAGGATCACAAGGTGCCGACCTACACAGGATCGCTGAGTGCTGACCCACATAGGATCACAAGGTGCTGACCCACATAGGATCACTAAATGCTGACCCACACAAGATCGCAAGGTTCTGACCCACACAGGATCGCTAGGTGCTAACCCAAACATGATCTCTCTAAGTGCTGACCCACACACGATCGCACTACATTCTTCACGTCACAACCAACTACCGGGTTCCCACACTATGCTCGCTCGTCTTCAGGAGGATCCGCTCCACAAGCTACTGGTCGATACTCAAACTGCCACGAAGTCCCATGAAGAAATATCTCAAAGGACCGCCACGTCATAGGGGTCTCAACGCAATAGATGATGCGTCATTCAGACGCCCGATCTGTGAGTTATTAGCCTTTTTGTCCCGAGGGCCCGGTTGGGTTCGTGCTCGATCCAACCCAACCGTTCCCAAACTCTATCCAAAACTCCAGTGCTAGCGATTGGAACCGATGGAACTCGAGAACCGCTGATTAAGGCACGACGCCCCGCTGCCCCGCGGGCTCTGCGCCCTGCGACGCTCCGCCGTCCGCAGCCGCGCCGCCCCGAGGCCTCACCGCGCCACCCCGTTCGTGCTGCTACGTGACACCCGTGGCCTCCGCCCTCCCGACTGAGCTGCCCCGTTTGAGCCGCGCCGCCCTAGCCGAGTCACCCCGCAGCACGGGCGCCCTCGCCGCACTGCCCCGGCCGAGTCGCCCCGCAGCACGCGCGACCTCACCGCGCCGACCCGTCTGAGCCGCCCGACAGCATGCGCGGCCTCACCACGCCTCCCCGTCTGAGCCGCCCAACGACACACGCGACCTCGCCACGCCGCCCCGGCCGAGCCGCCCCACGGAACCCGCGGCCTCCGCCCTCCCGGCCTAGCCGCTCCGGCTGAGACGCCCCGCGGCTCCGCAGCCTTGCGACACCCCCTGCTCCCGAGCCGCCCCACGCCCTCGCGGAACCCTCGCGGTTGAGCCGCCCCACGCCCTCACGACACCCCCACAGCCGAGCCGCCCCGCGCTCCTATGGCACCCCCGTGACCTGCCGGGCAGCCGAGCTGGATGGGCCGCCCAAAGGGCTGGGCCAGAACCAGCGGGTTGGGTCGGTCAGGCCGGGTCGGTTGGATAGAGTTGTAAGAACCCAGACCTTCTTTTCAGGTATGTTTTTCCTTTTCTGGTCGTTTTTGAGAAAAAGTGGAAAATCTGGAAATTTCCAGAGTACACGCCATGTACTTTATAAGTACACGCCGTGTACTTCGACGCCACGCGAGGCCGTGTCTAGGCCACACACACGACCGTGTGGGGTGATGTGGAGGCCGCTTAAAGTGGAGTACGGAAAACCAAAGTACACACCGTGTACTTTTCTTTTTATTTCATTAATCGGACCGGGGTCGCGTCTTAACCCTGTTTTCGTCTTCTTCTTTGCCCAATTCCGTACAGGGTGTTCGAGGAGCCTGAATCTTCTCTGAGCCACCGATCCGTCATCGATTTTCCGAATCGAACATCGTCGATTGCAATAGAATCGCAGCGGTGAGTTCTTGGTTCTTCCTTGGCCTCATTTCCTATTTCTTCCTCTCGTGTGAGTTATCTGAGGTTGAATGTTTTAGACTTTTTTGCAGATCTACTCTTTTCTAGGCCGATTCACAGGACAAGGTTCAAGTATATCAATCTACGAGGATCGAGGTAGGTGGTTTGATGCCCTACGTTGAATGTCCTTGAGTTTTTGTGCAAAAGTGTCGGATATCCATGTATTGGGTATCTTGGGTTAGGGTTTTGAACCTGTTTTATTTATCTGACTTAGATTGATTGTGCGTTTGAGGCTATTAGATGAATAATGTTTTCTTGTTAGCATGTTCAAGGATCACCCCATGGGTGTTCTCCTTTGTTTTGTCTGTTTATCGCCGTGTGTCTTAGGTTGCCTATGAGGCAAACCTTGTTGCATTGATTGCTTGCCTTGGTATGAATGATTGCATGTGTTGTCTGCTATTTAAATTCTTTTGTTGCTTTGTAACTATTAGCCAAGTAGTTGCTGAATATACTTAGGGCTGCTACAAATCGTTTACGTACGATTACTTTTACTCAGGGCTGCGGGAACCTGGTGTAGTTAGACCATAGGGGGAATTTACGTTGAGTGCTTCCTCAGAGGACCTATTTAATTATTACCATTACGATACCATAAGGGGGATTGACTTTGTGCTCTCTTAGAGGGTCTGATAATTATCGAATCGAGACTAAAGGGGGAATTAGACGTAAGTGCTTCCACAGAGAGTCTGTAGTATCGCTCCAAGACCATAGGGGGATTTGACGTTGAGTTCTTCCTCAGAGTGTCTTTGCCTTTATTCGAATGCTTGACCATAAGGGCCTGTCCATGTGAGCCACCCAGAGGGTCAGTGTAATAAATTTTGTTGGTTGGTTGTGACGAGTCCACCGAGCCAAAGAACAATCTTGGGTTTATACTACTTGTAGTTTAGGTAGTCTGCTGAGATACCTATTGTGTTACTTTCTATGCCTTTGGACTATAGAGATTTTTTCAAGATTCATTGGTTGATGATTAAATGATTGAATTAAATTAATAAATAAATGTCAATGGAGAATTGTAGGATTGTTTACTTTAGTGTACTCGTGTTTCTCTGCTGCATTTATTTTCATTACTTTTTCTATATTGCTCACTGACAGTAGGGCACATATATTTTGGTGGTTTCCTACTAGGATTAGTCTCACACCCTATTTGGGTCCTACTTTTCGGCCCAAAAAGGTTATATGGTTGCAGGTGTGGATAGGGATTGTGGCCCTTCTACCTCCGGTACTTGCTTGCTGGTAAGAGATGGAGAGCATGGGACCGAGCTTAGGCTTGTGATGCTGCTGGAGTTTACTGTTTACTTTTGCTACCTAGGTTTCAGTTGTATTTCAGCACATTATTTTGTTTACTGCTTTCCATAGAAACATGTGCCCTGCCGCATAATTATTATATTATACATTGCTTCCGTTTTTTCGTTTCAGTTATCATGTGCTGTTTACTAATTCTGCTATTGTTTATTATTTCCTTCCACTGCATACTTTACCAAATGAGGGAATAGTTTCCCCACTGACTCATCAAGGCCCTCGCTACTATTCGGCAGCCTCTGGCATTTGGGGAAACACGCTTGAGGTCATGTGGTGAACCGGGTATGGGGCACCAGTTGAGTGACTCCGGATTCGGGTCGTTACAAAGTGGTATCAGAGGAGTTTTCTTTATTTTCTATTTCCTTACTGTTTGGAGACAATAGACAGGGATAGGAAGAGATGGGTAGTTGGTACTTAACTATGATCAGGAGTAATTAACCCATGTATAGGGAAAAACTATATTACCTCATAATTGCAATTTTTAGTTTTTTCAAGTGTTACAGTTGATTATATTTCACCGTTGGGTGATGCACTTGTTTTGTGCTATTACAGTTTATATGATTGTGGTTCTATTTTTTTGCAACCCGATGAGATGAGGGTATGCCATCTCATGCATCATATAGGCACTGGTTAGAAAATCACATGTCATGCATTTCACCATGCCATCTTGGGTGCATTAGAAATGTCATGCTGTTGTGATATATGTCATGATAGATTATGCATGATGTTGTGATATTTGTTGTGATATAGATACCTTCTATGCTGATAGGGTACTGTTTATTTTATAGCTTATTTAGCATGGATGCCAAGCTTTGGTCTTGGATGTGTTATGGGCCCTCGAGGATCGGAATTTGGTGGATCATGGGATTATCATACTGTTTACTTGTTATATGCATTGTTATGATGTCAAGATTTGATTGACGCGGAGTATGGGCTCCCAAGGATCATAATTTGACACATAGGTGCTGGTTTTCAGTGTTTTTCAGTGGTTTTGGGGAGTTTTGTATGCCTACTACCCAGAAACCCAGATAACACGGCGTGTGGCTATATGAACACACGCCATGTGTTCTTCTGTTCGGGAAGAACTACTTTTCATGGTTACATGCCGTGTACTCTTCTTCCGTGTGACCTAGCCATGTAGTTGAATACATGGGTTGGAAAATCTTAAGGACAACACGTTGTGTACATTGTTGACATGCCGTGTAGTTGTGGCCCATGTACCAGTCCGTGTGATTAACGACACGGACATGGGAAAAACCTTAAGGACACGCCGTGTAGTGGATAGACACGCTGTGTAGTATTCAGCTGGATAGTCCATGTGACTTAGTCGTGTATGAGTAACCGGGAAGGAGGAAAAAGAACGGTACATGCTGTGTATATTAAAAAGAACACGCCGTGTAGTTGGGGTTTACACAGTCAGGTTGGCCGGTGTACATGCCCAAGTAAAATCTTTCTAGAACACGCCGTGTGTGGGAACTACACGCCGTGTAACTATGTTTTTCCAGTTTTAAAAGTTTTCCTTTTTAGTTCCGTTTTCGCTCTTTTGAGTTTGCAACTGTGCTCGTTGTTAATAAAGGTGTTCTTTTGACCTTACAGAGTCATGCCGCCAAGAAGTCCTCCCGTTTCACGTCAGGGATCTGACGATGATCGTACGCCAGATATGGCACAGGCAGTTATCCCGGATACGGGTGCAGACGCACAGTTCTGTGAGGGATTCATGAGGTTCATACAAACCTTTCAGGGAGCTCAGCAACCTGCCCAGTCTATGGCAGAGCTTATGCGAGTCTTCCAGCAGCAACATCCTCCCACGTTCACTGGGGATGGAGGACCTCAGGCTACTGAATCCTAGTTCGAAGCTATGGTTTCTATCTTTGATAATCTCGAGACACCCCCAGACAGAAGGGTGAAGCTCGCAACTTACATGCTGCGAGATTCCGTCAAGAGATGGTGGGACGTAGTTTCTTAGGTAGGGCGTCAGCAGATAGCTGCTTGGGATGAGTTTCAGCGTACGTTCTACGAATACTTCTACCCGAAGATGATGAGGGCCGATAGATCCAGAGAGTTCATGAACTTGCAGCAGGGTACTCTATCAGTTATGGAGTATTCCTCCCGTTTTACTGAGTTATAGCATTTCACTCCCGTTCTGGGGAATGACGAGCTATTTTTAACGAGGAAGTTTGAGGAGGGCCTCAGACCAGAGATCAGATCACATGTGAACGTCTTCCAGTTGACCTCTATTTCTTTGATAGTCAACCAGGCGTTGATCACAGAGAGGAATCTGAGAGATACTGGAGTGGTGAGCCAGGGTGGTTCAGCATCCAGAGTCAGTACTCTTTCTACTGACAGCAGGAAGCGCCACCAAGAGTCTACACAAGGTGACTCGAGGAAGCGAGATGTTCCTTCAGGTAGAAAGGTTGTGTGCTACCAGTGTGGGAAGGATGGGCATAAGAAGCCACAGTTCCTGAGGGACCTAGTAGAGTGCCGATCCTACGGCAAGATGGGTCATCTTCAGTGGTTTTGCAAGTTTCTTCTTTTAGCGGCTAGTGAAGGAGGATCAGTTTCAACTCCGCGTGCAGGAGCAGGTTTACTAGTTCCGCAGCAGACTGGGGGATGGAGTTCTGCAGTCCGTTTAGTCCAGGGTAGAGGCCGTGGACGTGGTGGTCAAACTCAAGGAGGATCAGCTCAGGGATCTCAGGCTGCTACACAGGGCCATGGTACTGGCCAGACGTTTGCGGTAGAGCAGATTCATTAGGAGCAGGATCCTGGACCTTCTACAGTGCGAGGTACGATCTTAGTAGCCTCAGTTTTATCTTCTGCACTTTTCGATATAGGAGATTCTCATAGCTTTATTTCCGTGCACACTGTGGAGAGCCTTAGACTTACTATCTTTACTTCTAAGGATACGATGACACTAGACACTCCCTTGGGACTTAGAACTGCTAGTGTGCGTCAGTGTAAGGAGTTCCCCCTTGAGGTTGGTGGGTGTCACTTCTTGTGGGATCTTTAAGTCCTAGATATGACAGTTTATGATGTCATTCTCAGAATGGACTGGCTAGTTACTTTTCAGGCCCTTGTCAATTGCTATCGCCGCATGGTGAGTTTCAAGTCACCAGAGTGCAGATCCTTTCTTCATAAGGGAGAATGGGATGTACAGGAAAGCAGAGATAGACCAAAGCATCATGGTTTGGGCGGTGTTATAGCCCAGATTACTAGTTTATACCTTGACAATCAGGGGACTTCTCAGATGGATTATCCTCCAGTGGTTGATCATTTTCCAGATGTCTTTCCAGAAAACTTTTCAGGGTTTCCTCTAGAGCGTGAGGTAGAATTCTCTATTGAGCTTATGCCAGGAGAAACACCGATATCCATACCTCCTTATAGGATGACTATGCCTGAGTTGCAAGAGCTCAAGAAGCAGTTGGAGGAGTTGCAGGCAAAAAGTTTTATCCGAACCAGTACTTCTCCTTGGGGTTCTCCTGTTTTATTTGCGAAGAAGGCAGATGGTACTTTATGGCTTTGTGTGGATTATCGGAAGATGAACCAGTTAAAGGTCAAGAACTGATATCCCTTACACATGATTGATTATCTTTTTGATCATCTTCGAGGAGCAAGAGTGTTCTCAAAGATTGACTTGAGATCCAGCTACCATCAGTTGCAGGTCAGACCATCTGATATACCTCTTACAGCCTTCCGGAGCAGGTATGGTCTATACGAGTATTTGGTTATGCCGTTCGGTCTCACGAACATGCTAGTAGTCTTCATGGCATTGATGAACAGAGTTTTCCATCCTTACTTGGATTCCTTCGTGGTGGTTTTCATGGATGATATCTTGGTGTACTCTCACACTCGACACGACCATGCTACCCATCTTGAGATCATATTGAGTACACTGAGAGAACATCAGTTATATGCTAAGATCTCTAAGTGACACTTCTGGATGGACGAGATTCACTTCTTGGGTCATTTCATCTCAGATATAGGAGTATCAGTAGACCCAGAGAAGGTGAGAGCGGTAGTTACCCAGGAGAAACTGAAGAATGTCTTCGAGGTATGGAGTTTCTTAGGACTGGCTGGTTACTACATGCGTTTTATACATGACTTCTCACGCTTGGCAGCACCGTTGACGGGCTTGACTAAGAAAGGTGTGAAGTACGTTTGGTCAGAAGCCTGCAATTCAGCCTTTCAGGAGATGAAGGGGAGATTGAATTCAGCACCAATTCTAGTTCTGCTAGAGCCGGGCAAGAGTTATACAGTTTTCTGTGATGCATATGGCATCGGGCTTGGAGTAGTGCTTATGCAGGAGGATCGTGTTGTTGCATATGGATCTCGGCAGTTGAAGCCACATGAGAAGAACTATCCTACGCACGACCTGGAGTTGACTGCTGTTGTTCATGCCTTGCGTTGTTGGAGACACTATCTTCTAGGAGAGCGTTTCGTGGTATATAATGACCATAAGAGCCTCAAGTATATCTCCACGCAATGTGACTTAAATCTGAGATAACGGAGGTGGGTCGAGTACCTACAATCTTTTGACTTTGAGCTTGCTTATACGCCTGGTAAAGGAAATGTTGTGGCAGGCGCACTGAGCATGAGGACTTAGTTACAGGCAGTTCAAGAGGCCAACAACGAGTGGAAGCTCATGGCTATGTTCTCTGAGATGAATTTGGAGGTGCACAACAGACAGGGACATACATTTCTTTCTTCTACATCTGTTACCTCCACTCTTCTGGATCGAGTTCGAATGAGGCAGCTATCAGACCCAGAAGGCCTAGTCCTACGGGAGGGTGTGTCAGATGGATACCCTACTCCAGGGTGTACAATGGGTGATGATGAGGCGCTACGTTTTCATGGCCGCGTATGGGTTTCAGTAGACATACGTGAGGAGATGATGCGGGAGTTTCATGCTTCAGTTTGGGCAGTTCATCCTGGTGTCACAAAGATGTATTGAGACTTACGTCGTCAGTATTGGTGGCCATGTATGAAGAAGGATGTGGCTAGTTTTGTTATGTGGTGCTCCACCTATCAACAGGTGAAGGCAGAGCATCAGTGACCAGTAGGGATTCTACAGCATTTACCCATTCCTGAGTGGAAATGGAATGATGTCGCGATGGACTTCATGACAGGGTTATTGAGATCACCTCGAGGGAATGATGCGGTTTGGGTTGTAGTGGACAAGATCACGAAGGTTGCACATTTCTTACCGATCAAGGAGACCTTCGGTGTGGATGAGTTTGGGAGGTTGTACTTCTGGGAGATTGTACGCTTGCATGGGGTTCCAAGTTCTATCGTTTCTGATAGGGACGCCTGCTTTACTTCTCATTTCTGGCAGGGGCTACAAAGGGATTTGGGTACATAGGTACTTCTGAGTACAACTTACCATCCCCAGACAGATGTCCAGTCGAAGCGCATGATTCAGGTGTTGGAGGACATGCTATGAGCATGCGTCGTTGATTTTGGAGGTTCATGGGAGAAACATATACCTCTAGTGGAGTTTTCCTATAATAATAGTTTTCAAGCAACTATTCAGATGACACCTTACGAGTCTTTGTGCGGTAAGCTGTGCTGGTCAGCCTTGTGTTGACTGGAGGCAGGAGAGGCAGTTGTGCTGGGACCTCGTCTTGTTCAGGAGACCACAGAGTATGTGGAGTTGATTTGGAAGAGGATGACTACTGCACAGTCTCGGTAGAAATCTTATGTTGATCAGCGGAGACGACCTTTAGAGTTCAAGGTAGGAGATCAGGTTTTCTTGCGTGTTACCCCGAGGTTGGGACATAAGAGGATTAGGAGACCGAGAAAGCTTTCACCGAGATACGTCGGGCCGTTTAAGGTTCTGGAGAGAGTCGGGCTGGTTGCTTACAGGTTGTAGTTACCTCAGAGGTATCAGGCTATGCACGACGTCTTCCATGTTTCTCAGCTTCGGCGGTATTTCTCAGACCCGTCTCATGTTTTTTAACCCAAGGAGGTTGATCTAGAGTAGGATGCATCATTCGAGGAGCATCCTATCAAGATTGTTGATCGTAGTGCAAAGGTACTCTGTGGCCGGTCTGTCCCTCTGGTACGGGTGCTATGACAGCACGACATGTACAGGACGAGACTTGGAAAAGGGAGGTCGACATGTGATCACAGTGGCCGGAGTTGTTCGAGGGTTCTTCTTCTACACCTTGTTAGGAAATTCAAGGATGAATTTCTTTAAGGGGGGAAGTTTGTAATAACCCGGACCTTCTTTTCAGGTATGTTTTTCCTTTTCTGGTCATTTTTGAGAAAAAGGGGAAAATCTAGAAATTTTCAGAGTACACGGCGTTTACTTTATAAGTACATGCCGTGTACTTCGACGCCACGTGAGGCCGTGTGCTGGCCGTGTCTGAGCCACACACACCGTGTGGGGTGATGTGGAGACCGCTTAAAGTAGAGTACGGAAAACCAAAGTACACATCGTGTACTCTAAAAGTACACACCATGTAATTTTATTTTTATTTCATTAATCGGACCGAGGTCGCGTCTTAACCCTATTTTCGTCTTATTCTCCGCCTAATTCCGTACAGGGCATCCTAGGAGGCCGAATCTTCTCCGAGTCACCGACCCGTCACCGATTCTCCGAATCGAACACTGTCGGTTGCAATATAATCACAGCGGTGAGTTCTTGGTTTTCCTTGGCCTCGTTTCCAATTTCTTCATCTCATGTGAGTTATCTGAGGTTGAACGTTTTAGATGTTTTTGGAGATATACTCCATTCTAGGCCGATTCACAGTCTGAGGTTCAGGTATATCAATCTACGAGGATCGAGGTAGGTGGTTTGATGCCCTACATTGAATGTCCTTGAGTTTTTGTGCAAAAGTTACAGATATCCATGTATCAGGTATCTTGGGTTAGGGTTTTGAACCTGTTTTATTTATCTTCCTTAGATTGCTTGTGCGCTTGAGGCTATTAGATGGATAATGTTTTCTTTTTAGCATGTTCAAGGATCACCCCATGGGTGTTCTCCTTCATTTTGGATGTTTATCAACGTGTGGCTTAGGTTGCCTATAAGGCAAACCTTGTTGCATTGACTGCTTGCCTTGGTATGAATGATTTCATGTGTTGTCTGCTGTTTAAATGCTTTTGTTGCTTTTTAACTATTAGCCAAGTAGTTGCTGAATATACTTTGGGATGCTATGAACCATTTACATACGATTGCTTTTACTCAAGGCTGCGGGAACCTGGTGTAGTTAGACCATAGGGGGAATTGACGTTGAGTGCTTCCTCAGAGGGTCTGTTTAATTATTACCATTGCGAGACCATAAGGGGCATTGACTTTGTGCTCTCTCAGAGGGTCTGATAATTATTGAATCGAGACTAAAGGGGGAATTAGACGTAAGTGCTTCCTCAGAGAGTTTGTAGTATCGCTGCAAGACCATAGGGGGAATTGACATTGAGTGCTTCCTTAGAGTGTCTTTGCCTTTGTTCGAATGCTTGACCATAAGGGCCTGGCCACGTGAGCCACCTAGTGGGTCAGTGTAATAAATTTTGTTGGTTGGTTGTGACGAGTCCACCGAGCCAAAGAACAAGCTTGGGTTTGTACTGCTTGTATTTTAGGTAGTCTGCTGAGATACCTGTTGTGTTATTTGCTATTCCTTTGGACTATAGAGCCTTTTTCTAGATTCATTGGTTGATGATTAAATGATTGAATTAAATTAATAAATAAATTTGAATGGAGAATTGTAGGATTGTTTACTTTAGTGTACTCATGTTTCTCTGCTGCATTTATTTCCATTACTTTTTCTATATTGCTCACTGACAGTAGGGCACAGATCTTTTGGTGGTTGCCTATTGGGATTAGTCTCACACCTTTTTTGGGTCCTAATTTTCATCCAAAACAGGTTATATGGTTTCAGGTGTGGATAGGGATTGTGGCCCTTCTAACTCAGGTGCTTGATTGCTGGTTAGAGTTGGAGAGCATGAGACCGAGCTTAGGCTTGCGATGCTGCTGGAGTTTACTGTTTACTTTTTCTACTTGGGTTTCAGTTGTATTTTAGAACATTTTTTTGTTTACTTCTTTCCATAGAAACATGTGCCATGCCGCATCATTATTATATTATACATTTCTTCTGCTGTTTCGTTTCAGTTGTCGTGTGCTGTTTACTGCTTCTGCAATTGTTTATTATTTCCTTCTGCTGTATACTTTACCAAATGAGGGCATAGTTTCCCCACTGACTCATCAAGGCCCTCACTACTAGTCAGTAACCTATGGCGTTTGGGGAAATGTGCTTGAGGTCATGTGGCGAACCGGGTACGGGGGGCCAATTGAGTGACTCCAGATTCGGGTCATTACACGAGTCGGACCAGACCTAGACCAGAGATGACCCTATACTTTACTTGGGCCATAACTTTGGCACCGAACATCCGTTTGACGAACCGTCAGCGGTGCCAGAAACCTTGGAGAGAAACGGTCCCTTTTGGTATACCCCACTGGAGTTTTGGATAAAGTTGGGGAATGGTCTGGTTGGATCGAGCACGAATCCAACCAGGCCCTCGAGACAAAAAGGCTAATAACTCACAGACCGAGCATCTGAATGACGCGTCGTCTGTTGCGTTGAGACCCCTATGACGTGGCGGTCCTTTGAGATACTTCCTCATGAGAATTCATGGAAGTTGGAGTATCAACCATTATCTTGTGGAGTGGATCCTCCCGGCGACGAGCGAGCATAGTGCGAGAACCCAGTAACTGGCTGTGACATGAAGAATGTAGAGTGATCCTCTATGGGTCAACACTTAGAGCGACCCTATGTGGGTCAACACCTTGCAATCCTATGTGGGTCAGCACTTAGAGCAATCCTGTGTGGGTCAGCACCTAGCAATACTATGTGGGTCAGCACTTAGAGCGATCCTGTGTGGGTCATCACCTAGCGATCCTATGTGGGTCAACACCTTGCGATCCTGTGTGGATCAACACCTAGAAATCCTGTGTGGGTCAGCACCTTGCGATCCTGTGTGGGTCAGCACTTAGCAATCCTATATGGGTAAGCACCAAGCAATCCTGTGTGGGCCAACACTTGGCGATCCTGTGTGGGTCTGCCTCTTAACAGAGTAAGATGATTCAGTAGTTACATCTAATCATCTCTACTACTGTACTTAAGATATACTTGGAATGAGCTGAGTTCGTACCTGTGTGTTACTTTCCCTCATGGTAATACCTTGGTGGTATTCTTTTGTGTGGCGTACCTGTGTAGTACTTACCTTTGTTTTTTTTCCTTTGTGGAACAGTTGAGCTTTGGGATTTTGGGTTGGACCCTATGTTTCCTCATGATTGAGATGGGTATACTTGATAACTTAGGTATATATATGATCATATATCTAAGTAGGG
Source organism: Viscum album (assembly GCA_963277665.1). Taxonomy (NCBI): domain Eukaryota; kingdom Viridiplantae; phylum Streptophyta; class Magnoliopsida; order Santalales; family Viscaceae; genus Viscum; species Viscum album. Next base: position 1,209,604,124 of record OY728123.1, read on the forward strand.
TTGACAGTTGACTTCATGCTTTGAGATTTATCCTTTGTGGATTTTTTTGATACCGTGAGGGTCTTGGGGTCCCTACTGAGTATTGTTATACTCACCCCTGCATGAACTATACACGAACCTTGTTGTGTTTGGTGAAGATGACAGACAACGTTGATAGAGGCTGAGGATACCAGGGTTGGACGGTGCTCGGTGGTGGACCATATGACATGACGGTATGTAGAGGTGACAGACTGATGTGGAGTGCTGAGGAGGTGATCTGTACCTACCCTTCAGGTAGGAACCTTAGAGGACGACCCAGTAGCTGTTTTCGTTTTTCTTTCAGTTGTATTCCAATTGTACTTGTACTTTCCAGTTGGGTTGTATTGTGGCCCCTTTTACTTACTACACTCAGTCTATTTACTGTTTAGTTTACTTGAGTTCGTATCTTGTTGTGTGCTTGGTTGCATGTTCTAACAGGTTATAAAGGCAATGCCTTCCCAGTTTTAGGGAATACACCTTTGGTGCTAGTCCGAGTTATCCTATAGTGGTGGACCAGTACATGGATGTTTTCCCTGATGATGTTTCAGGTCGACCTCCTCGCAGAGAGGTGGACTTTTCCATTGACTTGTACCCCAAGATGACACCGATATCTACACCAGTGTATTGGATGGCTCCCACGGAGCTTAGTGAGCTGTGGGTAAATCTAGAGGACTTGCAGGGGAAGGGATTCATTTGGCACAGTGTTTCTCCTTGGGAAGCCTCGATTTTGTTCGCCAAGAAGGCGGATGGGAGTTTGAGACTTTGTGTCGACTATCGGCGCCTGAACCAGGTGACCGTGAAGAACAAGTACCCACTTCCGAGGATTGAAGAACTCTTTGATCAGCTGAAGGGAGCACGATGGTTATCAAAGATAGACCTCAGATCAGGCTATCACCAGCTCAGAGTACGAGACGAGGATGTGCAGAAGACAACTTTCAGATGTCGGTATAACTATTAAGAGTTCTTGGTTATTCCATTCGGCGTAACCAATGCTCCAGCAGTATTTATGGGACTCACGAACAAGATATTTCATCCATACCTTGATCACTTTGTAGTAGTCTTCATCGACGACATTCTGATCTACTCGGCTACTGAGGTGGAGCATGCCTATCATTTGCAGGTAGTACTGGACACACTCCGAGAGCACCAGCTTTATGGTAAGCTCTTGAAGTGCCAGTTTTGGATCCGAGAGCTTCACTTTCTAGGACATGTCATATCAGAGGCTGTAGTTTAAGTGGATCCAACGAAGATTGAGGCGGTACTTTCTTGGGAGCCACCCGGAGTGTGACGGATGTACGTAGTTTCTTGGGTTTGGCTGGATACTACCGAAGGTTTGTGCCATATTTTTTCCAGAGTTGCAGCACCTATATCAGTGTTGATGAAGAAGGGGCAACCCTTCGTGTGGTCAGAGAGATGCCAGCGGAGTTTTCAGGAGCAGAGGCAGAGGCTGACTAGTGCCCCATCTTGAGGCTTCCAGAGGAGGGAGTATGGTACGTAGTCTACTGCGACACATCTGGGACCGGGCTCCGATGTGTCCTGATGCAGGAGCGAGCGGTGATCACATATGGTTCTTGACAGTTGAGACAACATGAGTAGAACTACGCTACCCATGACCTGGAGTTAGCAACAGTGGTATTTGCCTTGAAGATGTGGTGAAACTATCTAATGGGAGAATGATTTACAGTGTACTTTGATCACAAGAGTCTCAGGTATATCTTCTCTCAGAAGGACTTGAACCTGAGTCAACGACATTAGCTTGAGTTCCTCTAGGACTATGACTTCGAGATAGTCTATAATCCTGGGAAGGTGAACGTTGTAGCAGATGCAATGAGCATGAGGACTGGTATACAACTGCTAGGCGAGGCGATGGAGCAGCTGGCCGCTTTGCAGATATCCTTTGTGGATAGAGATGGAGCATATTTTCTTCAATCTCTTACAGTCACTCCCCCACTTCTTCAGCAAGTCAGGTAGGCGCAGCGTGGGGACGCTGACTGCGAGACACGACGTGCTCAGATATCAACATGAAAGACACCTGATGGATTTTATGAAGGTGGGGAGCACGTCATCCTCTTCAGAGGACATACCATGGTACTAATATCACTTCTGGAGGAAGTATCAATGGAGTTCCACACATCCCCTCTAGCGGTACATCCAAGAATGGAAAAGATGTATCAGGATATCTGACGACAACACTGGTGGCTGGGAATGAAGAAAGCAGTAGTAGAGTTTGTCTCTCGGTGCCTCACTTGTCAGCAAGTGAAGGCGGAGCATCAGGTACCAACAAGCTTGGTTCAACCTTTATAGGTCCTAGAGTGGAAGTGATATGGGATATCCATGGACTTTTTGACATAACTTCCACATATATCCAGGGGACATGACTCGATTTGGGTGATCGTCGACCGACTCACCTAGTCAGCCCACTTCCTACCGATCAGAGAGCAGGGTTCAGTAGAGATCTTGGGATGACTCTATGTGTAGGAGATTGTGCGGCTACATGGAGTTCCCTCGACGATTTTTTCTGATCGTGATGCACGTTTTACTTCCCGGTTATGGAAGGGGTTGCAGGAGGCTTTCAGGACGCAACTTCGTTTGAGCACCACCTTCCATCCTCAGATGGATGACCAGACTGAGCGGACCATTCAGACCCTTGAGGACATGCTGTGATCTTGCGTCCTCAACTTCGGTCACAGCTAGGAGGATCACTTGCCTTTGGTGGAGTTTGCATACAACTACATCTATCGCTCCACCATTGGAATTTCACCTTTTGAGGCGTTGTATGAGCGCCCTTGCAGATATCCTTTATGCCGAACTGACCCAGGGTAGGCAACACTCATAGGACTAGAGATGGTATGGGCTACCACAGAGAAAGTGTAGATCATCTAGGATCAGATGAAGACTGCACAGAGAAAGCATAAGTCGTATGCCGATAGGAGATAGAAACCTATAGAGTTCGAGGATGGTGACCACGTCTTTCTACGGGTCTCACCCCGAAAAGTTTTGTGGAGATTGGGCCGAGGTGGAAAGTTATCTCCGAGGTTTATCGGACCTTTTCAGGTTCTCAAAAGAGTTGGCAAGGTGGCTTACCGCTTAGCTCTTCCACCTCAGTTGCACCGGGTGCAGGACGTCTTCCACGTATCCCAGCTGAGGAGATACGTACACGACCCTTCTCACATTATCAACCATGGTGAGCTGGACGTGAAAGATGGGGCGACTTTTATGGAGGTTCCATTAGAGATTGAGGATCGAGAGGAGTGGGTCCTTTGTGGATGGTTGATACCTCTGGTGCACGTTCGCTGGCAGCACAGGAACCTCTAGGAGAGGACATGGGAGTAGGAGGCTCAGATGCGTGCTCAGTACCCCTACTTGTTCCCTTAGTTTGAGTTGTGGCTTATAGGGATGTAAAGCCCTGAGGTGGGGAGAATGTAAAGACCCAGAATTTCCATGTATTTTTTTAATTAAATGAGAATTTTACGAGTCCACGAAAATTGACGGTGCGTGATTCCGAGTCCCAGAGTGCCCGGAATGAATTTTTGAACTTTTTTTGGGTACGTTCAGTAAACGTGCGAGCAGGTTTTTCTAACTTTTAAACCGGTGCTCAGAATTGAAATCCGAGGGCACTGTTGAACTCGCAGCGCCGATATTCTCTTAAGGAGACCTTCACCTCGACCATAGTATGTCGAGGGTGGAAATTATTTTTTCACTTATTTGTGAAAGAATAACAATAAAATAAAATAGTGTAACATTTTTTTTATTTTTTACTTTGAAACTCCCATGTGGATGTTTTAGAGGTGGGGACCACCTGAACTAAACCTCCCTTGAGATGTTATGGTGGTGGGGACCACCCAAGTATAAACCCCCCTTGATATCCCCTTTAATGGGAGAAACCCTCAAACTTCCTATTAAATGTGGGGGAGCCTCTTCAACTCCTCCAACATTTATTATACCAACTCAGTTAATTAATTAATCCTTTTTGATTTTATGCCAAGAACTAAATAGACAACATAATCTATTATGTTGGCTACTTGGAATTTTTGGTGGAATTGGGAGGAAGGAGCCTTGGGAGAAAGCTCTCCAACTAAGAACGCCAACAAAGAATGCCGACTTCTACTCCGACTTCTTGCACGAGACATTCATTGACGAGGAATGTCTTCAACGTCAATGAACTGATAATAGAGGAAACGCCAACGTCACCAACGTCAGTCTATTACCAACGACATCGTCTCCTTCCCCTCAGAAAATCTTCAACGAATCAAATGAATGAGGTAGGGAGGGTGTTTGAATTAATTCCCTTTACCTATTCTTGATATTCTTGTTCTTGTTAAGCTTCTTGCTACCGCTCTAACGTGGAGGGTGTGGGCCAAAAAAACATGGCCCGACCCCTCCACCGTTCTTCTTAAATGGTGTATCCTTCGCGATGAAAGAAGGAGACTTTGGTGATGGTGACCAGTGCCGGAGATTGGCACCGGTGGAACTCGAGAACCGCCGATAAAGGCACTGCGCCCCGCTGCCCTGTGGCCTTCATGCCCCGCAGCCTTCGTGCCCCGCGACGCCCCTCCTTCCATGGCCATTGCCGCCCTGCCCCGGCCGAGCCGCCCCACGGCACCCGCGACCTCCACCCTCCAGGCCGAGCCGCCCTGGCCGAGCCGCCCCGCAGCACCTGCGACCTCGCCACGCCGCCCCGAAGCACCTGCGGACTCCGACCTCCCAGCCGAGCCGCTCCGGTCGAGCTGCCCTATGACCTCACGCCCTCGCGGCACACCCCACGACTGAGCCGCCCCACGCCCTTGCAGCACCCTCGTAGTCGAGCCGCCCCACGCCCTCGTGGCACCCCCCGCGGCCGAGCCTCCCCGCACCCACTCGACCTCATGGCCCTCGCGGCCTGTTGGGCCGCCCAGCGGGCCGGGCCGGACCCAGGCTGGGTCGGGCCAGGTCGGTCCGACCGAGTCGGACCGGACCCAGACCAGATACGACCCTATACTTTACTTGGGCCATAACTTTGGCACCAAACGTCCGTTTGACGAACCATCAGTGGCACTGAAAACCTCGGAGCTAAACGGTCCCTTTTGGCATACCCCACTGGAGTTTTGGATAATGTTGGGGAACAGTCGGGTTGGATCGAGCACGAATACAACCGGGACCTCGGGAAAAAAGGCTAATAACTCATAGACAAGGCGTCTGAATGACGCACCGTCTGTTGCGTTGAGACCCCTATGACGTGGCGGTCCTTTGATATACTTCTTCGTGGGAGTTTGTGGCAGTTGGAGTATCAAATAGTAGTTTGTGGAGCGGATCCTCCCAGAGACGAGCGAGCATAGTGCGGGAACCCAGTAGCTGGCTGTGACATGAAGAATGTAGAGCGATCCTGTGTTGGTCAACACTTAGAGCATTCCTGTGTGGGTCAACACCTAGCGATCCTGTGTGGGTCAACACCTTGAGATCCTGTGTGGGTCAGCACCTAGCGATCCTGTGTGGGTCAACACCTTGCGATCTTGTGTGGGTCAGCACCTAGCGATCCTGTGTGGGTCAGCACCTTGTAATCCTGTGTGGGTCAGCACCTAGCAATCCTGTGTGGGTCAACACCTTGCGATCCTATGTGGGTCAGCACTTAGCGATCCTGTGTGGGTCAGCACCTTGCGATCCTGTGTGGGTTTGCACCGAGCGATCCTGTGTGGGTCATCACCTGGCGATCCTGTGTGGGTTTGCCTCTTAACAGAATAAGGTAATTCAGTAGTTACATCTAATCATATCTACTACTGTACTTAAGATATACCTAGAATGAGATGAGTTTGTACCTGTGTGGTACTTTACCTCATGGTAATACATTGGTGGTATTCTTCGGTGTGGCGTACCTATGTGGTACTTGCCTTTGTGGTTTTCCTTCCTCTATGGAACAGTTGAGCTTTGGGCTTTTGGGTTAGACCCTGTGTTTCCTCATGATTGAGACGGGTATACTTGATAACTTAGGTATATGTATGGTAATATACCTAAATAGGGTTGATAGTTGACTTAATGCTTTGAGATTTATCCTTTTTGGATTTTTGTGAGACCTTGAGGATCACGGGGTCCCTACTGAGTATCGTTATATTCACCCCTGCACGGGCTATGCCCGCACCTTATTGTGTTTGGTGAAGACGACGAACAACGTTGATCGAGGCTGAGGATACCAGTACTGGATGGTGCTCAGTGGTGGACCATACGATGTGATGGTACATAGAGGTGGCGGACGGACGTGGAGTGCTGAGGAGGTGATCTGTACCTACTCTTCAGGTAGGAACCTCATAGGACGACCCAATAACTGTTTTCCTTTTTCTTTCAGTTGTATTCCAGTTTTATTTGTACTTTCCATTTGGGCTTTTATTCAGGCTCGTTTTACTTACAACACTCACTCTGTTTACTGTTTAGTTTACTTGAGTTCGTATCTTGCTGTGTGCTTGGTTTCGTGTTCTTATAGGTTATAAAGGCAATGCCTTCCCGGTTTTAGGGAATACGCCTTTGGTGACGTTGGTGTTTCCTCGATCGTCAGTTCGTTGATGTTAAAGATGTTCGTCATTAAATAATGTCCCGTGGAAGAAGTCAGAGTCGAAGTCGACGTTCTTCGTTGGCGTTATTTGTTGGAGAGATTTCTTCCAAGACTCCTTCCTCCCAATTCCATAAAAAAAATTCCAAGTAGCCAACATAATAGATTATGTTGTCTATTTAGTTCATTGGCATAAATTTAAAAAGGCTTAATTAATTAACTGAGTTGGAATAATAAATTTTGGAGGACTTGGAGAGGCTCCCCCACATTTAATAGGAATTTTGAGGGTTTCTCTCAGTAAAGGGGAGTTCAAGGGGGTTTATACTCAGGTGGTCCCCACCACCATAACCACTTAAGGGAGGTTTAGTTCATGTGGTCCCCACCTATGAAACATCCACATGGGAGAATCCCAAGCCCACCTTCCATAGGCTAGGAGATGGCGACTAGAACCAAAGGCGTTTTCCCTAAAACTGGGAAGGTATTGCCTTTATAACCTGTAAGAAAACGCAACCAAGCACACAACAAGATAAAAACTCAAGTAAACTGAATAGTGAACAGAGTGAGTACAGTAAGTAAAAGGGGCCAGAATACAAGCTCAACTGGAAAGTAAAAGTACAACTAGAATAAAACTGAAAGAAAAAGGAAAACTGCTACTGGGTCGTCCTCCGAGGTTCCTACCTGAAGGGTAGGTATAGATCGCCTCCTCAGCACTCCACGTCCATCTGTCACCTCTACGTACCATCACGTCATATGGTCCACCACCGAGCACCGTCTAGTCCTGGTATCCTCAGCCTCGATCAACGTTGTATGTTGTCTACACCGAACACAACAAGGTGTGGGCATAGCCTGTGCAGGGGTGAGTATAACGATACTCAGTAGGGACACTGAGACCCTCAGGGTCTCACAAAAATCCACAAAGGATAAATCTCAAAGCATGAAGTTAACTGTCAACCCTACTTAGGTATATGCCCATACATATACCTAAGTTATCAAGTATACCCATCTCAATCATGAATAAACACAAGGTCCAACCCAAAAGCCCAAAGATCAACTGTTCCACAAAGGAAGGAATACCACAAAGGCAAGTACCACACAAGTACGCCGCACAACAGAATACCACCAAGGTATTAAAACGAGGGAAAGTACCACACATGTATGAACTCAGCTCATTCTAGGTATATATTAAGTACAGTAGTAGTGATGATTAGATGTAACTACAGAATTAGCTTACTCTTTTAAGAGGCAGACCCACACAGGATCTATAGGTGCTGACCCACACAAGATCGCTTGGTACTGACCCACAAAGGATCGCTAAGTGATGAACCACACAGGATCGCAAGGTTCTGACCCACACATGATCTCTAAGTGATGACCCACACAAGATCGTAAGGTGTTGACCCACACAGGATCGCTAGGTGTTGACCCACATAGGATCGCAAGGTGCTGACCCACACAGGATAGCTAGGTGCTGACCCACACAGGATCACAAGGTGTTGAACCACACAGGATCGCTAGGTGATGACCCACATATGATCGCAAGGTGATGACCCGCACAGGATCTCTAGGTGCTGACCCACACATGATCGCTCTAAGTGCTGACCCACATAGGATCGCTCTATATTATTCACGTCACAGCTAGCTACTGGGTTCCCACACTATGCTCGCTCGTCTCTGGGAGGATCTATTCCACCAACTACTGGTCGATACTCCAACTTCCACCAAGTCCCACAAAGAAGTATCTCAAAGTACCACCATGTCATAGGGGTATCAATGCAGTAGATGGTGCGTCAATCGGGCGCCTGGTCTGTGAGTTATTAGCCTTTTAGTCTTGAGGGACCAGTTGGATTCGTGCTCGATCCAACCCGATTGTTCCCCAACTTTATCCAAAACTTTAGTGGGTTATACCAAAGGGACCGTCTCTCTCCAAGGTTTCCGGTGCCGCAGACGGTTCATCAAACGGACGCCCGGTACCAAAGTTATGGCCAAAAGAGAGTATAGGGTCAAAAATGGTCCGGGTCTGGTCTGACCCGGTCGGACTGACCCGACCTAGGTCGACCTGGTTCGGTTCAACCTGGACTGAGCCTCTGGGTCCGGCCCGGCCCGCGCAGGGTCTGGCTCGGCCCGCGCTGGGCGGCCCGACTCGTGAGGCCCGACCTGACAGGCCGCGAGGGCCGCGGGGCACGGGCGTGCTCGACCGCGGGGGGTGCCGTGGGGGTGCAGGGCGGCTCGACCGAGGGGGTACTGGGAGGGTGCGGGGCGGCTCGGTCGGGATGGCGGAGGCCGCGGGGCGGCTCGGCTGGGAGGGCCGGGGCTGCGGGGCGGCGCGACCGGAGCAGCTTGTCCGGGAGGGCGGAGGCCGTGGGGCGGCTCGGTCGGGAGGGAAAAGGCCACAGGGGGATCAGCCGGAGTGGCTCGACTGGGAGGGCGGAGGCCGCAGGTGCCGCGGGGCGCCATGCCTTTGCCAGCGGTTCTTGAGTTCCACCGGTGCTAATCGCCGACACCGGTCATCGTCGCCAAAGTCGCCTTATTTCATTGCGAAGGATACACCATTTAAAGAGAACAATGGAGGGGTCGGGCCAAGTTTGTTTGGCCCGCACCCTCTGCGTTAGAGCGGTAGCAAGTGGCTCAATAAGAACAAAAATATCAAGAACGGATAAAGGAAAATAATTCAAACACCCTCCCTACCTTGTTCATTTGATTCGTTGAAGATTTTCCACGGGGAAGGAGATAATGTCATTGGGAATAGATGAACGTTGGTGACATCGGTGTTTCCTTGATCATCAATTCGTTGACGTTGAAGATGTTCCTCGTCAATGAATGTCCCGTGGAAGAAGTCAGAGTTGAATTCAGCGTTCTTTGTTGGCGTTCTTTGTTGGAGAGATTTCTTCCAAGGCTTCTTCCTCCCAATTCCACCAAAAATTCCAAGTTGCCAATATAATAGATTATGTTGTCTATTTAGTTTGTTGGCATAAAATAAAAAAGGCTTAATTAATTAACTGAGTTGGCATAATAAATTTTGGAGGATTTGAAGAGGCTCCCCCACATTTAATAGGAAGTTTGGGGGTTTCTCTCACTAAAGGGGAGTTCAAGGGGGGTTTATACTCGGGTGGTCCCCACCACCATAACCTCTCAAGGGAGGTTTAGTTCAGGTGGTCCCCACCTATGAAACATCCACATGGGTGTTTCAAAAATAAAAAAAATAAAATGTTTCCCCATTTTATTTTATTTTTATTCTTTCACAAAAAAGTGAAAAACTAACTTCCACCCTCGACCTACTGCGGTCGAGGTGAAGATCTCCTTAAGTGAATACCGGCATTGCGAGTTCAAAAGTGACCTCAGATTTCAATTTCGAGAACCGGTTCAAAATTTAGAAAAACCCGCTCAAACGTTTACTGAACGTACCCGAAAAAAATCAGAAATTCATTCTTGGCACTCTGGGCCTCAGAATCATGCGACGTCAATTTTTGCAGACTCGTAAAATTATCATTTAATTAAAAAAAATTTACATGGAAGTTTTGGGTCTTTACATTCTCCCCACCTCAGGGCTTTACGTCCCCGTAAGCCACAACTCAAACTAAGGGAACAAGTGGGGGTACTGAGAACGCATTTGAGCCTACCACTTCCATGTTTTCTCCTGGAGGTTCTCGTGCTGCCAGTGAACTCGCACTAGAGGTATCGACCGTCCATGAAGGACCCGCTCCTGTCGATCCTCAATCTCTAGACGAACCTCCATAAAAGTCGCACCATCATCGACGTCCAGCTCACCATGGTCGATGATGTGAGAAGGGTCATGCACGTATCTCCTCAGCTGAGATACGTGGAAGTCGTCGTGTACCCGGTGTAACTGAGGTGGAAGAGCTAAGCGGTATGCCACCTCGCCAACTCTGCTGAGGACATGAAAAGGTCTAATGAACCTCGGAGATAACTTACCGCCTCGTCCAAATCTTTGTAAACCTCGTTGGGGTGAGACCCATAGAAAGACATGGTCACTATCCTCGAACTCCAGAGGTCTCCGTCTCCTATCGACATACGAATTCTGCCTGATATGTGCAGTCTTCATCCGCTCCTGGATGATCTGCACCTTCTCTGTGGTAGCCTGAACCATCTCTGGTCCCACTAGTGTTGACTCCTCTGGGTCAGTCCAGCACAAAGGTGATCTGCAAGGTCTCCTGTACAATGCCTCAAATGGTTCCATCACAATGGTGGAGTGATAAATATTATTGTATGAAAACTCCACCAAAGGAAAGTGATCCTCCTAGCTGCGACTGAAGTTGAGGATGCATGCACGTAGCATGTCATCGAGGGTCTGAATGGTCCGCTCAGTCTGACCATCCGTCTAAGGATGAAAGGCGGTGTTCAAATGAAGTTTCATCCTGAAAGCCTCATGCAACCCCTTCCATAGCCTAGAAGTAAAACGTGTATCATGATCGGAGATAATTGTCGAGGGTACTCCATGTAGCCGCACAATCTCCTGCACATAGAGGCGTCCCAAGCTCTCTAATAATCCCTGCTCTCTGATCAGTAGGAAGTGAGCCGACTTGGTGAGTCAGTCGACAATCACCCAAGTCGAGTCATGAACCCTGGATGTATGTGGAAGTCCTGTCACTAAGTCCATGGATATCCCATCCCAGTTCCACTCTGGAACCTCCAAAGGCTGAACCAAGCCTGCTGGTACCTGATGCTCCACCTTCACTTGATGACAAGTGAGGCACTGAGAGACAAACTCTGCTACTGCTCTCTTCATTCCTGTCCACCAGTGCTGTCGTCGGAGGTCCTGGTACATCTTTGCCACTTCTGGATGTACCTCTAGAGAGGATGTGTGGAACTCCCTCAACACTTCCTCTCGAAGCGACACTAGTACCATGGTACGTCCTCTGAAGAGAATGACGTGCTCCCCACCTTCAGAAAATCCATCAGGTGGCTATCCAGTGGATATCTAAGCACGTAGAGCCTCGCTGTTAGTATCCCCACACTGCGCCTCCCTGAATCTCTAAAGAAGTGGGGGAGTGACTGTAAGAGACTGAAGAAAAGGGGCTCTATCACGATCCACAAAGGAAATCTGCAAAGTAGCCAGCTGCTATGTCTTCTCACTCAGCAGCTGCAGGCCAGACCTCCTGCTGAGTGCGTCTGCTACCGATGACTACCCTAATCCTACCTTCCATAGGCTAGGGGTCGGTGAATAGCACCAAAGGCGTATTCCCTAAAACCGGGAAGACATTTCCTTTATAACTTGTAAGCACATGCAACCAAGCACACAGAAAGATACGAACTCCAGTAAAATAAACAGTAAACAAAGTGAGTGCAGTAAGTAAAAGGGGCCAGAATACAAGCCCAACTGGAAAGTACAAGTACAACTGGAATAAAATACAATTGAAGAAAGAGAAGGACAAATACTGGGTCATCCTCCAAGGTTCCTACCTGAAAGTTAGGTACATATCTCCTCCTCATCACTCCACGTCCACCCGTCTCCTCTGCGCACCGACACGTTGTATGGTCCACCTCCGAGCACCGTCCAGTCATGGTACTCTCATCCTCGATCAGCGTTGTCCATCATATGCACCAAACACAACGAGGTGCAGGCATATCCCGTGCAGGGGTGAGTATAGCGATACTCAGTAGGGACCCCGAGACCCTCAAGGTCTCACAAAAATCCAGTAAGGAGAAATCTCAAAGTATGAAGTCAACTGGAAACCCTACTTAGGTATATGCCCATACATATACCTAAGTTATCAAGTATACCCATCTCAATCATGAGGAAACATAGGGTCCAACCCAAAAGCCCAATGCTCAACTGTTCCACAAAGGAAGGAAAACCACAAAGGTAAGTACCACACAGGTACGCCACACAGAAGAATACCACCAAGGTATTACCATGAGGGAAAGTACCACATAGGTACGAACTCAGATCATTCCAGGTATAACTTAAGTAAAGTAGTAGATATGATTAGATGTAACTACTGAATCATCTTACTCGGTTAAGAGGCAGACTCACCCAGGATCGCCAGGTGCTGACCCACACAGGATCGCTCGGTGCTGACCCACACAGGATCGCTAAGTGCTGACCCACACATGATCGCAAGGTGATGACCCACACATGATCGTTAAGCACTGACCCACACAGGAACACAAGGTGTTGACCCACACAGGATCACTAAGTGTTGACCCACACAGGAACGCAAGGTGCTGACCCACACAGGACCGCTAGGTGTTGACCCACACAAGATCTCTCTAAGTGCTGACCCACACAAGATCGCTCTAGGTGCTGAACCACACATGATCGCTCGGTGATGACCCACACATGATCTCTCTACGTGATGACCCACACAGGATCTCTCTACGTGCTGACCCACACAGGATTGCTCGGTGCTGACCCACACAGGATCGCTCTAAGTGCTGACTCACATAGGATTGCTTTACATTCTTCACATCACAACCAGCTGCTGGTCGATACTCCAACTGCTAAAAAGTACCACAAAGAAGTATCTCAAAGGACCGCAACATCATAGGGGTCTCAACGCAACAGGCGACGCGTCATTCGGACGCCCGGTCTGTGAGTTATTAGCCTTTTTATCCCGAGGGCCAGATTGGATTCGTGCTCGATCCAACCCGACCGTTCCCCAACTTTATCCAAAACTCCATTGGGGTATACCAAAGGGGACCGTCTAGCTCCAAGGTTTCTGGCGCCACTGACGGTTCGTCAAACGGACGTCCGGTGCCCAAGTTATGGCCCTAGTAAAGTATAGGGTCGTATCTGGTCCGGGTCCGGTCAGACTCGGTCTGCCCGACCCGGCCCGACCCAGCCTGGGTCGACCTGGTTCGGGTCGACACAGCCCACCCGGCCTAGGTTGACCCAGTTCGGGTCGACACAGCTCGACTTGGCCTGGGTTAACCCAATTTGGGTCCACACGGACCGACCCGTTGGGCCTGGCCCGACATGTCGTGAGGGCCACGAGGCCACAGGGGTGCCGCAGGGGCGCAGGGCGGATCTGCCGCGGGGGTGCCACGAGGGCGCGGGGCGGCCTGGCTGCAGGGGTTCCCCAAGGGCACGGGGCGGCTCAGCCACGGGGGGTGCCGTGAGGGCACGCGACCGTGGGGCAGCTCGACCGGGAGGGCGGAGGCCGCGGGGCGGCTCGACCAGGAGGGCAGATGCCGCGGGTGCTGTGGTGTGGCTCGGCCGGGAGGGCGGAGGCCGTGGGTGCTGCGGGGTGGCTTGACCGGAAGTGCGGAGGCGGTGGGTGCCGCAGGGTGGCGATGGCCATGGATGACAGAGCGCCGCAGGGCACAGAGGTTGCGGGGCGGTGGGGTGTCGTGCCTTTGTCGACGGTTCTCGAGTTCCACCGGTGCCAATCGCCGACACCGTTCGCCATCACCAAAGTCACCTTCTTTCATCTCGAATGATACACCATTTAAGAAGAACGACGAAGGGGTCTGGTCATGTTTTCTTGGCCTGCACCCTCCACGTTAGAGTGATAGCAAGCGGCTTAATAAGAACAAGAATATCAAGAACAGGTAAAGGAAATTAATTCAAACACCCTCCATACCTCGTTCGTTTTATTTGTTGAGGATTGTCCACGGGGAAGGATACGATGTTGTTGGGAATAGAAGGAAGTTGGTGACGTCGGCGTTTCCTCGATCATCAGTTCGTTGACGTTGAAGACATTTCTCGTCAACGAATGTCCCGTGGAAGAAGTCGGAGTTAAAGTCAGGGTTCGTCGTTGGAGAGCTTTCTCCCAAGGCTCCTTCCTCCCAATTCCACCAAAAATTCCAAGTATCCAATATAATAGATTATGTTGTCTGTAACACCCCAAGATTTTATAGTACATTATTTCTTCAAAGTAATTCAATAACTTGCGCTACACGCAACACCGAGTTCAAGCGTAACACGACTTACTAAACTAGTCGTTCAAAAAGTGGTTATGAATAGTATTAATTGAATTTTGAATTTTATATAATCTATAAAATTTTAGAATCCATATTATGTGTTTCTTAGACCTAATATAAGAACAAATTCATTTTTTTTATATAAAAGAAGTATTTTCCAAAAAATGAAATTTTACCGCCTTTTAATAGAAAACCTTTTTTAAAACCAATATTTGACACTTTTATATATTCAATTTAATGAAATTAAATTCTTCTTTCTAATCGGGACATAAAATTTTTTGTTTGGATAAATTTTTGGTGTTTTTCCGATAACTTTCATTTTTTTAAAGCTTGGGGCCGAAGCCTCATTTTTTATTATTAAATCAAGCAAAGACCTCTTTTAACTGGGTAGAGGGAAACCCATTACATAGCCCAAAGGCCCAGTGAGATTATAGCCCATTACATAGCCCGTACGCCCAAATATTTGGCCCAATTCACATTCTGTGAATAGTAAGCCGTCTGCTACAATACCGCCGCCGCTACAGTGCCCTGCCGCAGCTACAGTACCCGCCGATGAACAGTGTCACCGCTGCTACAGTACCGCTACAATACTGCTACAGTGACTCTATAGTACTGCTACAGTACCTGCACCCAATGGGTTTTTCTGATAACTTTCATATTTGGGTGAATAGTGAAAAATTCTAAATTTTAACTGAAAACAACATTTTTAATCAAAATAATTTATAGTGTTCAATTAGACATTTGAATGGTTTGGAAGTATAATTAGATTATATTTTTATCATTTAATACAATGTTGGTCATTATATTCAATTTCACAATTAAATTTGACATAAACACATATCAATCTTTTGGTAGTTTTTACTATTTTAAAAAAACCAGCTTTTTAGTTTTGACAATGAGAATTAATTTTAAATTAATAAATACAACCTCTATGTTTTAAATTTGGTAAAATAAACCTCCTTTTTGAATTCAGAATATCAAAATTAGCTTAGGGTGACTTTTTGGTATTTTTATAAAAACTTTTAGTTTTTGATGAATAGTGAAAATACTAAATTTTAATTAAAAACAACTTTTTTAATCAAAAAAATTTATAGTGCTAAATTATACTATTGAGTAGTTTTAAAGTATAATTATATTATATTTTTACCATTTAATCTAATTTTGTTTATTGGATGTAATTTCATATTCAAACTGTACATAAATAAGTGTCAATCTTTTGATAGTTATTATTTCTTAAAAACACGCTTTTTGTTTTGACAGCGGGAATTAATTTTAAATTAATTTCTACCACTTCTGTGTTTTGAATTTGGAAAAATGAATTCCATATTTGGAATCAATAGGTCCAAATTATGTAAATAGGTAATTTTTATTTTTAGAAAATTTAAATATTTACTTCAGTAAATATTTTATTTACCACGAGTAAAGGGTAAATATAATAAATAATGGTAAAATATTATAATAATATTAAATTACCCTAACATGTGTCCTAATACTATTGGATGATAAATATACGACCATGGACATCCTTGGGTTGAATTTGGGACCCCATGGAGCCACATGAGTGTGATAATGACATTTTATATTAATTAATTTAAAGTAAAGAAAAAAATGGAATAAATAAATATTTTTTAGTAAATCAATTTTTACATGGAGTTATATAAGTCATATTTTTGACTATAAATATTATTTGGAAAGATTAAAATATTTCCTACATCATGGTATTTTTTTTGTATTTTTTGGACATCAAATAAATTAAATTATTTATGACACAATAATGATACAATATTTACCTCATTAATAAATGATTTAAATAAATAAGATTATAAATATTAAAAAAATATCCAAAACCTGTAAAATTATTATTGGATTATTTTATTTCGACCACAAGTCATCTTAACTTTGATATTAATGAATAGTTGACCTTTTGAAACTGAATATGAGGTTATAATAAAATAATTGTTTCAAACTTTCCTAAAGAGTCCCTCCTCTCCCTTATAAAAATCTGTCACTTCCTACCCATTTCTCACACTTCTCAAGCCTTTGGATCGTACAAAACCTACCCAAATATACTCCTAACATCCCTCACTTCATTCTAGAGGTCTTACTTTAGTCAGAAAGCCAACATAAGGAGCCCTTTTGATCAAATCAAAAGGAAGAACCTGAAGAAGAGGTAATAATTTCACCACCCTCTTTTAAGTTCTTTTCTTCTTCCACTTTCTCTTTATTTGTTGTTTCCATTCTAAAATAATAACTCCAGCATCTTCTATATACTGTGATGTTATTATAAATATGGTACAACCATATTCATTATTCTATCCAACCTATGAATGACATGTGACCATACGTGCGTACGTATGACTTACCGTCTCCACGTCGTGGTGAATTTGTTATTCAAATACACTATTATTTGGATGAATATAATAATGATGTATAATTGATGTAAATAATAAATATAACACATTAATTATTCTCTATATATTATATACCATCTATTTACATACGTTTTTAAATCAAAATAATGATATTGCCACTTGTGCGTACGTACGAATTACCGTCTTCACGAATGCGATGAGATTCATTTACACATCATAACCATTCAAGAATAATTTTCATTTGGTTATTAAAAAATAATAATGAAAGAACATAATATCATTCTGTATATGAATCAAATACATCCTATCCATAAAAAAATATGACTTATGTATCAAAACATATAAAGGAAAACGAATCACTTAACACCCGAAACGACGATACTACTGAAATATCATTATCAAATACATATTAGAAGATTATATATGATATCATATTAATGAATATGGTTCTTTTATAATTTAATAACAATGATTTCACCATTATACAGGAGGTTAAACTACCATCGACCCAAGACAAAGAACAAGGTAAGGGTTAATTTCACAATCTCATTTTTATCCGAGGTTGTTTTTATGTATCTACTGGGAAATATTTATTAACCATGTACATGTTTCATAAAAGAGTTTTCAATGGTATTATTTTAAGGGACTTTTTTACTAAAACATCATTTTAAATGTTTTAAATATTTATTCTTCTAAATCATTTTCATTAATGTCCATATTTTCAAAATAGTTTTTATGGATTTATTTATATGGACATGAATGTTTTTAAAATGTTAATTCCTTTCAAAAGTTTCAAACTAGTATGAGACACTTTAATTAAAAAATTTATTTAAATGTATTCCTTTTTAAATCGTGTGACTTTTAAATGTTTTCACGATAAAGAGATATTTCTCTAAAAGAAGTTTTGATTTCATCTATGTCAACATCCTTTGATGGATTTTAAACTTGTTTGAAGTTGATTTATTATGATACAAATCTTCCATATTTTATTGAAGGTTTTTTGATATGTTTGACTGTGTATGTATTATTTTTATACCATTCATGGTTTATGGTTAATGTATTGACATTTCATATGCTAGTTTTAATACGAATGTTTAGATTATGTTTCACCCTTTCATATGAGGAATGTATTGGACTTAGTAAGTGACGGGTGGAGCCCACTATAGCTCCTTAGTGCATTGATAGGTCTCATGAGACAACTCGACATGGAATTGGCTAAGGCCTTTTCCAATTTGATATATGATTTTGGATGAGGCCTAAATCATTTTTAGACATCTTCGCTGAGGCCTTGATAAAATGTTTTAGAATGTCCGACATTATACATTCCCTCATTATGAAAATAATATAGATGGTTCATGTGGTTATTCGACTCGTAGAATACCCATGATTATGTTTTATTATGACATTATTCACTCAACTCATATTCCTGCCATAAAAGTGTTCATGTTTATTATTTGTAAAGGCATGTGTTTTCAATTATTCACCATGCTTAATATTTAGGTTATCTTCCGCTGTATTGCTTACCCATACTAAGCCTTTGAGATCACCCCTTTCTTATGTTTCATTTTTCCAAGATATGAAGGAGTTAGTTATGAGTGACTTGTAGGCATAATCTAGCAGACTTGGATGTTTCTAATGGAATTAATTAGTGTTGTATTTCTTTTCAAGTTGTAAAGTTGAACTTATGTATTAATCTTGTTTCCAATAATACTAAACTGATCGGTCTTTCGGGACATGATTTTCTTGTGATCATGCCAATGTTATGTAATAATGTACCAACTCTTGGTAACTGAGGTTAGGGCGTTACATTTGGTATTAGAGGAAGTTTAGTACAAACCTTGGAATCTATATTTAGATAAACTCTATTTAGAGCACGTTACCCTAAGATATACTTTGAGGATTAGTATGGAAGAACTTCCTAGAATTTTGGTAATGTAGAGATTTTGATTATTTTCCAAGAAATACATCTCTGTCTGGATACAAGCAGGTAGAGGCGGCTCTGGTATAGATGTACCTAGGGTTAAAACCCGAAAAAACTACTTTGAGCTAGAGTCGAACGAGAACTGATGCACGACAACGAGCCTTGCTGCACTCTTGGTTAAGACACTCCTGGGGGATATTCTTAGGATAATTCTAATTTCCTTTAAAAAAAATTATAAAGGATTTATGAGTATATACTTCCTTAAAGAAAACATTTTTATGATTATGGATTATATCTATAAAATGTTCAATTTATGTTAAGTGTTTTACAAGTATGGAATTAAGTATTTCGATTCATAAACTAATCTAGTTTATGCCATTGTTTAGAAATGATGCCTAGTGGAAGAAATGGAAGCCGTATCAATGTACGTAATCCATGTAGGGATTACCCTCCTACTAAAGATAATTATAGCGGAACCGGTGATGCAACTAGTGCTAATCAGATTATCACCATACTGGAAAAACTCCCTCAGGTTATGAATAATAACCTTACCCGTAGGGAGCTCCCTGATCCACAACGCGGAGGATCAATGTTAGATCGCTTCATGAGGCAACAAACAACAACATTCAATGGGAGTACAAATCCATTAGTAGCTGAGCAATGGATAAATTCCTTAGAGAAAATATTTCATGCTTTGGGGAGTAGCGAAAGGGAAAAAGTTGTCCTGACAGTTTATCGCCTCACGAGAGATGCAGATCAATGGTGGTCATTGATTTAAAACACAAAGGAGGATGAATAAGTATCATGTATGGAATGGAGGGAGTTTAACGATATTTTCTAAGAAATATACTTTCTTTGTGACTATCAAGCGGATATGGAAAGACAATTTCTGAGTCTGAGGCAAAAGGAGGATGAGAATGTCGCAAAGTATGAAGCCAACTTTACAAGGTTATCAAGGCATGCTGCAGATTATATACGTAACCCAAGATGTAAGATTGATCATTTCTTTGATGGTTTAAAACCATTTCTCTGTCGAGCATCAATATCGCAATCCTTCTCGTCGTACGAAGATATTGTCTCATGTGCTATCAAGACATAAAAGGAATTCTCTAAGTCTTACGACAATAAAGTAAAGTAAGAGAAGAAGATAACGGTGGAGAAAGATACAGATAAAGGGAAAAAGGAAAAGAAGGATTTTCCATTATGTGATAATTGTGGGAAGAAACACCCTGGTACTTGCCTAAAAGGAATGAGAGTCTGTTACAAGTGTAGTGAAAAAGACCACCAAGCTCATGATTGTAATGGAAAGAAAGTTGCTATCAATGTTGAATGCTATAATTGTAGAGAAATGGGGTATTATGCAAATTAATGTCCTAATCACCAAGGAAACTTACCTCAGAAAAGGCCAAGGGATCAAGGCCAAGCTTATTCTATTATGACAGTTGAAGTGGAATAATTAATGTATTTGTGTTTTTGGACTCAAAAATTACATCCTGGTTATAAGAATAATGTGATATATATAAGGATTGTACTGCAGTACTTGTTGTTTTCATTAAGGTTTAATATGATGAAGGTAATCATATTTTTAGTATGTGACAATAAGAGAAACTTTACTTTGTCTGAAGAATCTGATGTTACAATTGATTTTGGAATTTAGAGACCTTTTAGAGAGAGTCTGGACAGATGTATTTTGGATAACTATAAAGGTTGGAATGTATTAAGTTGAACATTGGATAGT
This sequence comes from Viscum album, assembly GCA_963277665.1. Taxonomy (NCBI): domain Eukaryota; kingdom Viridiplantae; phylum Streptophyta; class Magnoliopsida; order Santalales; family Viscaceae; genus Viscum; species Viscum album. Next base: position 1,209,624,571 of record OY728123.1, read on the forward strand.
ATTGTTTAAGGTTAAAACATTTATTATGACTATTTTTGGAATATATTATAATACTATAGTTTTAGGAAAAGGAAAATCTGCAGGTCGGGCGATAACCCATTGCGCCGGACAAATCTGCAGGGATCGAACCCACAACCATAGTGCGACAGGCTTTTATTACCTACCATTATCCTAAAGGAATTCCCTGGTTATTACAAAATATTTTTCTTAATTTAAATGGTTTGTGTTAATATTTGTAACCTTATACGATTAGGATAAATATAATATTTTTGAGTTATATTATCTTTTGAAATGAATGATGAGTTTGTGGTAGAAATTAGTTGAAGGATGAAACTCTACTTGTCAAATATATATATATATATATTTATCTTATTCTATGAAGAAATTAATTCTTAAACTTTAGGGAAGGGATATTAAAACCAAAAATGTGTTATCCTAATACCGTATGTTTTGTTGGACTGATGATATTTTAAACCATCATAGATCGATTGCTTTGAGGCCCTCAAGTGTACACTTGTTTTTGATTGATGACCTCAATCACTCCTTATAAATATTTACATTTTCTCTCCAATTATATGTTTGTAATTTCAACCAATGTTCTTCTATTCAAGATCATAATTTGCTAGTGAACTTTTCATTTCTCTTTCATCTTATTAAGTCTAAATTTTTTTAACCCTATTTCCAATGTGGGTTTTCCACAAAGGTATTTTTTCTTTTCAACCTTTTTTTTCAAAGAAAAATTTCAAATTGCGAGGACGCAATTTATTGAAGGGGGAGAGAATGTAACACCCCAAGATTTCATAGTACGTCATTTCTTCAAAGTAATTCAATAACTTGCACTACACGGAACACCGACTTCGAGCGTAACACGACTTACTAAACTAGCCGTTCAAAAAGTGGTTATGAATAGTATTAACTGAATTTTAAATTTTATATAATCTATAAAATTTTAGAATCCATATTATGTGTTTCTTAGACATAATATAAGAACAAATTCATTTTTTTAGATAAAAGAAGTATTTTTCAAAAAATGCAATTTTACCGCCTTTTAATGGCGAACCTTTTTTAAAACCAATATTTGAAACTTTTATATATTCAAGTTAATGAAATTAAATTCTTCTTTCTAATTGGGACATAATTTTTTTGGGATAATTTTTTGGTGTTTTTCTGATAACTTTCATATTTAGGTGAATAGTGAAAAATTCTAAATTTTAACTAAAAACAACTTTATTAATAAAAATAATTTATAGTGATCAATTATATATTTGAATGGTTTGGAAGTATAATTATATTATATTTTTATCATTTAATACAATTTTGGTCATTATAAGTAATTTCACAGTTAAATTTGACATAAACACATATCAATCTTTTGATAGTTTTTACTTTTTAAAAAAAACCCGCTTTTTAGTTTTGACAACGAGAATTAATTTTAAATTAATGAATAAAACATCTATGTTTTGAATTTGGTAAAATAGAATTCATTTTTGAATTTGGAATATCAAAATTAGTTTAGGGGGAAGTTTTGGTATTTTTATGAAAACTTTCAGTTTTTGATGAATAGTGAAAATACTAAATTTTAATTAAAAACAAATTTTTTAATCAAAATAATTTATAGTGCTAAATTATACTATTGAGTAGTTTTAAAGTATTATTAGATTATATTTTTACCATTTAATCTAATGTTGTTCATTGGATGTAATTTTATATTTAAACTATACATAAACAAGTGTGAATCTTTTGATAGTCATTATTTCTTAAAAACACGCTTTTTGTTTTGATAGCGAGAATTAATTTTAAATTAATTTCTGCCACTTCTGTATTTTGAATTTGGAAAAATGGATTCCATATTTGGAATCAGTAGGTCCAATTTGTGTAAATAGGTAACTTTATTTTAGAAATTTTAAATATTTACTTCAGTAAATATTTTATTTACCATGAGTAAAGGGTAAATATAATAAATAAAGGTAAAATATAGTATTATAATAATAATAAATTACCCTAACATGTGTCCTAATCATATTTAATGATAAATATCCGACCATAGCCATCCTTGGGTCAAATTTGGAACCCCATGGAGCCACATGAGTGTGATAATGACATTTTATGTTAATTAATTTAAAGTAAAGACAAAAATAGCATAAACAATTTTTTTAGTAAATAAATTTTCACATGGGGTTATATAAGTTATCTTTTCGACTATAAATATTCTTTATAAAGATAAAAATATTTCCTAATTCATGGTTTTTTTTAATATTTTTTGGACATCAAATAAATTAAATTATTTGACACAATAATGATGCAATATTCACCTCATTAATAAATGATTTAAATAAATAAGATTATAAATATTAAAACAATATCCAAAACCTATCCAATTCTTATTGGATTATTTTATTTCAACCAGGAGTTATCTTAACTTTGATATTAACAAATATTTTACCTTTTGAAATCGAATATGAGGTTATAATAAAATAATTGTTTCAAACTTTCTTAAAGAGCCCCTCATCTCCCTTATAAAAATCCCTCACTTTCTACCCATTTCTCACACTTCTCAAGCCTCTGGCTCATACAAACCCTACCAAAATATCCTCCCAACATCCCTAACTTCATTCTAAAGGTCTTACTTTAATCATAAAACCAACCTAAGGAGCCTTTTTGATCAAATCAAAAGGAAGAACCCGATGAAGAGGTAATAATTTCACCACCCTCTTTTAAGTTCTTTTCTTCGTCCACTTCCTCTTTCTTTGTTGTTTCCATTCTAAAATAATAACTGCAGTATATTCTATATAATATGATGTTATTATAAATTTGGTACAACCATATTCATTATTCTATCCATCTTATGAATTACATGTCACCATACGTGCGTACGTACGACTTACTGTCTCCAAGTCGTGGTGTAGTTGTTATTAAAATATACTATTATTTGGATGAGTATAATAATGATGTATAATTGATGTAAATAATAAATATAACATGTTAATTATTCTTTATATATGATATAACATCTATTTACATACGTTTTTAAATAAAAATAATGATATTATCGCCCATGAGTACGTACGGATTACCGTCTCCACGAAAGCGATTAGATTCATTTCCCCATCATAACCATTCAAGAATAATTTTCATTTGGTTATTAAAAAATAATGATTAAAGAACGTAATATCATTCTGGATATGAATCAAATATATCCTATCCATAAAAATACGGCTTATGTATCAAAACATATAAAGGAAAACACATCAGTTAACACCCGAAACGACGATACTACTGAAATATCATTATCAAATCCATATTAGAAGATCATATATGATATCATATTAATGAATATGGTTCTTATAAAATTTAATAACAATGATTTCACTATTATACAGGAGGTTAACCTACCCTCGACCCAAGGAAAAGAACAAAGTAAGGGTTAATTTCACAATCTCATTATTATCCGAGGTTATTTTTATGTAAGTATCTACTGAGAAATATTTATTATCCATGTCCATGTTTCATAAAAGAGTTTTCAATGGGATTATTTTAAGTTACTTTTTTACTAAAACATCATTTTAAATGTTTTAAATATTTATTCTTCTAAATCATTCTCATTAATGTCCTTGTTTTCAAAATGGGTTTTATGGATTTATTTATATGGACATGAATGTTTTTAAAATGTTAATTCCATTCAAAAGTTTCAAATTGGTATGAGACACTTTGATTCAAAAATGTATTTAAATGTCTTCCTTTCTAAATTGTGTGACTTTTAAATGTTTTCACCAGAAAGAGATATTTCTTTAAAAAAAGTTTTGATTTCATCTATGTCAACATACTTTGATGGATTTTAAACTTGTTTGAAGTTGATTTATTATGATAAAAATCTTTCATATTGTATTGAAGGTTTTGTGCTATGTTTGACTGTGGATGTGTTAATTTTATACCATTCATGGTTTATGGTTAATGTATCGACATTTCGTATGCTAGTTTTAATACAAATTTTTAGATTATGTTTCACCCTTTCATATGCGGATTGTATTGGACTTAGTAAGTGATGGGTGGATCCCGCTATAGCTTCTCGGTGCATCGGTAGGTCTCATGAGACAACTAGACATGGAATTGGCCGAGGCCTTTCTCAATTTGATATATGATTTTGGCCGAGGCCTAAATCATTTTTAGATGTCTTGGCCGAGGCCTTGAAAAAATGTTTCAGAATGTTCGACATTATACATTCCCTCATTACGAAAATAATATTGATGGTTCATGTGGTCATTAGACTAGTAGAATACCCATGATTATGTTTTATTATGGCATTATTTACTCAACTCATATTCCTGACATAAAAGTGTTCATGTTTATTATTTGTAAAGGCATGTGTTTTCAATTATTCACCATGCTTAATATTTATGTTATCTTCCGCTGTATTGCTTACCCATACTGAGCCTTTGATCTCACCCCTTTCTTATGTTTCATTTTTCCAAGATATGAATTAGTTATTTATGAGTGACTTGTAGGCATAATCTAGCAGACTTGAATGTTTATAATGGAATAAATTAGTGTTGTATTTCTTTTCAAGTTGTAAATTTGAACTTATGTATGAATATTGTTTCCAATAATACTAAACTGATCGGTCTTTCGGGACATGATTTTCTTGTGATCATGCCAATGTTATGTAATAATGTACCAACTCTGGGTAACTGGGGTTGGGGCATTACAGTTGGTATCAGAGAAAGTTTATTACAAACCTTGGAAACTAGATTTAGATGAACTCTGATTATATCACATTACCCCAAGATAGACTTTGATGATTAGTATAGAATAACTTCCTAGAATTTTGGTAATGTAGAGATTTTGTGTATTTTCCAAGAAATACATCCCTGTCTAGATATGAGCAGGTATAGGCGGATCTGGCACAAATGTACATAGGGGTAAAACCTGAAAACACCGCTTTGAGCTAGACTCGAACGGGAACTGGTGCACGACAACGGGCCTTGCTGCACTCTTGATTACAACACTCCCGGGGGATATGCTTAGGATAATTCTCATTTCCTTTACAAACCATTATGAAGGATTTATGAGTATATAATTTCTCAAAGAAAACATTTTTATGATTATGGATTATATCCATAAACTGTTCAATTTATGTTAAGTGTTTTACAAGTATGGAATTATGTATTTCAATTCATAAACTAATTTTTTATGCCATTGTTTAGAAGTGGTGCCTAGTGGAAGAAATGAAAACTGTATCAATGAACTTAATACATGTAGGGATTTCCCTCCTACTCAAGATAATTATAGTGGAGATGGTGATGCAACTGGTGTTGATCAGCTTATCACCATAGTGGGAGAACTCACTCAGGTTATGAATAATAACCTTACCCGTATGGAGCTCTCTGATCCACAACATGGAGGATCAATGTTAGATCGCTTCATGAGGTAACAACCACCAACGTTCAATGTGAGTACAAATCCATTAGTATCTGAGCAATAGATAAATTCCTTAGAGAAAATATTTCATGGTTTGGGGAGTAGCGAAAGGGAAAAAGTTGTCATGGCAGTTTATCGCCTCACGGGAGATGCAGATCAATGGTGGTCATTGATTCAAAACACAAAGGAGGATGAATAAGTATCATGTATGGAATGGATGGAGTTTAAATATATTTTCTTAGAAAAATAATTTCCTTGTGACCATTGAGTGGATATGGAAAGACAATTTTTGAGTCTGAGACAAAAGGAGGATGAGAATGTCGCAAAGTATGAAGCCAACATTACAAGGTTAGAAAGGAATGCTTTATATTATATACGTAACCCAAGATGTAATATTGATAGTTTCTTTGATGGTTTAAAACCATTTCTCCATCAAGTATTAGTATCAAAATCCTTCTTTTCGTACGAAGATATTGTGTCATGTGCTATCAAGACAGAAAAGGAATTATCTAAGTCTTACGACAATAAAGTAAAGCCAGAGAAGAAGAGAACGGTAGAGAAAAAGACATATAAAGAGACAAAGGAAAAGAAGGATTTTCCATTATGTGATAATTGAGGGAAGAAACACCCTGGTACTTGCCTAACAGGAATGAGAGTCTGTTACAAGTGTGGTGAAAAAGGCCACTAAGCTCGTGATTGTTAGGGAAAGAAAGTTGCTTTCAATGTTGAATGCTAAAATTGTAGAGAAATGAGGAAGTATGCAAATGAATTTCCTAAGCACCAAGGAAACTTACCTTAGAAAAGACTAAGGGATCAAGGCCAAGATTATGCTATTACGACATTTGAAGTGGAATAATTAATGTATTTGTATTTTTGGACTCAAAAATTACATCATGGTTATGAGAATAACGTGATATATATAAGGATCATACTGCAGTACTTGTTGTTTTCATTATAGTTTTAATATGATTAAGGTAATCATATTTTCAGTACGTTACAATAAGAGAAACTTTACTTTGTTTGAGGAATCTGATCTTACAATTGATTTTTGAATTTTGAGACCTTTTAGAGAGAGTCTGGACAGAGGTATTTTGGATAACTATAAAGGTTGGAATGGATTAAGTTGAACTTTGGATAGTATTGTTTAAGGTTAAAACATTTCTTATGATTATTTTTGGAATATATTATAATACTATAGTTTTTGGAAAAGGACAACCTACAGGTCGGGTGATAACCCATCACATCAGACAAAGCTGCAGGGATCGAACCCACAACCATAGTGCGACATGCCTTTATTACCTACCACTAGCCCACAGGAAGTCCCTAGTTATTACAAAATATTTTTCTTCATTTAAATGATATGCGTTAATATTTGGAACCTTATACGATTAGAATATATATAATATTTTTGAGTTCTATTATCTTTTGGAGTGAAAGATGAGTTTGTGGTAGAAATTAGTTAAAGGATGAAACTCTACTTGTCAAATATATATATATATATATATTATTCTATGAAGAAATTAATTTTTAAACTTTAGGGAAGGGATATTAAAACAAAAAATGTTTTATCCTAATACCGTATGTTTTGTTGAACTGATGATATTTTAAGTCATCATAGATTGATGGCTTTAAGGCCCTAAAGTGTACTCTTGTTTGTGATTGATGACCCCAATCACTCCCTATAAATATTTACGTTTTCCCTCCAATTATATGTTTGTAATTCCAAACAATGTTCTTCTATTTGAGATCATAATTTTCTGGTGACCTTTTCATTTCTCTTTTGTCTTATTAAGTCTAAATTTTTTTAACCCTATTTCCAATGTGGGTTTTCCACAAAGGTATTTTCTATTTTCAACCTTTTTTTTAAAAGAACAATTTCAAATTGTGAGGATGCAATTTATTGAAGGAGGGTAGAATGTAACACCCCAAGATTTCATAGTACGTTATTTCTTCAAAGTAATTCAATAACTTGCGCTACACACAACACTGAGTTTGAATGTAACACGACTTACTAAACCAGCCGTTAAAAAAGTGATTATGAATAGTATTAACTGAATTTTGAATTTTATATAATCTATAAAATTTTAGAATCCATATTATGTGTTTCTTAGACATAATATAAGAACAAATTCATTTTTTTAGATAAAAGAAGTATTTTTCAAAAAATGCAATTTTACCACCTTTTAATGGTGAACCTTTTTTAAAACCAATATTTGACACTTTTATATATTCAATTTAATGAAATTAAATTCTTCTTTCTAACCAGGACATAAAATTTTTTGTTTGGATAAATTTTTGGTGTTTTTCTGATAACTTTCATATTTGGGTGAATAGTGAAAAATTCTAAATTTTAACTGAAAACAATTTTTTTAATCAAAATAATTTATAGTGTTCAATTATACATTTGAATGGTTTATAAGTATAATTAGATTATATTTTTATCATTTAATACAATGTAGGCCACTATATGCAATTTCACAATTAAATTTGACATAAACACATATCAATCTTTTGATAGTTTTTACTTTTTTTAAAAAACCCGCTTTTTAGTTTTGACAATGAGAATTAATTTTAAATTAAAAAATGCAACTTATATGTTTTGAATTTGGTAAAATAAACTTCCTTTTTTAATTCAGAATATCAAAATTATCTTAGAGTGACTTTTTGGTATTTTTATGAAAACTTTCAGTTTTTTGATGAATAGTGAAAATACTAAATTTTAATTAAAAACAACTTTTTTAATCAAAATAATTTATAGTACTAAATTATACTATTGATTAGTTTTGAAGTATAATTAGATTATATTTTTACCATTTAATCTAACATAGTTCACTGGATGTAATTTCATATTTAAACTGTACATAAACAAGTGTCAATCTTTTGATATTTATTATTTCTTAAAAACACACTTTTTGTTTTGACAGTGGGAATTAATTTTAAATTAATTTCTGTCACTTCTATATTTTGAATTTGGAAAAATGGATTCCATATTTGGAATCAGTAGGTCCAAATTGTGTAAATATGTAACTTTTATTTTTAGACATTTTAAATATTTATTTCAGTAAATATTTTATTTACCATGAGTAAAGGGTAAATATAATAAATAAAGGTAATATATAGTATTATAATAATAATAAATTACCCTAACATGTATCCTAATCACATTGAATGATAAATATCCAACCATTGGCATCCTTGGGTCAAATTTGGGACCCCATGGAGCCACATGAGTGTGATAATGACATTTTATGTTAATTAATTTAAAGTTAAGACAAAAATGGCATAATTTTTTTTAGTAAATAAATTCTTACATGGAGTTATATAAGTTATCTTTTTGACTATAAATATTCTTTGGAAATCTAAAAATATTTCCTACATCATGGTATTTTTTTATATTTTTTAGACATCAAATAAATTAAATTATTTATGACATAATAATGATGCAATATTTACCTCATTAATAAATGATTTAAATAAATAAGATTATAAATATTAAAACCTTATCCAAAACCTGTCCAATTCTTATTGGATTATTTTATTTCAACCATGAGTCATATTAACTTTGATATTAACAAATAGTTAACCTTTTGAAATTGAATATGAGGTTATAATAAAATAATTGTTTCAAACTTTCTTAAAGAGCCCCTCATCTCCCTTATAAAAAGCCCTCACTTTCTTCCAATTTCTCACACTTCTCAAGCCTTTGGCTCATGCAACCCCTACCAAAATATCCTCCCAACATCCCTCACTTCATTCTAAAGGTCTTACTTTAATCCAAAAACCAACCTAAGGATCCCTTTTGATCAAATCAAAAGGAAGAATCTGAAGAAGAGGTAATGATTTCACCACCCACTTTTAAGTTCTTTTCTTCGTCCACTTCCTCTTTCTTTGTTGTTTCCATTATAAAATAATAACTCTAGTATCTTCTATATAATGTGATGTTATTATAAATATGGTATAACCATATTCATTATTCTATACATCCTATGAATGACATGTCACCATACGTGCGTACGTACGACTTACTGTCTCCACATCGTGGTGTAGTTGTTATTAAAACACACTATTATTTGGATGGGTATAATAATGATGTATAATTGATGTAAATAATAAATATAACATGTTAATGATTCTGTATATATGATATAACATCTATTTACATATGTTTTTAAATCAAAATAATGATATTGTCGCCCATGCGTACGTACGGATTACCATCTCCACGAACGCGATGAGATTCATTTCCCCATCGCAACCATTCAAAAATAATTTTCATTTGGTTATTAAAAAATAATTATTAAAGAACATAATATCATTCTCGATATGAATCAAATACATCATATCTATAAAAAGATACGACTTATGTATCAAAACATATAAAGGAAAACAAATCAGTTAACACCTGAAACAACGATACTACAGAAATATCATTATCAAAGCTATATTAGAAGATCATATATGATATCATATTAATGAATATAATTATTATATAATTTAATAACAATGATTTCACCATTATATAGGAGGTTAATGCAACAACCCGAAATTTTATGAGAATTATTCTTTTTAATTGATGTATTGTGTTGTATTCTACACCAAAGGGAGCTTGCACTACACACATCCCTGACTTGGCTTACATTACACGCAATCGCGGCCTTCTTTGATAGCGTGTGTAGTACGCAATACCGGGTTTTACTAAACAAAAATATATTATTATAATATTATCATGGACTAGACTTTATGAATAGTATTAACTACATTTTGAATTTTATAACATTATTATTCATCTGACACATTTTCTAGAATATGGTATGAGAACAAAATAATTTTTTCAGGTAAAATAAGCATTTTTCAAAAAATGCAGTTTTGCCGCCTTATGATGGTGCGCCCACTTTAAATCTAGTTTTTGAAATATTTATAATTTAAATTTGACAAAATAAAATTCTTATTTGGAATCAGGATATAAAAATTTACTTTGGATAAATTTTTCATATTATTCTGATAACTTTCATATTTTAATGAATAATAAAAACACGCTATATTTTAATTAAAAACAACTTTTTTCATCGCAATAATTTATATGGTTCAATTATAATATTTAATAGTTTCAAAGTATAAATAGAATATATTTTTACCAATTAATATAATTTATGTCATTACCATTAATGTTACATTGAATTCATAGGTAAAAACATTTCAATCTTTGGCAATGTTTTAGCTTTTAAAACCCGTTTTCTTAACAACAGGATTAATTTTAAATTAATTAATGAAACTTCTGTGTTTTGAATTTTGAAAAATTTATTCCATATTTTAATTCAGTGGGTCCAAATTAGGCTAATAGGTTACTTTTATTTTTTTGATATTATGAATAGTAACTACGGTAATTTTTATTTACTGCAGTTAAAGGTAAATCGGGTAATTAAGGGTAAAACTAAGATTATAAAAGTACCCTAACACCTGCCAAAATTCTATGGGATGAATAAAAGGCGACCCATATCACCTAAGGGTTGGAATAGATTCATTTTATGGACTTTTTACCATGAAAATAATTTAATTATTATTAAAACCAAAGAAAGTGACAACATGTCACTCTCTTAAATCTTATAAGTATAATAATTTTAATTTAGTGATAAACTCCATAAAACTTCGAACATGAATAGTCTCCAGAAAGCTAATAAAATTACCCACATCATGTAAATTTATTTAGATTATTTAGGGATAAAATAATTATCATTAAAGGTGACACAATAGTGATGTTGAAATTATTTTATTGATTGAAATATCAAATAAATGGTTTTAAAAATATTAAAATAAATATTGTATGAACTATTTAATATGCTCCATGAATTTTATAGATAAATATGACATGTTAAGAATCTATTAAATATTTTAGTTCGAACATATCTTCTATCTGGATTTTATTTAAATTCAAATTAATGAATAGTGTCAAAATTGACACTATTGTTATTTTATAAAAATAACATAATATAATTTTTTTTAAAAATCACAAAAATATTTAAAAATTATAAATTAAAATTTATATGGCCAAAAATGTCATATATTATCCAATTATGGACAATTCACAACACATAAGTAATTATTTATAACAATTTAAAATTTAGAATCTTATTACCACAAATAAAATTAAATAGATCAAATAAGGATAAATCAAGTTGATAAGGTTTAAAATAAATTTCCAACAAGTATAAATTTTATTGGTTGATGAGATTAAAACCCTATATCATCTAATCTTCAAATATGAGTCATTTTTGGAGGTTTTTAAGTGGGGTTTGATTTATTATAAATTATTATTTTTGAGGTTTCCAAAGGTGCCCCTCTCGTCCCTTATAAAAGGAAACCTCCTCCCTCTTCTCTTTACACAACCTTGAGCATTCAAGATCGGCCATACCCTGCCCATTTCTATTATCCACTTCCCTAGAAACATTCTGGAGGTTCTGGTCTCTTCAAAAGACCAACTCTAGTGCCTTAAGAGGAATCTTAAAATGGGTGCGTCGAAGAAGAGGTAACCTCTTTTACTGATTATTTCAAGTTTCTTTCTTCTTCAACTTCTTCTTCTTTATTTGTTTCATCATAAATTAATAACATAAGTATAAATAATATTCTGATATGTTATTATAAATATGAAACAACCCTATTTCACCGTCTATCCATCCTACAAAAAACGAAATCACCGCGCGTGCGTACGTACGGAATACCGTCTCCACGCCGTGGTGTAATCTGTTTTTCCACCACCACCTTACTTGTATGGGTATAATGGTGTAAATAATAACTATATATAGTTATAATAACATCATATTTATTCTATGATATTATATCATCCACTCCAATTCAATTCAATAATTATGGGAATGATATCATCGCTCGTGCGTACATACGGATTACCGTCTCCATGACGCGATGAGATTCATTCTCCATGTTAACCACTCAAAAATGATTATAAAGTATATATAATGAATAATAATGAAATATATGACATGATAAAGATACTGGATTTATGTATATATATATATGTCATCTACTTACTTCCATTCAAGTCAATAAGGAAAAGAAAACAGCGTTCATGCGTACGTACGGCCTACCGTGTCCATGAACGGTGTATTTCATTTCATTTATCTATCTATTATATATATATATATATACTGAATATATATGATATATAAATTATGATTTACATTCTAGAAGTAATTAAATCATGATATAAGTAATAATAATATCAAGAACAACAAGTCCAAACACGTACGATAAATAAAACGATTTTACCCAAAACGCTGCTTTAACATGGAATTTACAAAAGAACGGCTAATATAAAGTCATAAGTGAACCATATATGATATAATAACAATGAATATGATTTTTTAATAAGTCAGTGAAATTATTTAAATCATTATACAGGAGGTTCAGATACGTACGAAGCATATCGGACCTAAGGTAAGGGATAATTATTACAATCTCATTCTTATCCGTGATTGTTTATTCGTAAGTATTTACTGGGGTTATTGTTATCATCCATGTACATGTTTTCTAAAAGTGTTTTTATGTATTCTTAAAGTCATTTTACCCATTTTTGACTTTTACCACATGTTATGAAAGGAATATTTCTTTTTTTTACCATACGAGGAACTTTTTGACTTTTCCGACAAAAGTACGAGGAGAATATTTTTTTTAACTTATATGGATTGAACATATTTTTACAGTTTTATAAATCCTAATTTTCATGAAGCTTCCTCTACAATATTTCATAATTAATTTCAAAAAAATTCTTTTATTTTAAAATTGGATGACATTTTGTGAAAAGAAAATGATTTTGAAGAAGAAAGGATATTTTTCTCAAGAATTCATTGCAAGTGTTTTGTCAAAAATATTTTCCATATAAGATGAAATTATTTAGTATGATTATGTTTCAAGTATAATGTCTCTATTATTTACATGGTTTGATTCTTCTAATGATGAAATGATATCCCTTTTTTATATGGATTATGTTATGATGAGATGATGTTTATGAATCCCATTTTATTCTTTGGGTTATGATGAATGATTTATGTTTATTTTGTGGAACAAGCAAGAATGATTTCATTATGAGATGAGTGGGACCTTTATCTCCCACAAATGCATTGGGTAAATATTTATATCTCATGAGATAGACATGGATGGAATAACAAGTTAATCCTGTTTAGTGTTACAGGACTGGAACGAGGAGTGAACTCGATTCAGAAAGGGACTTTGTCCACTAAGATGGTCTTGGAAGCAATGCCTTGACTACTATGGAAATCATATCATGTGATTAATGGTTTTCCACAATTATATGTTTTATTCCCATGCTATTTTATCATGATTGATGATCTATTATGATCTATGCCTTACGTACTTCCATGTTTTATGTCATTGCTCAAGATTTTGATGTTTAAATATTATGTTCATGTTTTGAAGTTCAAATGTATATGGTTTGTTTTATTTTTCCATGATTACCCTTACTGAGCGTTTGAGCTCACCCTTTATATGTTTTCTTTTCCCCGGGATATAAAGAAAGGTTTTTGGTAAGAAAAAAAGGGAAGATCTTTATGGGAGATATTGAAGATATTTCACTAAGATTATCAGATTATATTCCAAGTTTCCAAAGACACTAAACTATTACGGTCCTTTGGTGTCTGTTTTTGTTATGTTTTAGATATTCCGAAAAAGTAATGTAATGTCTATGTACGTCAAGGTTTGGGTCTCTACAGTTGGTATCAGAGGAAAGGTTTAGTTAACCTTTGGAAACTATGATGCGAAAAATTTAGTGAGATCCCTAGAGATATTTATAAGGTATGTCTAGGGATGTCCCTAAGGTTAATTATAAGTATAGGTTATAGTCCTAGAATTTCAGTAAAAATCTTAGAATTAACCCTAAGATGTTATATATTGAAGGTACTCCCCCTTTATTATGATTTTTTCCCCAACATGATTTTTGCCTCTCACACTATTCTTTTTGGGTTTTAGACGATGGCTAGAACCCGAAGGAACCGTGTTGATCAATGTAATGGACAATGAAATGATTGTCCTCCTAAACAAACCAATGTTATGGGAGATGGAGTGAAAAATCTTATTTCTATACTTACAAAATCTATGAATCATTCTGGACTTCCAAATGAGAATAGAAGGGAACAATATTCTATTGAGTCCTTCATGAGGCAACATCACCTTCTTTCAATGGGTCTTCTGATCCACTTGTTGTTGAACAATGGATCAGTACCATTGAAAATATATTTTCCACACTTCGCTGTTCAGAACATGAAAAATTCATTCTGACTATTTACTGTTTAGAAGGTGAAGCAGATCAATAGTCGACTCTAATTAAGAATACGAGGCCCTGAGATGAAATTGAATCCATGGAATGGGATGAGTTCAAGAACTTATTTTTCAATAAGTACTTCCCTCTTATTCTTTGAAAAAAGAAGGAAAAGGAGTTCCTTAAGCTTAAGCAAAAGGATGATGAATCTATTGGTATATACGAAGTGAATTTTACAAGGCTTACAAGGTATGCATCTGGTTTTATCATCCAACCTGAAAGTAAAGTTGATCGATTATTCAGTGGATTAAAACCAAGTCTTTAAAGGGAATTAACTATAAGAGACTTCAGTAGCTATGAAGAAATTGTGCATTGTGCTATCAAGGTAGAAATGAAAGTTGGTGTTATATATCCATCTCATGGTTTTGACAAGAAACAAAAGATGGAGTTCAAGGAGAAATCTCAGAATAATGGTGAAAAGAATATGAATGTTTCCCTATGATAAAAGTGTGGAAAGAAGCATGGTGGAGATTGTCTTAAAGGGACTAGAAAATGTTTTAAGCGTAGAAAAGAAGGTCATCGAGCAGTTGAGTGTCGAAGTAATGGAAAAAGGATTGCTAATGATGTGAATAAAGAAAGGACTGCAGAGAACGCACCACCAACACTTCAATACTTCAAGTGCAAGGAAATGGGGAATTATGCTAATCAATGCCCTAATCCAAGGGTTAATGATGATCAACGTGAGCAACCTCTTAAGGAAAAGGATAAAGGGAAGTCACATGCGATCAATATTTGTGATGTTGAATATGAAAATGATGTTGTTTAATGATTAAGTGTTTATGTAACACCCGATACTTTTATGTTATATAAATCATCAAAGTAATCTTTTTATAAACAACACTTTCTTGGCTTGCTTTACACGAAATCGCGACCTTCCTCGATAGCTTGCGTCGTATGCAATACCGAGTTTCACTAAACAACGATATGCTATTAAAATATTATTAAAACTAGCCGTTATGAATAGTAATAACCACTTTTTGAAATTTTATAAATTTTATTTTTCAAAATGGACTTCATTTTTGGATTCGGAATATCGAAATTAGCCTAGGGTGAAATTTTGGTATTTTTCTGAAAACTTTCAATTTTTGATGAATAGTGAAACCACTAAGTGGTAGTTAAAAAACTGATTTTTTCATAAAACTCAATTTTACCGCTTCTGTGAGTGGAATTTCGAAAATCCGAGAGACACGGTTAATATCAAGGACTAAAATGTGGTTCAATGAGATGAAAATAATTTTTGGTGAATATTAACTTTTTACTTTTTTTTACCACGGTTAAAAGTAAATAGGGTAATTAAGGGTAAAGATGATATTATTATTACCCTAACACATGTCCTAATTCTATTGGATAAGTGTAATTCGACAAAAAACAAAATTAGGAATAAAATATGACCATTTAGGCCCACTTGGATTAGATTAGGGCATTTATTATTAATTTATTTAAAGAAGGGTTAAAATAGTTAAAATCAAAGTTTAATAAGTAAATAATTTTTAATATGGGGTTATACATAAGATAAATTCGACTATAAATATTCATTAGAAAGCTAAAAAGATTTCATACATAATGGTATTTTATTTGTAATTTTCAGACATTAAAAAATTTAATTTAGTTATGAAACAAAGATGATGAAGTAATTATCTTATTAATGAAATATTGACATAATTAATGTTATAAACATCAAAATAAATGTAATTTGAGACTTTTTATGAATTAAACTAATTTTCTAGGTTAATATGACATGTTATTATTGATTTAATTAACTTGGTTCGAACTAATAATTCTGTTATTATTTTCACAAAAATCAATTACTAAATAGTGTCAAAATTGACATAAAATAGTTTTTAAGACAAATATTATATTAGTAATTGTTATTTTATTCCTAAAAATATAAGGTTCGGAAAAATGACTTATATAAGGTTATATATATTAATAATAAACAACTTGGGGTTCGTTTGGCTTCTTATAGTAAGTTTATTAACCATATAGTATAAGAACACAAGAAGACACGGTAAAAGTAAACTTATTTAACTTAATGTTAAATCTAAATGATAAGGTTAAAATAGGAACCTAAACTTGTCTAAATTCTATTGGATGAGAGGATTTATACCCATCCCCACCTTATCTTTGAAATATATCAATTTGGAGCTATTTAAAACCGAACTTGACTTTATAATAAAATAATATTTTTAGTTTTCCCAAAGGTGCCCCTCTCCTCCCTTATAAAAGGGCACCTCCTCCCCCTCTTCCTCACACCACTTTGAGCCTTAAAGCTCAGACAAAACCTGCCAATTCCTACTCTCCACTTCCCTAGAGACATCCTACAGGTCCTGGTCTTCTTCAAAGACCAATTTTAGTGCCCTAAAAGAAGGTCTCAAAGAAACACTTCAAAGAAGAGGTAATGTCCGTTACCGATTCTTTCATCTTTATTTCTTCTTCCAATTCTTCTTCTTTAGTTGTTTCATTATGAATTAATAACATCAGTATAACTCATATACTGATATGTTATTATAATTATGAAACAAACCTATTTAACCATCTATCCATCCTACAGAAAAAGAAATCACCGCGCGTGCGTACGTACGGAATATCGTCTCCACGCCGTGGTGTAATCTATTTTCCACCACCACCTTACTTGGATGGGTATAATGGTGTAAATAATGACTATATATGACTATTATAAAGTGATAATGATTCTGAAATAGTATACATACACTCCAATACAATTCCACGATCATAGGAACGATGTCATCACTCGTGCGTACGTACGGAATACCGTCTCCACGATGTGATGCGATTCGTTCTACATGATCTTCATTTCATAAAGATTATATAAATGAATTGAATAAATGAATATGATATATATTACACTAATACCATTCTGTAAATGAGGTATCTATAACCTAAATATAAGAATAAGAATTTATTCGACAAAACACGCATAAGAACAAAAAGTTATAAACACCCGAATAACAAGTAGCAATGAAATATTACTACTAAGAAGCTAAGAAAATGACCATATATGATATCATAAAAATAAGTATGATTCTGTAATAAGTCAATAACATTATTTAAATCATTATACAGGAGGTTCAGACACTTACGAAGCAAAACGAACCTAAGGTAAGAGAAAATATCACAATCTCATTTTATCCGAGATTGTTTATACTTTGGTATTTAATGGGGTGTATTTTATCATCCACATCCATGTTTCCTCAATATGTAATATTGTTTCCATCCACATACAATTTTTTAAATCCAATTTTACCCTTCGGTGAGTTTTTAGTAAAAGATATGAAAGGAATCTTTTGTTGTTTTTTCGTACGAGGTACTTTTTGACTTTTTCGACAAAAGTACGAGAAGAATGTTTTTTTAACTTATACGACATGAATGGATTTTTAAAACATTATTTCCAAGAAGCTTAATTTAAAAGTTTTCAAGTTTATTTTTAATCAACTTCTTTTAGAATTGTATGACATGTTAAGAAAGGAAAAGTGTTTTTGAAGTTGAAAGGATATTTTTCTCAAGAATGGAGTTCAAGTGTTTTATCAAAATTATTTTCCATCTAAGATAATATAGGGTTCTGTTTCTATACCTATTACTACATTGACTTGATTATGTTGTGATGGGATTATTTTTATGAATCCCTTTATCTTATATGAATTGTTTTATGATGTCACGATGTTTAAGATTCCCATTTTTATTTCATGGGTTATGCTATGATGTATGGTTTATGATTTGGTGGCACACATAAGAATGGTATCATTATGAGATGGGTGGGACCTATATCTCCCTCCAATGCATTGGTTAAAGATTTTATATCTCATGAGATAGACATGGCTGGAACGGTAGGTTATACCGGTTTAGTGAAACAGGACTGAAACGAGGAGTGAACTCGGTTTAGAAATGGACTTTATCCACTAAGATAGTCTTGGCAATGAGCCTTGACTAATAAGAAATGATTTTCTATGATTATGTGTGTATGCCACAAAGTTTCATGTTTTAATTTATGATTATTGTGATTACATTTCACTTCCATGATTTATCCCATGTTATGAAATTATGATCTCTTTTGCAGGTTAAGATTTCCAAAAGTTATGTGCTTATGTATATGATGTGATTGATATTTCTTTTGTTTACCCTTACTGAGCATTTGAGCTCACCCTTTTTTATGTTTTCTTTCCCCAGGTCAGGAAGAAGGTTATTAAGTAAGATATGCCAAAAGAGACTATAGATATGATGAAATAAATGGGAGACAGTGTAGGCGCTTTATGAACCAGTTGTTTATGTTTCCCAGTTTCTAAAGACACTATACCTATACGGTCCTTTCATGGTTTTGTTATATGTTGTAATAAGTATGCTTCAATTTTGAAGTATTAACAATGTATGTAAAGTATGGGTCGTTATAGTTTATGTAATGGGATTTCAAAAATAGTATCATGGAATCTCATTTATGGTATCGTGGAATTTTGGAATATCTATGTATTGGTTTTCAATAATTATATTGTACTAGTAACTATGAAAAGTGATTGAAATATTTTTGGAAAGAAGATGATATGTGAATAATGAAGGGATAAAGAAAAAATGAAATGATCTCATGACTGATATAAGGACAAAGTTATATCATGGTTTGAGTATATAGAAATTTTGGGATTTTGGTATGTGGAAAGTGTTAAATTTTGACAGCATTCATGTTTTCACTATGGTTCAATGAATATTATTTTTTTCAAGAGAATACATGATTAAGGTATTCACATGTTTGTAATTTGACCAACAAGATATATCGTATGATATATGGGGGATAAATGATGGCATTCACATGCTCGGAAGATGACATTTCTAGTAATTTTTTTCTTTATACTATGAGCTTGGACATAAGTATTTTGGATAAGCCTAAAGATTGGAATGGATTATGTTGGACATAAGTTAGTATTGTTTAAGGCTAGAAATTTTTTCAATATTATTGATGGAATGTTATAATAATGTAGTTTTAGAAGAAGGACAACCCATAGGACGAGCGACAACCCGTCGCGTCGGACAAGGCTGTGGGAATCAAACCCACAACCAAAGTGCGACAGACCTTTATCGCCTACCACTGGCCTACAGGAAGTCCCTGGTTAGTAGAAACTAGTTTTATTATATTAAGCAGTATGATATATGAAGTATAAGTCCATTTTAGGAACCATATATGATTAATCTCACTATAGATGGACTTATGTATATTTGATAACTTTTTCTAACCTTTTGTTTGAGACGGATAGAATGACCCATCATTCTATCACATGATCTGCTAACACTTCATGAATGACAAATTCAACTTCATTTCTTTAAGAGATGAAGTGGAAATTGTACAAGGAATGACCAACGGTGAGATTGTACCAAAATCAAGAAAGTATTTCTTCTAATTCCAATTTCTTCAACTTTAGGGAAATGATCTTGAAAACTAAAAATGTTGTCCTAGTGCCCTTATATCTGATGAATTATATGGTACCTTAGATCATCAAAAATTTATGGATTTATGATTTTTGTCTTTTTCATAGCCATGTCCTCTACCACTCTTCATCAGAAGTTGATGGTTATATTTCTCTTCTATATCCATATTTTTACCTATGTTCTCTTATGTGGAAACCCAGTAATGAGTTAATTTGGGTAACCATTATGTTTCTTACTTTAATTTTTAAAATTAAGTTTTAGTATTCCTTTTTATGATGTGGGTTTCTATGAAAGAAACTTTCAAGTAGTAAACCATTTATAACCCTGACGAATTTCGAGGGTGAAATTCATTTTAAGGGGGGTAGAATGTAACAACCTGAGATTTTATGGGAATTATTCTTTTTAATTGATGTATTGTGTTGTACGCTACACCAAAAGAATCTTTCACTACACGCATCCCTGACTTGTCTTGCATTACACGCAATCGCGACCTTCCTTGATAGCGTGTGTAGTACGCAATACCGGGTTTCACTAAACAAAGATATATTATTATAATATTATTATGGACTATCCATTATGAATATTATTAACTACATTTTGAATTTTATAACATTATTATTCATCTTAAACATTTTCTAGAACATGGTATGAGAACAAAATAAATTTTTCAGGTAAAATAAGTATTTTTCAAAAAATGCAGTTTTGCTGCCTTTTGATGGCACACCCACTTTAAATCTAGTTTTTGACATGTTTATAAGTTAAATTTGACAAAATAAAATCCTTATTTGGAATCATGATATAAAAATTTACTTTGGATAAATTTTTCATATTATTCTGAAAACTTTCATATTTTAATGAATGGTAAAAACATGCTATATTTTAATTAAAAACAACTTTTTTCATCGCAATAATTTATATGGTTAAATTATAATATTTAATGGTTTCAAATAAAAAATAGAATATATTTTTACCATTTAATATAATGTATGTCATTACCATTAATTTTACATTGAATTCATAGGTAAAAACATTTCAATCTTTGGAAATGTTTTTGCTTTTAAAACCCATTTTCTTAACAACATGATTAATATTAAATTAATTACTACAACTTCTATGTTTTGAACTTTGGAAAATGGATTCCATATTTGAATTCAGTGGGTTTAAATTAGGCTAATAGGTTACTTTTATTTTTTTTGATATTATGAATAGTAACTACGGTAATTTTTATTTACTACAGTTAAAGGTAAATCAGGTAATTAAGGGTAAAAATAAGATTATAAAATTATCCTGACACCTGACAAAATTCTATTGGATGAATAAAAGTCGACCCATATCACCTAAGGGTCGGAATAGATTCATTTTATGGAATTTTGACCATGAAAATAATTTAATTATTATTAAAACCAAAGAAAGTGACAACATGTCACTCTATTAAATCTTATAAGTATAATAATTTTAATTTAGTGATAAACTTCATAAAAATTCTAACATGAATAGTCTATATAAATCTAATAAAATTATCTACATCATGTGAATTTATTTAGAATTTTTAGGGATTAAATAATTATCATTAAAGGTGACATAATAGTGATGCTGCAATTATTTTATTGATTGAAATATCAAATAAATGGTTTTACAAATATTAAAATAAATATTGTATGAACTATTTAATATGATCCACGAATTTTATAGATAAATATTACATGCTAAGAATCTATTAAATATTTTATTTTGAACATATCTTCTCTGTGGATTTTATTTAAATTCAAATAAATGAATAATGTCAAATTTGACACTATTGTTATTTTATAAAAATAACATAATATAAAATTGTTTAAAAATCACAAAAATATTTAATAATTATAAATTAAAATTTATATGGTCGAAAATGTCATATATTATCCAATTATGGACAATTCACAACATATAAGTAATTATTTATAACAATTTAAAATTTAGAATCTTATTACCACAAATAAAATTAAATAGATTAAATAAGGATAAATCAATTTGATAAGGTTTAAAATAAAATTTCAACATGTCTAAATTTTATTTTTTGATGATATTACAATCCTATATCATATAATCTTCTAATATGAGTCATTTTTGGAGGTTTTTAAGTGGGGTTTGATTTATTATAAATTAGTATTTTTGAGGTTTCCAAAGGTGCCCCTCTCCTCCCTTATAAAAGGGAACCTCCTCCCTATTCTATTTACACAACCTTGAGACTTCAAGCTAATCCAAACCATTCCAATTTCTCTTCTCCACTTACCTAGAAACATTCTGGAGGTTCTGGTCTCCTCAAAAGACCAACTGTAGTGCCTTAAGAGGAAGCTTAAAAGGGGTGCGTCGAAGAAGAGGTAACCTCTTCTACCGATTCTTTCAAGTTTTTTTCTTCTTCAACTTCTTCTTATTTATTTGTTTCATCATAAATTAATAACATTAGTATCAATAATATACTGATATGTTATTATAAATAATAAACAACCCTATTTCACCTTCTATCCATCTGACGAAAAATGCAATCACCGCGCGTGCGTACATATATAATATCGTCTCCACGCCGTGGTGTAATCTGTTTTTACACCACCACCTTACTTGGATGGGTATAATGGTGTAAAGAATAACTATATATAGTTATTATAACATAATACTTATTCTAATATATTATATCATCCAATCCAATTCAATTCAATAATTATGGGAATGATATCATCGCTCGTGCGTACGTACAGATTACCATCTCCACGAAACGATGAGATTCATTCTCCATGTTAACCACTCAAGAATGATTATAAAGTATATATAATGAATAATAATGAAATATATGAAATGATAAATCTACTGGATTTATTTATATATATATATTTCATCTACTTAATTCCATTCAAGTCAATAAGGAAAACAAACAGCGTTCATGCGTACGTACGGCCTACCGTCTCCATAAACAGTGTATTTCATTTCATTTATCTATCTATTATATATATATATACTGAATATATATGACATATAAATCATGATTTACATTCTGGAAGTAATTAAATCATGATATAAGTAATAATAATATCAAGAACAACAAGTACAAACACGTACGATAAATAAAACGATTTTACCCAAAATGCTGATTTAATATGAAATTTACAAAAGAACGGATAATATAAAGTCATAAGTGAACCATATATGATATCATAACAATTAATATGATTCTGTAATAAGTCAATGACATTATTTAAATCTTTATACATGAGTTTCAGATACGTACGAAGCATATCAGACCTAAGGTAAGGGACAATTATTCCAATCTCATTCTTATCCGAGATTGTTTATTCATAAGTATTTACTGGGGTTATTATTATAATCCATGTACATGTTTTATAAAAGTATTTTTATGTATGCTTAAAGTCATTTTTACCCATTTTTGACTTTTACCACATGTTATGAAAGGAATATTTCTTTGGTTTACCATACGGAGAACTTTTTGACTTTTCCGACAAAAGTACGAGGAGAATATTTTTTTAACTTATATGGCATGAATGGATTTTTACAGTTTTATAAAGCCTTATTTTCATGAAGATTTCTCTACAAGATTTCATGATTATTTTCTACAAAATCCTTTTGTTTTAAAATTGGATGGCATTTTGTGAAAAGAAAATGATTTTGAAGAAGAAATGATATTTTCCTCAATAATTCATTGCAAGTGTTTTGTCAAAAATATTTTCCATCTAAGATGACATTATTTAGTATGATTATGTTTCAAGTATAATGTCTCTATTATTTACATGGTTTGATTCTTCTAATGATGAAATGATATCCATTTTTTTATATGGATTATGTAATGATGGGATGATGTTTATGAAACCCATCTTATTCTTTGGGTTATGATGAATGATTTATGTTTATTTTGTGGCACAAGAAAGAATGATTTAATTATGAGATGGGTGAGAACTATATCTCCCTCCAATGCATCAGGTAAATATTTATATCTCATGAGATATGTTTCGGTGCGGATGTGCGTCGGGTTACGCTGTTCCGCCAGGACGCGTTCGCGCGTGCACCCGTCAACCCGAGGGGATAGGCGCGCGGCTTGTGGTCCCGCAGTCCCGCTTTCCAAGGGCGGGCGGCATTCGTCCCTTATTCAGGGGCGTCTGCTCCTTGATCGAAACCGGGATGATGGGATGTCGGCTCCTCCTTCCTTGGACGTCTCCTCGGAACTCGTCGCCTAATCCGGGTCTCCCTCATAGATTTAAGAATGTTCGTGAATCTCGTTCCCAGCGCCATATCTTCATGGACACCGGTTAATTACGCTGCTTCCGCCCGGACGCTCCAAGGAGTCTGGTTGGGGCAGCAACCTACGGTGAGAAGGTCAGGTGGCTCTGGGTGCTGGGGGCCTGTCGTAACACTGCGGCTCTGCACGTCTGTCTTCCGTCCCTAATAGGGCTTCTCGAAGGCATGATGGCCTGAGGCATCCCGTACTGGGTGCGGGGAACTGTGTCACCTGAGGTTTTCCTCAGCTTCCCATGTTTAACACGGGGTATGCCGCGAGTTTAACGTCCAGCGGGGACGGCATCGGACCGATCAACACGAAAAGTGGATCAGATGGCAGAACCCCTTTGCGGGGAACCTCCGACGCTGGGGCCAGTGCATGGGCGGCTTCCCAAGTAACGTGGAGTGGAGTGAGGTGGCATGACCCCACCGGGATGTGGCGGCCCGGGTAAGGATCAGGATGGATGATGGAGTGAAGAGCTTGGACCCCGTAGGGGCTTCCTACGTACCGCGCGTTAGCACGGATCAAAGTCAACGTAGTTCGGGTATACAGTTTAACGTCATGCTGGACGTCGGCAAGCCGACTCACGAAGAGGTCGAGGCCGCCGGGCGGAGGATTGAACCGAACCACCTCGCACAGAGGGGGATGGAATGGCCGGGTGGATCACAGTTTCACGTCATGCTGGACGATAAATGGAGAAATGGAAAAAGGAGCTGTGGGGAGGCACAGTGGAGATACACACGGGCAGTCTCCCACAGGGGCGGATTCATAGGTGAATCGACGCAAGCGTGAACCCCGGAGGGGTCCACTGATGGACGAACCGACGTAAATACGACCGGGACGACCAGGTGGTGGGCTTGAACCTCAGGGAGGCTTCCTACGTACCCTGTTTAGAAGACAGGGATCAAAGTCCACGTAGTTCGTTCTGTCAGGACTTACGCACTTGGGGCAGCCCGGATGCGGCGAAACTCAGTTGGAAGGGACTTGGACCGAAAGTAGGAGACACCTCGATCCCAATCACACCCTCTACTGGCTTCGGCAGTGGGGAAGCGCAATGGAGATACACATGTGCAGCCCCCCACTAGAAACTAGGGGTTTGTAATACCCTGCCCCCGTAGGGAAAAGCCACTCCCATTAAATCGTCCCAAAAGAGGGACAATCCCGACATCCCTGCAGAGACTAGCGGGTGGGGGCCACATCCAAACCGGGGGAGACCCTACGTGCGGGGCACGGGATCGGATGATGCGGTCGGTTTAACGTCTTGCCGGATGAAGTACAGTTTAACGTCGTGTGTTGAGGACGAAGCGGACGGTTTAACGTCTTGCCGGACGAAGTACAGTTTAACGTCGTGTGTTGAGGACGAAGCGGACGGTTTAACGTCTTGCCGGACGAAGTACAGTTTAACGTCGTGTGTTGAGGACGAATGTGCAGTTTAACGTCATGCAGGACGAATGCTGTACAGTTTAACGTCTTGTAGCTTGGACGAATATGCAGTTTAACGTCATGCTGGACGTTGGTTGCCGCCGATGGGTCCGTGTCACTTCGCGCGAGCCTGGAGGGCCGCACGGGAAGACAACGCACGGTGCGGGCACCCAGGATGAAGATCATCGGGCGCCACGCAGGCGGGTACCCTAAGGGGGTCAAGGGGGGCGACCCTGGTGGATTGCGCGCAAAAGAGGAGCTTTGCACGCAATACCGCGGGTCGGCGCGCAAAATGGCGGGCTGGCGTGTAATTGGGCCAGCGCTTCACGCGCGGATGATTGAGATTGCGCGCACCGGGCTTCGGGTAGCGCGCGGGGGCAACGGCTCATTCTCTAATGAATGGCCACTTTGAAAATGGGGGGTGCGCGCAATCGGGTCGGATTGCGCGCACCCGGGGGCAATTGCGCGCACGAGGCTTCTTTTGCGCGCAAAGGCCTTCGGGTTAAAGTTTATTCAAAGGAAAGGAGCCAAGGGGATTGCGCGCGAAGGCGAACCCCAAGGCTCTATTGCGCGAAAGAAAGGAGGTTACCTGAAGATCGGCATTGCGCGCGGAATGGGTTGGATTGCGCGAACGAGCGACGCTTCGGATTCTGGCAACCTTCAAAACGTCGGGGGTCGCCTTATATTTATAGGCAACCCTGGGCGCGGAATCCGGTCGCGGGCGCGGAATTCCCTTCGCGGGCGCGGAATCAGGACCCGGCGCGCAAGGGAGCCGCGCAGGCCACGGGCGCGCAAAATAGCGCGCCGGCCCAGCGCATTGCGCGCATCCCGGGAGGATTGCGCGCCGCGGCTCAACTTTGCGCGCAGACCTCTGAAATTTCGCGCAAGTCCTCCGGGCCC
Source organism: Viscum album (assembly GCA_963277665.1). Taxonomy (NCBI): domain Eukaryota; kingdom Viridiplantae; phylum Streptophyta; class Magnoliopsida; order Santalales; family Viscaceae; genus Viscum; species Viscum album. The sequence goes on from OY728123.1 coordinate 1,209,651,348, forward strand.
TCCGGAACGTGCCTCTGACTCCAAATATCACTTCGCTTTCCGCATCCGGAGCTTCGTTTGGGAACAATGGACTTTTCCGGAGTCTACAAAAGCCCCCCCTCGGAATTTGATCGGCGAGAGGTCGCAACGATCGGGTTCCGAGGGAGACGCTGGAATGCCGAAGTCCTGGGCTGCGCGGGACTTAGGCGCGCAAAAAGGGGCGCCGGGCGCGCAATTCGCCGCCGCGGTCGCGCAATCGAGCGTTCCGCGTGGTGCGGAATCCCGGCCTCGTCTATAAATAGGGGTCCGGGGTTCCGCGTTCCGTACACAGGCCTTCCGCGCGATAAGCTTCAACGCTCTCGTGCGCAAAATCGCCTTCTCCGGTCGCGAAATTCGCCCGATCGGCGCGCAAAACCATCCGGATTTCGCCTGTTTTTGCGCGAAAACCCGGAACTTTGCGCGACGTTCTTCCCAATTGCGCGCCGTCCACTTGGATTGCGCGCCAACCTTCAAACTTCTCTACCAGCCTCGTCCGATCCCGCATGCTTCATCCCTTAACCCGCACGACTCCCGAAACTTCTGAGATGGCCGCGCACAGAGGAAATGAGGGGGATGCCGCCACTCGCAGAGCAGAGATGGCGGCGAACGAGGAGGTTTACGGAGCCAAGGAGATTGTTTCCAACAATCAATCCCTGTTCGACTTACTGACGCCGGCCCAGAAGACATATCCACTGTCGGACAACCTGCCGCTCTGGAACTTCGGCATCCTAGATGAGGTTCCGGTGCCAGGGTTCGAGGTTGATGCGCCACGGACCTGGGTGACTCGGGAGGACGAGCTTCCCCGCTATAACATCACCAACAATGGGCATCCTGCCAGGGAGACCAGGCACTTGGACGTCTATGTCCTGAACCCGAGGACGCGAACCATTGACGGGGGTGAGCCTATTACGGAGAATTCTCCAGCCCTCTACTCGAGCACATATCGCCAGAGTGTCACTGACGACACCAAGGGCTGGCTGAAGGACTGGAACTTGCGGTCTGGGGGAAACTTCACCAGTGAGTGGGCCTGGGCGTTCTAGGTACGCCACACGTGCGATCACTTCGCAGAGGAGCTGCGGTACATCGGCCTGTTTGAGGCGGTGTGGACGTCGCAGTTCCACTTCTACCAGCAGTCCGAGCTCGGGCCGGAGCTGTTCACCCGCTGGTCTCCGGATACCAACACCTTCCATCTTCACCATGGGGAGGTCGGCATCGGTCTCTGGGACATCCACTGCATCGGAGGTATCCCGCTGGAGGGCTACCAATACGACGAGTTCCTGCCCCCGAAGAACATCTGGGAAGACAGGTCACGGACTCCCATTCTGACATGGCATCTACTTGACCTGGCTACGCAGAGGCTTGGGATCAAGGACTTCCAGAAGGACATAGCCTACAAGGAGTGGTTCGGCCAGTTCTTGGAGTATGACCCAGCGGTCAAGATGCCAGGCAGGGGGAAGCGGTGCCCGACCGCAGCTCAGAGGAGCCGGAACGGGTCGTACTGGCGGGTCCTGGAGATGGGCGACTACCGCTCATGGGGGTACCGCGTCATCGAGGCCCGGGACCCAAATGTCCGGTACGCGGCGTTCCTGGCCGCCTTTCTGAGTGGGTGGCTCCTGCCAGTGCGGGACGCGAGAATGGGCGTTCGCCCGGCGACACTGGCGATGGCGGGCGCTATGGCCGACAACAAAAGATACAACCTCGGGGTCCCAGTGCTGGCGAGGCTGTATGCCATCCTGGGACGTATCTCACGAGGGGGGTCGCCACGAAGGATCTGTGGGCCCTTTCAGTTCTTCCATGGCTGGGTGGCTGCTCACCTCGGTGGGTACACGTTTCCGAACGCCATCATTCCTCCGGGCAACGGCCTGCGACCCTCCCTGCTGAACATCGCGGGGGTCGCTCCGATGACCCTAAGTGAGGAGGGCGTGAGGATCTGGATTGGCAATCATGCCAACTTCAACTTCAGTCCGTTCCCCACTCCCGTCGGCCAGATGATCGACAATGGGCAGGGTCCGCTGGAGCAGCATGAATACTTCCTGAACATGCGGGGCGGGGTGCTCGTGGCTCGGATCGACGGGAAGGTGATCTGCGAGCCTTACGTGCCAACCCGGTTCGCCAGGCAGTTCGGGTGCCTTCAGCGGATGCCGAAGAGGGTATTCACTGCTGTCCGGGAGGAGACGAACCCTTGCGTCCTTCGCCAGATGTGGCTGATGTTTGCCGCTTTCGGCTCTGGCGACGTCATCACTCTCCCTCCTACCGGGGTTGACGCAGGCTTGGCAACCGAGTACGCCAAACACTGGGCCATTGCGTACCCCGAGGGGCTTCTGCGGAAGCCAGTTCGGCGGCTCGAGGTTACCCGTGCGGAGACCGGGCGTCAAGGAAGGAGGCGAGGCGCCGCCACACGGGGGAGAACGGAGGCGCGCCAAGCAGCGGAGCCGGCGCGGGCAGGGACTTCGGCGGCGGGCACATCGCGAGCTGCCGCCACGACCTCAGCGCCCAGAGAGGGGGCACGTGCGGTGGTCGACGAGCGGCCCGGGAAGCAGGTGAGACGTCTGCTCGAACCTTCCCATGATGCGGTCTTCCCGGCGCTGTGGTCAGCCTGGATGACCCTGCGGCAGTCACTGGGGACCGACGCCATCTGGCGAAAGATACTCAGAGAAGGAATCTATCTGCCAGAGGTCGGGCTCCTCCAGATCGCCGACAGAGTGGACTTCAACCGGCAGTATGCATATCTGACGGCCATGGACGATTACGCGCGCCAACGTGGTCAGCGTGCGGAGCCATCCCTTCTGGTGAAGGTGATGCTCGGTCTAGAGCCCGCTCCAGAACAGATGCCGCCGGAAGAAGATGAAAGCGGCAGTGACTCCGAAGAAGAGGAGGAAATGGGGGAGGATGAAGGCTCCGAGGGAAGATCCCGTCAGGGGAGCCCACGGGAGAGCGGCGAGGTGGCCGGCTCTGATAACGTTGATGTCACTGAGCTCCTCGAGGTCCGCTTCTATCCCTACTCAATCTGCTTCATCCATTCTCTTATGCAGCTTCTAACCCATTTCTCCATCTTTCTCAGGAGCACACGGATGTTGGTCAGGCGTCCTCAGCGGGAGTAGGAGAGGCGCCAGTAGGACAAGGCGGGGGCCAGGCACCTATTATCGAGTTGACAAGCGCGAAAGGGTCCCCTGCTGCAACTGTTCCTGCGGTGGCCGGGATAGCGGAAGGTGACGCTCTGAACTCCCGTAAATCTCCCTACTTTACTACTGGTGCTTGCCGTTGACGATCCGTGACTAACCATGGCATGCCCTGCGCAGTGATCTCAACACTGGAGGCTCGTCGGGTTGCCGAACCCGGGCCATCCACGAGTGGACCGGTGGCAGACATGCCGCCTGCTCCGGAACAGACTTCCCAAACCGAGCCGGCCCCACCAACTGCTGATCAGGGGGCTGCGGACGCCGGCGGTGCTGACATCAGAGAGAGGTTGGGGGCTGACGGGGGTGTCAGCGCCGCTGGGGAGAGAGAAGAAGGTCGCCCGGATGTTGGGGAACCTATCCCTCGTGAGGACCTCCCAGGGGCGGACCCTGCAGCAGACCTGCTGGCTGCCTTTCCTGCCTACCGGCCCGCCGACCCCGAGGAGATGGATGACTCAGACGCGGAGGCGGTCGAGGAGAGCCGGATAACGCGCCGTAGGGGGTGGAAGTGCATCCAGCGCTTCCTCAAGCGAGACCCGTCGGAGTGGCTGGGGCGCATGGGATCACTTCAAACCTGGCTGCGCTTCCTGTGTGCCGGGGGAGCTGATGCTCAACGCATCCATCTGACGGTCCGGGATTTCATGGCCGAAAAGATGCGCGAGAGCTGCCGGCGTGCCGACGTCACACAAAGTCGGGACATGTTGGAGAGCACGCGGGCGCTCCTCGCGGCGGAGCAGGAAGTCCGGCGCCTCGAAGGGCAGGTGGCAGAGAAGGAGGCCTTCGTCGCAACGTGTACCGAGCTTGTGGAGCAACTAGCAGCCCAGCTGGTTGACGCCCAGGTACAGCTGACGGAGGCGGGCCAACAGATGGTCACAATTCAGGTCGAGCGGGAGCGTGCACAGGCCAGAATCGACGAACTACGTGCTGCGACCGCCGACGAAGAGAGGGCATGCAGAGAGTGAGAAGCAGCTCTGGAGGCCACCAGCCAAAGGGTAGCGGCGTTAGAAAGACTCATCCAGCACGCTAATCCCTAAGGGCTTTGTTTTGCCATTCCCAAAACATTTGCTTCCGCTACTTTGATCCATTTGTATGAATCAATACATTTATCTGCATCTTTTGGCTTAACATGCTCAACCACAATTCGTTGTCTTGCGGGAGTGTTAACCAAGCATCAGGCATCCATAATTGGGCTTGGATTTCTGGAGAAAAGAGGGAGGTCATTCCTAGGAAAGGAGACCTCAGACCTAATCAATGTATCATCCCCCCAACTTGTTCCAACACACGAGCGGGACAACGCTAGGGGCATTGAGATTTTATCCGAACATAGGGAAATGAGAAAGGGTGAATCGCGTGTCCCGAATCCAGACATCCACAACGGTCGGCCTTCCAGGAAATGCCCAAGACGGTAGGCGGACAGTGGATCGACCATAACAACTGCAATAGACGGACCGAAAAAGGTCATCATTCATATTGCAGGAGGCGGACCACATGTCATCATGAATACCGCTTTGGGGTTCCTTCAGACACAAGGGTGGAAATCCAGATCAACAGGGCATGCGAAGCATGGGGCGAAGTGACGATTTGTTCGGATAGAATCCAACGCTCTCAAAATTGCGCCACCATGGGGAAAGCGTATTAGGCGGATGCACTAATCTGGTCGTGAGTCACCCCAATTCTCAGACAGCACCTCTTTGACGAGGAAACCGTCGCTTCCCACCATTGCAATGGGGCATCCCGAGCTGAATCGGGGAGAATATCACAACTGCACCACTCTACCAGAAGCCAGGCCAGACGGCCGGCGACGAGGAGGGGCGGGACTTAACGATCCCCGAGGCTGGACCCGAGTTGAGATGCCCGGGCGTTCCTACGTACTCCATCAGGCTGGAGATCAAGCCACACGTAGTTCTGAGAGTGCAGTTTAACGTCATGCAGGACGTAGAATCCCATTTGGGGAGATCTTAGTTTAAGGTCTTAGAGCTCGGACCATAGGGGTAGATCTTAGTTTAAGGTCTTAGAGCTCAGACCATAAGGGCATATCTTAGTTTAAGGTCTTAGAGCTCGGACCATAGGGGCAGATCTTAGTTTAAGGTCTTAGAGCTCGGACCATAAGGAGAGATCTTAGTTTAAGGTCTTAGAGCTCGGACCATAAGGGGAGATCTTAGTTTAAGGTCTTAGAGCTTGGACCATAAGGGGAGATCTTAGTTTAAGGTCTTAGAGCTCTGACCATAAGGGGAGATCTTAGTTTAAGGTCTTAGAGCTCGGACCATAAGGAGAGATCTTAGTTTAAGGTCTTAGAGCTCGGACCATAAGGAGAGATCTTAGTTTAAGGTCTTAGAGCTCGGACCATAAGAAGAGATCTTAGTTTGAGGTCTTAGAGCTCGGACCATAAGGACCTCAAAGCACGCCACATCGTGGTCATATCCCCTGGACATGCGAAGATGCACTGAGGGATAGTGTCAAGAGTGTCGAGGTTTCGCCTGGACAGAATGGGAGGTGGAAAATGTGAATCATGCGGCCATTCACTCAAGGACTGGGGGCACCGGAGTAACGATATGGGAGTACTGCCAACCATGGCGGAAAAGCAGCATCAATATCGCACTAACCGTTGGTGGAATGAGGCAGCAAACGAGCATCGACCGCTCAATCGCAGGATTCATATCGATTTGCTGCCCGAGGCCATTGGGGGTACCGGCCCGAGTCGGTGGGAGAGCACTGAGGCATTGTGTCCGAACCGTTCACGGGGGCTCCACCCAGGGCGTAGACGATGGGTCCGAATGAAATGGGGCACGAAGCCTGAAAAGCGGAAGAAACCTGACCAAGCGGAACCTGACCCTCCTGGAAATAAACCAGAGTACTCTTGACACCGATGGACCACAGCAAGGGGTCGAGGGACACGCCTTGAGGGTGGCCAGAAGGCGGCGGATTCCCAAGAGAAGGGGGAATCTCTAAGAGGTGGGGGGCTGGACCCGAAGTTTCAAACATTCGGGCGTTCCTACGTATCCCATAATGATGGGAATCAAGCCACACGTAGTTCTTGAAGCGCGGCGCAACACAATCGGGCACCAGCGCGGGGAAGAGTGCGGGTCTGACCCTCGCACACAAAAGGAGCGGCATTTGATATTTCTTGTTTGTCCTTAAAGATGAATGGTTTTTCTTTGTGCGGCGACATGCCTGTGATTGAGAAATCTCTGGAATCACCACAATAATCAAGCCACGGAAGGCATTGATGAATGGCGTGGTTATTAACCAGCGCCCAACATGAGTGTCCCCCGAGGAGAACATCACGATGCAGTGCCGTTTCTCGTCGGGCGGCCAAGACGATCACAGTTTACGGTCGTGTGGTGGGACCAGACAACACAGTTTAAGGTCGTGTGGTTCGGACCATGGAGGAACCCGCTTATTGCGGTACGGCGGACACGGAGGAGGTGGGAACATACCCAGCCCTGCGGTCACGCACGATTCCAGGAGAATAGTCTTGGGATAGGGGCCTGCGTATATCCATCACCCGAGGGGCAGAGATGCTAGCCTCCAGATATGCTGGGCCCAGAACGCAATTGTTCGGGCGACTCCCTCCTCCTTATGGGGACGAGGGTCCAGCTACGCATGACCCTTAGGGAGGACATCCGCATATATCCTTGGTGCTCAGATCATGGGAGCCTCGAACGACACCATTACCCTGGTTGGTCTGCCTAACGTGTAGAGGTGTACTGGAGGTCAGTATGAAGAGAGTGTCGAGATTCCACTACAACGCACAAAGGCGGAGTGTGATGAGGACTGCGCAACCAATGTTCAGAGCCTGAAAGAGCCGACATGGCGATCAAGGACGTTGCTGACCATATTCGCAACACATCATCCGATCGTGTCAGCCTAAGACGGGGCAAGCAAACGAGCATCAACCGCTCAATTGCAGGATTCATATCGATTTGCGGCCCAAGACTCGCCGGTAAATCGACCCGGAGCGGTAGGAGAGCACTGAGGCATCATACCCAAACCGCCAACGAGGATCCCTTTGAGTGAAGGCTCGAACAAGAGGAAGCGCGAGGCCTGACAAGCAACACAGGACTTGTCGGGATTGAATCCAACACTACGAGTCATAGACCGAAGTACCCAAAACATGTTAACAGATCTCCGGAAAGGGTCGGAGGACTCACCCTGAGGGCAACCAAAAGAGGGCAGATCCCCGTGATCAACCAAGAGACGGGGCTGGACCTGAAACACAAGCGTCCAGACGGTCCTACGTATCCCATAAGGATGGGAATCAAGCCACACGTAGTTCTGGAGAGGCAGTTTAACGTCATGCAGGACGATGAGGGGTGTGAGGTAGTCCCACACACGGGGGAGGCGTACGGCGCGGCCAGTAGACCGACGTGAATGAGGACATAATCCCCCGCTCACGCGATACGCCTCGCACAAAAAGGAGGGGAACTTGGGCCAGAGGCCCAACGCGGGATAGAGATTCCCGGGAAATGGGGCTGGGCCTGAAACATGAATGTTCAGGCGGTCCTACGTATCCCATAAGGATGGGAATCAAGCCGCACGTAGTTCTTGAGAGGCAGTTTAACGTCATGCAGGACGAAGATAGAAAAAGAAGGGGGGAGCAGAAGGCATCCCCAAACGTGGGGGGCGTACAGCGTGGCGAGAAAACCGACGTGAATGAGGACATAATCCCCCGCGCACGCGATACGCCACATACCCAGAGGCAACTGGACCAAGGGCCCGGGATGGGATGGAAATTCCCGAAGGATGGGACTGGGCCTGAAACATGAATGTTCAGGCGGTCCTACGTATCCCATAAGGATGGGAATCAAGCCATACGTAGTTCTAGAGAGGCAGTTTAACGTCATGCAGGACGATACGCTGGGCAGTTTAACGTCGTGCAGCTTGGACGAATGCTGAACAGTTTAACGTCTTGCAGCCTGGACGAATGCAGTTTAACGTCGTGCAGGACGTGGGCACACTCAGACAAAGTACTGCTTGAGGAACCTAGCGTTGGTGGGAGGAGTGACACGCTCACCATCCATAGTCGCTAGGGAGTACGCGCCATTGGGATAGACCTTGTGGACAACAAAAGGTCCCTCCCACTTGGGCTCCAACTTGGGCGGCTTCCTGCCGGGGATCATCGGTGCTCTTAGGGCTAGCACTAGATCACCCTGCAGGAAGGAGCGGAGGCGAACCTTCTTATTGAAAGCTCGAGCCATTCTGCTTTGATGCCTCTCCAAGTTGTGCAAAGCGCGAAGTCTATTCTCATCCAGTGCTTCCAACTCGACTAGACGGGCTTCAGCAACTCTGTCCGGCGCTTGCTGGTCGTAGACCGCAGTGCGCAAGGATGGTAACTGGATCTCGATGGGCAGGACGGCCTCAGCTCCATACACCAGGGAATAAGGGGTCATCTGGGTGGAATTGCGAGTCGTCGTCCGATAAGCCCAGAGGGCGTTGGGGAGCTTGTCCGGCCAACTCTTCTTGTTCTGACCAACCATCTTTTGTAGAATGTTAGAGAGGGTTTTGTTAAACGTCTCGATCTGTCCATTCGCCTGCGCATGATAGCGAGATGTATGGTTCGAGCGAATGTTATACTTGGCGTACAACTTCTTCAACTCGGCTGCTCGGAAATTGGTTCTGTTATCCGTGAGGATAGCGTGAGGCACTCCAAATCGATAGATGATGTTGGAGGTCACGAAGTCAGCGATCGAACAGGATTTGACCTCTCTGAGCGGAATCGCCTCTGCCCATTTGGAGAAGAAGTCCGTAGCGGTCAGAATGAACCGGCACTGGCGAGCTGTCGCCGGCGGGTAAGGTCCCACAACATCCAGTCCCCAGACTGCAAAGGGCCAGGAATACCTTGTGGTATGGAGAGGCTCCGGCGGCCGATACACAAAGTTCGCATGAACCTGGCACGCATGGCACCTCCTGGCATACTCGATGCAGTCATGGATCATAGAGGGCCAGAAGTATCCCAACCTCCGAATCTGGTGGGACAGCTTCGGCCCAGTCTGATGGGCGCCACATGAACTAGCATGAACCTCTTGCATGACTCGTGGGATCTCAACTCCCTGAAGGCAACGGAGGAGAACACCATCAAATCCGTGTTTGTAGAGGATCTGCTCCAGGCCGGGACTGCTCTGGAGGGCAAACTGCGATGCGCGGCGTCGAACTCGCTCGCGCTCGGCCCGATCCGATGGAAGAATGCCATGTTGGAGGTACTCAACCAAAGGCGTCCTCCAATCAGGGGCTGATCCGACTGTCATATCTGGGGTACTCGGGGCTCCGGGCATAGGGGCAACCGTGGTGAGATTACTTACCAATGGGCCGCGATCTTCTTCCGGGATAACGGGAGCGATGAGTCTGCAGCGCGTCACGCGGACGATCAGGTTGTCCTGTTCAGGCTCCGCAAGTGACGCAGCAAGGCTGGCCAAAGCATCTGCTCGACCGTTCTGCGACCGGGGAACATGGACAATTTCCGGCCGAGAAGGGAACCGGGACATCAGAAGGAGGGTGCACTCCAACAATGGCACAAGTTCCGGCTTCCTGACAACGTAGTCGCCATTGATCTGCTTAACGACCAGCTCGGAGTCCCCTTTCACGCACAGACGGGGCACGTCGATCTCGAGAGCCAACTCGAGGCCGGTGATGAGGGCATGGTATTCCGCCTCATTGTTGGTACAACCCTCTGACAACAGGAAAGAGTATGGCAGCACGGCTCGCTCCGGGGTAATGAAGACGATGCCCAAGCCCACTCTGTTGAGCTTAGGATTATCGAGTCTTCTACCGGTGGGGCTCCGGGAGGCACCGTCAAAGTGCATCTGCCAGCATGGATCGGCTCGATCAACCGAGAGAATGGTCTCATCAGGAAAGCCTAGATCCAGCGGCTGATCCGCGGAGGTCGGGTGAGTTGCCAGAAAATCTGCCAATGCTTTCCCTTTGATGGCCTTCTGAGACACATACCTGATGTCGAACTGCTGGAGCATCACAGCCCACCGCGCTAGACGGCCAGTCAACATAGGCCGGCTCAGGATATATTTCAACGGGTCTACCCGAGAAACCAACTGTACCTCATGGTGCTGCAAGTAGTGCCGTAATTTCTGTACGGCAAATACGAGCGCCAGGAAGCTCTTCTCGATGGGGGAATACCTAACTTCCGCATCGAGGAGCATGCGACTGAGGTAATAGAGGCTATTCTCCGTTCCCTCGTTGTTCTTCTAGGCGAGAAGGGCACCCAGGGACCGTTCCAGGGCGGTCACATAGAGGACCAGCGGCTTCCCGGATACAGGCGGCATCAGAACCGGAGGTTGAAGCAGGTACTGCTTGATTTCCTCAAAAGCGGCCTGACACTCTTTATCCCATACATAGGTGGCACCTTTCTTCATGAGCCGAGAAAAGGGCTTACACTTGCCGGCCAGATTCGCGATGAATCGGCGTATATAGGCTAAGTGGCCTTGGAACCCTTGTAGTTCCCGGATGGTACCTGGGGGAGGCATCTGGCTAATCGCCCTGATTTTCTCTGGGTCGATCTCAATACCCCGGTATCTTACCACAAATCCAAGGAACTTTCCGGAGGTGACCCCAAAGGCACACTTCAACGGGTTCATCTTCAGGCAGCGAGACCGGAGGAAGCCGAACACTTTCTCAAGATCTTTGAGATGGTCCTGACGCTGGCGCGATTTGACAACCAAGTCGTCGACGTAGCATTCCACCAGTGTGCCGAGGATTGGCTTGAATATGCGGTGCATCGCCCGTTGATAGGTGGCACCTGCATTCTTCAGGCCGAAGGGCATGACCCGGTAGCAAAAGGTACCTTGGGGGGCCCTGAAGGCAGTGAACTTCTCATCCTCAGGGGCCATCCGAATTTGGTTGTATCCGGAGTATCCATCCATGAAGGAGAGGGCTTGGAACCCTGCCGTGGCATCAATCAACAGCTCTTTCACTGGAAGGGGAAAATCATCCTTCGGACAGTGGCGGTTGAGATCGCGGAAGTCGATGCAGACTCTGATCTGCCCGTTCTTCTTCCTGACCGGCACAATGTTGGCCAGCCATTTGGGGTACTGAACTTCCCTCACGAAGTTGGCTTTGATAAGCTTGTCAACTTCGGCCTCAACCATGGCACCGTGGGATGGGTGCATCTTCCTGGGAGGCTGCTTGAACCCGCGATGGTTCGCCGGGAGACCAAGGCGGTGGACGGCTACCTGAGGATCTAGCCCCGGCATCTCGTCATAGCCCCAAGCGAACACATCACGGTGCTGCCTGAGAAAGTCCACGTACTACTGCCGCTCCTCGGAGGGCATGGCGGCACTGACCAATGTGGGTCTTGGATCGGCCTCGGTTCCAAGGTTCACCTGTATTAACTCATCGACCGTGGCGGGGACGCCCTCCTCAAAGGCTGGGGGTGCGTCTTCCATATCCTCTCCACTCTGGGAGGGATCGTCCACGGGAGAGACTGCGTTGGAAACTGCATTGGGGCTACCAGATCCTGCTGGGCCACTGGTGCTGGCACGGGCGGCCGCGGTCATCTCATCAGGAGACTCGCGGGCCGTCGAGACCATGTCGACGTCCAACCGGTGAATCGGGAGGACGTAAGCGTCATCCAGACTTGCCCAGGGATTACTTGCAACAGCGACAGGCTCAACCTCACCTGCCAGGATCTGCTTATCCTTGCTCTTGTAATAGTCCGCGTCCAGATAGCGGGCTTCACATGAGGCAAAGGGAGAGGCATCTCCTTGAAGCACGCCTACTCGACCATTAAGGGAGTATTTGAGGCATTGGTGGTATGACGAGGGAACCGCCGCATGAAGGTGAAGCCATGACCTGCCCATCAATGCGTTATACGCAGTGTCCTGAGAGACTACCATGAATTCGGTGTTGGAAACCAAGTCACCGAACTGGGTCTTCAAACGTATCTTGCCGATCGGGGTTTGCTCGGTGCGGTCGTACCCCTGGATCCTGAGGTCGGAGGGAATCAAGTCATCCTCAGACAACCCCAATCTCCGGAGCGTCCGAGTTGGAATCAGGTTAATCCCGGACCCCGTGTCGACAAGACAGCGCCGGACTTCGAGGCCATTGAACTGGCCAGTGACATACAGCGGACGAATGTGTCCCTGTATAGGAGGGTCTTCATCCTTACCAGAGAACGAGATAACTGCCTGACATTCGGCGTCCTCGATCGTTTCGGCGTGAAAGGCCTCTGCAGCCGCAACCTCTGTCTTAAACTGGAGGGGGCTCTTCAGGGCTTCAGCGAGTGCCTCGCGCATCTCATATGACATGCGCAGAGCCTCAAGGATGGAGAGCCTTGCTGGGATGTCGGCCAAGTGCTTCAGGACATCATACTTTTTGGCCAAGCGCGAGCCCCTGGTTACAGGAGGTTGCTCTGCGGTTGGCGGCATGACGGGCCTTGCCGGTTGGATCGGCGGCCGACTGGTACTTGGCGCATCTCGCTGTTTACTGGTCGCAGTCCGGGAAATGGTCACCGTACTGGGGTCAGGAGGCCGGGATGGACTCGTGGCAGGGCGGAGCTGATCGCGACGCGGCTGAGGCGGTTCTGCCTGGTCCCACACCACAAACAGTGGCGGAGGCGAATCCGTCATCCCCGGATGGGGGGGCTGCACACGCTGAGCTCAGTTTTGAGCCTGCTGCCTAGTCTCAGTGGCGTGCACGGCCTGCCTGGAGGTACCAACGGCTGTGCCCCGGCGACTCCTGCTGCTGCGGTTCTTCCGACGGTGGCGACGACCGGGGACACTAGGGAGGTCCACCTGGTGTTCTTCAACGTCGGGAACCGAAAAGGGATTTACCAGCTCGACGGTATTAACCGAAGCGTACCCAACACCGTCATCAGATGAATCATCCATCACCGGGCGGATCCGAGAAGGGACCCCAATCTCCGGGGGCATGAAATCTCCGAGAGTGCGGGATAGTGGCGGGACCGGCGGGGCGCACTCTTCCTTCTTGCGCTGCCGCCGTTTGCTCCTCTTGGAAGAGGCAGGCTGGGACGATGATGCCGAAGTAGCACCCGCAGATTCTGGGGGCTCAGGCTGATTCAAGCGCGCACGGATGATTCCATGGGCGCGAATGGTCGTCTTGCGGGCCATCCAGTTATTGTACTTCTGGGATCCGTGGTCGGAGACCAGCTGCCATTCGTCCTCGTTGCCACTATCGTCATCTGATCCCACGAACATGCCCGCCACTTGTGCTGGAGCTGGGCCCAACCTGATTACATTGTTGTTAATCTGGTCTTGGAGCCAATCCTTAAACACATAGCACCGCTGGATGGTGTGCCCCAGGGCCCGATGGTAGGGGCAGTAGCGGGGGTTATTCGTAAGATGTGCCTCCTCTGGATTCCAACACTCAGGCAGTCGCACAATCCTCTGCTCCAGGGCACTCTGGAAATAACCGGGGACCTGATCCTCGTGAAATGAGTAAGTCAGGTGTCGCGGGCCCCTGGGAGCGTGGTCTTGACGAGGGGCTGGAGGGGCCTGCCGAGGAGGTGGACCCTGATTATCTCGCCTGGGTTGTGGCGGTACATTACGCGGAGGGGCCGGCCGGTTCTGGGGCTGCCGCTGCTGGGCCGGGAACTGAGCCCGTGGAGGCGGATTCCTGTGAGGCTGTGGAGCTGGCCTCGCTGGCAGCAGCTCCAACGGCCTGGGGGCCTCTATCTGGGCAACAGCAGCGGGCTCAGCCCTGCTGACTCTCCTTGCAGGAATCATAGGAGGCAGCGGGTGTGCCTGGCTGGCCTGTTGCAGGGCTTCCTCAAGACGTTGAGTTTTGTCTGAGAAGTCCCTGAACCCTCCGGGGTAATTCTGAGTGATCAGGGAAGGGACCAGCTCGGTCTTGACATTCCCGACGCACATTGTCAGCAACTGCTCCTGAGTCAATGGCATGTCAAGGGAATACGTGAGACCCTTCCATCGGGCGACGAAGTCCGCGACTCGCTCATCAGGCCTCTGCTTGCACTTGAAGAGGTCTGCGATACTTGTCTTCCGGGTCGTGGAACTGAACTGGTAGAGGAACTGTCTACGGAGGTCCTCCCAGCTGGTTACCGACCCGATGGGGAGCTGGCTGTACCAGACAAACGCTGGCCCTTCCAGTGTCTGAACAAAGCAGCGAAGCTTAGCGGCCTCCTGCTGCGCCGGAGTCCCCAACATAGGCCCGCACCTCGAGTTGAAATGGGCCAAATGCTGTGGCGGATCTCCAGTTCCGTTGAAGGGGGCGAAAGTGGGATTCCCGAATCCCGGAGGCGCCGGCATGTCATCCACCCATGCTGGGTATGGCTTGCCGTCCGGTGGGATCGCCACCTGCCGAGTCTCCAAGGCCTCCAAGAGGGCAATGAGTGCCGCCATCGGATCGTCCGGACATGGGTTCCAGTCCTGGCGAGGATCTCTAACCACGAGCGCATTGCATGGCCCTTCAATCGGGTCGTCGACCGGGTCGTCGAACTCGGCGGCTCGTGGGATGGCGGGCGGAGCGGCCCTTGGGGCAGCGGGAGGAATCCGAGCGGGGTCTCTCAGGTAGTCACGCCGCTCGGGAGGGTGTGGCGAAACATACCGCGCCCTCTTGCCATAGGCAATGGCCTCTCTCCTGTCGGCGAACACGGCGTAATCACGGTTGCCCGGGAGAGTCTCGTCGAGGAGCGGTTGTTCCGGTCCCTGCTGTCCTGGCCTGGGATCACCGTAGTCAGGCCGCCGTTCTGCAGCGCGCTCGGCGAGGAGCTGGTCAACCAGCTTCTTCTGTTCGGCGAGCTGTTGATGTAGCGTAGCCTTCTCGGGATCCTCCTCTTCCCTCTGCATGGAGGCAGATGGGTCGGCGGGCTTTATAGCCTCGCTGTGCTCTTTACCTTTGCTGACGTTTCGGCTCAACGTCAGTGCTTCAGTGGGTGCGGGGAGCCCCAGGAGGTTCCTCTGATGACGAGTAACTCTCACCGATGGATCTGACGACGGCTTGTCTTCGGGGGGGAAGCCCCCGTCGAGAAGTTCCAAGTCGTTCTCCCCTCCCGACAGGTCAGCCATATTGACCGTTTCTGTCCCTGGGGATATACCCTCAGGGCCACCCAGCGAATCGGGCTGTCGGCGAATCACACTGAAGCGTAGGGCAGCATACTGCCCCCATCCACGGATATACACGTGGGGAGTGGCTTCCTCGATAACTTTGCGGAGTACTTGAAAACACTCAACGCATCGTTGTTGGAGGGCCTCGTGGTGCTCAAATGACCCGGGGTGCCGAGCCGCGGGGAGCATGGCCAGGTCAATTTGACGGCACTGATCACCAATATCCTCCAGGTGCACTTGACTCCCGGGGTATGGAATTTGTAGGCGGTGAAGACAGGAGCGAGTCTCCCGGAGAGTTCGGCGGAAGCATTCGAACTCATCCGGGGGGAGCGATTCGGGTGCATCAAAGCCCGGTCCTGCGACTGGCCAAAACTTCTCAGGGAAGTGGCCCTTTGCAAGGACGGTCCAGAAGCTCCATGACTCAAACTCGGGACCCAGATCTCCTTGGTCCTCTTCAATGGCTGGGAACGGACGGGAAACCGGCAGTGGTGCCGAGGCGGGCCGCCGGGCTGACGGGCTGGCCGGCGGTGAATACGGCGAACAGGCCGATTGGCCTCCATATCCCGGGCCGCCCTCTGAGGGTGGCGGTGCCCTGGCTACCACATCACGATAGGACGGGCCGGCGAGCGAACATCCTGCCGTAGCATCGGTGCTCTCCGAGGGTGCCCCAGATCGTGGTTCGACCGTCGGTCCCCAGAAAAAGTCTCCGGCTTCTCCGATCGAGACGGAAGGCACTTCCGGAGGGGCCGGTACCAACCACAAGCTTGATTCTTGGGGGTCTACCAGGCCCTCATTACTCCGGATATACCTTCGGAGAGAAGCGGGGATCACATCGATCTCGCTCTCGGGGAGCACGAGGCTGACGTGCCGCATTCCTACCCCTGCCCTTGACTGGCGAGATTGGGGAAAGGGCTCTGTCGCCGAATCGTACTCCGCCTCTGAATCAGAGAAGCGAACCGGTCGGATCTCTGTCCGGAATTCCGCAACTTTCTTCCCTCGGCGTCGACGCCTTGCCTTCCTGCCCCTGGGTGGTTCTTCGGGGCAGGGCTGATCTCTGTCCTGGCGTCCTCCGGCCGCACTGGTGCTGGGGCCAAGAGGACTGGAAACCAAGGTGCGAGGGGCACCGGGACAGATATCAAAGGGGACGCGGGGAGAGATGATTCCGGGCAGGCCTCCAGGCCGGGATCGGAAGGCGGGATGACCCATGCCTCCTGGATCGGCCACACGGAGTAGATTCCGCTGGTGAATAGCGCTACCGCGAGGTGATCCGCGGTGGCTACTGCCAGTGCCAGCAACCGGGAGAGTCGACCCAACCTGCCTTTGGGGCGGTCGGGGCCTCGATCCAGGTCGGGCATAGAAGTTCCCCTGCTCAGGATGTGCAGGGTCCCGGCGACTGGAGCCAACAGTGGCTTGGGCCAATGCGGCCGCTGTTGCTAGGGCCCCAAGGTGGGCATCCTCTTCCGCTCGTGCCCGACGTTGGCGTCGGGACAGACGAGTCAGGATGAGCGGCGCGGGCAGGTGGAGAGCCCGCTCTTCGACTTGAGAGGCCTGGCGGCGGTGTCGCCGTGGCCTGGCGGGAGTCCTTACCGCGGATCCCTGGAGCGAATCCCGGATAGGGTGATCCCGGGCATCTTCCACCTCATCCGCATAGGGAAGGGAACTGTCAGAGCGCTCCGGGGATAAGCTCCCGAAGCGGTTGGACGTTGAGGTAGGCAGCGGTGCCTCCCTGCGCGGCCCTCGGGGGAGGCGGTGGTGGCGAGGTGCAGCCTCCTCAAGGTCTAGGCGAGCCATGTCCCTAGTGGGGATGACTCCCTCTTCCTCATATCTCCGCACCAGGGTGTTGATCACCCTTCTCTGGATGACCTCCGAGGGGGAGAGAGGGCGTGGCTGTCCCGCAGTTGCGGCTGCTGGGACGGCTGTGGAGCGGGCGGGACCGCGCGGAGTAGCCGCATCGGTGTTTCCCCTACCCCTGCGCCAGTGGGCGGGTGGCGATCGGGCACTGGATCGGGCGACCTGATTTCTGAAAGCAGGGAGAAGGACCCATTAACACTGACAGGAAAAAGGAATCGACAACCAACCATTAGCGCCACGACGCCTTCCGTGGGAGGAACCCAGGCCCTCGACGTTGCGAGACGGAGTGCCCGATTTCACTTCCCCATCCCCTGGCGGGTAAGACTGAATGCTTGGCCGGGCAACATGCCGGTCTTCCAACACCTCAGAAAGCCATCGGTCTTCGTATCGAGGAGAAGAGATTCACGTCGGGTTCACCATTTTTCTGTTTCGGTGTGGATGTGCGTCGGGTTACGCTGTTCCGCCAGGACGCGTTCGCGCGTGCACCCGTCAACCCGAGGGGATAGGCGCGCGGCTTGTGGTCCCGCAGTCCCGCTTTCCAAGGGCGGGCGGCATTCGTCCCTTATTCAGGGGCGTCTGCTCCTTGATCGAAACCGGGATGATGGGATGTCGGCTCCTCCTTCCTTGGACGTCTCCTCGGAACTCGTCGCCTAATCCGGGTCTCCCTCATAGATTTAAGAATGTTCGTGAATCTCGTTCCCGGCGCCATATCTTCATGGACACCGGTTAATTACGCTGCTTCCGCCCGGACGCTCCAAGGAGTCTGGTCGGGGCAGCAACCTACAGTGAGAAGGTCGGGTGGCTCTGGGTGCTGGGGGCGTGTCGTAACACTGCGGCTCTGCACGTCTGTCTTCCATCCCTAATAGGGCTTCTCGAAGGCATGATGGCCTGAGGCATCCCGTACTGGGTGCGGGGAACTGTGTCACCTGAGGTTTTCCTCAGCTTCCCATGTTTAACACGGGGTATGCCGCGAGTTTAACGTCCAGCGGGGACGGCATCGGACCGATCAACACGAAAAGTGGATCAGATGACAGAACCCCTTTGCGGGGAACCTCCGACGCTGGGGCCAGCGCATGGGCGGCTTCCCAAGTAACGTGGAGTGGAGTGAGGTGGCATGACCCCAACGGGATGTGGCGGCCCGGGTAAGGATCAGGATGGATGATGGAGTGAAGAGCTTGGACCCCGTAGGGGCTTCCTACGTACCGCGCGTTAGCACGGATCAAAGTCAACGTAGTTCGGGTATACAGTTTAACGTCATGCTGGACGTCGGCAAGCCGACTCATGAAGAGGTCGAGGCCGCCGGGCGGAGGATTGAACCGAACCACCTCGCACAGAGGGGGATGGAACGGCCGGGTGGATCACAGTTTCACGTCATGCTGGACGATAAATGGAGAAATGGAAAAAGGAGCTGTGGGGAGGCACAGTGGAGATACACACGGGCAGTCTCCCACAGGGGCGGATTCATAGGTGAATCGACGCAAGCGTGAACCCCGGAGGGGTCCACTGATGTACGAACCGACGTAAATACGACCGGGACGACCAGGTGGTGGGCTTGAACCTCAGGGAGGCTTCCTACGTACCCTGTTTAGAAGACAGGGATCAAAGTCCACGTAGTTCGTTCTGTCAGGACTTACGCACTTGGGGCAGCCCGGATGCGGCGAAACTCAGTTGGAAGGGACTTGGACCGAAAGTAGGAGACACCTCGATCCCAATCACCCCCTCTAATGGCTTCGGCAGTGGGGAAGCGCAATGGAGATACACATGTGCAGCCCCCCACTAGAAACTAGGGGTTTGTAATACCCTGCCCCCGTAGGGAAAAGCCACTCCCATTAAATCGTCCCAAAAGAGGGACAATCCCGACATCCCTGCAGAGACGAGCGGGTGGGGGCCACATCCAAACCGGGGGAGACCCTGCGTGCGGGGCACGGGATCGGATGATGCGGTCGGTTTAACGTCTTGCCGGACGAAGTACAGTTTAACGTCGTGTGTTGAGGACGAAGCGGACGGTTTAACGTCTTGCCGGACAAAGTACAGTTTAACGTCGTGTGTTGAGGATGAAGCGGACGGTTTAATGTCTTGCCGGACGAAGTACAGTTTAACGTTGTGTGTTGAGGACGAATGTGCAGTTTAACGTCATGCAGGACGAATGCTGTACAGTTTAACGTCTTGTAGCTTGGACGAATATGCAGTTTAACGTCATGCTGGACGTTGGTTGCCGTCGATGGGTCCGTGTCACTTCGCGCGAGCCTGGAGGGCCGCACGGGAAGACAACGCACGGTGCGGGCACCCAGGATGAAGATCATCGGGCGCCACGCAGGCGGGTACCCTCAGGGGGTCAAGGGGGGCGACCCTGGCGGATTGCGCGCAAAAGAGGAGCTTTGCGCGCAATACCGTGGGTCGGCGCGCAAAATGGCGGGCTGGCGCGTAATTGGGCCAGCACTTCGCGCGCGGATGATTGAGATTGCGCGCACCGGGCTTCGGGTAGCGCGCAGGGGCAACGGCTCATTCTCTAATGAATGGCCACTTTGAAAATGGGGGGTGCGCGCAATCGGGTCGGATTACGCGCACCCGGGGGAAATTGCGCGCAAGAGGCTTCTTTTGCGCGCAAAGGCCTTCGGGTTAAAGTTTATTCAAAGGAAAGGAGCCAAGGGGATTGCGCGCGAAGGCGAACCCCAAGGCTCTATTGCGCGAAAGAAAGGAGGTTACCTGAAGATCGGCATTGCGCGCGGAAGGGGTTGGATTGCGCGAACGAGCGACGCTTCGGATTCTGGCAACCTTCAAAACGTCGGGGGTCGCCTTATATTTATAGGCAACCCCGGGCGCGGAATCCGGTCGCGGGCGCGGAATTCCCTTCGCGGGCGCGGAATCAGGACCCAGCGTGCAAGGGAGCCGCGTAGGCCACGGGCGCGCAAAATAGCACGCCGGCCCAGCGCATTGCGCGCATCCCGGGAGGATTGCGCGCCGCGGCTCAACTTTGCGCGCAGACCTCTGAAATTTTGCGCAAGTCCTCCGGGCCCTCCGGGACGTGCCTCTGACTCCAAATATCACTTCGCTTTCTACATCCGGAGCTTCGTTTGGGAACAACGGACTTTTCCGGCGTCTACAAGATAGACATGGTTGGAATGACAAGTTAATCCGGTTCAGTGTTACAGGACTGGAACGAGGAGTGGACTCGATTCAGAAAGGAAATTTGTCCACTAAGATGGTCTTGGGAGCAATGCCTTGGCTACTATGGAAATAATTTAATGTTCTTAATGGTTTGACACAATTACATGTTTTATTCCCATTCTATTTTATCATGATTGATGATCAATTATGATCTATGCCTTACGTACTGCCATGTTTTATGTTATTGCTCAAGATTTTGTTGTTTAAATATTACGTTCATGTTTTGAAGTTCAAATGTATATGGTTTGTTTTATTTTCTCCATGCTTACCCTTACTGAGAACTTGAGCTCACCCTTTATATGTTTTCTTTTCCCGAGGATATAAAGAAAAGTTTTAGGTAAGAAAAAAAGGAAGATCTTTATGGAAGATGTTGAAGATCTTTCACCAAGATTAGAAAATTATATTTTGAGTTTCCAAAGACACTAAACTATTATGGTCCTTTGGTGTCTGTTTTTATTATGTATTAGATATTACGCAAAAGTAATATAATGTCTATGTACTTTAAGATTTGGGTCTCTACAGTTAACCTACCCTCGACCCAAGGAAAAGAACAAGGTAAGGGTTAATTTCACAATCTCATTATTATCCGAGGTTGTTTTTGTGTAAGTATCTACTGGGAAATATTTATTATCCATGTCCATGTTCCATAAAAGAGTTTTCAATGGGATTATTTTAAGGTGACTTTTTACTAAAACATCATTTTAAATGATTTAAATATTTATTCTTCTAAATCATTCTCATTAATATCTATGTTTTCAAAATGATTTTTATGGATTTATTTATATGGACATGAATGTTTTTAAAATGTTAATTCCTTTAAAAAGTTTCAAAGTGGTATGAGACCCTTTGATTAAAAAAATTATTTAAAAGTCTTCCTTTCTAAATTATGTGACTTTTAAATTTTTTCACCAGAAAGAGATATTTCTCTAATTTTTTTTTTGATTTTATCTATGTCAACATCCTTTGATAGATTTTAAACTTTTTTAAAGTTGATTTATTATGATAAAAATCTTCCATATTGTATTGAAAGTTTTTTGATATGTTTAACTGTGGATGTGTTATTTTTATATCATTCATGGTTTATGGTTAATGTATTGACATTTCTTATGATAGTTTTAATACGAATGTTTAGATTATGTTTCATCCTTTCATATGAGGAATGTATTGGACTTAGTAAGTGATGGGTGGAGCCCACTATAGATCCTTGGTGCATCGGTAGGTCTCATGAGACAACTATACATGGAATTGGCCAAGGCCTTTCCCAATTTGATATATGATTTTGGACAAGGCCTAAATCATTTTTAGACGTCTTGGCCGAGGCCTTGACAAAATGTTTTAGAATGTCTGAATTATACATTCCCTTATTATGAAAATAATATTGATGGTTCATGTGGTCATTCGACTAGTAGAATAACCATGATTATGTTTTATTATGGTATTATTTACTCATCTCAAATTCCTTCCATAAAAGTGTTCATGTTTATTATTTTTAAAGGCATGTGTTTTCAATTATTCATCATGCTTAATATTTATGTTATCTTCTGCTGTATTGCTTACCCTTACTGAGCATTTGAGCTCACCCCTTTCTTATGATTCATTTTCCCTGGATATGAAGGAGTTAGTTATGAGTGACTTGCAGGCATAATCTAGGAGGCTTGGATGTTTCTAATGGAATAAATTAGTGTTGTATTTCTTTTCAAGTTGTAAAGTTGAACTTATGTATGAAACTTGTTTTTAATAATACTAAAGTGATCGGTCTTTTAGGACATGATTTCCTTGTGATCATGCCAATGTTATGTAATAATGCACCGACTCTGGGTAACTGAGGTTGGGGCGTTACATTTTCTACTTAGTTCGTTGGCATAAATTCAAAAAGTCTTAATTAATTAATTAAGTTGGTATAATAAATGTTGGAGGAGTTGAAGAGGCTCCCCCACATTTAATAGGAAGTTTGAGGGTTTCTTTCATTAAAGGGGAGTTCAAGGGGGGTTTATACTCGGGTGGTCCCCACCACCATAACCTCTCAAGGGAGGTTTAGTTCAGGTGGTCCCCACCTGTGAAATATCCACATGGGAGTTTCAAAGTAAAAAATAAAAATAAAATGTGACACCATTTTATTTTATTTTTATTCTTTCACAAATAAGTGAAAAACTAACTTCCATCCTTGACCTACTGCAGTCAAGGTTAAAGTCTCCTTAAGCGAATACCAGCGTTGTGAGTTCAACGTTGACCTCATATTTCAATTCCAAGTACCGGTTCAAAAGTTAGAAAAACCCGCTTGCACGTTTACTGAACGTACCCAAAAAAAGTTCAGAAATTCATTCCAGGCACTTCGGGCCTCAAAATCACGCACTGTCAATTTTCGCGGACTAGTAAAATTCCCATATATTAAAAAAAAATTACATGGAAATTCCGGGTCTTTACATTCTCCCCACCTTAGGGATTTACGTCCCCATAAGCCACAACTCAAACTAAGGGAACAAGTGGGGGTACTGAGCACGCATCTAAGCCTCCTGCTCCCATGTTCTCTCCTGGAGGTTCTCGTTCTTCCAATGTACACGCACTAGAGGTATCGACTGCCCATGAAGGACCCACTCCTGTCGATCCTCAATATCCACTAAAACCTCTGTAAAAGTTTCCCCATCATCGACATTCAGCTCGCCGTGGTCAATGATGTGAGAAGGGTCGTGCACGTATCTTCTCAGCTGGGATACGTGGAAGACTTTGTGCACCCGGTACAACTGAGGTGGAAGAGCTAAGCGGTATGCCACCTCGCCAACTCTGCTGAGGACCTGAAAAGGTCTGATGAAACTCGGAGATAACTTTACACCTCAGCCAAATCTCTGTAAACCTCTTTGGGGTGAGATCCGTAGAAATATGTGGTCGCCATCCTTGAACTCTAGAGGTCTCCGTCTCCTCTCGGCATACGACTTCTGCCTGCCCTGTGCAGTCTTCATCTGCTCCTGGATGATCTGCACTTTCTCTATGGTAGCCCATACCATCTCGGGTCCTACGAGTGCTAACTCCCCTGGGTTAGTACAACACAAAGGTGATATGAAAGGTCACACGTACAACACCTCAAAAGGTGCCATTCCAATGATGGAGTGATAGATATTGTTGTATGAAAACTCCACCAAAGGCAAGTGATCCTCCCATCTATGACTGAAGTCGAGGATGCAAGCTCGCAGCATGTCCTCGATGGTCTGAATGGTCCGCTCAGTCTGGTCATCTGTCTAAGGATGGAAGACGGTGCTCAAATTAAGCTGTGTCCCAAAAACCTATTTCAACCCATTTCATAACTAGGAAGTAAAATTTTCATCACAATTAGAGACAATCGTCAAGGGCACTCCATGTAGCCGCACAATCTCCTGCACATAGAGGCGTCCCAAGCTCTCTACTGAACCCTGCTCTCTGATCTGTAGGAAGTGGGCTGACTTAGTGAGTCGGTTGACGATCACCCAAATCGAGTCATGTCCCCTAGATGTACAAGGAAGTCCTATCACGAAGTCCATGGAAATCCCATCCCACTTCCACTCTGACACCTCTAAAGGCTGAACCAAGCCTGCTGGTACCTGATGCTATGTCTTCACTTGCTGAGAAGTGAGACACCGAGAGACAAACTCTGCTACTACTTTCTTCATTCCCGGCCACCAGTGCAGTCGTCGTAGATCCTGATACATCTTCACGACTCCTAGATGTACCGCTAGAGTGGATGTGTGTAACTCCCTCAATACTTCCTCCTGAAGTTATACTGGTACCATGGTACACCCTCTGAAGTGGATGACGTGCTCCCCACCTTCAGAAAATCCATAAAGTGCATGTCCTGTGGATATCTGAGCACGTCGTGTCTTACAGTCAGCGTCCCCACGCTGCACCTCCCTGACTCGCTGAAGAAGTGGGGGAGTGACTATACGAGACTGAAGAAAAGCTACTCCATCTCTATCCATAAAAGGATATCTGCAAAGCGTCCAGCTGCTCTGTCACCTCTCCTAGCAGCTATATACCAGTCCTCCTGCTGAGTGCATCTGCTACAACATTCCCCTTCCTAGGAGTATAGACTATCTCAAAGTCATAGTCTTGGAGAAACTCAAGCCAACATCACTGTCTCAGGTTCAGGTCATTCTGAGAGATATATACCTGAGACTCTTGTGATCAGAGTACACTGTAAAGCGTTCGCCCATCAGATAGTGTCGCCACATCTTCAAGGAGAAGACCACTACTGCTAACTCCAGGTCATGGGTAGCATAGTTCTGCTCATGTTGTCTCAGCTATCGAGAACCATATGTGATCACCGCTCGCTCCTGCATCAGGACACACCTGAGACCGGTCCCTGATGCGTTGTAGTAGACTACGTACCCTATTCCCTCCTCTAGAAGCCTCAAGATGAGGACACTAGTCAGCCTCTACCTCAGCTCCTGAAAACTCCGCTGACATCTCTCCAACCACATGAAGGGTTTCCCCTTCTTCATCAATGTTGATAGAGGTGCTGCAACTTTTGAGAAATCTGGCACAAACCTTCAGTAGTATCCATCCATACCCAGGAAACTCCGTACCTTCGTCACACTCTTGGGTGGTTCCCAAGAAAGTACCACCTCGATCTTTGCTGGATCCACTACAACTCCAACCTCCGATATGACATATCCCATAAAATGAACCCCTCAGATCCAAAAATGGCACTTTGAGAGCTTACCATAAAGCTGGTGCTCTCAGAGTGTGTCCAGTACTACCTGCAAATGATAGGCATGCTCCTCAGTAGTTGAGTAGATCATAATGTCTTCGATAAAGACTTCTACAAAGTGATCAAGGTATGGATGAAAGATCCTATTCATGAGTCCCATGAACACTGCTAAAGCGTTAGTTACACCTAATGGTATAACCAAGAACTCATAATGGTTATACTGACATCTGAAATCTGTATTCTGCACATCCTCATCTCGTACTCTGAGCTGGTGATAGCTTGATCCGAGGTCTATCTTCGAGAACCACCGTGCTCCCTTCAGCTGATCAAAGAGGTCGTCAATCCTCGTAAGTGCGTACTTGTTCTTCACGATTAGCTGGTTTAGGCGCCGATAGTCGACACAAAGTCTCAAATTCCCATTCGCCTTCTGGGTAAACAAAATTGGGGCTGCCCAAGGAGAAACACTAGGCCGAATTAATTTCTTTCCCTGCAAGTCCTCTAGTTGTACTTGCAGCTCACGAAGCTCTGCAGGAGCCATCTGATAATCTTGTGTAGATATTGGTTCCGTCCCAGGGTATAAGTCAATGTAAAAGTCCACCTCTCTGCGAGGAGGTAGACCCGTAACATCATCAGGGAAAACATCCGCGTACTGGTCTACCACTACAGGTTAACTCAGACTCTCCACATCAACTGCTCCGAGGGTAAGTCTAGCCAACTGATGAATAATGGGCTGCACCCTCCTCCGGGTAAGTCCATCCTGTACTGTAAAGGCTCCCATCTCACCGGTGAATGTAAACCTGGTCCCATCCATGCGGACACACCACACTTTTCACCAAATATAGTCAATCTGAGAATGGACTATAGATAACCAGTCCATACCCAAGATGACGTCGTAAGGCCTCGACGCCAATACTAGGAGATCCCAGCTGGAGCTCTCTCCTCCTAGAGTAAGCTCGCACTGCCAGCACCAATGCATTATCATCAAATATACTTCTGTAGGAGTCTCTAGCTGTAAGGATAGAGCCAACGACTCCATCAGAATCTCTGAGCTCCGAACGAGGGAAGTGGAAATAAAAGAATGACTGAAAACTATATCTATAAGTACTGCAGCTAAGGTGGAGTAGACACAGATCATACCTCATATCATCTCTGGAGAACCATGATCTTAGGCCTCAACTGCATGGAGCTGAGCTCGGACCTGTCCACCTGCTCCTTGCGGTCGGGGTGGACCTCCTGGTGTTGGTGGAGATAACATCTCGAATCATTTTACACTACTAGATGCACGACCAACTCCTCTGCCACGTTCGCCTTCTCCCTGCAGACCTCCTCAATTGAACCTCTATCTCTGCCTAGGAAGTCCTTCGACTGTCTGCTGATCATCCGTACGGCGGGTCAGACAGTCACGAGCCATGTGACTCTACCCACAACATGTATAATACTACCCGCTCCTGGCATGACCGTCTCTGCCTTGGGTGCCTCGTACAACCGACCCTGAATCCCTCGGTTGTACACCTGTAGGTTTGGTCCTTTTTGACCTCTGTGACATCTGTCTGCTGCCATATGCAGAAGACTCCGCTACGTGACGACTGGTGGTGGGTCTCGCTGCTGGTGACTTCCCAACAAGGAAACTCTCCACCAAGAGGTCTCTCTCTAACACCCCACCTACGTCGGGATGATGAGTGAGATCATCGAAGCCCTGATCTCTCGTATGAGCCCCTGCTTGAAGGTCTGGGACCTGAATAATGGGTCCCGTACCATATCTGTGGAGTAGCATGAGAGGTCAGTGAACCTCACTAAGTACTGAGCCATAGTCATATTGCCCTTTCTTGAGCATGTTGCACGAGTTCCAGCGCTAGAGGCCACCCAAGTTCAGGGGAGAGATGGACCCCCAGGCATCTGAGGATTGGCTAGAGGCCGTAGTGATAGTCTTCCGACTGGTAGGGACACCAGCTGATCTCATAGTGAACCTTGACACCAGTCCTCTACAGGAAGTAGTATGAAGATGGTGGAGCTTGACTCTCCAGGTTCACAATGAGGTGACACTCCTCTGGAATGACTTTGAGAGCCTGTTTCGGGCAGAGTTTGTCCTATTGACTCTTCGCACAATGAAAATTTAGGAACTTCTTCATTTGTAACAAGGAATCATGACTGTGGCTCAGTACTCAGCAAGGTTCACCAACCTCTCACGCTACACCAATGATATGGTATGAGACCCATTCTTCAGAGCCCAGACCTTTGAGTAGGGACTCAGGCAGGAGATCATGGCTTCAATGATCTCACTCAGAATCCCGATGTAGGCAGGGGTGTTAGAGAAATCCCTCTTAGTGGAGATTTTTCTTGCTGAGAAGTCACTAGTAGTGAGACCCACCACCAGTTGTCACGTAGCGGAGTCTTCTACAGCTGGCAGCAGACAGATGTCACAGAGGTCCAAGAGGACTAGACATACAGGTGGACGACTGCATGATTCAGGATCGGTTGTGTGGGGTACTGGAGACAGATCCATTCATGAGATAACATGTAGTGTTTCACATGCGGCAGGCAGGGTCACATGGCTTGTGACTATCCAACCCTCCGTACGGATGATCAACAGACGGTCGAGGGACCGCCCAGGAAGAGACAGAGGTTTGAACGAGGAGGTCCGTAGGGAGTAGGGGAACATGGCAGAGGAGATGGTCGTGCAACTGGTGGTGGGTGACGATTCAATATGTTACCACCTCCACCACCAGGTAGTCCACCCCGACTATAGGGAGCAGGAGGAAAGGGGCGATCTCAGCTCCAGGCAGCTGAGGCCTACGATCACGACGCTCCGGAGATGATACGAGGTACGATCTATCTCTACTCCACCTTAGCTGCAGTAATTATAGACACATGTTCCAATCATTATTTTATTTCCACTGCCCTCGTTTGGAGCTCAGAAATTTCGATGGAGTCGTTGGCTCGATCCTTACGGCTAGAGACTCATACGGGAGAGGATTCGATGATTAAGCACTGGTGCCAGCAGTGGGAACTTACTCTAGGAGGCGCGAGCTTTGGATGGGATCTCCTAGTACCGGTGTCGAGGCCTTACAACGTCATCTTGGATATGGACTGATTATCTACAGTCCATGCTCAGATTGACTGTATTAGTCGCAAAGTGCGGTGTGTCTACACGGATGGGACCAGGTTTACCTTCACCGACGAGAAGGGAGACTTTGCAGCATAGGATGAACTTACTTGGAGGAGAGTGCAGCCGATCACTCATCAGTTGGTTAGCCTTACCCTCAGAGCGGTTGATATGGAGAGTCCGAGCTATCCTGTAGTGGTGGACCAATACACGGATGTATTCCCTGATGATATTCCGGGTATACCTCCTCGTAGAGAGGTGGAATTTTACATTGACTTGTACCCCGAGATGGAATCGATATCTACACCAGTGTATCAGATGGATCCCGCAGAGCTTCGTGAGCTGCGGGTAGAGCTGGAGGACTTAAAGGGGAAGGGATTCATTTGGCCCAGTGTTTCTCCTTGGGTAGCCTTAATTTTGTTCAACAAGAAGGCGAATGGCAGCTTGAGACTTTGTGTCGACCATCAGCGCCTGAACCAGGTGGCCGTGAAGAACAAGTACCCACTCCCGAGGATTGAAGACCTCTTTGATCAGCTGAAGATAGCATGGTGGTTCTCAAAGATATACCTCAGATCAGGCTATCACCAACTCAGAGTGCGAGAAGTGGATGTGCAGAAGACGAATTTTAGATGTTGGTACGACCATTAAGAGTTCTTGGTTATGCCATTCGGCGTAACCAAAGCTCCTACAGTGTTTATGGGACTTATGAACATTATCTTTCAAAACTTGATCGTGTGGTGGTCTTCATTGATGATATTCTAATCTAATCAGCAGGAGGTCTGGTATACAGCTGCTAGGTGAGGCGACGGAGCAGCTGGCTGCTTTGCAGACATCCTTTGTGGATTGGGATGGAGTATCTTTTCTTCAGTCTCTTACAGTCATTCCCCCACTTCTTCAGCGAGTTAGGGAGGTGCAGTGTGGGGACACTGAATGTGAGACACGACGTGCTCAGATATCCATAGGACATGCACCTGATGGATTTTATGAAGGTGGGGAGCACGTCATCCTCTTCAGAGGACTTACCATGGTACCAGTGTCATTTCAAGAGGAAGTGTTGAGGGAGTCCCACACATCCCCTCTAGCGGTACATCCAAGAGTGACGAAGATGTACCAGGATCTACGACGATAGCACTGGTGGCTGGGAATGAAGAAAGCAATTACAGAGTTTGTCTCTCGATGCCTCACTTGTCAGCAAGTGAAGGCAGAACATCAGGTACCAGAAGGCTTGGTTCAGCCTTTATAGGTCCCAGATTGGAAGTGGGATGGGATATCCATGGACTTAGTGACATGACTTTCATGCACATCCAGGGGTCATGACTCGATTTGGGTGATCGTCAACTGACTCACCAAGTCGGCCCACTTACTACCGATCAGAGAGCAGAGATTAGTAGAGAGTTTGAGATGCCTCTATGTGCAGGAGATTGTGTAGCTACATGGAGTAACCTAGACGATTATCTCTGATCATGATGCAGATTTTACTTCTCGGCTATGGAAGGGGTTGCATGAGGCTTTCAGGATGCATATTCGTTTGAGAACCGCCTTCCATCCTCAGAAGGATGGTCAGAATGGGCAGACCATTCAGACCCTCGAGGACATGCTACGTGCATGCGTCCTCGACTTCGGTCGCAACTGGGAGGATCACTTTCCTTTGGTGGAGTTTTCATACAAAAATATCTATCACTCCACCATTGGGATAACACCTTTTGAGGCATTGTATGGGCGACCTTGCAGATCAACTTTGTACTGGACTAAACCAGGGGATTCAACACTAGTGGGACCAGAGATGGTTTGGGCTACCACAGAGAAGGTGCAGATCATCCAGGAGTGGATGAAGACTGCACAGAGCAGGAAGAAGTTGTATGCTGATAGGAGACAGAGACCTCTGGAGTTCGAGGATGGAAACCACGTCTTTCTACGGGTCTCACCCTGATGAGGTTTACGGAGATTTGGCCAAGGCGTAAAGTTATCTCTGAGGTTCATCGGACCTTTTCAGGTCCTCAGCAGAGTTGGTGAGGTGGCATACCTCTTAGCTCTTCTGCCTCAGTTGCACCGGGTGCATGACATCTTCCACATATCCCAGCTGAGGAGATACATGCACGACCGTTATCACATCATCGACCATGGCGAGCTGGACAATGACGATAGGGTGACTTTTATGGAGGTTCCTGTAGAGATTGAGGTTCGACAGGAGTGGGTCATTCGTGGGTGGTCGATACCTCTAGTTCATGTACGTTGGTAGCATGAGAACCTCCAGGAGAGAACATGGGAACGAGAGGCTCAGATGCGTGCTTAGTACCCCCACTTATTCCCTTAGTTTGAGTTGTGGCTTACGGGGGCGTAAAGCCCTGAGGTGGGGAGAATGTAAAGACCCAAAATTTCCATGTAATTTTTTTAATTATATGGGAATTTTATGAGTCTGCAAAAATTGACATCGTGTGATTCCGAGGCCCGGTGTGCCCAGAATGAATTTCTGAACTTTTTTTTGGGTACATTCAGAAAATGTGTGAGCAGGTTTTTGTAACTTTTGAACCGGTGCTCGGAATTGAAATCCAAGGACACCGTTGAACTCACAACACCAGTATTCGTTTAAGGATACTTTCACCTCAATGATAGTTGGTCGAGGGTGAAAGTTAGTTTTTGTGTTTTTAGTGAAAGAATAAAATAAAATAAAAATGTTTAACATTTTTATTTGTTGAAACCTCCCATGTGGATGTTATAAAGGTGGGTACCACCTGAACTAAAACCTCCCTCATGTATGTTATATAGGTGGGGAACACCGAGCCTAAAACCCCCATTTTGAATTTCTAGTGGTGGGGACCACCCGAACCCTCTTAATTGGAGAAACCCCATGGACTCCCTCCAACTTTAATTATGCCAACATTTTTCCTTTAATCGAGTTAATTAATTGAGCCAATTAATTATTCCAATGTGACAACATAATTAATCTACCCAATTTAAATTATATTGGCACCTCTTTCCTTTGGGGGGATTTGGTTGGTGAAGGAGAAGGGGAGAGCTTGGAGAACTTCTCTCCAATGAAGAATAACCTCCATCGAAGAACGATTTTCCAACGAACGATCCCAGGATCAGAGGCATGTGGTGGGTGCGACGAATGTTGACATATTCGAATTATTTCTTGCGCCAACATCAACGAAGCTTTGAGGTAGGGTGGTTGTTTGAATTCCCCCCTTACCCGTTCTTGACAATTCTTCATAAATCAAGAAGAAATTATAGCCGGTTGCTACCGCTCTAACGCAGAGAGTGCGGGCCAAACAAACATGGAATGAACTCTCTGCAATTATTGTGATTAATTGTTGTGTTCTTCGCAATGGAGGAGGATGGACACCAACACCGGTGGGGCATGAGAACGGCAGACGACACCACGACCGGCCGCAATGAAGGTGTCGGCGCAACCATGCCGCAGACAGTTCGTCAAACGGACACTCGTGCAGTGAAGTCCCTTTGGTATACCCCATTGGAGATTTGGATAAAGTTGGGGAATAGTCGGGTTGGATCGAGCACGAATCCAACCAGGCCCTCGGGACTAAAAGGATAATAACTTACAGATCGGGCGTCCGTTTGATGCACCATATAATGCGTTGTGACCCCTATGATGTGGTGGTCCTTTGGGATACTTATTCATGGGAATTTGTGGTAGTTGGAGTATTGATTAGTGGCTTGAGGATCAGACCCTCTTGGAGATGAGAAATCTTAGTGCGGGAATCCTGTAGCTGGCTCTGACGATGTACTAGGATCCTATGTGGGTTTGACGATGTACTGACGATTTACTAGGATCCTTTTTGGGTCTGATGATGTAATGACGATGTACTAGGATCCTGTGTGGGTATGACGACGTACTGACGATGTAATAGGATCCTGTGTGGGTCTGATGATGCACTGACGATGTACTAGGATCCTGTGTGGGTCTGGCGATGTACTGATGATGTACTAGGATCCTGTGTGGGTCTGACGATATACTGATGATGTACTGACGATGTACTAGGATCCTGTGTAGGTCTGACGATGTACTAGGATCCTGTGTGGGTCTAACGAGGTACTAGGATCCTGTGTGGGTTTGACGATGTACTACGATCCTCTGTGGGTCGGATGATAATTTAGTATCCTTTGTGGGTCTACCTCTTAACAGAGTAAGATGATTCAATAGTTACATCTAATCATCTTTACTACTGTACCTAAGATATACCTGGTGTGAGTTGAGTCCGTACCTGTGTGGTACTTTGTGGTAATACCTTGGTGGTATTATTCTGTGTGGCATACATGTGTGGTACTTACCTTTGTGGTACTCCTTCCTTTGTGGAACAGTTGAGCTTGGGATTTTGAGTTGGACTCTGTGTTTCCTCATGATTGAGATGTGCATACTTGATAACTTAGGTATATGTATGGGCATATACCTAAGTAGGGATGTCAGTTGATTTCATGCTATGTGGTTTATCCTTTGTGGATTTTGTGAGACCTTGAGGGTCTCAGGGTCCCTACTAAGTATCGTTATACTTACCCCTGCACAGGCTATGCTCGCACCTTATTGTGTTTGGTGCAGACGATGGACAACATTGACTGAGGACAAGAGTACCAGGACTGGACGGTGCCCGAAGGTAGATATTACGACGTTTTGGTACGCAGAGGAGATGGGCAGACATGGAATGCTGAGGAGGCGATCAATACCTACCCTTCATGTAGGAACCTCGGAGGATGACCCAATAACTGTCTTTCTCCTTCTTTAGTTGTATTATATTTCAGTTGTACTTGTACCTTTACTATTGAGATCATATTTCAGCCCCTCCTACTTTCAACAATCTTTTTTCTATACAGTTTACTTGTGTTCGTATCTTCCTATGTGCTTGGTTGTAGCATATACACTCAGCAGGAGATCTGGTATACAGCTTCTAGGCGAGGCGACAGAGCAGCTGGCCACTTTGCAGATATCCTTTGTGGATAGAGATGAAGAAGTTTTTCTTCAGTCTCTTACAGTCACTCCCCCACTTCTTCAGCGAGTCAGTGAGGCGCAGTGTGGGGACGCTGACTGCGAGATACGACGTGCTCAGATATCCACATGACAGGCACCTGATGGATTTTTTGAAGGTAGGGAGCACGTCATCCTCTTCAGAGGATGTACCATGGTACCCGTGTCACTACAGGAGGAAGTGTTGAGGGAGTTCCACACATCCCCTCTAGTGGTAGATCTAGGAGTGGTGAAGATGTACCAGGATCTCCGACGACAGCACTGGTGGCCGGGAATGAAGAAATCAGTAGCAAAGTTTGTTTCTCAGTGCCTCACTTGTCAGCAAGTGAAGGCAGAGCATTAGGTACCAGTAGGATTGGTTCAACCTTTGGAGGTCCTAGAGTGGAAGTGGGATGAGATATACATGGACTTCGTGACAGGACTTCCACGTACATCTAGGGAACATGACTCAATTTGGGTGATCGTCGACCGACTCACCAAATCATCCCACTTCCTACCGATCAGAGAGCAGGGTGAAATTGAGAGCTTGGTAAGCCTCTATGTGTAGGAGATTGTGCGGCTACATAGAGTACCATTGACGATTATCTCCGATCGTGATGCACGTTTTACTTCCCAGCTATGAAAGGGGTTGCCGGAGGCTTTTGAGACGCGACTTTGTTTGAGCACCGCCTTCCATTCTCAGACGGATGGTCAGATTGAGAGGACCATTCAGACCCTCGAGGACATGCTACGTGCATGCATCCTCGACTTTGGTCGTAGCTAGGAGGATCGATTTCCTTTGGTGGAGTTTTCATAAAAAATAACTATCATTCCACCATTGGGATGACACCTTTCGAGGCGTTGTACGAGCGACCATGCAGACCACCTTTGTGCTGGAATGACCTAGGGGAGTGAGCACTAGTGGGGCCAGATATGGTACGGGCTATGACAGAAAAAGTGCATATCATCTAGGAGCGGATGAAGACTTTACAGAGTTGGAAAAAGTTTTATACCAACAGGAGATGAAAAACTCTAAAGTTCAAGGATGGTGACCATGTATTTCTACGTGTATCACCCCAATGAGGTTTACAAAGATTTGGCCAAGGCGACAAGTTATCTCTGAGGTTCATCAGACCTTTTTAGGTCCTCACCAGAGTTGGCGAGGTGGCATACCACTTAGCTCTTCCACCTCAGTTGCACCAGGTGCATGACGTATTCTATGTATCCTAGCTGAGGAGATACGTGCACAACCCTTCTTACATCATCGACCATGATGAGCTGGATTTCGATGATGGGGAGACTTTTACGGAGGTTCCAGTAGAGAATGAGGATCTACAGGAGTGAGTCCTTCATGGACGGTCGATACCTCTGGTGCGCGTTCGCTGGCAGCACGAGAACTTCCAGGAGAGCACATGGGAGCAGGAGGCTCAGATGCATGCTCAGTACCCCCACTTGTTCCCTTAGTTTGAGTTGTGACTTACAAGGATGTAAATACCTGAGGTGGGGAGAATGTAAAGACCTGGAATTTCTATGTAAAATTTTTACATGGAAATTCCGGGTCTTTACATAGCTCCCTGGAGTTGATCAAAAAAGTCATTGATATGAGTCAGTGGACACTTATTATTAATAGTAATGTATTCAAAGCTCTATAATCAATGAAAAGTTTCATGAATCCATCTTTATTTTTAACAAACAAAATAGGAGCACCCCATGGTGAAGTGCTAGGTCGAATGAAGCCTTTATCAAGAAACTCCTGAAACTGCTTTTTTCAATTTAAGAAGTTCTACTTGAGCCATTTGAGAAGGGGATTTTAAAATTGTCTTAGCATCAAGGCCTAAGTCAATAGTAAATTCAACTTCCTGATTAGGTATAACAATGGATAAATCATCAGGAAAAACATCATTGTGTAAAAACATCCGGGTATTCATTTACTATTGACAAATAATTTATCTGAGCAGTTCCCTTATTTTCAACAATATGTGTAAGATAAATTTTATTTCAGTATTTTAACAATTTCTCAGCTTCCTGATTTTCTATCAATGGTATTAGTTCATTCTTATATACAAACTAAAACTCTTTCTTAAAAAAAACTTCTTTAGATCTACAATCAATTTTAGCATGATAAAAAAGAAAGTCAATCTATACCCAGAATAACATCAAACTCCACTAAGAGAAAACAACAAGGTTTGCAGGTAATTTCTTTCCACTAAAAACAAAATGAAGATTCTTATAATTCCTTTTTTCTTTAATATCCCCCTAGTTTTTTTACCGTAAGTTCTGATTTCATTTCTTGATGCGAAATTTCTAATTTATGAGAATTTTTTTTCAGAAATAAAGGAATGTGTAGACCTTGTATCAAACAAGAAATTAGAAAAATTTGAGTAAACAACCAATGAACTTGATACCACTTCATTGGATGAATCAAAATTTTCTGACGTAATCACAATGGATTTAATTTCACCTTTCTGCTTATAATATCGCTGCTTTACAACATTCAGATGTTTCTTTGTGAAGTTATTTGCATAATGCCCCATCTCACCACATTTGAAACACTTTATAGTTTTCTTATTGGAATTAATCATTCCAACACCAAGATAATTTTTATCGCAATCTCAGGCCATATATCCAAACTTACCACATAAAAAACACTTCCCAGTTTTGTTAAGTCATTCCCTAGGGTACTTTTTACCACACTTTCCACAAACTGGAAATTGAACGTTCTTACCTTCAGATTAATTTGATTGATTCTTACCCATTTCTTGCCATCTGGACCTTTTATTATGCTTGTTGTCAAAGTGCATATGATCATAAAAAAACTCCATTTCTACCCTCTCATCACATTGAATAATTTTCTCATAACTTTTGAATTCAGGGGAATCCAATGCTCTTTGATATCTTGGCTTCAATTATGAGTAAAAATGATTGATTTTACTATCAAGATATCGAATAAGATTTAGAGAATAGCTTGACCAACCCTTATTGGAGTTATTCAAAGGGGAATATAGATCCTTTCCACTAGAATGTTCTAGAAACTAGACATTCCAAGTTCAATAGTGGGACTATTGGAACTTGATAAATAGTGGGAGATTTAATAAAAAAAATAGTTACTCATATAATTTAGAATAAAAAAAATTACTAATAATATGATCTTTTAATTGTAGAATAAAAATGGAAATATCATCATCCACACTATCCTTATGATCAATATTGGAGAAAGAAATTGACAGTAACTTCCAGGAGTGGTTTATATGACTTCGGGTTATTCTACACCATGAACGGAAATCTTACGTGCCAAACTCCTCAATGCCTGATCCTCCTAGTCAAGTGGTGAGTAATAAATAGTTATTAGTCTATGAGAAATAGATGAAAAATGCGGTCAAAATTCAATTTTCATGCTTTCATCTATGTCTAGTGAACTCATGAAGGCTCATGAAAAATGGATGCATATAGCATGCTTGAGCACCTCTGTGGTCTTTACAAGGAGAGATCTAGATAGGAATGGTTTGAGATTCCTAAAGAATTCTTTCTGAGTAATCTTGTAAAGGGTTCCCTATATAGACCTCATATAGTCAATTCCATTAGCTACATTGAGCGCCTAGAGGTTCTAGGGTTTAAAATATAGAAATAATTGGGAACCAACCTCATCCTGGAATCCATCCCTCATAGATTATCTAGTTTTTTGTAAATTTTAAGATGAAAAACATTGAGATGTATCTACTAGATATTATCACTCTTATTTTCCAAGTCTATAACTATACGAAGTGTGAAAATACTTCCATACTTATGGTGAACAAATGGAAAGACCGAGTGAAGAGTTTTATGGCCAAAGATTCTTCACACCCCTACAAGAAGAGGAAGATCAAGGGGAAAGTAAGGGAACACGATGTTATCTATTTTTCATATGAAAAAGGGCCACTGGAAGAAAAACTACACATTTCCAAATAAGAAAGTGGAAGCTTCAGGTGTGTTTATTATCAAGTGAAATTTATCTATTTCTAAAAATTGGGTACTAGATATAGCTTATGGTTCTCACATATGTATTCAAATATAGGAACCAAGTAGATTCAGAAAGACTGAATAAGGGGAGGTAGATATATGAGCATCCAATGAAGCTAAACTCACTGCTGTAGCTATTGGGGACTACTACCTCACTTTGTCAACCAAAATGATTTTGATTTTAAAAGTTTTTTGTTATGTTCCATCGATTAACAAAAACATTATATTTGTATGCAAACTTGATACAAATCGATTTTTTTTTCAAATTTTGAAATAAATGTTACTTCCTTTATAAAGATAGAATTTTTTATGGTAAGACACATTTAAATAACAATATTTATGTTTTTGATTACATGAAATAATAAATGAAAATCGATAATGAAGTTAATTCACTTGACTCATACCACACCCAACTTTCGCATCACTGGCTAGGTCATGTAAATGAAAAGCGCTTGACTAAATTACATCAAGATGGATATTTATATTCTTTTGAACTAAAACTACTTGGTGTATATCACACATGTTTACAAGGAAAAATGACTAAGTATCCATTTACTGGGAAAGGTGACAGGGTTAAAGAGCTTCTTGAATTAGTTCATACAGATATGTGTAGACCATTTACTATTGAAGCAAGAGGTGGATACTCATACTTCATAACTTTTACTGATGATTTAGTATACATGAATATGTCTACTTGATGAGGTATAAGTCATATTCTTTTGATAAATTTAAGGAATACAAGAATGAAGTTGAGAACCAGCTTGGTAAGAAGATTAAGAAACTATTCTCAGACTATAGTGGATAATATATTAATCAAGAATTAATTGATTACATATGAGAGTTTGGAATATTATCACAACTCACTCCTCCTTATACACCTTAGTGGAATGACGTAAGCGAAAGGAGGAACCGCACCTTGTTAGACATGGAGAGATCAATGACAAGTCATGAGAGTCTTCCATTATCCTTTTGGGGATATGTGTTACAAACAATAGCACATATACTAAACGAAGTTCCAACTAAATAGATAAATGGAATTCCATATGAATTTTTGAGTGGAATAAAAACCATGTTATAAAATTTACATGTGCAGGGAAGCAGAGTGTTTGTTAAGGACTCTCCAAGTAATAAACTTTCACCCTAAGGCACAAAGTGTAACTTTATAGGATACCCCAAGAAGACAAGGGGATATTACCTATACGAACCCTCATAAAAAGGGTTATAGTGGAAATACACACCATATTCCTTAAGAGGGAGCACATCTCTAAAATATACGGTTTTCTAGTCACTGAGGATGGAAACTCATTATTAGTTGATGATAATGATTCTCTAACCTAAAAGGAAGCAGTAAGTGACATATATGTTGTAAAGTGGAAAGAAGACATGAATTATGAAATGAATTCCATGTACCAAAACCAAGTCTGGATTTTGGTAGATCCTCCAGTGGATGTAAATCCTATTGTTTTAAATTGGGTATTCAATAAGAAACTGCACATGGAAGGAAAATTTAGTACCTATAAGGCACGACTGGTTGCAAAAGGGTTTAAACAATGTCAATGCATTAACTATGAAAAAACCTTTTCACTGGTTTAAATGATGAAATCCATCAAAATTATACTTTCCATTATGGATTAAAATGACTATGAGATTTGGAAAATGGATTTCAAAACAGACTTCCTTAACGGGAACCTTCAGGAAGATGTCTATATGTCACAACCCAATCATGGGGGTCCTATCCCACACCAGCAAGAATATCAAAGCCATTATTCATCTGTTTTGTCCCTATCAAAGAGATGAGAGTCGTCCCGACAAAATGGAGGATGGTGTGTGTCAGTCTTGACACCACTGGTTGGGAGTTGGGGCCACTCTCTTAATGAGTCCATGGTAGGATGAAACCATTGAACCTCACATCATATGAAGAGTTGGACGGATGAACCCCACCCGCCTTGGAGGGGGCTAGGGTGCCGCATGGGTGAAATGATGTGCTGAGATGCTCATCCCGTGACAAGTGGTATCAGAGGGAATGTGCCTCATGGTGTTGCAGAATGTTTCTGGTCGGACCTTTGTGGTGGGAGAGGAGTCTCAAGGTATCATGGGGAGGTGACACAACAGAGAAGGTCACACTCAAGATATGTCAGAGGCAGAGACACCATTATGAAGGTTGGGTCTCATGGAGGTTGTTTTCAACCCTAAGAGAGGGGGTGGACCATGGTGGTTTG
Source organism: Viscum album (assembly GCA_963277665.1). Lineage (NCBI taxonomy): Eukaryota > Viridiplantae > Streptophyta > Magnoliopsida > Santalales > Viscaceae > Viscum > Viscum album. Next base: position 1,209,690,546 of record OY728123.1, read on the forward strand.
AGACCCAGATAGTGGGTAGGACATTGATGACAATGACAAGAAAAGAGAATCCCCTAAGGCCATGCTTAGTAGCTGGTTAGTTGGAGGTATACCATTTCATGGACACATAAAAGGCCACACTCCTTAATGCACGATGGCGTGCATGGAATGGTGGGGGGAGAATGCCATGACCCAATCATGGGGGTCCTGTCCCACTCCAGAAAGAACATCAAAGGTACCGTTCATCTGGTTTTTCCCTATCGAAGAGATGATAGTCACCCTGACAAAATGGAGGATGGTGCGTGTCAGTCTTGACACCACTGGTTGGGAGTTGGGGCCAATCTCCTAATGAGTCCATGGCAGGATGAAACCAGTGAACCTCACATTATATGAAGTGCTGGATAGCTGAACCCCACCCGCCTTAGAGGGGGTTGGGGTGCTGTACGGGCGAACTGCTGTGCTGAGATGCTCAACCCATGACATATATGACACAAATCAAAGGGTTTTTGTTTCTAAAGGATGATAATATGGCATGTAAATTGAAAAAAATTTATTGATTAAAGAAAGCATCTTAGTCATGGATCATTCATTTTGATGAAGCTATAACAAAATTTGGTTTCATAAAGAATGAGTGTGAGCCTTGTTTCTACAAACAATTTAGTGGGAGTGCAGTCATTTTCTTAATAGTATATATTGATGAAATATTACTCATAGGAAATGAAAAACTAGTCTTATAGTTGGTTAAGACATGAATGAATAAATTCTTCTCTGTGAAGGAATTGGGTGAAGTGGCATATATTCTTGGGATCAAGATCCATCATGATAGATCTAAGAGATTCCTTGACCTAAGTCAAAGTACATAAATTGAAAAGATACTAAAGAGATATAGTATGGAACAATCCAAGAGGGGATTGTTTCTAGTGTCACATGGAATTCATATTTCTAGGAAAATGTGTCCTCATAAACATGAAGAAAGAAACAGAATGGAAAGGATTCTATACACATCAGTGATTGGGCTAGTCATGTTTACTATGCTATGTACTAGGCTAGATGTTTCCTATGCATTTAGTGCGGTAGATAGATATCAAGCTAATCTAGGTGACCTCTATTGGATATCGGTTAAGACTATCCTTAAGTATCTAAGGTGTACTATGGATATGTTTCTGGTCTATGGAGGATATGAGGAACTATTCATCATAGGATATGCACATACTAGTTTCTAAATTGATCAAGATGAAATGATGTCACAAATGAGATACATATTCACTTTGAATAGAGGTGCTGTGAGCTAGAAGATCTCAACGTAGGCTATGGTCGTAGATTCTATAACAGAGTATGAGTATATTATGGATTATGAGGTAGCTAAGTAGCATGTATGCACAAATTAATCCAAGAGTTTGACGTGGTACCTAGCAGTAAAGATCCTATCACACTCTATTTTGATAATATTATAGTGGTGGCTCTTGAAAAAGAGACAAGGTCACATCAATTAAAGAAACACATACTTCAAAAGTATCATCTATTGAGGGTTTTTTCTCAGATAGGTGAGGTTGCATTGAATAGTATTTATAAGAAAGGAAACGTGGAAAACTCCTTGACAAAATCCTTGAATCAGCAGAAACATGATTATCATGTGAGGTCTAACAGACTAAAATCCATAGGTAGTTGGATCTAGTCCAAGTGAGAGTTTTTTTAGATTTGGTGTCCCAGGACCAATTGATTATACTTTGATTACATTTATATTCAATGTATTGAATATTAATTTAACATCTTATTACATATTTTTCATTGTTTCTACATGGATTTAATGTAATAATGTCCTAGAGTATTTGTCACATTGATATGGTCATTGTAGTTCCCCACTATGATGAGAACCTTGAAGTGCTATGAAAATATTCTTAATATAGTTATGTGGTTGGATAATGTACTATTATAGGACACATAATATTTAGACTATCATGTGTGAGTGCTCGTAAACAGATGAGGGTTCTTCTCATGAAGTTCACACTAGGTAATATCTAAGATAGGAAATCACGAGAACATACCCGCTAGTAGTAATTCTGCTTGTTTTGGTTTCATTGGATATGACTATCTGCGATCATGTGTAATGGTCCATAGACTTTAATATTATCATTAATGTATATCTTGACTCATACACTTAGATTTACTAACCAAAACTATCACGCCATATGTTGGTGGGAATTAGGGTACTTTGGGTGCGTCATGATTGACATTTCATTAATGGATAAGTAAAGGAAGGATTTTCCCCTTAAATATTTATGTAAGCTGATATCTTAACCCTTTTATTGGAATAGAACCATCACATTAAATTCGATGGCCATGGTGTAATGAAGTTTTTATCTCAGATAGTCAAAGAAATACATATTGAGTAAATATGTTGATGACACCGTCATGCAACCTTCTTGATGAGATATTGTGATAAAGATATTATATTACATAATGAGAATTTTTATGTGGTTTTCAAAGTTGTGACAATAAGTTCTTTCTCTAAAGTGCCTTAACTCGTTGCTAGACAGTTGAACAAGTTCCCATTTCCTCAGATTGATGATTTTTTTTATTAGTTGAAAGGGATGAACTGGTTATCAAAGATTGATATTCAATTTGGTTATCAACATCTTAGAATCAAGGAGTTCAATATCTTAAAAAAAACCTTCTGGAGCATGTATGACCATTATAAGTACTTTGTTATGCCTTTTGGTCTAACCAATGCTCATGCAGTTTTTATGGCACTGATGAACATGATTTTCCATGAGTATATCGATTCATTTGTGGCAGTGTTTGTGGATAATATCTTGGTTTACTCTAAAACTAAGGAGGATCTTGTGCATCTTCTAAGATCAGATCTAGAAATTTTTAGATATCACTTAATTTATGCCAAACTTTTAAAATGTAATATCTAGATTCAGGAAGTGAAGTTATTGGAACATGTGGTCTTGGAACATGGTTTTTTAGTTGATCCTAAAATGGTTAAGGTTTTTATGACATGATAACAACTACAAAATGTTTTGAGATTTAGAGCTTCTTGGTCTTAGTGGGGTATTACCACTAGTTCATTATGGATTTCTCAAAATTGGATTCTCCTATGACCGCTCTCACTAAGAAAGGAGTAAAGTTCTTCTGGGATATGAAATGTCATAATTCTTTTGATGAGTTAAATTTCCTTTTGGATTCTATGTCTGTATTGAATCTTCCAGAGGCTGGGCATGGCTATCTGGTCTTTTGTGATGCATTCAGTTTAGGTTTGGGCTGTGTTCTCAAGGAGGGAGATAATGTGGTGGCCTATGGTTTTTGATATCTTAGGCCACATGAGAAGAACTATCCTACTCATGACCATGAAATCATAGATATTATGCATGATCTTAAGAGTTGGAAGCATTAACTTTTTGGATAAAATTTCACCATTTATTCCGATCACAAAATCTTGAGTTATATATTCTCAAAAAATATTTGAATCTACGCCAGAGGTGATGGGCGGAGTACCTGAAATATTTTGACTTCGAAATTTCCTACACCCTTGGTAAGGGAAATGATATTGGTGATGATTTGATTAGGAAATTTTGACCCATGATGTGAAATAATAATAAGAAGATTGGAATTTTATGGATCTTTTTTCTCTCATGCATTTGGGAGTTTGAGAGGATAAGATCGAGATTGTATTGACATGCATTCGACTAACATACCCACTTATTAAGATGATTCTTCAGGTAAAACAACTTGACGATGAGCTCCATAACATTAAGGACTTTATTTATAGTGGGGAGACCATTGGTGAGTGGTCATTGTATTCTAAGGGTATCCTATGTTTTCAGAACCAGTGTGTCATGCCTTTTCCTATGAGAAAAGTTGTGATGGGGGATTTCCATAGTTCCCAGTGGGCAGTACACCCTAAAACCATGAAGATGTTCTATGATGTAAAATGATGATTATGATGGCTAGGTATGATATGATATATCACTTATTTTGTTTCTCATTTCCACACCTATCAACAGGTCAAGATCAAGAACCATAAGTCATCAGGTTGTTTTAATACCTTCTTATACAGACTTGGAAGTGGGATGAGATTTTGATGGATTTTGTGATTGGGTTGCCTTATACTCCTCGATGGAAGAATTTGATATGGAAATTGATTGATCGATTGACCAAATTTGATCACTTCATTCCCATTTGTGATACAACCAAAGTTGAGGATTTGGGAAAACTGTACATGAAAGAGATCATCATATTAAATGGAGTTTCATCTGTTATAGTTTTTGATAGAGATCCTCGGTTCACTTATTATTTTTGGAGAGGCATCTATGAGGTGATGAGATATCAGGTTAATTTTAGCATGACATATTATTTGTAGATAGTTTTCCAAAAAAAATGATCTATACAAATTCTTGAAGGCATGTTTCATGCTTGCGTTCTTGACTTTGGTGGAGCTTGGGATTTCCACTTGAGACTAATTGAGTTTTCCTATAACAATAGTTACCAGTTTTCCATAAGGATGAAACCCTTTGAGTCATTGTATGGCTGAATGTGTAAGTCTCTGCTTTGTTGGTCGTAGATTGGTGAAGCTTCCTTGGTTGGGACTAGTTTGGTCCAAGAGATGTTGATAAAGATTTAGTTGATTCATCAAAGAATGGAGACAAATCAAATCCAATATAAATCCCATGGCAATCATCGTCAATTACCTTTAGAGTTATTAGTTGGTGACCAATTTTTTTTGATATTTTCATCTCTGTTGGGTCACTTATGTCTTGGATGATAAGGAGAGTTAGCACCGATATATGTTAGACCATTTGATGTTGTTGATCAGATTGGCAAGGTGTCTTACCATTTGTATTTTCCACCTCAATTGACTTCGATTCATAATGTGTTCCATGTGTTGCATCCCAGAAAGTATCTCTGGACCCATATCATGTTTTTGAGTTGGGAGGACCTTTATGTGGAACTTGGTTTATCCATGACTGATCATCCATTTCAGATTATTGATTCTGAGATGAAGGTTATTTGTGGTAAATATATACCTTTGGTTTGAGTGTTTTGGAAACATGGTTTTGATTCACTTGAGTCTTTGGAGCATGAGGCACTGATGAGAGAGAAGTGGATTCATCTCTTTAATATGAAGTCTTCTTGATTGAATTTATGGGGGAAGAAAGAGTTTATGATGGGGATATTATAACATTCCTTTACTAGCTTTTAGGAATTTCTTGACCCTTGTTTTCACCATCTTTTGTTAAGGTCTTGGTTCTAGTTGTTTTTGAAGATTTTTGAAATTTTTAGAGGTTATGGGGGTTGTGAATGGTTTGTACGCATTTAGGGAAAATTGTGCAGCTTGGCCCAAAAAATCGTGTGCCTTGTCATGTGGTTCTAGAGGGATTTCACAATTAGTGAAAACTGTGTGGCCTTCCCCCCAAATCATGCATATTAGGAAAATAGATAAATGTACGGTTGGTGCATGGTTTCCTAACCATGTGGACAAACCATTCACCCTTATCTAGTGGCCTAGGAGGGAGTGAAAAAATGAAGAAAGATTTATTTAACCATACAACCAAACCATGCGGCTCTTTCCAGAAGCCTAGTATAGGCTCATAGTTAGTACTAACCATGCGACGTAACCCATAAAACTGTTAAAATGAGTTTTTAATCTCTTAAAAATTTTAATTAAAATTTTGAACCCCTCATTATAAGTTCTAAACACCACCTAATCGTACCTAATCTAACCCTTTGTATTTTAGAGGATCTATAGAGAGTATTTTATAATCTCTAACCCATATCATCATATATTGAAGTACTGATGGATGCGTTTGATCTCTCTCAGGTAAGTGTAACCCCTTTGGTTTGGATTCCTCCTTTCTTACCTTTTCTCCTTCTTTGAGAGTGATTAATCCTCATGTTTTTGATGGATCAAAACCTTTATTTGATTGTATTGTGATTCTAGGGATTCCACTTTGATCTTCCTCACCTTTGACTCTCTATTGGCAGTTCCCATTTTGGGTGATTGATTGATCGTGTGACTAAAGGTAAGTGGTTCCACAATGATTTACTATAATTGAAACCTTGATTTATTGATGGATTTTAAATGTATTTTAAATTGATTTATGAACCATTATTTGAGAAGATTTAGATTGTTTATTTCGAAAGGCATGAAATTTTGAAATAAAGTCCATTTTTTCAAAGGATTTGATAAATTAGGGGAATTTGAGAAAAGATGGCTTGAAATGAGAAATGATTTGAAGAAATTATTTGATGTTGATTCTTGATAAAAATTACTTCAAATCAAAGATGTTTTTTAAAGGAATTAACTTGATGAAAATCCATGATTTGGTTTTGAAATTGAAATGGCATGTTGAAACTTGAAAGTGGGCATTTGAACTATGAATGATGAATTGGATTGAAATTTCCCCTAAATGATTGATTCATTGAAGCATATGTGAGCCCAGATAGTTAGTGGGTGATTATGATAAGAAATCTAGGACTATGACTCCCCAAAAATGGATTGATTATGACAACTCTAATTAAACCAAGATCGACATGATTTTCCCTAATGGGGTGTTGATTGATTTTCATCCCAATGGCACAAGACTTAGGGACATGAGCACATCTTGAGTCATGATTGATTTACTGAGTAGTGTGGGGATCTATCCAGGAACTAAATAACCTCAGGGAATATGATCATGGTGTTTTGTTATGTTTTTATTATTACATGCCTATGATTATAGAAAATTTTTATTCATACCATTATATTTTATTAAAATGTTCATTTAAGTGTGTTTTGATATACTTTACATCTGCCTATTCTGAAAACATGTTTTGAATGAAATTGTGGAAATGATTTATCTTGAATTGACTTTGTTTAAATTGAAGCATAAATGGTTTATTCGTTACAAAGTTTTTCATGTAACATTTGGTGAAATCCTATTGGGTTGTTTTTCTCACACCTTACCTTTACCTTTGGGTGTTTGTAGATTATTTTTATACTAGGAATAGGAAAAGGGAAAGTGCCACTTGCTGGAGAAAGATGTGATTGATAATTGGGACCCAAGATGATGGTGATGGTTGGTGGAGCTATGATTCACTCTCTGCATAGAGATTGTGGGACCTTGTCTTTATGGATGTTGTGTTGTATTTTAGATGATGTATTTCTTTGGGATCTTTATCTATCTTCTTGTGGAACTCTTTCTTCTTGAGGAGTGTTTGGAATAAAGACTATTTATTATTCAATAATTTAAATTCTGATGTTATTTACCAAATATTTGTTCTTGGGTAAAAATTTTCCCCGACCATGTATTGATACCTAGGCACTAGTCACCAGCCCATGGGGATCGAGAATGCCCTTCGGGTCCTGTCAGTTCCAGTCCGGGTACCTATGTACTAGGGTATTTGGGTTGGTTTATTAAAAAATGGTATTAAAGGAGTTTTAGTGTCTTTCCTTAATGTCGATATGTAGTCTAGTATGTCCTAATAGACACAAGGTAGTATTTTTGGGACTTAAGGGGTAGTTTACGAGTGATTTCTTGACTATCTCTCATCATATAAATCCCTAAGTCACCATGGGTGTTTGGGAAAAGTGTCCTTGAGGAATAATTTGATCTAATTCTTGTCTTTCACTAAACTTGATATGAGTATTTTAAAATACTAGAAATTTGAATTCTATTTGATGGAACTTATTTCCCTATATCTCATGATTGATTTGATGATCTTAGCATCCTTATTGATATTTTTGTGTTTCCTATTGATGTTGTGTAGTACCATTCCCTCGAGAAGACGTTTTAATAGACCTAAAGAGGGAGCTATAGATGAACCTTGATAAGCGAACCCTCAAATTGATATGAAACTTGTTGAGATAGTAGTGCATGCTATCCAAGATCTAGGATAGGTAGCCAAACTCATTCTCATGTAGGCTCAAATAGTGGAGCCTTGAAGGGATGCAACTATCGATCATGATTAGGAGTTTCTTCATAGAAACCATCAGATTTCCAAGGCTATAATGATCCTCAAGAGGCAGAGTATTGGTAAAAAAAGATTGATTTTCTTTTTGAATTCTTGGAAATTCCAGATGTAATAACAATGAAGTACCTTCAAGCTTGAAGGTCCTAGCAGGAGGTGGTGGGATTCGATGGATATGAAAAATAAACACAAAGTCTTGGTTTGGAAAGTATTTAGAGCTCTTTTCATGGAGTAGTTATATACAGAATCGAGTGTATTATAAAATTATATGGAGCTTCTCACCCTCCAACAAGGTGGTAGAACTGCGACTTAGTATGCAAACCATTTTTCTGAACTTGTCCAGTTTTCTCCTGAAGTAGTATCAAATGAGAATCCAAAGGCTTAAAGATTAAAGATGGGACTTTGATCTAATATTCGTTATCATGTTTTCATGTTGAATACCACCTCTTATACATATGTTCTGGTTATAACTTTGATGGATGATCTTGATCTGGATGGTAATTCAGGGTTTACAAGAGTTCCTCATACTCCTATAGGTAGTTCAATTAGTTACTTTAAAGGAAATAGGAAGCATGATGAGTCTCATGGTGGATCTCAATAGAAGGCTTCATCCAGACCTTCTATAGTGTTTGGTAGAGGTCCATTAACTTGCATTCAATGTTTATAAATTGGGAATTCAAACTAGTATTGAATAGAGGAATCAAAGATCTGTGGTTCGTGTGGTCTCTTAGTCCACCTTCAGAAGTTCTGTCATGTCTTTTCTACCACACGTAATGGAATGAGCTTATCACCTCTAAATGGTATTGCGTTGTAACCCAATGCTTCAAGAACTAAGGGGTTCCAGCCACATGCATCCTGAAAAAAATCTTCTTCATGCAGTGGATGAGTATTCAGAGGAAGCTGATGTGGGCCAATGATAGTGATATGAACCATCACTAATGATTCATCATTTGTGATCGATTTATTTGATATTGTTACATCTCATTATTTCATATCAAATCATATTGTGAATTTGTTAAACCTTCATCTGGAGCTTATGTATTATGTGATGGATATTTATACGCCCCTCAGAATGAATAGAGAGTAGAGGGTCCCTTCATTTGCTTGAATTCTTACATCCTCAACTGTAGGTAGATGCTATGTTGAAGTTTCTTTTTCACCTACAGATGAATTCCACCTTCCCGAGTACTGCTCTGATGACCATCTTTTTCCCTCTCTTTATTAGAGATCAAGCTTATTTGGTATTTTTTTGGTTCTTAACATGAAACATTTAGATGTCATTCTTAGAATGGATTGGTTGATTTCCCATAAATCCCGAATGGAATGTTATCTTCGACGAGTCCCCTTTACTGCCCCCAAGAGGGTGTACCATGTTTTCTAGGGAGAATGGGACCCGAGACTAAGTAGAGACAAAAATCCTTTTCTAGAGTTGGGTAGGGTGATATCTATGTTTTCTTTCAACCTAGAGTAAGAATATTTGAGTGGTGATCTTCCTACAGTGGCTGTCAAGTTTCCCAATATGTTTCCATATGACTTTTCTAGGTTGATTTCTCTAAGGGAGGTAGAGTTATATATTGACTTGGTACTAGGTACACCTCCTATATCTATTCTCTCCTACCTCATGGAACTAATTGAATTGAAGGAGTTAAATAATCATTTGGATGACATATTGGGTAAAGGATTCATTCTTCTGAGTGTGTTACCATGGGAGACACCTGTTCTTTTTGTGAATAAGGCTGATGTAACACTTCAAATTTGTGTTGATTATTGGAAACTCAATTGAATCACGATAAAGAATAAGTACTCATTATATAATATTGATGATTTTTTTGATCAGTTGAAAGGGGAAAAGTGGTTCTTGAATTTTGATATTTGGTTTGGTTATCACCATCTTAGAATTAAGGAGTCTAATATTTTGAAAACTACCTTTCAGAGAGGCATGACCATTATAAGTACCTTATTATGATTTTTTTTTCAAACCAATTCTCTTATAGTTTTTATGGAACTGATGAGAAATATTTTCCATGAGTATATCAATTAGTTAGTGGTGGTGTTTGTGGATGAAATCTTGGTTTACTCTAAAAATGAGTAGGATCATGCACATTATCTGAGAGTAGTTCTGGAAATTTTGAGAGATCACCAACCTTATGAAAAAGTTTCAAAATGTAAATTCTGGATTCGAAAAGTGAAGTTCTTGGGACACGTGGTCTCAAAACATGGTATTTTAGTTGATCTTGAAAAGGTGAAGGATGTTATGACATGGGCACAACTGTAGAATGTTTTGAGATTCAGAGCTTCTTGGGTTTAGCGGGGTATTACCACCAGTTCAGTAAGGATTTATTAAAATTGGATCCCCCTATAACTAATCTCACTCAGAAAAGAGTAATTTTTTTTATGAGATTCAAAATGTTATAATTATTTTGATTAATAAAAGAACCTTTTAACTTTTGTGCCATAATTGACTCTTCTAGAGGCTGGCAAGGCTATGTGGTCTTTTGTGACACATTCGGTTTGGGTTTGGCTGCGTTATCATACAGGGTGATCATGTGGTGACCTATGGTTCCCTATATATTAAGATATACAAGAAGAACTATCATGCTCATGACATTAAACTTGAAAATTTGATGCATTCTCTTAATATTTCTTGACATACCTTTTTAGATAAAGGTTCACCATTTATTCTGATCACAAAATACCGAGTTATATCTTTTGGAAAAAAGATTTGAATCTCTATCAGAGGATATGGTTGGTGTAATGACCCACTAATTCCCATTGGCTTGAGATTAAAATAATCTATTACTTGGCCTTAAGCGACACCCCCAAGACACCAAAGGATGGAAATAAATGTCGAAGGGTTTCAAAGCAAGCGGGGGATGATTTACCCTTTAACGTCTAGAAAAAAACCCAAAAAACCATGAAAAAACAAATCACTATATGATGCATGAAATAAACAAATAAATTTCAAATCATTCTCTTTATAAAAACCAACCAAAGTATGCTATATTGGAAGACTAACCAGTATCAAAGTAAACAACATAAAGACAACTAAAGACTCTTAAGAGACCACACGACTCCATTCTCTACAAGCTCCAAGCTCCATAATCTCTAAACAACCTAAGTATCATGAGGCGGTTATAAAATCATGTGATACTTTACCTTTTCCCATGTCCTAGAAGATAGCATATGAAAAAGCACCAAAGTGCCAAAGTAGGGTTGAGTAATAAACTTAGTAGGTTTTCCCTAATGACTCCCCTACTCACGCCACTAGGATAGAAAAGTTAGCCACATTTTTATAAAATAGTTTATATAAAAAGATTTCTAAAAAAATTTATATCAAAATATAAACTAAATCCATAGAAAATAGTTTTCCAAGGAAAGCACATAAACAATAATTTAAGTCATTTAACATTCTATTTCGTGCAACCATTCCACATATCAACACAACTGGCCATGCATGAAACCTGGAAGAGGGGGAAATACCTAAACCTTATCCATACCAACAATGATGGGGGATACTTCTTACCTTTATCCAACCCAAATTCACATTAATGTTTGATGAGAGAGATCCCTAACCCTTATCCATCCCAACAATGATGGGGGAGACTCCTGACCTAGATCCATCCTGAATACCATATAAACACACATCACTATTATGCCATTACACCAAAGAGAAAACCAGCATGTCATCCATTTCAATTAAACTGTTCTTTTATTAAAAACATCATAATCAAACCATATTACATTATTCCAGAAAATGCCCATTTAAATTATCCATTTAAAACTAATAATAAAAGAAATTTAATCAAAACCCAAATTTTTCCAAAATTTCACCCTTTACCAAACCATCGCTAAATAAGCTTTCCAAAAATTGTTAAAAAAAAAAATAAATTTCACACAAATAAATCAAGTTGAAATCATTCTAATCAGTTCTATAAAGTGGATTTGAGAATGAATCCACCTACCTCAAAGGTTTTGACGAAACTTGACAATGAACGAAGAACGCTTAAGAAAACCAGGTTGATTCTTCATAGAACCTCTTTAGTTATCTTATCCTAGAAATATCAAGACCAAATATAAACTTATTTGGAATCCACAATCATAGATCTACACATAATGAGTTTAGATTTGAGAAACCAAGAAAATAAGAGAAGTATATCTAAGTAGATTTAAGAAACCGATCAAGAATGATGAAGAATGATCACATACCTCCAGAATGTGGGTTCAAAACAACAAGGTAAGCCTTAGTATTGACTCTAAATTGATAGGGAGAGGTTATTCTACCTTCAAGGAAGATAAATCCCGAGTTATGGCCTCTTAGAAGAAAAAAATGGGCCACTTAATGGCAAAAATGTGTGAGATCCACTATTTTAGGATCTCACTTAAACCATCCGCATGGTTAGACAAACTGTGCTCTAACTGTGCATTAGATACTGCTTAGTCAGACCCTCATATGACCTCCTCGCACGGTCTCCTTAACCGTGCGCACACCATACCAAAGCTCTCTACCTCAAACCTGCCATTTCACACAGTTTCTTCTAAGATGGAGGAACAATTTGGATAAACTGTGCGCAGCCCGTGCACCTCACCTTTAGCCCCTAAATCTTACATAAAGTTCACCAAACACTCCCAACTTTCCCTATTATACTTTATATCAATAAACACACAAAGAAATGGTTATGTACCAGAAACTAGGGGTACTACAGGTGGAGTACCTGTAATCTTTCAATTTCAACATTGCCTATACCCCTGGTAAGGGGAATGTTGTTTCTGATGCATTGAGTAGGAAACTTCTAACCTGGGACATGAAAGAATATTTGGAAGATTGGAATTTGATGGATCTATTTTCTCACATGAATTTGGGAGTTTTAGAGGATGAGACCAATATTATATTGAATAGCATTCAGCTGACATCCCCTCTTCTCAAGACGATTCTTTAGGAACAATATCTCGATGATAATTTTCCTGGAATTGGGGACTCTCTTTATAGCGGGGAGACCATTAGTGAGTGGTTATTGTCTTTTGAGGGAACTCTATGTTTTTAGAACTGGTATGTCATGCCTTTTCCCATGAGAAATGTGATGCAAAAATGTAGGGGATTTACAGCAACTAAAACAGTGAAACACAGAAGAGTAAAAGAAAAAAAAGAACAAGGAAACAAGGATTTACATGCTTTGGGAATAATCCCTACATCCACGGAGAGGTATAATAACTTCACTAAAAATGGTATCACAATTTACAGGAGTTTATCTAAAAGTTTTCTAACACAGAAACCCTAGAACGAAATGGGCTACAAATGGAGAAGATGATCCACTGTTCCACCAACTGCACAGGAAGTCCACGTCGCTATAGTGAAAGGTGGCCACCGAAGTCAAAAGTGATACAATGGGTAGTACACTAATCCAACAAAAAGCTATGATGGGGACCACAATCATCCAGCCCAACTGGATTGGGCTACACTAACTCAATAAAAATAAATGATAGGTAATTTCTATAGTTATCAATGGGAAGTACACCATGGAATCATGAAGATTTTCTATAATATGTGACGACAATTATAGTGGTTAGGTATGAGATGAGATATCACTGATTTTATTTCTCGATGTTATACCTATTAGCATGTCATGTCCAAGCACAAAAAACCTTCAGGTTTGCTTCATCCCCTTCCTATGCCGACTTGGAAGCGGGATGATATTTTTATCGATTTCATTATTGGGTTGCCTTGTACCCATTTAGGGATGAATAAAATATGGGTATTGATCGATCAACTGACCAAGTCAGCTCACATCATTCCCATTCATGATACAACAAAAATGGAGGACTTGGGAAGTCGATACGTATAAGATATTTCCAGATTACCTAGAGTTCCATCTAGTATAGTTTTTAATAGAAATCCTTGGTTCACTTCTTATTTTTGGAGAGGACTCTAGAAGGTGATGATATCTCAAGTTAATTTGATAATGACATATAATTCATTTATGAATGAACAAATAGAACGATATATATAGATTCTTAATGACATACTTCATGATTGTGTTATCAACTTTGATGGATTTTATGATATAGCCACTTGGGACTGGTTGAGTTTTCCTATAACAATTATTACCATTATCCCATCAGGATGGAACCATTTTTCCATGTATGGATAACCATGCAAGTCCCCATTGTGTTGTTTGTATATTAGTGAATATTTCTTGGATAGGATTGTTTGGTTTAAGAGATGACAATAAAGATTCAGTTGATTTTTTAGAGAATGGAGATGTCTCAAATACAATATAAATCCTATGCTGATTGTTTTTGACACCCTTTGGAATTTTCAGTTGGTGAACATGTGTTTTTGAGAGTTTCACCTCAGTTGGGTCACCGATGGATTAAAAGATAGGGAAATTTAACACCAAGATAAGTGGGTCCGTTTGAGGTTGTTGAGTAGATTAGAACATTGGGTTACCATTTGTATTTTACACCTCAGTTGACATTGATTCATAACATGTTCCACATATCACAACTGAGAAAGTATCTCTTCAAACCGTCTCATGTTTTGAACTAGGAGGAACTCGATGTAGAACCTGATTTATCCATGACTAAGCATCTAGTTTGGATTGTTTATTCTAAGATAAAGGTTCTTTGTGGGAAGTATAAACCTTTGGTTGGGTGTTTTGGGAACACGATTCTGATTCACATGAGACTTGGGAGTTCAAGGCACCGATGAGGGAGTGGTGACCTCATATATTTGATATTTATTCTTCTTGATAGGATTTTTGGGCCCAGAAAGAATTTATGGTGGGGATATTTTAACATCACATTACTAGATTTTAGGTACTTCTCAACACTTTTTTTGATCATCCTTTGTTTGGGTCTTGGTTCTTGTTATTTTTGGAGGCTTTTGGAATTTTTTGGAGGTTTTTGGTGCTATGCGTGATTGGAACATGGATAGGGAAGCCTTACTGTTTGGGATGAAAAATAGTGTTTCTTGTCATGTGGTTCTGGAGGGGGGTGCACAATTTGTGCAAACCTTGCCCCCCAACCGTGAAAATTTGCAAAATATGAAATTTACGGTTAGCACACGATTTCCTTACTGTGAAGCCAAGCCATGCACCCTTCTCTAGTGGACCTGGAGGGAATTCATGCTTAATGAAATTTCTAACCATGCATCCAAACCATTAAACTCTTTCCAGAAGCTTAGTAAGGGTTCACAGTTAGGCATATGGTTAGTACCAACTATGCGACCTAACCCAAAAAAACTGTGCGAATGAGTTATTAATCCCCTTTAAATTTTATTTAAAATTACAAACCCCCATTGTAAGTTCCAAACACCTCATAATCAAACCTAATCCGACCCTTTGGATTTTAGAGGATCTCTTGAGAGGAAATTGGCTTCTCTAACCCCTCTCCTCTCAGATTGAAGTACCAGTGGATTTATTTGATATCTATTCGGTTAGTGTAATCCCTTTTGATTCCTCATTTATTCTATTCTATACCTTTTTTTGAGAGTGATGGATCCTCATGTTATTGATGGATCTAAACCTTGATTTGATGGATTTTTATTCTAGGGATTCCTCTTTGATCTTACTTGCATTCAAATATCCATTGGTGGTTCTTATTTCAGGTGATTGATTGATCACATGACTAAAGGTAGGTAATTCAATAAGTTTTTACTACAAATGAATTATTGATTTATTTCTTGATTTGAAATTTATTTTCAACTGATTTATAAACCTTGATTTGAGAATATTTAGATTTTTAATTTTTAAAGGCATGGAATTGTGAAATAAAATCCATTTTTTCAAACTATTTGATAAATTTGGAGAATTTGTGAAAATATGGCTTGAAATGTGAATTTATTTGAAGAAATGATTTGATGTTGATTCTTGAGAATAATGGATTTAAATGAAAGATGGTTTTGAAATTCATAAACTTGATGAAAACCCAGGATTTAGTTTTGAAATTGAAATGAAATGTTGAAACTTTGAAGTGGGAAATTGAACTGTGAATGATGAATTAAATTGAAATTGCCAATGATTGATTGATTAAAGAACATGTGAGCCCAGGTAGTTAGTGGTTGATTAAGATAAACACACCAGGACTCTGATTCCCTAGAAATGGATTGACAATGAAAACTCTAACTAAACCAAGTTCGATATGATTTTCCATGATGGGGTGTCGATTTATTTTCATCTCTATGGCCTGATCCTTAGGGATGTGTGAACACCTTAAGTCACGATTGATTGAATGAGTAGTGAGAGGATCCTATAGCCATGAACTAACTAACCTCTGGGCATATGACCATGGTGCTTTGTTATGAGTTGATCATTACATTCCAGTGATTATAGATCTATTTTATTCATGCCTTTCTATTTTATTGAAATGTTCATTTAAGTATGTATTAACACACTTGTCATCTTCCTATTTTGAAAACATGTTTTGAAAAAAAATTTAGAAATGATTTACCCTGCCTTGAGTTTGTTTAAATTGAAGCATAAATGTTTTATTGTTATGGAATTTATTATGGAACATTTGGAGAAATCCTACTAGTTTTTTTCTCACACTCTACCTTTAATTTAAGGTTTTTATAGATATTTTATACTAGGTCTAAGAAAAGGGAAAGCACTACTTGGTGGTGGCAGATGTTCTTGATTCTTGGGACTCGGGGTGATGAAAGTGACTGATGGAGCTGTGATACACTCATCACATAGAGATTATGGGACCTTGTCTTGATGGATTTTGTGCTTTCTTTTAGATGATATATTACTTTAGAATCTTTATTTTTATGATTTTGGTACTCTTTCTCCTTGAGGAGTGTTTGGCATACCTACTATTTATTGTTCATTTATTTATCTTCAATTTTTCATTACTAATAATTTATTCTTGGGGAGAAATCATTCCCCCTGATTGTGTATTGATTCCTAGGTTCTAGTCACCAGCTTGTGAGGATTTTGAACACCCTTCATGTCATGTCATTGTTGGATCGAGTACCGATGCACTAGGGTATTCTAGTTGGTTCTTGATATCAAATAATAAAAAGATTTTTTCCTTTCACTTTCATATGTTTGTATTCCTCTCATCATTTATCCAAGATAAAATTTTTGACTTTCAATGCTGTATTATTAGAGATTATTTTAAAAAATTAAATGTTTTCAAAATCTTTCAGGTCACATTTTCAAAAGTTACCTTTGAAAGTGACATGTAAATTTTCATTTTACATCAATGATAAAAATGTTTTCTAAAACATATTTTAAGTTTTTTGATTCTATTTACCTTATCATTTTCAAAATAATATACCCTAATGGGGTTTATTTTTCATTATTTATCCTCCAATATATATATATATATATATATCATTTTTTGGATTGAACTCACAGTATCAAACAATTTGATTCTTGATCCATTATTTTGTGATACCATTCAAAATATTCTTTTTTCGAGGGTGTTTTTCATTTATGTTAACACCCTTATATGTTTACTTTGTTGAACTTGGGATATGTTCTTTTTTAACCATCCACATCCTTTTTATAGATGGTTATAATAATGTTATTCTAGAATTGGCTTAACCATATATTCATTAACCTATATGGTGTGAACCACTTTATTTTAAAAAATCTATATTGTAAGATATTCAATTAGAAAGAATTATTATTTATTTTATGGGGATGTATTGAAATTCTTGATAATAATTAACTAATAACATAGGTTGATTATGTATTGACATTTCATATTTTTCATTATATGGATATCCATCTTTTTTTTGAGCCTAAGGTTCCTTAGGGGATAGTATGAAATGTCTTATTGACTCTTATGGTGAATGAATTAGACTTAAAAAAGTATGGGGGTGGGGGATTATATATCCACTTGATTCATCGATAGGTATCATGAGATGAGACAACTCGGGTTTTGGTGCATACCACTCCCAATATCAGTATATTGTCTTGATGACATGTTATTACAACATGACATTATACATTCCATCTGCACGAGATTAGTATTATTAATATTCATGTTTTAATTTATTTATATGTGTATATCACTACAAAAAATAGGCCTTAAAAGTGGTTTTAATAACCACCTATAAATAAATCACATTTTAAAAAATTTATAATATAGCAGTGGTTTCAGTAAACCGCTACTATTTTTTAATTTAACATTTAGTGGTGATTTTATTAAAACCGCCGCTAAATATTTTCAAAAAACCTAATTTCGACCCCTTCCCCTTATCCCCGAGCCCCCACCCTCCCTGATCCCTCACACCGACACTCTCCTCTTCTCCCCCTCACTACTCACCATTCGTCTCCACTGTCACTCCCCTCTTCTCCCCCAAGACCTCACAGATTGTTTCCCCCTCGCCACTCACCTCCCCTCTGCCGTCACTGCCCCTCGACGCTGGCCGCTACCCCCTTTCTAGCTACTCCACCCTTCTCCCCAGATCACCCCCTCTCCCTTGAGCCCTCACCACTCCCCCTAACCACTGGTTTCTCCCCCCTTCTCTCCTGAGCACCCCCTCTCCCTATAGTCCTCACTAACACACCCCTTTCCCCCTATCCACTACCCCCTGATCCCCATGCCCAAATTCTCCCTTTCCACCTTGCAGTTCTTTCCACCGCTCACTTTCCCCCTTACAACTGCTCCCGATTGATCCCTAATGACCACTACTTGAGCCATCACTACACCTACTAAATCATGCATTGTGATAAATTTTTCATATTTTTGAGATTTTGATTCATAGAGGTTTTTAATTTGATTTATTATTTATGTTACGAGTTTAATTGTTATAAATATCAATAAATTTCATGTTTAATTATTTGGAATATTATTAAATTTCATGGTTAATATTAGTTAGTAATATTAAATTATATGTATAATAAAACTGAATGTTTAATAATTAGAATAATGTTTCATAGTTAATAATATTATTAAGTTGCATGTTTGATTATTATTAATATTCATATAATGTTATAATTATTAATAATATCAATAAGTTTAATATTTAATATCTAATTACATATTTTATTTTATAATTAGTAATTATGGATTAAAATATGTTATAATAATGCATTAATTATAAAACTTTCATTTAATTAATAGCTTCTTTAGTGTTATTTTGTATGTGATAGATCCAAAATGAAATTTATTTTTGAGAGAAACTTTGTTTATTACTCCAATAATTTTAAAACATTTATTTAGTGTCATGTTAAATATTTTAAAAATATTTTTGGACATTTTTATATTGAATTCTATTTTATTTCCTTGAATTATTTTAAAACATTAATGGTTTTAAAGGTTGGTGTTTTAAATATCAAATGTGGTTTCTTCTTGTATTTCAAAAAGGATTTGAAAAAGGGTTTTCATGTGAATGATTTTGGAAAATATTTTTAAATAACCATAGACGATTTAATAATGAAATTATGGTGGTACTTTAAAGAGTAAGTGTAGTTTTAGAAATGAATTTTTTCTAGTTTTCTAAATTTGAAAAAAATGATTTTATGTTTAAAAAGTGATTTTTTTTATAGTATATTTACATTTATGAAATATGTTTCAAGACCTTTATTTTAAGTTGTTTCTTTTAAGGGGAAATGAGAAAAATTTTAATGGTGTTTTAAATGTGGTGGGTTTTATTTTAGTCATGTTTCTTGGTTTAATTTGGATTTATTTGATTCGATATGTAGAGTATTGATTCTTTGAGGCCATGTTTCATGTTATTTTTATTTTTCTCCCAAGAAAGTTCTTGAGGAAAATGGTTAAAGTCATTACTTTAGGATAGTCCATAGAATGATTCCTTTTTCTATCTAGGTATTTCTCCATTTTAAAATATTTATGGTTATCGATTTTGGGTCTTATTATTCCCCGTCCTAGAGTAGATGAAGTTTCTTTGGTGGTTCTTGATTGGGGAGATGTTTTGGGTTTTATATTTTATTTTTTTATCAATGGAATGTTGATCATCATGTCAATTATTTGGGTTTTATCCATGATTTTTAAATGAATTTACATTAACCATGAATATATTTTATATTTTATGAATGTAATAATTTTCAAGCCAGACTAAAAGTGACCATGTCAAAATATATCGCAATGTCAATTTCTTGTTTTGAGATACAAAAAATATTGATTTTCATAATTATGAAAGAAAGATCTAGCTATAGAGACAATCATATTTCTGCAATATAAAATAAAAATTGACAATATGAAAAGTAGAAAATTTAGAGATCTAATGTTGAATTGAATCATTTTGATGTTGAATTTTTGCTATATTGAATCAAGACCCTACCCTAGTTAATGATGAAGTAAGGTGATGTTTAATTTTGATTATACTTATTTGATTAACTATTTGTATCTTTATATCTGAATGTATAGGGAGAACAATGAAAATATAATAAGTATGGATAAAAGTTAGATTAATTTACCTCGAAACACACCGTGGTATTTGTTTCCTTTGGAAATGGGGATGAACTTGTTTGTTTAAGGTTCAAACATTCCAATCTATTTCTAATGGGTTTATTCGTAGAACCAGAAACATCCAATGATTCTATATCCATTTGGACCTACTTTCCAAAGGCAGGTGCTCATTAGTTGTGGACCGATGAGGCTTAATAATTTTCATTGGTCGAGAGGATGAGAGGTTGAACTCATCACACATTTTTGGGGGGAATTATTTTCTACTCCGGGACTCTCTTTATAGATTTGAGTTATGTTTGTGAATCCTTATTAAATTACCAAGTATGAAAATGAGCTTTCCTTTAGATCTGACTATAAATGATTAATACGTATGAAATTTAGAGAATCTTTTATATGTATTTGAGGTTCTTAATCGATAGAGAATAATCTGTATTTGTTTAGAGATTCTTAGTCAATGGTATCCTTCAACACATTATACAGAAATCTCTGGGTCATTATGATAACCATACTGGTTTTAAAGCCACTCAGTGGGGCACTTGAAGTTTATTTTCATTCAGAAGGACATGGATTATTTCAAAATTGGGATCGTACCCGTAGATGGGCTACCTACGTATCCTTGTTTAGAAAAGGAATCAAAACCAACGTAGTTCAAGTGAAGAAATATGGAATTTATGCATGATTGATGGCCCAAAGAAAGATGTCATAATTACTTTTACACTCTAAGCTCACGTGAGTCATGCTCGGTGTGAGAAACAAGAGGTATTAGTAAAACCTAATGATTGTGCCATCAAAGATACAATCATAAGAAATGATGTGGGGATTACATATGTATGACTGCCCAGATAGATGAGGATTGGGTTTTACTTCAGGGAAGAAACCTGGGAACAAGGTCCATAAAGGTATATGTGCTTTATGGAGATTTGGATACTTAACTTAGGGATTACTCCTGAGAAGGATTCCCAAATTAGAGGGGACTTATGATTGGGTTTTATTATTGATAAGGAAGCCCAAATCAAAATAAATTAAGACTGAAGATTACTCCTAAAAAGGAGGCCTAGGTTAAGGGAATTTAGAATTTGGGGTTTACTCCTAAGGAGGATGACCAGATTTAGGAACTTGGGGCTTACTCCTGAGAAGGATGCCCATATTAGGGAACTTATGACTGGGGCTTACTCCTGAAAAGGGGGCCCAAGTTAGGGGACTTGTGATCTGGGGATTACTACTGAAAAGGAGGACCGGGTTAAAATAATTTAATACCTGGGGCTTACTCCTAAGGAGGATGACTAGATTAAGGAAAATTATGATTGAGGCTTACTTCTAAGGAGGATGCCCATTTTAAGGGAACTTGGACTGGGGATTACTCCTAAAAATGGGGCCTAAGTTAGGGAACTTGGGGCTTACTCCTAAGGAGGATGCCCATATTAAAGATCTTATCATCTTAAAGGATGAGGTTGAATGAATTAAATCTCTCACCTTAGTGACATAAAGATATGTAAATCACTAGGTTTTGTGAGATGTTCCACAGAATTCCTTTCAGATAAGGAAGAAAAAAAAGGAACCATGCCAAAAGTGGCTTTGAAGAGGGTTTTGAAGGCTAAATCTTGAATAGGAGAGGTGGATTTGAAGAAAAGAGTTGAATAGGTAGGAGAGGCACCCAAAAAGAGGTAGGCACACAAGTCCTTTTTAGGCACCCAAGTCCTAGTCGCGCAAGTATACTTGCGCGACACATGTGCACTTGCACGATGGTTAACCCATAAGGTAATACTTGGGTGAGGCTTGGCTTAATCCCTTAGTATTATCCCTAGGGGCTTCCAAAAGAGTGGCGCGCAGGTTCTGTTGAAGGGATAAGGTGGCACGCAAGTGTGACCATTTTCCCTTAAGGGTTGGACACTTAGGCGCACAAGTGTTGATGAATTTCAACACTTAGGCCTTATTACTCCTCTTTAGATCTTCCATTCTAGGTAAGAAATTACCTTAGAAGTGTTTGGAAGACTTCAAGTAGATACTAGGGCGCCGAGAGCGTAAATATGACTTTTGGAATTTTTTGTCCTTGAAATGGGGGGCCCGCAAGGGGTATTTATAGGATACTGAAGACCTTGGGAGAAAATAAAATAGGGAGTGCAAGTCACCTGCGTGACCAATATGTGGCGCACAAGTATACTTGCGCGACCATGATGAAACTTGTGCGACCCATGTGTAAACAAATCCTTGTTCATGCCTTTGTCAATTTTTGATGTTTCTCCAAAGGATGAATCTCTTTATGCTAAGGTATTCCCCTTTTTTAGTTGTTTATACTCTATGAAGGAAAGGAGTGTCAACAAAATTCCCCCCTCAGAGTTGGATCTGAAAAGAGGAAGAAGGATTTGACTCTGAGGTAAAGGAGAAAACCCAAGAAATGGTGACGTGCAAGTTTCAAGCGTGCAAGTGGAGGCGCGTAGGTGAGAGCCGTGTAGGGTACGGCACGCTGGGTACAACCTTGGCTTATAAATATGTGGCCATTCTTGCGCAAATCACCCGGGTCTCAAAGAACTTCGCTCTCATCATGCAGGTTGCTCTCGTTGCGCAGGTTTCTCTCATCGCACAGGTTTACTCGGATTTATGCTCGTCCACGTAGGTGCTGCTGTCCGCGAGTTATTATTTATTTGTGTCGCACTTCTGTAGAGGTAGTTTGTCTTGCGCGGTGATACCTGCGTGCCCAAACTTGCGCGACACAAATACACTTGCACGCCAACATTGGACTTGTGCGCCTTAATGTCTTAGCCATTTTTTTCACTTTTCTTCACAAATTTTATGAAAAATCAACCTACTTAAGAGTTAATTATTTGACCTTTACACAGATTAAATTTCTCCCATAAGAATTGGAACGACTAATGAGCTGGCTAGTAAGTGGATTGATGACATGATGAGCATAGTTGTCCATGATTATTACAATATCTGCGATAACACTCTCCCAGATTTGGCCAAGTACTTGAAGAAGTATCATCTTAAATTTCCACAGAGCATCTACTTGCCTTTGTATGGGCATAGTCATCTATAAGAAGTCAACATTCCAGATCCAAAGAACTATCTTCCCGAGATGCAGCCGCACTGCTACTCCTCTATTTTTGTTATTCCATGGGCTGAAATGTTTTCTGCTACTGGTTGGTGGAGAAAAGACTCATGGAATTAGAACAATATCTGAAAAGAGTGTTCTCTCCAAATGGATCTTTACTTCCAATGCTCCATTCTAAAATCCTTGTATCTATCTTCCATGTCTCTTGGACAGAAACAAAGTCACTATTTGATCAACATAAAATTTTCTCAAACTTCACCCAAGAACATTCTTTTACAATTGTTCCAAGAAGAGTTGGTATCACTACATCTCTTATTGTATCCAGTTGAATGAATGAATTCCAAGTGGTTGCTGATGAAGATCGGGATACCTTAAATCAAATGAAGAGTTATGTTGAAAGTCTCTTGCAATCCTTGAAAAAGAAAAGAGATTCCAGTCTATGGACGTCCTTCTAACTCTTGTGCATCAAAGAAAGACACTTTCATCTTCAATCATTTGTGTCTGCATTCTTTTTCTAACTGCTTAAATTTTTTTACTTAAGCCAATGGGCCTAGAAAGAATAATATGATTTTTGCTAGGATTATAAAAATAACCCTAAAAACTTTGAATCTTTTTATTTCTCAATATTACCTAAATCATACAAAATGTATGTTTAGTGAGCTGAGACTTGACTTTTGTTCAGAGTTCCCTTGTCTTTTGTGGGTAGTTTAAAGTCATGCACGTCAAACATAAAAAGGCTAATGTTTAAGGTCGAAATAGCTTTGACCGAATAGATTAAAATTGACTCAATTCCTTGACAATTTATCTGAAAACATATTAATATATTCAAGTATGGGGGAAAAATGTAAACTATGACTTAAGAAATTTTGAATCTGAGGAATGATATAAAAAAGGGCTAAAAGGTATTAGAAGAAGTATTTCCCAAGAATGAAGTTACCACTTTTTAAAAAACCCATTAGGGGGTTGAATTATGCAGGGCCAATTAAGGGCATTGGCTGCATAGTCAAATAATAGCATCTTTTGGCTTACAGGTCTGTTATGTAGAATACTTATGCAAGGCCACCTAAGGAAACATGCTGCATATTCAGGCAAAAGAACTCTCATAAATTTTACTTTTCTATTACTAAAATCCAGTGAAAGTTTATGGGGATTCAAATTTTCCAAAGCATAGAGTCTGCTGTATAGAGAGAGGTACTTGAATATGGAGAGGATATTCCCAATTAAGATTACCAAAGAATTGGATGAATGTCACTCCTGTGAAGGTCTGGCCCAAACATAGGGAAGGGAAATATAAACCATAGACTTGAATACTTTCAAATCATGAAAAAGAGTATGGGAAAAATATGTTAAGGATGACTATTTTTTGCAGATCCCTACATATTGTTGTTAAGACAAATAAGGACAAAAGAGGTTTTCCTCCCAAGAATGAAGTTACCACTATTTTACAAACCCGTTAGGGGGTTGAATTATGTAGGTCCACCTAAGGGAAATGGCTGCATAATCAAATAATATCTCTTTTGGCTTACATGTCCATTATGTAGACTGTTTATGCAAGGCTGCCTAAGGGCACGTGCTGCATAGTCCGACAAATGAACTCTCAGATATCAGAAATTTTGTGACCAGAAGTCAAGAAAAGGGTTATGTAGATCTGGAAGTATTTAAGTCTAGTATTATGACACATAAAAATGGGTATTTTCCAATGCATGAAAGAGATACATAGATCAATGCTGACCATATTCATATTGTGGCTGGGTCCTGAATTAAGGTGCTGGACTTCACTACGTATCCCATAAGGATGGGAATCTATCCATAC
Source organism: Viscum album (assembly GCA_963277665.1). Taxonomy (NCBI): domain Eukaryota; kingdom Viridiplantae; phylum Streptophyta; class Magnoliopsida; order Santalales; family Viscaceae; genus Viscum; species Viscum album. Next base: position 1,209,715,724 of record OY728123.1, read on the forward strand.
GTAGTTCTTGAAATACAGTTTAATATCTTGTGGGATGAGAATGTAAGAGATCTTAGTTTAGGGTCATATATCTCGGACCATAATGAGGAATACACATTGTGTGTTTTAAAAACCTGATGTGAATGAAGACCAGAGTTTTCATACCACATTCATGTTTTCACAGGGGGACTTTTCAACCAAGGGACTGAAAGTGGAATTTGGGGTTAGGCCAAAAGACATGGGGCTGGATTCGAGGGACGCTCGAACATTTCTACGTATCCCATAAGGATGGGAATCAAGCCATACATAGTTCTGGAAATACCCTCTGTACAGATTTGGTTTGTACAAGTGAAGGGTGAAAGGGGACTTTAGTGTAATGATGGTTTGACCAAAGATAAAAGGTTCGGGACTTGCCATGTATGCACGTAGTCTTTGGAATATAAAATGATTAGAGATCAATGTAAATAATGATTTCGTCTTAGGTGAGGGTGTCAAAGAATGTTTTAGTTTATTGTCGTACAAGAAAATAGTGTGAATAATTTAATTTCATATAGAAAGTACGATGGTTAACCAATGTAAAAAAATATTGGTTATGGGGGCGGCTTCACGAATCAACATCGTATGAGATGGAGGTGAACTGATGTGAAGAGATTGGTTTTGGGCTTGAACCTAGGGAGGTTGCCTATGTACCCAGCCTAGAAGGAAAGGATCAAAGTCCACGTAGTTCGATTAAAGAATGAATTGGTGATCAAGTTGTTCTTGAGGAAAAAGTTCTAAAAAATGGTTTTGGGACTTACACATGGTTAGTGGCCCAGAGAGGGTGTTATGGTTGAAGTTTACTCTAAGCTCACGTGAGTCATACTCGGTGTGAGAAACAATAGGTAGCAACAACCCTAACAATGCACAGTTTAATGTCATGTAGGAAAAAGAAGGGACTGTGCAGTTTAATGTCATGCAGTAAGGACCTAGGGGGACTATGCAGTTTAATGTCATGTAGTAAGGACAACAGAGGGGCTATATATTTTAATTTCATATAGCAAGGATGAGTTCTGTACAGTTTAGCATCATGTAGCTTGGATGTATGGCTATTCAGTTTAATGTCTTGTAGTGAGGACAATGGGGACACAGTTTAACATCATGTTGGACGTATTAGAGACTTTTTCACAGTTTAATGTCATGTGAGACAAAGAGGTGCACAATTTAACATTGTATATCCTGGATGACATAGTTTAATGTCATGTTGGACGTCACAGTTTAACACCACGTTGGACGTAAGAGTATTTATGTTACACAAAATACTTCTTCAGAAATATGGCATTGGTTGGAGTCGTGATGAGTTCTCCATCCATTGATATTAAAGAATAAGATCCATTGAAGTAGACCTTATGTATTGAATAAGGTACTTCCCACATTGGTTCAAGTTTGGGAGGTTTCTTTCCTGGTATCATTGGAGTTCCAAGAACCAATACCAATTCTCCTTGAATGAATGAATGAAGATGAACTTTTTTGTTGAAAGCTCATTCTATTCGATTCTGATAGACTTCCAAGTGGTGCAGGGTGCACAATATTTTTTTATTTAATCATTCTAATTCATCCAATTGCTTTTGAGATTGTTCATCTGTAGATGACTGATCACAAATGGATAATCTGAGCGAGGGTAATTGAACCTCAATGGGAAAGACTGCTTCCGTTCCATATACCAATGAATATGGAGTTGACCGTGTTGCAGTGTGGGTGGTGGTCCGATAAGCCCATAAAGCATGAAATAGTTTATCAGGCCATGATTTCTTATCTTTATCCACCATCTTTTACAGTATATTTGAAAAGGTCTTATTGAAGGATTCTATTTGGCCATTGGCTGCTGCATGATACCGAGATGAATGGTTGGATTTGATATTGTATTCTTGATACAACTTTCTTACCTCGAATGAACAGAAGTTGGTGCCATTGTTCATCAATATGGTATGAGGGACACCAAATCTGGTAACAATGTTAGACTTGATGAGACTAATAATGCTTTTAGAACTAACTTATTTGAGAGGTATTGCCTCTTCCTATTTATAAAAGAAGTTAGTAGCAGTAAGAATATACTTAAACTTCTTGGATGTAGCCGAAGGGTAAGTTCCCACTACATCCATTCCCCATGTGGAAAATGGCCATGAGTATTTAGCTGTATGAAGCAACTCTGGGGGTTGATGAATGAAGTTGGCCAGTACTTGGAAAGAATGAAACTTCTTAGTGAAATCAACACAATCTTGTATCATTGAAGGCCAAAAATATCCAAGCCTTCTGTAACACCCCAAGATTTCATAGTACATTATTTCTTCAAAGTAATTCAATAACTTGCACTACACACAACACTGAGTTCTAGCGCACCATGACTTACCAAAAAAGTCGTTTAAAAACGGTTATGAATAGTATTAACTGAATTTTGAACTTTATATAATCCTTATAATTTTAGAATCCATATTATGAGTTTCTTAGACATAATGTAAGAACAAATACATTTTTTCAAATAAAAGAAGTATTTTTCAAAAAATGAAATTTTACCGCCTTTTAATGGAGAAGCCTTTTTAAATCCAATATTTGAAACTCTTATATATTCAATTTGAAAAAATAAACTTCTTCTTTATAATTGGGTTATAAGAATCTATTTTAAATAAAGTTTTGGGGTTTTTTTGATAACTTTCATATTTGGGTGAATAGTGAAAAATACTATATTTTAACTGAAAACAACTTTTTAAATCAAAATAATTTATATTGTTAAATTATACATTTTAATGGTTTGGAAGTATAAATAGATTATATTTTTACCATTTAATCCAATTATGGTCATTGTATGTAATTTCACTTTAAAATTGGACATAAACAAGTGTCAAACTTTTGGTAGTTATTATTTCTTAAAAATACGCCTTTTGGTTTTGAAAGTAGGAATTAATTTTAAATTAATAAATTCAACTCCTATGTTTTGAATTTGGAAAAATAGACTTCATTATTGAATTCAGAATATAAAAATCAACTTAGGGTAAATTTTTGGTATTTTTCTGAAAACTTTTAATCTTTGATGAATAATGAAAAACACCGAGTTATAGTTTAAAAACGAATTTTTATAATTATTTATTTCATTTAAATTTATTTTATGTCAAAATAGATACATAATACCTATATAAGTTCAATGTAATTCATTGGAGTCAGTTTATAAAAATTTTAGATATATAAAAATTTTATTGAACTTTTCACCGTCTTTTACCTACCTCCTAGGAGAATATGCAAATTCACATAAAACTTAATTTTACCGCTTCTATGAGTGGAATTTAAAAAATATGAGAGACAAGGTTAATATCAAGGAGTAAAATTTTGTTCAATAAGATAAAATTAATTTTTGGTGAATAGTAACTTTTTACTTTTATTTACCACAGTTAAAAGTAAATATGGTAATTAAGGGTAAAAATGATATTAATATTACCCTAACACATGTCCTAATTATATTGGAAAATTGTATATCGACCAAAAAAAACCTTATGAATAAAATATTATCATTTAGGTCCACTTGGATTAGATTAGGACATTTATTATTATTTAATTCAAAGAAGAGTTAAAAGAGTTAAAATCAAAGTTTAATAACTAAAACATTTTTAATATAGGGTTATACATAATATAAATTCGATTATAAATATTCATTATAAAGATAAAAAGATTTAATATATAATGATATTTTATTTATATTTTTAGACATTAAATAATTTAATTTATTTATGACACAATGATGATGCAGTAATTACCTTATTAGTGAAATATTAAAAAAATTGATATTATAAATATCAAAATAAATGTAATTTGAGACTTTTTATGAATTCCACTAATTTTATAGGTTAATATGACATATTAGGATTGGTTATATAAATTTTATTCGAAGTAATAATGCTGTTATAAAATTATCAAAAACAAAATACCCAATAGTGTCAAAATTGACATGAAAGAGTTTTTGAAACAAATATTATATTATTAATTGATATTCTATTCCTAAAAATATAAGGTTCGGCCAAAGGACTTATATCATGATAGGTGTATCATTAATGGACCACTTGGGGGTCTCTTGGATGTATATAGTAAGTTTATTAACTATATAATATAAAAATACAAAGATACATGGTAAATGTCAAACTATTTAACTAAGAGTTAAATATAAATGATAAGGTTAATATAGTGAAACAAACCTATCTAAAATCTATTGGTTGAAATGATTTCGACCCATAACCACCTTAAAATTTAAATAATAAACTTTGGAGCCATTAGAAACCGAATATGAATTTATTATAAAATAATATTTCTAGATTTTCCAAAGGTGCCCCTTACCCCTCTTATAAAAGGGCACCCCCTTCTCTCTAATTTACACCTTCAAAGCCTTTTATATCGGACAAAACCTACCCAACTATTCTCCCAACTTCCCTCACTTAGATCTAGAGGCCTTAGTTTGATCAGAAATCCAACCTAAGGATCCCTTTTGATCAAATAAAAAGGAAGAACCCGCTTAAGAGGTAATGTTTTCACCACCCTCTTTCAAGTTCCTTTCTTCTTCAACTTCTTATTTCTTTGTTATTACCATTATAAAATAATAACTCCAATATTTTCTATATAATGTGATGTTATTATAAATATGGTACATCCATATTCAGTATTCTATCCATACTTTGAATGACATGTCACCATACGTGCGTACGTACGGCTTACCAACTCCACGTCGTGGTGTAATTGTTATTCAAAACATTATTATTTGGATGAGTATAATAATGATGTTTAATTCATGTAAATAATAAATATAACATGATAATTATTCTTTATATATTATATAACATCCAATTATATATTATTTTAATCTCAAAATAATGATATTGTCACTCGTGCGTACATACGGACTACCGTCTCCACGAACGTGATGAGATTCATTCCCCATCATATCCATTCAAGTATAATTCTCATTTTATGATTAAAAATAATGTTTAAGGACTTGATATAATTATGGATATTAATAATATACATCCCATACATAAAAAATATGGCTCACATAACAAATAATATAAAGAAAGACAAATCTATTAACACCCGAAACGATGATAATACTAAGTTATTATTAACAAATCAATGTTAAAAGATCATATATTATATCATATTAATGTATATGATTCTTGTATAATTTAGTAATAGTTATTTCTCTATTATAAAAGAGGTTAACCTACCCTCAACCAAGGAAAAGTACAAGGTGAGGATTTATTTCACAATCTCTTCATTATCCGAGGTTGTTTATACGTAATTATCTACTGGGACCTCTTTATCATCCACATCCATGTTTCTTAAAAATTTATTTCAAAACATTCTTACTATTTTATAGAATATGGGTTAAAGTAATTTATACCCTTGTTTGACTTTTTATAAGAATTTTATAAAGGAATCTTTACGTCATTTTCCAAACAAGGTCCTTTTTAACCTTTTTGACAAAATTAAGGTATGAATGTCTTTTTTTAACTTATACGGTGGGTGCGGATATTTTCCACCATTGTAAAATCATCAAAGATTCCCTTAAAAGCTTATAAGAATATTTTCAAAGTAAATGTTTTATTTTATAATTATGTGACTCTTAAATGATTTCAAAATAAAAAGAGATATTTCTCTAAAAAGGGTTTTGATTTCATCTATGTCAACATCCTTTGATGGATTTTAAGTTTATTTGAAGTTGATTTATTATGATACAAAACTTCCATATTGTATTGAAGGTTTTGTGATATGTTTGAATGTGGATGTGCTATTTTTATACCATTCATGATTTATGGTTAAATTATTGACATTTCGTATGCTAGTTTTAATACGAATGTTTATGATATGTTTAAACCTTTTCATATGAGGAATGTATTGGACTTAGTAAGTGATGGGTGGAGCCCGCTATAGCTCCTCGATGCATTTGTAGGTCTCATGAGACAACTAGACATGGAATTGACCAAGTACCTTTCCCAATTTGATTTATGGTTTTGGCCGAGGCCTTAATCATTTTTAGACGTCTTGGCCGAGGCCTTGAAAAAATGTTTCAGAATGTCCGACATTATACATTCCCTCATTATGGAAATAATATTGATGGTTCATGTGGTCATTCGACTAGTAGAATACCCATGATTATGTTTTATTATGATATTATTTATTCATCACATATTCTTTCCATAAAATTATTCATGTTTATTATTAGTAAATGCATGTGGTTTCAATTATTTACCATGATTAATATTTATGTCATTTTCTGCTGTATTACTTACCCTTACTGAGCATTTGAGCTCACCCCTTTCTTATGTTTCATTTTCCCAGGATATAAAGAAGTTAGTTATAAGTGACCAGCAGACATAATCTAGGAGTATTGGATATTTCTAATGAAATATATTTGTGTTGTATTTCTTTTTAAGTTGTAAAGTTAAAGTTATGTATGAATCTTGTTTCCAATAACACTAAACTGATCCGTCTTTTGAGACATGATTTCCTTATGATCATGAAAATGTTATGTAATAATGCACCAACTCTGGGTAACTGGGGTCGGTGCGTTACAGTTGGTATCAGAGGAAGTTTAGTACAAACCTTGGAAGCTATATTTAGATAAACTCTGATTAGAGAACATATCCCTAAGATAGACTTTGAGGATTAGTATAGAAGCATTTCCTAGAATTTTGGTATTGTAGAGATTTTGTGAGTTTTCCGAGAAATAAATCCCTGTCTGAATTCGAGCAGGTAGAGGCGGCTCTGGAACAGATGTACCTAGGGGTAAGACTCGAAAACACTGCTTTGAGCTAAACTCGAACGGGAACTGGTGCATGATAACAGGCCTTGCTGCACTCTTGGTTACGACACTCCCGTGGGATATGCTTAGGATAATTCTCATTTTCTTTACAAATCATTATGAAGGGTTTATGAGTATATAATTACTCAATGAAAACATCCTTATGATTATGGATTATATCCATAAACCATTCAATTTACATTAGGTATTTTACAATTTTGGAATTATTCATTGCAATTCATAAATTGATCTAGTTTATGCGATTATATAGAAATGGCGCTCAGTAGAAGGAATGTGAAATCCAACAATACGTATGATCCAAAGAGTAAGAAGGATCATATCTTTCACAGTATTAAGCCAACATTTAGAAGGGAAATAGTTTCCTGTGTATTCTCAACATATAAAGAAATAATATCATGTGTTAATAAGATAAATAAAGAATTCTCCAAGTCCTATGGCTTTGAAGGGAAGCCAGAGAAGAAAAGGATGGTAGAGAGAAGGATAGATAAAGGGAAGAAGGTAAAGAAGGATTTTCCCATATGTGATAACTGTGGAAAGAATCACCTTGGCAAATTCTTGAAGGGAATGTGAGTATGTTATAAGTGTGGAGAAAAAGGACACCACGTTCGTGATTGCGAGGGTAAGAAAAAGGTTTCAAATGTATAATTCTTTATCTTCAAGGAGTGGGGACACTATGAGAATCAATGTTCAAATCATTAGATTATGCCCCAAATGATGCTATTGGATAATAATAAAGTTATGATACTACCACAAATGAAGAGGAATGATTTGAGTTCTTATGTTGTTATTAAAGAATTATGTCATTTGAGTGTTGTATCAACGATGTCTTGGTTATAATAATTATGGAGTGTATAAGGATTGCACTACAGTACTATTTCATTAAGGACTTGAGATTGTGCGGAACCAAGAAAAGTGACTCAATAGCAGGTTAAATTTTTGGAAAATATATGGTTGAGAGAAAGATAAACCATAATATGGTTCTGATACTGAGGTATTAATTTTGGAATAATACATGATTGATTTGGATAAATTATATTAGATATTCTTGACTACCTTGAAACTGATTAATGATTTTTATATTCCATCATTGTTGGAGTTTACAACATTTTTGGATAGAAGGAGTATATCCAGTATTCTATAAGGAATAAGGGATCATGAATGTAATCAATAAGGTTTTATGGTAATTCAGGATGATGCAGTGTTTTAAAAGAATACATGATGAAGGCGTTCACATGTTATTACGCAGAAAAAAGGATCTTCTTTGTGTTTACCTACCTTATAAATTTTGGACTGTGAGTTCGGACATAAGTATTTTGGACAAGTCTAGTTTGAGATTATTTTTGTATTTCCATAAAAAGGACAACCCAGAGGTCGGGCGACAACCCGTCGCGTCCGGCAAGGCCGCGAGACTTGAACCCACAACTGAAGGGCGAAAAGGGTGTATCACCTACCACTGACGCACGTGATGTCCTGTATTGAATAATGTATTTTTTTAATGGTTCTTCTAGATGAATTATAAATTCATTTTTTGAACCCTATATGAATAGGATAAATAGAATATTATTTTTATGTTCTGTTATCTTTTAGAGTGAAAGATGAGTTTGTGGTAGAAATTAGTTATAGGATGGGACTCTACTTTTCAAGTATATATTTTTCTTATTCTCTTATTCTATGAAGAAATTAATTCTTATATTTTAGTGAAGGGATATTAAAACAAAAAATGTGTTATCCTAATACCATATGTTTTGTTGAACCGATGGTATTTTAAATCATCATAGATTGATGAATTTAAGGCCCTCAATTTTACACTTGTTTGTGATTGATGACTTCAATAACTACCTATAAATATTTACTTTTTCTTCCAATTATATGTCTTTAATTTCCACCAATGTTCTCCTAATAGAGATCATAATTTGGTGGTGACCCTTTCATTTCCCTTTTCCTCTTATTAAGACTAAATTTTATTAACCTAATTTCCGATGTGGGTTTTCCAAAAGGTATTTTCTATTTTCAACCTTTTATTTTTGAAAAATAATTTCAAATTTAGAGGAGGCAATTTATTGAATGAGGGAATAATGTAACACCTCAAGATTTCATAGTACATTATTTCTTCAAAGTAATTCAATAACTTGCACTACACACAACACCGAGTTCTAGCACACCATGATTTACCAAACAAGCCATTGAAAAGCGGTTATGAATAGTATTAACTGAATTTTGAACTTTATATAATCCTTATAATTTTATAATCCATATTATGAGTTTCTTAGACATAATTTAAGAACAAATACATTTTTTCAGATAAAAGAAATATTTTTCAAAAAATGAAATTTTACAGCCTTTTAATGGAGAAACCTTTTTAAATCCAATATTTGAAACTCTTATATATTAAATTTGACAAAATAAATTTCTTCTTTAGAATCGGGACATAAGAATTTAGTTTAAATAAAGTTTTGATGTTTTTCTGATAACTTTCATATTTGGGTGAATAGTGAAAAATACTATATTTTAACTGAAAACAACTTTTTAAATAAAAATAATTTATATTGTTAAATTATACATTTTAATGGTTTGGAAGTATAAATAGATTATATTTTTACCATTTAATCCAATTGTGGTCATTTTAAGTAATTTTACTTTGAAATTGGACATAAACAAGTGTCAAACTTTTGATAGTTATTATTTCTTAAAAATACGCCTTTTGGTTTTGACAGCGGGAATTAATTTTAAATTAATAAATTCAACTTCTATGTTTTGAATTTGGTAAAATATAATTCATTATTGAATTCGGAATATCAAAATTTGCTTAGGGTAAATTTTTGGTATTTTTCTGAAAACTTTTAATTTTTGATGAATAGTGAAAAACACTGAGTTATAGTTTAAAACCAAAATTTTATAATTATTTATTTTATTTAAATTTATTTTATGTCAAAATAGATACATAAAACCTATATAAATTCAATTTAATTCATTCGTGTCAGTTTATAAAAAATTTAGATATATAAAAATTTTATTGAACTTTTCACCATCTTTTACCCACCTCCTAGGAGAATATGAAAATTCACATAAAACTTAATTTTACCGCTTCTGTGAGTGGAATTTAAAAAATCCAAGAGACACGGTTAACATCAAGGAGTAAAATGTGGTTCAATAAGATAAAAATAATTTTTGATGAATAGTAACTTTTTACTTTTATTTACCACGGTTAAAAGTAAATAGTGTAATTAAGGGTAAAAATGATATTAATATTACCCTAACACATGTCCTAATTATATTGGACAAGTTTATCTCGATCAAAAACAACCTTAGGAATAAAACATTATCATTTAGGTCCACTTGAATTAGATTAGGACATTTATTATTATTTAATTCAAAGAAGAGTTAAAAGAGTTAAAATCAACGTTTAATAACTAAAAAATTTTTAATATAGAGTTATACATAAGATAATTTCGATTATAAATATTCATTAGAAAGATAAAAATATTTCCTACATAATGGTATTTTATTTATAATTTTTATACATTAAATAAGTTAATTTATTTATGACACAATGATGATACAGTAATTACCTTATTATTGAAATATTAAAAAAAGTGATATTATAAATATCAGAATAAATGTAATTTGAGATTTTTTGTGAATTACACTAATTTTATAGGTTAATATGACATATTAGTATTGGTTATATAAATTTTATTTTAAGTAATAATGCTATTATGAAATTATCAAAAACAAAATACCCAATAGTGTCAAAATTGACATAAAAGAGTTTTTAAAAAATATATTATATTATTAATTTATATTCTATTCCTAAAAATATAAGGTTCATCCAAAGGACTTATATCATGATAGGTTTATCATTAATGGACCACTTGGGGGTCGCTTGGATGTATATAGTAAGTTTATTAACTATATAATATAAAAATACAAAGAGACATGGTAAATGTCAAACTATTTAACTAAGAGTTAAATATAAATGATAACGTTAATATAGTGACCCAAACCTATCTAAAATATATTGTTTGAAAGGATTTAGACCCATACCCACCTTAATATTTAAATAATAAACTTTTTAGCCATTATAAACCGAATATAAATTTATTATAAAATAATATTTCTAGCTTTTCTAAAGGTGCCCCTCACCCCTCTTATAAAAGGGAACTCCCCCTTCTCTCTAATTTACACCTTCAAATAATTTTGGCTCGGCCATCCCCTACCCAAATATTCTCTCAAATTCCCTCACTTCGACCTAGAGGCCTTAGTTTGATCAGAAATCTAACCTAAGGAGCCCTTTTGATCAAATCAAAAGGAAGAACCTGATTAAGAGGTAATGTTTTCACCACCCTCTTTCAAGTTCCTTTCTTCTTCAACTTCTTCTTTATTTGTTATTAACATTATAAAATAATAACTCCAGTATATTCTATATACTGTGATTTTATTATAAATATGGTACAACCATATTCAGTATTCTATCCATCCTTTGAATGACATGTCACCATACGTGCGTACGTACGGCTTACCGTCTCCACGTCGTGGTGTAATTGTTATTAAAAACATTATTATTTGGATGGGTATAATAATGATGTGTAATTCTTGTAAATAATAAATATAACATGATAATGATTCTGTATATATGATATACCATCCAATTATATATTATTTTAATGTCAAAATAATGATATTGTCGCTCTTGCGTACGTACGGACTACCGTCTCCACGAATGCGATGAGATTCATTCCCCATCATATCCATTCAAGTATAATTCTCATTTTATGATTAAAAATAATGTTTAAGGACTTGATATCATTCTGTATATGAATAATATACATCCCATACATAACAAATATGTCTCACATAACAAAGAATATAAATAAAGACGAATCCGTTAACACCCGAAATGATGATAATACTAAGATATTATTAATAAATCAATGTTAAAAGATCATATATGATATCATATTAATGTATATGATTCTTGTATAATTTAGTAACAATTATTTCACCATTATACAGGAGGTTAACCTACCCTCAACCAAGGAAAAGTATAAGGTAAGGGTTTATTTCACAATCTCTTCATTATCCGAGGTTGTTTATACGTAATTATCTACTGAGATCTCTTTATCATCCACATCAATGTTTCTTAAAAATTTATTTCAAAACATTCTTACTATTTTACAGAATATGGGTTAAAGTCATTTATACCATTTTTTGAATTTTTATAAGAATTTTATAAAGGAATCTTTACGTGATTTTCCAAACAAGGTCCTTTTTAACCTTTTCGACAAAATTAAGGTATGAATGTATTTTTTTTTAACTTATACGGCGGGTGCGGCTATTTTCCACCATTGTAAAATCATCAAAGCTTCCCTTACAAGCTTATAAGAATATTTTCAAAGTAAATGTTTTATTTTATAATTATGCGACTCTTAAATTATTTAAAAATAGAAAGAGATATTTCTCTAAAAAGGGTTTTGATTTCATCTATGTCAACATCCTTTGATGGATTTTAAGTTTATTTGAAGTTGATTTATTATGAAACAAAACTTCCATATTGTATTGAAAGTTTTGTGATATGTTTGACTATAGATGTGCTATTTTTATACCATTTGTGATTTATGGTTAAATTATTGACATTTCGTATGCTAGTTTTAATACGAATGTTTATGATATGTTTAAACCTTTTCATATGGGTAATGTATTGGACTTAGTAAGTGATGGGTGGAGCCCGCTATAGCTCCGCGATACATTAGTAGGTCTCATGAGACAACTAGACATGGAATTGGATGAGGCCCTTTCCCAATTTGATTTATGGTTTTGGCCGAGGTCTTAATCATTTTTAGACGTCTTGGCCGAGGCCTTGACAAAATGTTTCAGAATGTCTGACATTATACATTCCCTCATTATGGAAATAATATTGATGGTTCATGTGGTCATTCGACTAGTATAATACCAATGATTATGTTTTATTATTGAATTATTTACTCAGCTCATATTCTTTCCATAAAAGTATTCATGTTTATTATTGGTAAAGGAATGTGGTTTCAATTATTTACCATGCTTAATATTTATGTCATTTTCTGTTGTATTACTTACCCTTAATGAGCGTTTGAGATCACCCCTTTCTTATGTTTCATTTTCCCAGGAGATGAAGAAGTTATTTATGAGTGACCAGCAGACATAATCTAGGAGGTTTGGATGTTTCTAATGAAATATATTTGTGTTGTATTTATTTTCAAGTTGTAAAGTTAAACTTATGTATGATTCTTGTTTTCAATAATACTAAACTGATCTGTCTTTCGAGACATGATTTCCTTATGATCATGCCAATGTTATGTAATAATGCACCGACTCTGGGTAACTGGGGTCAGGGTGTTACACCTTTGAATTGGATCAGATAGTCTATGTACAGACTGGTGGGCACCACAAACTCCTACATGTACTTCTTTCATGACAACCATTGTATCTTCACAATCAATGCATCTAAATAGAATTATATCAAAACCTCTTTTGTAGAGAATCTGTTCTAGGTAATCATGGCTATCATAAAGAGTAAAATTGACCACACATCGCCAGATTTGTTCTTTCCCAACTCTATTAGGTGGGAGTATTCCATTTTGAAGTTATTCCCTGATAGGTTTCATCCATCCTATAGTATGACCATATGGTTCAGAAATGGGACTAATTTCATTGATTTCCTCTATTATGGTTTGAATATAAGGTAAAATTGTATGATGGTGGGAAATACTGATGATTGTCTTGTCCCGATTTGGATCTGCCAGAGCTGTGGCTATATTAGCCAATGCATCAGCTTGAGCATTTTGTGATCGTGGGACATAAGAAAATGTCAGTTCCAAAGGAAATTGCACCATCAACTCTCTAACGTAATCATACAAAGGGATTAAATCTTATTTTCTTTTGGCATAATCCCTATTGACTTGTTTGATTACCAGGTCTGAATCACCTTTCACCTTTAAGTGATTCACTTGTGCCTGAAGCGCCAGCTCCAATACTGTGATGAGAGCTTGATATTCTGCTTCATTATTGGTGCTGCCTTCCCACAATAAGAAGGAATAAGGTAACACTGCCTTTTCTGGGGAAATAAGTACAATTCCTAACCCAACTTTGTTGAATTTAGGATCTTCCATTTTCTTCCCTGTTGGACTTCTGGAAGCACCATCAAAGTACATTTCCCATGTTTGAAGATTATCTTGAATAGAGAAGACTTCCTCATTAGGAAGTTCAGTTTCTAAATATGTATCTTCTACTGAAGGGTGTTCAGCAAGGAAGTTAGCCAGATCTTGGCCCTTTATTTCCTTTTGAGACACATACTGGATATCAAATTGCTGTAAAATAACTTCCCACCTTTCCAGACATCCTGTAAGCATTGTAAGACTAAGGATAAATTTGAGCGGGTTATTGCGAGATACCAATTGGAACTCATGATGTTTCAGGTAGTGTCTCAATTTATGAAATGCAAAAATTAATGCTAGGAAGCACTTTTCAATAGTTGAATATCGGGTTTCTGCTTCAAGCATAGTCCGAATGAGATAGTAAATGTTGTTTTCATTCCCAGCATCATTATTTTGGGAAAAGGAGGCACCCAATGATCACTCTAAAGCTATCACATAAAGAATAAGTGTCTTTCCTTCAAGAGGTGGCATTAATACCAGTGGACTCAAGAGATATTTCTTGAGAATATTGAATGATTCTTGACATTCTTCAGTCCATTGGTAAGTGACTCCCTTCTTCATCAATTTGGTGAAGGGTAAACTTTTGCCTTCCAGATTGGCGATGAAACGCCGAATATAGACCAAATGTCCTTGAAGTCCTCTCAATTATTTAAAATTTCAAGGAGGTGACATACCAAGGATCTACTTTGTCTTCTCAGGATTGACTTCGATACCATGATGGCGTACAACAAAGCTGAGAAATTTTCCTGAGGTTACCCCAAAAGCACATTTTAAGGGGTTCATCTTCAAATTGTGTTGTTGAAGTTTGTGGAATATGAACTCCAAATCAGCCAAGTGATTAGAACGTTGTTTGAATTTAACCACCAAATCATCCATATAATATTCAACAAATTTCCCTAAAAATGTTTTGAAGATACGGTGCATGGCACACTGATATGTTGCGCCTGTATTCTTCAGGCCAAAGGGAATTGCCCGATAACAGAACACACCCTAAGGGGCTCTGAAAGCTGTAGATTCTTCATCTTCTAGAGCCATTCAGATTTGATTATACCCTAAATATCCATCCATTAAGGAAAGTGATTCATAGCCAGCTGTTGCATCAACTAAGAGTTTTGTGATCGGAACTGAAAAATCATCCTTGGGACAATGCCGATTAAGATCTCTGAAATCAATGAAAACTCTAATTTGTCCATTTTTCTTTTTCACAGGGACAATATTAGCCAAGAATTTAGGATATTGAACTTCTTTGATGAAGTTAGCTTTGATAAGCTTATCCACTCCAGCTTCAATTTTGGAAGCATAAGTTGGGTGTGTTCTTCTTGCAGCTTGCTTGAATCCTCGATGTTCTTCTGGAAAACCCAAATGATGGGTAGCAACATCAGGATCAAGCCCTGGAATTTCTGTATAGTTCCAAGCAAATATATCTCGTTTTTTCTTTAAAAATTAAATATAAATTTCTTGCTCTTCAAGAGTCATGGATGCACTAATTAAAGTGGGTCGTGGATCTTCTTTTGTACCTAGATTTATTTCTCTGAGTTCATCCACAGTGGTAGAGATACCCTCTTCAAATTCCATAGGAGAATCTCTAAGATCTTCCTCTTCTTCTTAAACATGTGTTATCTCTTCTACTTCTACTTTCATAGTAGATGATGAAGCAGAATTTCCATGATCAAGAGAGATGTTAAAATTTGAACATATTGAAGAAGAAGCTACCATTTCTGACCCTATTGATGATGAAGGGTCTTCCTTGGGTAATAAAGAGGAGATGATGGATTGAGAATCGATATCATCATTTATATCTGACATTGTTATAACTTCTTCTGGCCTGGTTGGCAAAGTATAGAGTTTCTGAATTTCAGCAGATGAAATGAAGACATCTCCATTTGAGCTTTCATCATTTCTTGGTGAATCACCAATTTCTCCCATGCTGTTTGGCTTGATTGCCGTAATTGACATTATGGAAGTTTTCATAAGAGTATTTGGATTTGGGTCTATCCTGTCAATTTGACCGATAGGCAACACATAATCTTTACTCACATGTATGAATGAATTTATTGGAATCTTTTCCAAACCATATGGAGCATTAAATTTGGTAACCTGCCTTGTTGTGGATTTCTAATTTCCCTCCATGTGATAGAATTACACTTCAATGTATTGAGATTCACATGTTTTGAATGGGGCCTTATCACCATAAAATGTCCCAATTTGACCATTGAAACAATATTTGAGACATTGATGGTATGATGAAGGAATAACCACATGTTGACGTGGCCAAGGTCTTCCAAGAAAAATATTTAAGGCCGTGTCATGACAAACAACCATGAAATCTGAATTGGATACAAGATCTCCAAATTGAGTTCTGAGTGTGATCTTTCCCAGAGGTTCTTACTCATTTTTATCATATCCTTGCAACATCAAAGTAGAAGGAGATAAATCAGATTCGGTGAGGCCCAATCGATGAAGTGTATGAATGGGGATAAGGTTGACTCCTGAACCATTATCAATGAAAGCTCATCAGATATATACATCATTGACCTTGCTAGATAAATAAAAATGTCTAATATGTCCATGCACAACATCATCTCCATCTTCATCTGTAAAAGATATCACTGCATGGCATTCTACAGGATCATTCTCTACATGGTATACTTCAGCCACAAAAATTTTAGTTGCGAATTCCTAAGGACTTGACAAAGACTCAATGAGTGCCTCCCAGAGATCCTTTGATATATTCGAGGAATCCAGAATTGATAACTTGGCTAGTACTTGAGACAAATGTTTCAAGACATAATATTTTTGATCCAAAGGTCTACGTTTTCCAACAAGAACTTGTGGTTTTGCAGGTGCCTTAGAAGTTGATTCTTTAGAAGTAGACGCTTCTTGTATCAGGGTAGGAGTTGGAAATAATCATGGATTTGGAAGATTAGACCAAATAGGTCTATTTACTTGCTGAGAGGAAGAAGGTGTAACCTACAACCGATCCTCCAGAATAACTGTGCTAGGACTGAATCTGCCATGCATGGAAGAACTTTCTTGTTCTTTTTGAGCTCGCTAAAGGGCTCTTCCATGAGTTTCTGCTGCATACACAGTTCTATCAGGGGTAGAATTGGAATAGTGGCTTCTGGGATATCCATGGATTCCTCTGTATCCTAGAACTCTGGAACTCCCTCTAATTCCTCTGTTTGATACAGGGAAATCAGACTCATCAAGATTGAAACTATGACTGGTATAAGGATCTGTTAAGTGAATCATATTAATAGAACCAAAGACCAACTCTTCATCTGATGAAGACTCTGCCTGATTATCCAATTTTGGCTATGCCATTTGGTGGGGTGGTGCCTGTGGCTTTGAAGTAGATGGCATAAAATCTGCCAGAGTCAAAGACAACTTGTGCTTTGACACAATCTCATCTTCTTCTGATTGTTCCTCTTTATTTGAATTATTCAGTTTCTTTGAGTATTTTTTTTGATAAAGGAGGCTTTTCTATGGCATTCATAGCAGAAGACACAATTGGTTTCTTCAATTGCGCTCGTAAAATGGAATGAGTTCACTTGATCGTTTTTCTGACCATCCAATCATCACATTTCTATGCATTTTCGCTTTTGAATTCTTACCACTCGCCTTCTTCCTCTGGATTTGTAGCAGTAACACATGCTACTTGAGCTGAAGAACCTTTCAGTTTTACCTGTCCCGATTCCACCATCTTTTGTAGGAGGTCTTTGAATACAAAACACTCCTGAATTGGATGACCCAAGATCTGATGAAATGGGAAATAGTTGGGATGGTCTTCATCTCCTTCCTTGTTTGGCCTTTTAGGCCTTGGCAACTGAACCAAATTATTTTCCAGAGCCAAAATGAAGTAACCAGAAACTTGTTCATTTCAGAAAGAATAAAATTTTCTCTTTACCTCCTTAAATTGTTTCCTTATTTGATATCTTTGATCATATTGATGAAGTGGCCTCTTTTTTTGACGCTTAGGAGGTAGAGCCCTTCGATAAGATGAAGGTTTTGAAGTAGAAGCAGGTATATGTGCTTGTTTAAGCGTAACTATCGCATTCTCTGCTCTACCCATTCTCCTTCCTGGAGCTGATGGGATTACATGAGTTTTATCCTTAGTCTTTGTAATAGAGTCTTCGATCTGCTGAGTGATCGAAGTAAGGTCTCAAAACCCTCCTGTGTATTTCACAGGGATCAATTATGTGCGTAATTCATCACACAAATTTTCCACACAGATTGGAAACAACTCTTATTGAGGGAGTGCTAAGCTTAAGGAATATGTTAATCCCTTCCAGCAAGCAATGAAATATAAAACTATTTCATTCTCCCTTTGCTTAAAATTTGTAAGATCAAAAACTGTTTTCTTTGGAAAAGTTGAGCTGAATTGAAGAAGGAATCATTGATTGAGATCCTCCCACCTGGTAATTGACCGAGATTGCAAGCTTGTATACCAGACAAAAGAAGGACCTTGTAATGACTGTACAAAACACCTGAGCTTAACTACTTCTTGTTGCTGAGGGGTTCCCATAATAGGATCACAACGAGAAACAAAATGTGTTAAGTGTTTCTCTGGGTCTACCGAACCATTAAAGATTGGGAATGTGGTACTTGTAAAATTTGATGGGGGAGGAATTGAATCAACCCATTCAGGGTAAGCTCTCTTTTCTGGTTGAATTTGTGCACGTTTTCCCTCCATAAATTCCAAATGATCTGTTAATGACTCAATAATAGTTATTAACTTTTGAGAAACATCCGGTTGAGCTTGGACCTGAGCAGGTGAAATAACTGGAGCTTGGACAGGTGTGGTGGATGGTACTGAAACCGATGGTAGCACCACCGATTGTTGTTGCACATAACCCATAGGATTAGACCTGTGAGGGTGTGCTGGTAAAGGAGGATATTCTTGATCCATCTCAGTAACTGCAACAAATTCCCTTGGCTGACCGACTCCAGCACGCTTAGGAGGAAGACTACCTTGAAGTAGTTCTACATTCAACCTCCTTAATTCTTTCATTTCTTCCTCTTGTTGTGTGAATATTTTCTCTAGTGAGAGTGATTGGACTTCTCCAGAGGAAGGGTGGAATGTAACCTAACTTTTTTCCTTTCCCCTTGTTGGACGCCTTTCAGAGAGGGGGAAGTTGGTTATTTGAAGGAATACCTAGATTCTAGGCAAGCCTTTGATTTCATGTACACACACCTTGTTTATTTGTGTCTGTGTGTACAAATTCTTGAGCAGGAACCTATTCATCTGAGACCTCTGAGTGAGCCTCATGTTTTGGAGGATCAACAAAAATGGCATTGATGACATTTATTGATGCATAACGCATTTCATCCCTTCTATCGACATTTCTGTGATACTGTCTTCTTCCATGTCCTTGATGAGACATTGCCTTTTACTAATTTTATCGTTAAGGAACTTCTTGACGAACCGTAATTTGGAGGGAATCTCCTGATAATTTGGCTCTTCTTTACTCTTGTGGCTTCTTCCCTAATCAAGAGAAGACTGAATTTTATCGAAGAAGAGATTGAGGATTTGAAAAAGTCCAGAGTCCGATGGACTGGGGCTGTTCCTACTGTTCCTACTCAACTCCTTGAATCCTATTTGTTGATTCCGAGGGTTGGGTTAAATGAGTCCCCAGTATGGTAAGCTGGTTTAGCTCTTGAGCTGCTACATATGAGATTTTCTTAAAAGCTCCCCTGATCTTGTGGACTTTAGTCCAGAAATTGGATGGATGCATCGACCTACATCCACTCAAATCACCTGGCTGAAAATACCATTAGATGATTTCTGACACTTCTGTCACCTGATGATGTACACGTTCTAAATGAGAAGCCTATTTGATATTCCCATTTTCCTGATGCAAGAGTAATTCGATAAATTGTTCTCTGTATGCCTGACTTTGAGAAGAACTAGTTGAGGCCTGTTCCTGAGCAAGCCTTTGATTATGCACAAAATCTGCTAGATGTGGCCAGTTCTGGGAAATAACATTTCATGAGACCACCTTTGGTGGGATTTGTTGACTGGAGAGCACAGTGAAATGCAGCACTCCATGAAAACCCCATCCCCTGATATGAATACCAGATGGGTCATTGGCAATTAATTGGCGCACTCTTTTTAGTGCACCAAGGCATGAATGCTGAAGGGATCTCTGCTGTTTTTCAGCCTTCAGATATCAAGAAACTGAGAGAGATACCAAATCAATTTGGCATTGTAACCCTTTTATTATGTTGACATGATTTACATATTCATCATAAGATAATATTTTCTTTTTCAATTGAAAAAGAGTTTTCCACATGTTGAGACGAATATCGTGAATACAATCTTCCGTCAACATTTCTGGAATGTCATACTGAGAGTCAGCCAAAGGCTAAAACATGACTGGCACTTTACCTTTCTCTAGTTGTTTTCTCATATTCAGCACTTCCTCCTTATCATTTGATGAAGATTCTTCTACCTGATTAGACCAAAGCTAGTGATTCTTTGTTGCTTCATCAGATTCAACAAGAATGGTAGAGAATTAATTTATCAAACTAGAATATGAATGAACCAGGGGTGGTTCAGAGAATGACCTACACCCCGAGCTATATTTTGATTGAGAAAGTATTTCACCCGTTAGCGGTAAAGCATCAGACATGCCTGGCTTCACATTTGCAAGTGCCTCAAGATAAGAGGGCTTTATCAATACCACATTGTCCTTTGAATAATTTTCCAGGAAATGCGAATTACTACTATAGAGAGGAATTTCGCAACTAAATTTATCATCATGGGGAGGACCACCATGATGGGTTACAAAAAAAGATGAAACATTTTTCTCCTTGATCTTTTGGCCACGCAGAGGGTTATCGTGACTCTCATATGAAGATGATACTTCAAGATTGACCGAAATGTCATGAATCAAGCCTTCATGAGGAAGTTTCTGATGCAGAACTTTGTAATTAATGTTCCCACTATTAGGAAATGAGAGAGTAGAATCTTTAGTTCCAACAGATAATTGTCTAAGGGCTTCAAGAACTACAACATCGAGTAAGGCCTTATTACAAATTGGCTCTTGATTTATTGACTGTGCTGAACGAGTCTTTTTCTTAGACACCTTCTTACTCATGTTGGGAACCACTTGTTGATGAAAGTGGTTATTATAGGCAGGTGTACGTGCCTTCTAAGGAGAAATAGTCAGGTTAGGCTGATTATCTCCATTCAAATTAGGTGTTTGTGATTGACTTGATTGTCCATATGATATGGGGGAGTATGCCCCACAACCCTCTTGGACTAGAACAGGGGTGTGTATCTATTCCAGAGTGATATGTTGATGTGTCAATATATTGGTAGGGATATATTTTCATTTCTTTCCCTGTGATGCTGCTGAAGCTGTTATAATATTCTGGCAGGCATTCAGAATATGAGCAGGGATTTTCTTCTGCTCTTTCACCATCGTCAGAATGTTCTTGGTGACTTCAGCTGCTGGAATGAGAATATACGTCCATTACATGCTTAGAGTAGGTATGTATTCCTTCTCCTATCCTTCTTTTCCTTTCATTGAATTCTGAAAGTACTCATGTATGGGGGCAGAGGGTTGAGTCTGCTCCAAATTTTTCGTCAGAGCTTTCTGACTGACTTCTCCGGGTGCTACCAAATGAGACTGTTGGCAGGCTTGATTAACATTGGAAGGTGCATGTGCCTTCTGTGTATTCTTCTTCAAGTATGGTTGATGACTTTCTTTCAATACTTGCAGAGGAGACTGCTGACAGAATTGTTGATTGTAAACAGGTGTATGTTCCTGCTTATCAGTTTCCACCATATTAGATTGGTGAGATTATTTGGTTGTAGTCAGAAGAGCCTGCTGACTAGCTGATAGGTTATAAACAGGTGTATATTCCTGCCTATAATACTCCACTGGAATTTCCTGGTGGGATTGGTGTGTTACTTCCAGACGAGTCTGTTGGGCTGTAACATCAGGACGGACGGATGTATATGCCCGCTCGTTGCTTTCCATAAAGTTGGCTTGATGTAATTCTCCGGAGGGGGAAGAAGTAAGAACCTTCTCCCTGTTGACCAAATTTCACCTCTGGCAGTTTGTCTTGTGGACTCGGGTCTGAGAGACCTAAGCTGAATCCCTAAAGGAGATACCCTCATCATGTTGATGGTGCATTGCCGCATGAGTCTGACGGCGATTGTTGATGGGATCCCTCAGGAAGGACTCCTGTCTCCTTGAATTAAGGCTTTGAGAGACCTTCTCATTCACCTCATCATAATATGGGAGGGACTGGTGATTTCATTCCGAGGATAATGACCCAAAATGGTTGGAGACGGTGGTTGGCACCACCTTCTTCTTGATAACTGGTCGTCACTGTCCAGACAACCAGGGTGAATTATTGACTTGGAGGAATTTTCAAGCGGCCTCCAGAGTCGGAATGGTACTGTGTTGACGGTATTCATTAACCAGTGCATTTAAGACCTAACGTTGAAGATGCTGAGTAAGTTATGTCATCCTCAGAGTGGACGAGGATCCAGCAGGAGTATCAGCAGATGCATTCACAGGTGTGAACTTTAGCGAATCCATTTCTGTAATGCAGAGAGATCTTGGAAATGAGTTCCTGTTTGATATAACAGACATAATCTATATAAGTTAAGCCACTACATCTTTTGGATGAGCACATATGTTATTGATTATTTTGTTTTCCCTCACATTAAGTTAAATAGGGGCCTAATAAATAAGTAAAACATCATTTTAACTTGGTTAAGGATTCATGTCGGGTTCACCATTTTTTGTTTCCTCTGGAAATAGGGATGACCTTGTTTTTTTAAGGTTCAAACATTCCAATCAGTTTCTAATGGTTTTATTCATAGAACCAGAAACATCCAATTATTCTATATCTATTTGGACCTACTTTCCAAAGGTAGGTGCTCATTATTTGTGGACCGATGAGGCTTAAGAATTTGCATTGGTCGATAGGATGGGAGTTCGGACTCATCACACCTTTTTGGGGTGAATTATTGTCTACTCCGAGACTCTCTTTATAGATTTGAGTTATGTTCGTGAATCCTTATTAAATTACCAAGTATGAAAATGAGATTTCCTTTAGATATGACAATCAATGATTAATATGTATGAAATTTAGATAATCTTTTATATGTATTTGAGTTTCTTCATCGATAGAGAATCATCTGTATTTTTTTAGATATTCTTAGTCAATGGTATCCTTCAAAACATTATATAGAAATCTCTTGGTCAATATGATAATCATACTGGTTTTAAAGCCAATCGGTAGGGAACTTGAAGTTTATTTTCATTCAGAAGCACATGGATTATTTTAGAATTGGGACCGTACCCACAGATGGGCTACCTATATATCCTTTTTTAGAAAATGAATTAGAACGCACATATTTAGAGTGAATAAATATGGAATTTATGCATGATTGATGGCCCAAATAAAGATGTCATAATTACTTATACACTCTAAGCTCACGTGATTCATGCTCGGTGTAGGAAATAAGAGGTATTAGTAAAACCTAACAATTGTGCCACGAAAGATACAATCATAAGAAATGATGTGGGGATTATGTATGTATGACTACCCAGATAGATGAGTATTGGATTTTACATCAGGGAAAAAACCCAGGAACAAGGTCCATAAAGGTATATGTGCTTTATGGAGATTTGGATACTTAACTTAGGGCTTAGTCCTGAGAAGGATGCCCAAATTAGAGGGGAATTATGATTGGGTTCTTTTCCTAAGAAGGAAGCCCAAATCAAAAGAAATTAAGACTGGGGATTACTCCAGAAAAGGAGGCCCATGTTAAGAGAATTTAGAATTTGGGGCTTACTCCTAAGGAGGATGCCCAGATTTAGGAAATTGGGGATTACTCCTGAGAAGGATGCCCATATTAGGGAACTTATTATTGGGGATTACTCCTGAAAAGGAGGCCCAAGTTAGGGGGCTTGTGATCTAGGGCTTACTTCTAAAAAGGAGGCCCAATTTAAAAGAATTTAAGACTTGGGGCTTACTCCTAAGGAGGATGCCCGGATTAAGGAAAATTATGATTGGGGCTTACTCCTGGGGAGGATACCCATTTTTAGGGAACTTGGACTCGGGATTACTTTTGAAAAGAGGGCCCAGGTTAGGGAACTTGGGGATTACTCCTAAATAGGATGCCCATATTAAATATCTTCTCATCTTAAAGGATGGGGTTGAATGAATGAAATCTCTCACCTTAGTGACATAAAGATATGTAAATCACTAGGTTTTGTGAGATGTTCCATAGAATTCCTTTCAGATAAGGAATCCAACAAAGGAACCATGCCAAAAGTGGATTTGAAGAGGGTTTTGAAGGCTAAATCTTGAATAGGAGAGGTGGATTTGAAGAAAAGAGTTGAATAGGTAGGAGAGGCACCCAAAAAGAGGTAGGCGCGCAAGTCATTTTTAGGTGCGCAAGTCCTGGTCGCGCAAGTATACTTGCGCGACGGTTAACCCATAAGGTAATACTTGGGTGAGGCTTGGATCAAGCCCTTAGTATTATCCCTAGGGGATTCCAAAAGAGTGGCGCGTAGGTTCTGTTGAAGGGATAAGGTGGCATTCAAGTGTGACCATTTTCCCTTAAGGGTTGGACACTTAGGCGCTCAAGTGTTGATGAATTTCAAAACTTAGGCCTTATTACGCCTCTTTAGATCTTCCATTCTAGGTAAGAAATTACCTTAGAAGTGTTCAGAAGACTTCAAGTAGAGACTAGGGCGCCGAGAGCTTAAATATGACTTTTTGAATTTTTCATCCCCAAAATGGGGGGCCCACAAGGGGTATTTATAGGCTACTGAAGACCTTGGGAGAAAATGAAATAGGGCACGTAAGTCACCTGTGTGACCAATATGTGGCGCGCAAGTATACTTGTGCGACCATTATGAAACTTGCACAACCCATGTGTAAACAAATCCTTGTTCATTCCTTTGTCAATTTTTGATTTTTCTTCAAAGGATGAATCTCTTTATGCTAAGGTATTCCCCTTTTTTAGTCATTTACACTCTGTGATGGAAAGGAGCGTCAACTGTATTCCAAGTATTTGGAAGAATTTTTAGATTACGAAATTGAAAACTAATCAGTGGATGGTAGAATAAAATATCAGCTTCTTGATTGTAAATTTAAGCTATAATTGAATATAAAAAAAGTATATGAGCATTTGATATTGAAAAATTCTCCTTCTCAATATGTATGTTGGATTTGGAATAGTTAATCAAATGTTATGGAAATTCAAAATAATGATAATACTGTTAACGAAACACAAAGTGAACCGACAGAGGAGAATTCAATTCAGAATTTTTTAAATGACACATTTGGTTTTATTGAATATAATTTCCAAGATTTTAATAGATAAATAAAACCTTTAGTTGATCCAGAGTAGTTTAATCTTGCTCATAACTTCAGTGACCAAAAAAATTAGTTTTATGAATTAGTTGAAGAAGAAGAACAAGAAATATATGGAGCTTGTGTGAAGTATTTGAAGTTATCTTTTCTACTTAAGTTGTATCATATAAATTGTCTTTATGGAATTACTGACAAAGAAATGTACACAATTTTAGAGTTTCTTCATGATTCATTTAGTGAAGCTAATATCCCGATATCATTCTATGAGATAAATAAAGTCATAAAAAAATTATATTTGATTATATAAAGACATATGCATGCCATAATGATTTCATGATTTACTAGGGAGTAGAGTTTGATAAAGAAGAATGAATAATATGTCATACAGAAGATGGAAGTCAATGAAAATAATGAGAGTATAAATTTATACAACCCCAATAAGAAACAGAAGAAGAAAACTCTTATAAAGGTATTACATTACTTTCCTCTAAAACCATGCTTGAAAAGATTATTCATGTTGTCTAAGAATGTATATGATATGAAGTGGAATGATTAGGATAGTAACTATGGATTGATAAGACATTGAAAATATTAAACATCATGGAAGATGCTTGATTTTATATATCTAGATTTTTATTTGTGTCATGACCCACCTCCCTGGGCTAGTAACCTTGTCATCTGACCCCATGGGTCTCCTGTAATACCTTGGTTTTCTTCCCAACACACCATAGGATATTACTCATTAGGGTCTCTTATCAAACTAATGACTGTACCCATAGGCCAACACATGTTATTTCAGTGTGTTTTTTCCTGACTCACACACACTCTAGGAAACTTCCTGGAAGGTCACCTATCCTGATTACTACTCCTGGCCAAGCATGCTTAACTGTGGAGTTCTAATCAGGTAGGCTCCCAAAAATAAAGGTGCACCTTGTTGACATAGGTAGTAACATTTAGCCTTTTAAGTCTCACTTTTCCAGGGGTGTTACATTATCCACCCCTTTAAAGCACAACGCCCTTGTTGTGGACCCCAATCCTCAATCCCAGGTAGTGCCTAAGCACTTCCGACTGGGTATTGGCTCTGATACCATTTGTCACGACCCACCTCCCCAGGCCAGTAACCTTGTCATCTGATCCCATGGGTCTCCTATAATACCTTGGTTGCCTTCCCAACACACCATAGGCTATTACTCACTAGGGTCGGTTATTAGAATAATGGGTGTCCCCACAGGCCAACACATGTTCTTTTAGTGTGTTTTATCCTCACTCACACACACCACGGGAAACTTCCCAGAAGGTCACCCATCTTAATTACTACTCCAGGCCAAGAATGCTTAACTACAGAGTTCTAATCAGGTAGGCTCCTGAAAAGAAAGGTGCACCTTGTTGACATGGGTAGTAACATTTAGCCTTTTAAGTCTCACTTTTCTCAGGGTGTTATAATTTGGATCCTAGGAATGTATGTTTGGGTTTAGCTTCTGATGGTTTTAACCCTTTTGGTACTTTAAGTACTAATTATATCATTTTTACAGTTGTTTTGGTCCCCAATAATTTACCTCCATGGATGTTTATTAAGAATAATTCTTTCATTATTTTGATGATTATTCCTAGAAAAAAATTCATGGAAATTACAATGATGTATACCTTCAACCTCTAATCAAATAATTGTGAGAATTATGTGATGATGGAGTGGAAACATATAATTATTTAATGATATAACTATTCAAAATGCATATTGCTTTAATGTGTATAGTTAGTGAATTTATTAGACTAGTAAATTTATTTCGTTGGAATACTCATACTAGTTTGGATTGTCAAGTTTGTAATTTTGATTTGGAACCTCAATGATTACCTCATAGAAAAAAATGGTGTTTTATGTGTCATCTTCTATTTCCTGATGATTCTTATAAATTCAAGTTTAAAAAGAAAAGATTCAATAGATATAATAAAATGAGAAATTCACTGAAGGTGTTATCTATTTCAAAAATCTTGGGAAAATTAATGACATCATTGAAGAATTTGGAAAATGACATCAGTTTAAAGAAGAGGGGAAAAGGGTGTGAGGTAAAGTATCTGAAGTAGTTGGAACACAACAATGGAATAAAAAGAGTATATTTTTCAAACATCCTTATTAGGAGTTTAATTTGATACATCATAATCTTGATGTAATTAATATTAAGAAGAAAATCCATTACAATGTTCTTTTTTACATTGCTTAATGAGCAGGATAAATTAAAGGATCACCTTAATGCTCATAAGGATTTGGATTCAATGAATATAAAGCATGGTTTTTGGGAAGATGAGAATGGGAAGTATCCTTAAGCTATTTTTACAATGAAAAATCACAATAAAGACATATTCGTTAAAACTTTAAAGAATATAAAAGTGATATATGGATATTCAAGTAACATATGAAGGTGCTTTGACTTAAAACATTGAAAGTTACATGGATTGAGAAGTCATAACTCACATATTTTTATGGAGAAGTTGTTTCCATTATAATTATGTAATACATTACCTGAAAAAGTAACTACAGTTCTAGTTGAGTTTTGTACTTTTTTTTAAAGTGATTTATAGAAAAAATATAAATCCAACTAATCTTGATAAACTTAAAGAAATATTTTTTAACACCTTTTCATTTGGAGATATTATTTCCCCATTAATTATTCATAGTCATGATTCATTTGAATGTTCATTTGGTTGAAGAAGCTAAACTTGGTGGACCGGTACACTATCAATGGATATATCCAATTCAAAGGTACATTGATATTATTTTTATTTTCATTAGTGAATTCTACTTTATCAAATCATTGTGTAATTTTTTATATGTTTATTATTTTTTACATCAGGTAATTAGGTCATTTGAAATCATATGTGAGGAATAAAGATCAACCAAAAGGCTCTATTATTGAAGGTTACATAGCCTAAGAGTGCTTGAACTTTTGTTCTAGGTATTTGGATGGGATTGAGAATAGATTAAATCATACTGGACATGTTGAAAACATCTCCACTAATTATCATTATGAAAATTAGTCATCAATATTTCCAACTATTGGATGAACAATTGGAAAGGGGTCAAATTTTTTACTGATTGAATTGGAGTTGCTATAAGCACATAGATATGTGCTACTCAATAGTGTTATTGTGGATCAATTTATTGAAGAATTTCAACTAAAAACAAATAGGTAACTAAGGGGTCGATCTCTAAATAATATGGAAATAAAAATATATATTAATAAGTATATTGTCGAATGGTTCACCCTTCATATAAGTATATACTCATATTCATATTATATATATGTAGTTATTTTGTCTATGTTAAAAGTAACACCTTATATCTTTTTTTCTAGATAATGAATGTTGAGCTAAAATATAAAATTATTTAAAGTTTTTGGCTCGAGGTCCTCTAAGGAAGGCTAATAGATTTGATTCCTATGATATTCATGGATTCAGGTTTTGTACAATTTATCATGAAGATGACTTGAAATCTCAAAACAATGGTTTATTTACACTTATAGAGGTGGGATACTATGGGAAGTTGAATTATTTAATTGAATTAAACTATCATGTATAGTTTTTAATTTTATTATTGAAATTCAAGTGGGTCGTCATTGATAGGGGTATAATGAAATATTCATTACATTTTACTTCTGTCAAATTCTCTCGCTTGATGGATACCAGTGAGCATGCAGAGCATGATCCATTTATCTTGACTTCACAAGAAAATATGGTTTATTATGTGGATGATGGAATACTTGAAGGTTGGAGAGTTATTATACACTTAAAACAGAGAGAATTATATGATATGGGTGATGAATATCAATTGGTGCTTTGTGATAGTAAACCTCATCAACCACAAAACATTGAACAATTTTTTCCTAAAAATATCAAAATAGTATAACTTGCAATAGAGGGTGAAAATGAAGGAATCATCATAATATATTATGATAGCAATGAATATAATGAAGATTAAGATAATTGAATATATAAATTAGTAATGAAAGTATATTACAATTTCTCATTGATAAGTTTTTCATACATATATACATTGTTCTAGTTTTTCTTTTATTTTTTGTAAAAATATTTTAGTTTTCATTTTTTATACATTTACATACCTTAAATATTTAAAATTCATGAATGATGATAATTTTTTTTAAGATCCTAGCGATTAGAATCTTGGATCATGCTACCACTATTGTCATCTTCTTTGGATCCTAGTGATTTCATTGTAATCGAGACTACTTATGAGCCAGCCATTTCCCTAGATGTCATTAGTAGCCCACTGACTGATTCAACTCTAGTAATGGAGCAGTTGGTCACCTTATATCTAGGGAATATTGGCGAGTTACCATTACTAGTATGTATGTCATTTAAAAAAACAATATAATTTATTAATTGTTTAATGATTTTTTCAAACAGATAAAGAAAACCACAAAAGGGATATAAATATGAACACAAAAATATATATGGGACCTGAAGGAATTAAATATTATCCTTCCATTTGATTATTTTGGGGTTCCTACCAATGAAACTTCCAAAATATATGGGAATATTATTGGGAATATTGTTTTTTAGACGGTGATATTTCCAATTAATTATAATGATTGGAGGTATATTCCTACAGCTTGAAAAAATGAGGTCTTTGATGCTCAAGTAAAGGTAATATTAATTTAATATTCCTTGATAACTAATTTAAAAGTCATGAGTAAAATTTTATAATATACTTATGAAGTGTTATATTTTTTTATTTCTAGTTGTTTTTTCATTTTAATAATCCCAACTCAATTTTATACCCATGGACTTTGGAAAATTGGGCAAGAAACAAAGATATTTTAATTGGAGATTATGGAATGAGTTTAATGACACTTATCTAAGCTCACAACATATGTATGAGAAATTTTTTGAAGGAATTTCTTGTGAGAAATGGAATATCTTTGTTGATATCAACATAGATGCATCTCATGAGGTAATTTCATATTTTACAGTATCTTAATAACATAACCACAATAAAATTATAATTTTTATTAATGTCACTATTTTTTAGGAATTATCTAATGAAAACACCATGAATCATGGGAATAAAATCATTCCTCTCAACAATGGGTCTCATATTTTTTTCAAGAAAATAAAACAACTTTGGTTTGTATTTTATTCATTATTATTTTCTATTTTTTATAAAGGATAAGGAATTAGGTCACAGTATTTTATGAATAGAGATGTGGTTTAAAGTGCATTGGAAACTAAATGGAAGTTTTGTAAATGACCCTACTAAAGAAGTTGGAGTAAGTAATTTTCATTACCATTTCATATTATTTCTTTAATACAAATACATAATAATGAAAAATATATTATAACGACTAACAATCCTTAAAACCAATTAAATGGGGATATCTACATGGATAAAATGATTAAAATTTGGAATCATTTGATACATCTAGCCAGCCTTAATTAATTAAGTTTAAGGCTAATTTTTTGTTATAATATAATTTTCATTATTATGTTTTTACAGTAATTAAATAAAAATAAATAGTAATAAAAAATTTATCAATTAGATAATATTATGAAGTTTAGATATTTTAAAAAATAATTGTTAATAATTGTTGTATTAACAGGTTAAAATTCAATAAGTTTGGGATTCAGACCCTTTACAATCATCATCAGTTTCCTAGAACGATGCAATTGGAATCATTTTAGGGAAGGAGCATCCCAGACGTGTATGGAGAATGGGTTCTGGACCTACTCCATAAGTTGTCTTTGGTAGGGTCAAATCATCCTTTACTGCTACATCAGGTGGGGGTTTAAGTAGTGTAGTCGATCGAGAATCACAGAGAGAAATTGTAACACCATGAAATTCTAAAGTAAGAACCTTATATTAGATAGCAAGTATGACACACGACACCTAAAAAATAAGGAAATATAATACCCTGATACTTTATAATATATTTACTATTTTAAATAGATTTTAAATATTCTAAATTTGGTAATACATGCAACATTGAGTTAGACTACGTTACATGCAAGAGCAACCTTCTTCGATGGATTGTGTTACACACAATAACTAGTTTTACAAAACAATAATATATTATTAAAATATTATTATTTAATATAATAAGATATAAACTAGCCATTATGAATAGTATTAACAAAATAATGAAAATATATAGTTTTTACAACTAATTAATTGGTTTCAAATTAATTATAAATGAGTATAAGAACCAATTGAATATAAAGAGAATATTTTTATAGAAAACCATTTTTATCCTAACAAAGCCATTTTACCCTAATTAATTATAATTAGTGAGTGATATTAATATGATATATATATATATATTATATCCAATAAAATATTTTTGATATTAATCCAATAGATTTTATAGGCTTAAGATAAAAAGAAACCCAATATTACACGTAAAATACTATATTTTTATTAAAAGTGGTTTTATCACTTTTTGATGGAGAACCCATATAAAATCAAATTTTGACCATTTTATAAATTTAATATGTCAAAATAAACTTAATAATTGGAATAAAAACATAAAAATTAGGTTAGGGTAAATTTTTTGTATTTTTCTATGAAGTATTATTTTTTATTGAATATTGAAAAAATACTAAATTTTAGTTCAAAATTGATTTTTCATATAATTTATTTATATGGTTAAATTATGTTTTAGATTAGTTTTAAAGTTTAATTAGATAATATTTTTATAAATTAATCCAATTTAGGTCATTGTAATCAATTTCAATTTGAAATTGACTATAAAAACATAACAAACTTTTAGATATTTTTACTTTAAAAACCCACATTATTGTCCCGTCTACGGGATTGGATTTAAATTAATTTCTACCAAACTTATGATTGTAATCTGGGAAAATGGATTCCATATTTGGAATAATTATAATTTATAACATCTAAAAATTTTAACTTAGTTTTTTACCAAAAATATTAGTGAAATTAATTAAAATTAGTTAAATTATTAAGGTAAAATTAAGCTTAATAAGGGACTAAATCTAAATCGTTTGGGCCCAAATGACATATAAACTTGTCCAAAAGACATTTTATGGCCATATTTATACCCTATAATCCCTTTTCTATAATTGGGTCCATTATTGGATCCACTTGAAATGTGAAAAACATAGAAGGAATTCCTTTGTCAAAATATTACAAGAGTGCCACTCCTCCTCTTTTATAAAAGGCCACCACTTCTCTCCATTCATCACACCTCTCAAACCACTTAGGTTTGGTAAATATATGCTCAATTAACTTCCCAAAATCCCTCAATTTGAAATTGAATCCTCCCTTTGGGAAGAAATACTTCCAAGGAATCCATTTGGTATAAACCAAAATGGGTTACCTGATTTTTAAGGTAACACTTTCCAATGATCTATTTACTTTCATTTAATTTTCCACCACCTAAAATTCAATTCTTCCATGTTCATTTAATAACACCAGTATCTTCAATATACTTATATATTTTTTATATTAAGTGTTCAACCTACACTCACACACACTTCCATCTAATGGGTAAAGAACACACTGTTTCTATGTATGGTAAACTACTACCTCATGAAACGATGATTGTTCATTTTTTCTTTAATACCTATCATGGTGGTCATTATTATAAAAACACTAATTATATATGATATATATTATATTTATAATATATTTATGATTCTTTAACTCTTTTAAAACACATACCTATATACATTCTATTTTGCGTAAATACAATAACATCACTTGTGGAAGTGTGGACTACTGCCCCCTCAATGAGATGTGATTCATTCACTTTATACATGGAACACATTAAGGATGATATTAATAAACATATATGACATATATTACATATATATAAAACTATAATTATAATATACATAAGTATACATATCATTTTCTTTTCATTATTTTAAAATATGATAATGAAATGAAAGTAGCGTTCGTGCGTGTATGCGATCTACCGTATCTATGAATAGTGCATTCCATTTCCTATCTCCAATTATTATGGATTATTATAAATACATATATACTGATTATATATGATAATTAATTCATATTTTAAATTATGTATATGATTAATTCATGATCTAATTAATGAGAACAATAAGTAACAAGTTAAAACATACTCGAGAAAATTAGGAAATTAACACCCGAAATAGTGAAATTAATGAAAGTTTGTTAACAAATAGGTAATGAGATAGTATAGAAAGTTAATATATGGTATTATAAAAATTATTATGGTTATTAAATTATTTATTAACATATTTTAAACCACTATATAGGAGGCTAAAATCCACACAACAAAAAGGAAGGATAAAGTAAGGGATTCTTGACTTACGTTTCTTTTTGTGAGGCATACACCATATACACCACTTACATCTTTTGTATAGTGAATCTATTTCCCATTTTATACATTATATCATGAATAATTTTTATTCATGGTATGAAATTTTTTCCTTCTTTAGGATTATGATTTAAATGTTTCATGTGGTATGAGACACATTGGGATGTTTAAAGATTATTTTCCTCAAAAATGTTCATAATGCTTATCTTTGAAATATTAATTTATTTTGTGATTGTTAACTTTATCTTGAAAAAATCACCTTATTATAGTCATTTTTAATTTTAAATTACCATTAATATCTATATTCTCACACAATGTATATTATTATTTTCTAAAACGTATATCATTTTATATACAATGTTCGCTTTGATAGTTATTTGATTAACTGGAGAATTATTGATAAATGTGTATCTTATATTCAATACAGATATATTTTGATAAATAAAATTATTTATCCTATATATGAGGAATGATTTTTACATGAAATACATGGGTTGGGTACTATTTAAGGCAATCCCTATGGGTTGGGGATAAGTCAATGAAAGCCCCTCAATGCATCGGTAGTCTCATGAGATGAATTAGTTACCCAAATCAGAATAGTTTAAACTATCTCTTGATGGTAAAGTAATTATGTGCCTGGGCAACATGAAGTTTGTTAATTAATAATTTCCTTTATTGATAATTCAATTATTATTTATCTATGATATTTTGCATCGAAATATCTATGGATATATTACATTTTATATTCATTGATTTAATAGAATGTGTTTTTAGTTTCTTACCTTAACATATTGATATTACCTTATATAGTTATTTTTATGACATGTATTATCAATTATTTACCTTACCATGTTAATTTATTCTCATTGATTCATTATTTATTCAACTTTACTCACCCTTATTGATAATTTGAACTCACCCTTATTATGTTTCTTTTCCCTAGGTTATGAAGAAGAAATCTGTGAATAAGATTTCAAGGATGAAGTTTATTTATTTTTTATGTATCATGTTTTTATTTCCTATTTCCCAATGTATTATTGGTGTTATGTATATAATCTATCTTTAAAATACTTCTAAACTGATCCGACCTTTTGGATTTGATTCCTTGTAATCATGCCAATGTAATAAAATAATGCACTGAATCTAAGATTCTGGGGTCGGGGCATTACATTTAGTATCAATGAAAGTTTAGTGGAAACCTTGGAAATTATATTTAGAAAACTTTGATTAGGGAGAACAAAACTAAGATATAAACTGAGGTTAAGTATTCATAAACATCCTATAATTTTGGTAAGGTAGTGATTATGTGGGTATTCCTAGAAATACATCCCTATCTGGATACTACAAGTGGGCGTGGTTCTAGAACAGATGTACTTAGAAGTAAGAAATCTAACAAGGTGTTCCAATCCTAACTCGAGTAACCTGGTACATGGCAACGAGACTTACTATACACCTTATTTGACACTCCTTGGGGATATGTTTAGGACATTTCACATTTTCTTTACCTACCATTATGAAGGATTTAAAAGTAAAGATTTCCCCAAAGTAACCAAAGTTTATGATTCTAGGATTCACGATGCATAAATTTATGTTATGTGCTATATCATACTAATAGTTATACAAAGTTCATAACTTTATGAGATAATCAAATATATTCCATTTTTTAGAAATGAAACACCAAAGGAAGAATGGTATCAATACTCATGGCCAATGTGGAGGTTTCCCTTCTGAGAAAGTCAATGTAGATGATATTAGAACTGATCAAGTTATGGATATATTTGGAAAAATTATTCATATTATGATAAATAACCTTACTATAATAGAGAAAACTATTCCATACAGAGAATATTCTATTCTAGATCACTTTATAAGGTATAATCCCCTATCGTTTTGTGGGAGTACTAATCCAATTGTAGCTGAGAAATGGATTAAATCTCTAGAGAAGATATTTACAGCCTTGGAATATATTGAAAAGGAAAATATTACACTTATAGTCTATTTTATTCAAGGTGATGCTAATTAATGATGGTCCTTGATCTAGAATATTAGGAAGGAATAGTAAATAGAACTCATAGAATGGATAACATTTAAGGATGCATTATTTGATAAATATTTCCCTTGTGATCAGAAAATTGAGATGATAAAAAGTTTCTTAGCTTAAAGAAAAAGGAATAAGAGAGTGTTGAACATTTTGAAACTACCTTTACAAGGTTATCCAGGTATGATATGGATTACATATATAACATAGAGTTTAAGATTAAACACTTCTTTAAAGGTATTAATCTAAATCTTCTAAGGGAATTGGTTTCTTATAATTTTTCATCCTATGAAGAGATAGTTTTATGTGTCATCCAAATTGAAAATGAATTCTCATTGTCCTATGTATTCAAGGAAAACCAAGAGAATAAGGGGTCTTCTGAACACCATTAAAAAGATAATGAGTCAAAGAAGATGAAGGGAAATAATTATTATCCAACTTGTGATAACTGTGGAAAAAATCACCCAGATAAATGCTTGAAAGGATTGAGAGATTGTTATAAGTGTTGAGAAAAGGGTCACTAGGAAAAAGAATACAAAGGGAAGAAGGAAAATGCTATTATTTAGTTATATAATTTCAAGGAGATGGGGCACTATGCAAACTAATGTACGAAGAATCAAAATATTATACCTCCGAAGAATCTAAGGGATCAAGATCAAGAATATATTATTGACACAACTGAAGTGGAATGATTAATATACTTCTGTATTTGTATCTAAGAAATATTTTGTAAAATTATTTCATTGATGATGTTATCATCATATAAATTATGAAATATATAAGGATTGTACTGAAGTACATTTTCAATAATTATTTAAGATCACATGCTGAATGGTACCAAGAAAATTTATTTCATAGAAAGTTAACCTTTTTGGAAAACACATGATTGAGGGAAAGACAACCCTTAATATGTTTATGATGATGAGATAATAATGAATAAATGATTGATTTGGACAAGTGCTGACTACTTTGGAATGAATTAATGAATTTTCAAAAATTGGTCTTTGATATCATTGATGGAGTTTACAACATTTATAGATTAAAGTAATATATCCAATAACATGTTTCTTACTTAAGTAATAAGAAAAAATTCATGTTTCTAGTAAGGTTTTATGTTGATTCAAGTTATTACCATATTTCAAGAGGATACATGATGAAGTTATTCACAAATTTGGAATGTGAAAATTTAGATCTGATTCATGTTGATTAAAATCCAATGATAAGATCATTTTGGAAATCTAGTGACCTTATTTCTAAAGTGTTGAATCATAATATTTTGGAAATGTTAACCATTTATGAAATGTTTTAAGTTGAAATTTGGATATAGTTTTAGAGATTGATATATTACATCACTATACGATGAATCTTGTTCTATGAGATGAAGTGGAAATACTTCTAGGCATGACAAAAGGATAAGAATGTGCTTATAGAAATTTACCAAGTAAGTATATTTACTTATATTCTTAGAGAGTGAAATAATTTCTTAACTTTAGGAAAAATGATCTTGAAACCAAAAATGTTGTCCTAGTACCTTCATTTCTGACGAATAAAATGGCCCCTTAGGTCATCATGAATTTATGGATTTTTTATTTTTAAATTTATCCTATCCATGTTCTCTAGAACTCTTTATCAAAACTTGATTGTTAGATTTTTCCTCTCGATCCATGTTTCTATTTACCACCCATGTTCTCTTACTATGGAACCTAATTACATGAACATTGTACTTTCCTTTCTATATTATTAAGAAGATGTGTTATTAACACTATTTATGATGTATGTTTTTCAACATTATTTTATTTTTAAATATCAATCCCTCAATTATTGAGACCAAGTTTAAATTGTGAGGACACAATTTAATTAATGTGGGGAGAATGTAACACAATGAAATTCTAAAGTAAGAACCTTATATTAGATAGCGTGTATAAAATGTGACACCAAGAACATAAGGGAATATAATACCCTAATACTTTATAATATATTTACTATTTTATATAAATTTAAAATATTCTATATTTTTTAATACATGAAACACTGATTTAGCTTGCGTTACATGCAAGAGAAACCTTCTTTGATAGTTTGCATTACATGCAAGACCTAGTTTTACGGATCAATAATATATTATTGAAATATTATTATCTAATATAATAAGATATAAACTAGCTATTATGAATAGTATTAACTAACTAATGAAAATATATAGTTTACACAACTAATTCATTGGTTTCAAACTAATTGGAAATGAGTATAAGAACCAATTGAATATAAAGGGAATATTTTTATAGAAAACTATTTTTATCCTCACAAAGATATTTTTCCCTAATTAATTACAATTAGTGAGTGATATAAATGTGATATATATATATATATCCAATCAAATATTTTTTATATATATCCAATATATTTGATAGGCTTAAGATAAAAACAAACCCAATATTACACATAAAATACTATATTTTTATTAAAAGTAGTTTTGCTTCCTTTTGATGGAGAACCCATTTCAAATCCAATTTTTGAAACTTTTATAAATATAATATTTTAAAATAAACTTTATATTTTTAATATAAATATAAAAATTAGGTTAGGGTAATTTTTTTTATTTTTCCGTGAAGTTTCATTTTTTAATGAATAGTTAAAATACTAAATTTTAGTTTAAAACTGTTTTTTCATATAATTTATTTATAAGGTTAAATTATGTTTTAAATTAGTTTTAAATTTTAATTATATAATATATTTATCAATTAATAAAATTCAGTTCATTGTAATCAATTTTACAATGAAATTGACTATAAAAATATAGCAATCTTTTGGATGTTTTTACTTTAAAAACCCGTATTATCATCACGTCCGTGGGATTAGATTTAAATTAATTTCTGCCACTTTTGTGATTGTAATTTAAAAAAATGGATTCCATATTTTGAATCAGAATAATTTATAATGTCTAAAAAGGTCAACTTAGTTTTTCACCAAAAATATTAGTGAAATTAATTAAAATTAATTACAATTATTAAGGTAAAATTAAGCTTTATAAGGGACTAAACATCAATCTCAGGGGCCAAAATGACTTAGAAACTTGTAAAGAATCCATTTTATGGATATATTTAGACCATATAATATCTTTTATATAATTGGGTCCATTATTGTAGCCACTTTCATAGTGAAAAATGTGGTATGAATTCCTTTGTCAAAACATTACATGAGTGCCACTCCTCCTCCGCTATAAAAGGCCACTACTTCTCCCAATTCCTCACACCTATCAAAAAAATTAGGTTCATCCAAGATATATCCAATTAAATTACCAAAATACCTCCCCTAAATCTTGAATCCTCCCTTTGGGCATGAATACTTCCAAGGAATCCCTTTGGTATTAACCAGAAGGAGTTACTCGATTTTTAAGGTAACACTTTCCAACGATCTCTTTTATTTAATTTACTTTTGAAACACCTAAAATATTATTCTTCCATGTTAATATAATAAAAATAGTATATTAAATATACTAAGATGTTTTTATATTAAGGTTTCTACCTACACTCAAACACAATTCCATCTAATGGGTAACAAACATACTGTTTCTGTGTATGGCGAACTACTGCCTCACAAAATGATGATTTCTCATTTTTTCCTTTACCACCACTCATGGTGAACATTTTGATGGAAACTATACTTATATATGATATATATTATATTTATAATATCTTTATTCTTATTTAATTATTTAATTACATATAAATCTATATATTCCATTTTATGTAAATACGATAACAGCTCTTGTGGAGGTGTGGACTACCGCCCCCCTCAATGCGATGTGATTCATTCACTTTATACATGCAACATATTAAGGATGATATTAATAAAAATATATGAAATATATAAAATATATATGATACTATAATTATAATATACATTAGTATACATATCATTTATGTTTCATTCTTTTAAAATATGATAATGAAAGGAAAGTAGCATTCATGCATACGTATGGTCTACCGTCTCCATGAACAGTGCATTGCACTTCGAATATCCAATTATTATAGATTATTATAAATAAATATATAATTATTATATATGATAATTAATTCATGGTTTTAATTCTAGAGATTATGAAACCACGATCTAATTAATGTGAACAAGAAGTAACAAGTTAAAACTTACTCGATACAACTGGGCAATTAACACCCGAAATAGTGAAATTAATGAATGTTTTTTAACAAACAGAAAATGAGACATTATAATAAGTTAATATATGGTACTATAAACATTATTATAGTTATTATATTATTTATTAACATATTTTAAACCACTATAAAGGAGTATAAATACCACACAACAAAATGTAAGGATATGGTAAGAGATTCTTGTCTTAATTTTCTTTTCGCGAGGCATACGCCATATACACCACTTACTTATTTTTTGTAGTGCATATATTTCCCCTTTTATACATTATATCATGAATAATGTTTCTTCATGGTATGAAAAATTTTCCTTATTGGGGATTATTATTTAAATGTTTCAAGTATTATGGTACACATTGGATTGTTTAAATATTATTTTCCTCAAAAATGTTCTTAATGATTATCTTTAAAATATAACTTTCTTTTGTGATTATTAACTTTTTCTTGAAAAAATCACCTTATTTTAATAATTTTCATTAGAAATTACCTTTAATAACCATATTCTCACACAATGGATATTATTATTTCCTTAACTGTATATCATTTTACATAAGGTGTTCACTTTGATAGTTATTTGATTAACTGGGGAATTATTGATAAATTCATATCTTCTATTCAATACAAAAACGTTTTGATAAGGAAAATTGTTTATTAAATATATGAGTAATGATTTGGACATGAAATAAATGGGTTGGGGACCACTTAAGGAAATCCCTATGGGTTGGGGACTAGTTAATGAAATCCCCTTGATGCATCAATAGTCTCCTAAGATGAACTTGTTGGCCAAATAAGAATAGTTTAAACTGTCTCTTAATAGTAAAGGTATAATGTTCCTAGGAAAATTACCACTTTATAATTAAGTATTTAATTTATTGATAATTAAATTATTATTTATCCACGAGATTTTTCGTCAACATATCTATGGTTGCATTACATTTTAATTTCATTGATTTAATGTCACGTGTTTTTAGTTTCTTACCTTTCCATATTGATATTTATTTATTTAGTTATTTTTATAGTATATGTTATCAATTATTTACCTTAGAATGTTAATTTATTCTCATTGATTCATTATTGCTTCCACTTTACTTACCCTTACTAATAATTTGAGCTCTCCCTTATTATGTTTCCTTTCCCCAGGTTATGAAGAAGAAATATATGAATAAGTCTTCAAGGATGAAATTTATTTCATTTTTTATGTATTATTTTGTATTTATTATTTCCCAATGTATTATGGGTGTCATGTATGTAATATTTCTTTCTAAGACTACTAAAATGATTGGTCATTCTTGATTTTATTCCTTTTAATCATGCTAATATAATAAAATAATGCACCGACTATGAGCTTCTAGGGTCAGAGCATTACAGAAATTGAAAGATTGGAAGAAAAAGTGCAAGAACAAGAATCTTATAGGAAAAAACAGGATCAATGGTAGTCGCAAATGGAAAATGATTTACTTTATATATTTCATCAGATGATTGACATGATCCTTGAGGAAATTTCCATCATTATAGCTCATCTCGTAGAGGTAAATTCTAAATTTCATAGATCATTCACACATTTTCTAAGAACACATACAACATTTGTAAATAAAACTAAAATGACAGTTTTATATAGAAAACATGTATTTTGAGTTATACAGACCACATATTGTTCCAAATTAACATGTGACTGATTCTTAAACATCAAACATTAATTATAGATCATTATCCATAAGTTTGAAAACCGTTCTAGATTGTTGGTCGGTTTTTGACTTGGTAAACACTTCTAAAAGGTACAAAAGACTTCAAAAACAAGTGTTGTGGGGGGGGGGGGGTTCAAAGTTAGGAAAATGATATCGGATTTCCTTGAAATCAAGGGATAATGAACTTATATTTAACAGTGAAATTTAGGAACTAATAAAATTTAATTCTAAATAACAGTTTTCCCAGGATGGTTGTAAATTTGTTTTTAGTGTTTTAAAACACTAAAATGTGTATGGAATGGTGAAAAACATATAAAATGACCTCATATTGATTTGAAATAATGGTACAACCACTGATGAGTTATTTTTGAAATTTATGCATAGACAACACATCAATACAACATGCATTATGGTTGGAATTACTTGGTAAACACTTCATAAAGGTTCAAAAGCCTTTAAAAACAAGTGTCAGGGGGTTAAAACCTGGAAAAAGATGTTATATTAGCCTAAAATTGGGGGATAATGACCATATATTAAATTTTGAAATATAGGAACCAAAATAACATCATTCCAAATTTCAGTTTTTCTAGGATGGTTGTAAATGCATTTTTAGAGTTTTAAAACACTAAAACATGTGTGTAATGGCCAAAACTATAGAAAATAACCTTTTATTGATATGAAATCATGGTAAAAAACACTAATGAGTTATTTTTTATGTGTACATATAGACAATAAGTCAATCCGACATGCAGTGTGGTTGAAATTACTCGGTAAACACTTTTTAAAGGTACAAAATCCTTTAAAAACAAGTTTTAGGGGGTCAAAACTAGTTAAATGAAGTCAAATTTCCTTGAAATCATGGGAAAAAGACCATATATTTAATTTTAAAATGTAGGAACTAACGACATGTCATTTCTAATTATGGTTTTCCTAGGATGGCCATAAATATATTTTTAGTGTTTTAAAACACTAAAACATGTGTGGAACAGTCGAAACCATAGAAAAAATCCGCATATTATTGTGGGATAATGGAAAAACAACTAATGAGTTATTTTTGATGTGTACACATAGACAAAAAATCAATTAGATGTGTAGTGTGGTCAGAATGACTCGGTAACCACTTCTTAATGGTATAAAAGCCTTTAAAAACATGTATCGAGGGGGGGGGGGGTCAAAACTAGGAAAATAATATATAATTTACTTAAAATCATAGGAAAATAACCATAGATTGAATTTTGAAATGTAGGAAGCAATGAAACATCATTCTGGATTACGGTTTTCCTAGGATATCTATAATGAGTTTTTGGTGTTTTAAAACACTAAAACATGCGTGGAATACTCAAAACCATATAAAAGACCTCATATTGACATGGAATCATGGGATAACCACCATTGAGTTATTTTTTATGTGTACACATAGAAAACATGTCAATTTGATATGTGGTGTGGTTAGAATGAATCGATAACCA
The DNA here is from genome assembly GCA_963277665.1 of Viscum album. NCBI lineage: Eukaryota > Viridiplantae > Streptophyta > Magnoliopsida > Santalales > Viscaceae > Viscum > Viscum album. The sequence continues at coordinate 1,209,758,774 of OY728123.1, forward strand.
CTTCTTAAAGGTACAAAATCCTTTAAAAACATGTGTCGAGGGGTCAAAATCAAGAAAAAGACCTCATATTTCCTTGAAATCAAAGGAAATCAACAGTATATTGAATTATGAATTGTAGGAAGAAATAATATCACATTATGAATTACGGTTTTCCCGGGATGGTCGTAAATGCTTTTTTAGTGTTTTAAAACACTAAAATATGTGTGGAATGGTAAAAACCATATAAAAACATTATATTGATGTGTAATCATGTAAAATCCACCATTGAGTTATTTTTGATATGTATGCATAGAAAACACATCAATATGACATGTGATGTGGTTAGAATGACTCGGCAAACACTTCTTAAAGGTATAAAAGCATTTAAAAACAAGTGTTAGAGGATCAAAACTAGAAAAACAGACATCATATTGCGCTAAAATTAAGAGAAAAAGACTATATATTGAATTTTGAAATATAGGAACTAAAAACACATCATTCTGAATTACGATTTTCCTAGGATGGTCATAAAAGCATTTTTAGTGTTTTAAAACACTAAAACATATATGTAATGGTAAAAACAATAGAAAATGACCTCATAATGATGTGAAATCACTGAAAAACTACTAATGAGTTAGTTTTTATGAGTATGCACCAAAAAAACATCAATTTGACATGTAGTGTGGTCAAAATTACTTGGTAAACACTTCTTAATGGTATAAAAGCCTTTAAAAACAAGTTTCAAGGGGTCAAAACTAAAAAACGATGTTAGATTTCCCTAAAATTAATAAAAAATACCATAGATTAAATTGTGAAATTTAGGAACTAACGACAAGTCATTATGAAATATGATTTTCCTGGGATGGTTGTAAATGAGTTTTTAGTGTTTTAAAACACTAAAACGTGTACAGAATGGTCAAAATGATAGAAAAAACCTCATATTGATGTGAAATCATGGGAAAAAAAATCTATGAGTTACTTTTGACATGTAAGTGAAAAAACACATCAATATGACATGTGATTTGGTCATAATTACTTAGTAAACACTTCTTAAATGTACACAAGCCTTTAAAAACAAGTGTCGGGGGGGGGGGGGGGGTTAAAACTAGGTAGATGATGTTGGATTTCCCTAAAATCAAGGGACAATGACCGTAGATTGAATTGTGAAATATAGAAACTGATGCATATCAATTCAGATTACAGTTTTCTTGAGATGGCTATAAATGGGATTTTAGTGTTTCAAAACACTAAAACGTGCATGGAATGGTCAAAATGATGGAAAAAGACCTCAAATTGATATGAAATCATGGTATAACCACCAATAAGTTATTTTTGACATGTAAGTTTAGAAAACACTTCAATATAACATGTGGTGTGGTCGGAATGACTCCTTAAACACTTCTTAAAGGTACAAAAGTCTTTAAAAACATGTGTTGGGGGGTCAAAACTAGGAGAACTATGTCTGATTTCCTTCAAATCATAGGAAAAAAACCGTAGATCAAATTTTAAAATGTAGTAACTGATGAAATTTCATTCTGAAGTATGATTTTCCTAGGATGATCATAAACATGTTTTTAGTGTTTTAAAACACTAAAACATGCATAAAATGGTCAAAATCATAGAAAACAACCTCAAATTGATTTGAAATCAAGGTATAACCACCGTTGTGTTATGTTTTACATTAAAATGAAGGCAAAATGTCAATACTATGTGCATTGTGGTCATAATGACTCAGTAAACACTTATTAAAGTACAAAATCCTTTAAAAACAAGTGTTGTTGGGTTAAAAATAGGAAAACAATATATTATTTCCTAGAAATTAGTAAAAAATTACTGTATATTGAATTGTGAAATGTAATAACTGATGACATTTAATTTTGAATTATAGTTTTCCTAGTATGGCCATAAATGCATTTTTAGTGATTTAAAACACTAAAACATGCATGGAACGGTCAAAACCATAGTAAATGACCTCAAATTGACATGGAATCATTAGAAAACACCCTTTGAGTTGTTTTTGAAATATAGGACATTCTACGATATCATATTCTTTAAAATTTATTTATTAAGTAAATTTCAAGCACACCACACATCAATTTTAAAATTAATTAGAATATTTACTTAATCCTTTTCAGTTTCAAGTATTGAATCATATCTTAAATAGGTATGTTTATGTTTTAAAAATGTTTTTCATTATATATTATTATTTTTATGTTAAAATGTCTTCTGTTTGATTAAAAAATAACAAATTTTATGTGTAGAATTCTGAATATATTTGGTGAATTTTCTCTTTTTTCATTTCTTTTCTTAAATGTTCTGGTTTTCATTATAGGTGGAAGATACCAACAGTAGGAAGGAGGTTCAAAATTTTGATCCATGATATTCTTTAGAAGGCAGTCATGATGGTTTTTAGTTTCCATGGTATGCTAAAATTTTATCAATTATTATACTTTAATTTTTATTTATTACATTTATTTATAATTTTTTTCCTTTTTGTTACAGTTGATGAGATAACATGGTTGGTTTCAACTGATCAGATGATATGGAGGAAAACATATGTAGTGGAGGTCATGATGTGGATGTATATTGGGCATTGGATGTTGTTTGATATATATTATATATATATATTGATGATTGAGGTATTGGTTGACAGATATATGGTTTGAGTTAGAATGAGGTTATGATGACTGTGGATGTTTTTATATATGACTATATATGTATAAAATATGTACGTTGGGTTTATCATATATTCATGTTTTAGTATATTTCATGTTAGATTTTTTATATTTACAGTTTTTTATTAATTTTTTTAAATTTCTGATTTAGCGTCAGTTTTTAGGAACCACCGATAAATACATTAATTAAAATATGTTAAGTGGAAGTTACTCTTAACCTCTGCCAAAACAAACCACTATTAATATGTTCAATGGTGGTCAATTTCATTTTATTTATATTCCCTCTAGATATTTTTTTATACAAAAACTTCCTCTAAAAAAAAAGAAACCACTGATAAATGCTCAAAAAATGACACATAACCAAACCAACACAAAATTAAATAAATCTCCACTAAATGAATAGAGACCATGTAATACACGATGGTTTTAATAATCATCACTATATTATTTGGAGATGGTTTAAACCATCACCAGTCCACTAAAAAACCATCGCTAATGCCATTTTTTTATAGTGTAGTATGCTCTCAGTTTCAATTGAATATTAAATTAAATTATTTTATTTATTCTTATCAAATTATCTATGTCGTACTTATGTTTTTTTCAACTTTAGTTCAATGTTTTCCTTATCGATCATTTGATCTCACCCCTTTCCCATGTTTTAATTCCTTAGGTTATGAAGAAAAGTAGTACGCATGATATCTATAAAATAATAATATGTGTGGAAGAATTTGTGAGAGATTTTGAAGACTTATTATGGATTAAGTAATTTCTTATATAGTGGATGGAAAATTTCCTTTAATTGAAAAAAAATACATGTGTTTTTTTAGTTTGTGTTTTTCCTAATTCTCTAAAGCTCTAAACATAAAAGGTTTTGTAAATGTATGTAACTTAATATTTGATTGAATTCATGTAATTATGAGATAGTTATTTATGAGAATATATAGTTGGTATCAAAGTCAGTATGTAAAGTATGTGTTTATGATACTAGGCTTTAGAGTGCGGGTGTGGGGAGTCAAAATTTGTATCAAAGAAAAGTTTAGATAAATTTAGATATTTTAATGTTTTATGAGGTTAATTTAAGAGTTGTTAAGTTAAGGTTGAAAATAATTTCAAAGGTATAGATAAACCTTTGATATAATAAATGATTTAACATTAAGGTAATAATGAACATTTTTTCTGAACATTTGGATAAGATAACTTTAGTGAAAACCCTAGGGATAAGTATAAGAGATAATTTTACATATAAGATAACATCCTGAGGTTTTGGTAAGGAAGAGATTGTATGATTATCTTAGAAATTAAATCCATTTCTAGATACTACAAGTGGATGTAGTCTTTGACATAGATGTACCCAGGTGTAATAACCTAAAAAAGGGGATATTAAGTATTAACTCAATCATCACCTAGTTCACGATAAAGAGGCCTAACTGCACACCTAGTCTGATACTCCTAGGGTATATGATTTGGTTAATTCACATTATATTTATGAACCATTATGAGGAATTTGAATATGTTTAGGTTAGATAAACTAATTAGAAAGTGACCATAGATAAAATAGATTGAAACATAGTTATTCATAAGTTAAGGTTCATATTAATTGATATGTGGTTTCTTGGATAAAGGATAAGTTGGATTTTAAGAGCATAGATTTCAATGATTTTTGTGTTTAGAATATTTTAAGAATGTTCATGGTAATTTGGGATCTTTATTTTGATAATTAAGTTAAGAATTAAAATTGAACCCAACTCAAAGTAACTTAGGTTGAACCAAGAATGATATAGGGTAAACTGAGAGTGGTATAGGTTGAAATGAGTCTGATACAGGTTGAGTTGTAAGAACTATAGGCTAACATTATAGTTTTATAAAGTGAGACATCTTGAAGTTAAATATTTTTATGGTTATTTATGATAATTATATTATAATTATTTTCAATCATGTTAACTCATTTGGTTTTAGTAATGGATAAAGCCCGAAGGAACCAAGTTAACAATGGAAGTGATGAACTATATGAAAACTCTCCCAATGAGAAACCTAATTAGATAAGGTATGGAGTGAGAAATCTTTTGATTATGAAAAACCATATATCAATAATTTTTATGAAAAATGTAAAAATATTTGAAATCACAAACAAACAAAATAAGAGAAGGATATAATCTCATATAAATTTAGATAACCAAGATGATGAAGGAAAGAATATTCAATTTTTTACATGTAAAAAATTCATGATAAAGCATGTGGGAAATTGCATTAAAGAGACAGGTAAATTCCATAAGTGTAGAGATGAAGTTTATCAGACTCACAAGTATAAGATAAAGTGAGAATTTATAAAAACATGTTTCTTGAAATGTAAGAGAGTTGGGTATTATGTGACTCAATGTCCCAATCCAAAGTCCAATGAGAGAAATAGTCACCAATAACCATATGAATAAGGAAAATCCTATAAAACCTCTAATAATATAGAAGATAGTGAGTTTTCACTCAAGATTTTATAATGTCATATGTCATGTAAGTTTTCACCAATTACTAGATATTGAGTTATAAATAAAAACCCATAGTGGTATTATTATCAAATAAATTATTTTCAAGGTTTGTGGGAAGTTATTCCTTATGGATATAGACCTCTTTTACTTTAGTAGAATTCTATGTGAAATTAGGAATGAGTTATCTCCATTTATAAAGTGCTTATAATAATTTTTCATAGTTAAATCTCTTCCCACATCCTAAATAAACTCATGATCTTCTAGTGGTGTATGGTTATTTATGAGTCCCCAATAGAAATTACTATGTTCTTATGAGTCAAATTTTGAGGATGTAGTTTATTTAGGAGGGGGTGTTGTTGAAACACTAGTATTTATAGTGAAAAATTGTATTCATAAGAATAAAAGAAAAAAAAGACGAATATCAACACGAGACACATCCATTTACATGGTTTTGGGAATGATCATTACGTCCATAAAGAGGAAGAAATATCACTATGACCAGGATTATAATTACAAGGAAATTTTGGAGTTTCAGACACATAGAAACCCTAAATTGAATGATCTAATAAAGAAGATGATTCAAATATGCCACCAACCACACAATTAGTCCACTGTTCTATAGTGATCAGTGGATGGAAGTCTGCAGAGCTACAATATCACTATCTCTAAATTCTGAGATGCTACGGTAACCATGTAAAAGAACGAACTATGGTGTAGTGTGTAGTCTGGGCCTCTAGTAGTCTGCCCAAATTCATCAAAATATCATGATACAATATTCCAACATGGGGAGAATGTAACACCCAAAAATTTTATTATATTATTACCTTTAAATAATTCAATGTGTTTGATAGCTTGCTGCATAATAAATACTTAATTTAAATAAAAATCGTGATACATTTGGATAAAGATATAAGTATGTAATATAACTATTAAAAATCTAGCCATTGAATAAATGGATATGAATAGGAGTAACCAAATTATAAAATTGGCTACAATGAAAATAAATTATACTTTTAATAATTATGAAATTCAATTAATGTAGCTAAAAAACTAAGAAAAACTTTTATGCTTAAAAAATATATTTTTATAAAATTGGTGTCTTGTTTTAAGAAACTAATTATATTATAATTAAATAATAATAAAATATATTGATAATATGAATAATATATTTACAATAAATTAATTTTTAATTGATAATAAATAAGAATAAGGAATAATTAACATTTTAAAAAGCAATTTTTCAATATAAACAATCCCACTATATTTTGGGATTTTATTTAAATATTGAATTCTAAAATTTAAGAAATTTAATTTGAAAAAATGAACATAATTTTTGATTTAATCATATTAATATAACTTTAAGATGAATTTTTGGGATTTTTCAAAAATAATTGATGTGTAGGTGAATAGTGAAAAATATTGTGACTTTTATGACATCACTTGGATATAAACATAACCTAAAAAATTATGAAACATTTATATTAACCAAATATATGTTCTATAAGAAATATAATATATTTTAAAATATTATGTTTTAATTACAAAACCATATTTGATATTTTAAATATAAGTAATATTATCTAAAAAATTATTACTTTTATAAATTAAATCAAATGAAATGGATTTAAAATTTAGAATTAGTGGTTTTAAATTATCTAATAAGGATCACTTTATTTTTAGGCATAAAAATTAATCTACCTTAGGTAAAAAATAGACACCGTAGTAAAAGCTTAAATGAAAGAAGTAATAATTCAAGGTGTAAAGAGATTGAAACATGTTAAAATCATGTTTTTGATTGAGATATTGAGATATTATCAACCTTATCTCACCATCTAATCATTTATTGTCTATTTTTGGATCTACTTGACATGTTTAAATGTGACCTGTTTATATTAAGTTGAAATATTTACAAAAATTCCATTATCACCACTTATAAAAGGGGCCTCTCACCACCCCTTCAATACCACTCTAAAAATTCGGTTTCCTCTTGAAACCCAACCATTTTTCCTTTCCCTATAATCCTATCTCTCTTTTTTGATCTTCTAGTCATAATAGATTATTTTATTCCATCCATTTCCAAGGGATATTACAAGGATATCTCAAAGTTCTTAATATCAGTATTCATTTTTACTTAACTTCTTTCTTTTCTATTTTTTTCAATTCTAATTTTTAGATCCCTATGTAATGAAATCCATATTGGTTATATAATGTATGTTATCATGCTATGAGAGTAATAATTAATCATATTTCCCTTTTTTCCTTTAAGAAAAGTGGAAACGATATTTGTGTGTGTATGTGAACTACTGCCTCCAAAAAGTGTTATGTTTCATTTTCCTTAACCACATTAAAATAGTGGTACTAATATTGAATTTAATAAATAAGAATGATATTTATAACGTATTTTAGGTTCTGAAATGACAAAGCATATTATACATTTCTCTCATTCTATGGATAAGGAATTAATTAACCTTGCATATGTGTAGACTACTACTTCCATGGAATTCATAACACCCCAAAAATTTAGTTTAAAATAATACTATAATTGATAGCTTTCCTAACATGCAACAACTAGCTTTAAGAAAACTAAGATATACTATAAAAATATTATTATTTAAATGAGACCATTATAACTTAGCCGTTAAATTGGCAGGTATGAATAGTAATAGCCACACTATGAAATAAATAAATATATATATATTGGTTTTAAATAATTAAAATTTATTTGTTAATTCATAATAAATAAGTACTCAATTTTCAGTAAAGTCATTTTATGCTTCAAAAATATATTTTCTTTAAAAATGGGGTTTTATCGCATTTTTTGTATTTCTATTATAATTAATTTTAACCATTTTTATAAATAGTATTTGAAAAAATAAATATTATTTTTGAAATCATAATTTCAATATTATCTTAGTGTTATTTGTTTTGATTTTTCTAAAAAGATTTATTTTTCCATGAATAGTGAAAAATACCGCCTTTTGTACAACTATCATATTTTTCTTTAAATAAAGTAATTTAAAAGTCCTATGCTATTTTGGATTTAATTTTAAAGTAAAATAATATCCATTTTATTAAACACAATCTAAATAATTTCATAGCAGTCAATATTATATTTTATTTTGGTATAAGTTCATTTTTATGTTTAAAAAATACATTTTTCAAAAAACTATTTATTATTACATTTTATGTATTTATATTAAAATTTATTTATTCCAATTATATAAATTTAATCTTGAAAAATAGATTCCATATTTGGAATTAGGAGGTTCAAATTTGATAAATATTTCCCTTTTATTTTTTTGTCTTTATTAATAGTAACTATGGTAAATATTTTTCACCATGGTAAAAGGTAAATTGGGTAATTAAGGTTAAAAATAATCTGATAAGGATTTATAAATCTATCCAATACTTGCCTTTATTTTATTGAGTGAGAGTAATTTGACCATAGCCATACTAAAATCGAATATATTGAATTTTGGTTCAATTTTCCTTTGATAATGACATTTATATTATTTTAAGTTAAGAAAATTACAAAATGTCAATCTCTTTTAATATATATATATATATATTATATTTTCATTAATATAAAAATAAGTTATGATCAGTTATTAATGATCATTTTAATTATTAATACATTAATTTTATGATAGTAATTTTTTTTATTTTTTAGTGATGATATATTAATCATAAATTCTTATGCAACGTCAATACACTACTTGTGAAAGAAGTAGAAAAATCAAGGTAAATGATTTTAAAAACAACAAAATTGATATGTTTTGGATGAATTATGGAATGACACAAATTTTATAGGTAATCTTAAATTATAATTAATGGTAACTATGTCTAGATTTTAAATATATTTCAATCTTGATTTCTTTGATTCCAAATTAAATGAATAGTCCTAATAATGAATCTAATGATATTTTATGATAAAAAATATTTAATTAAATAATTTAAAAATAATTTTTTTGAAAGAGGACAAGTGGTATGAGAAACGGTTAAAAATTTCTTCCATGAAACATTTTTGAGCCGCTTTTTACCTTATAATTAAATTTATAACCCTTAAAGGCAACAAAATGTGTTACCACAGTTAAGGTTAAAAGGGCTAACGAGGGGGTTAAACCAAAAAATAAGGCTTAAAATTTAACTTATATGTAGCACCCCCAGTTTAAGGTAATTAAATATTTATTTATGTATTTTAAGTATATAAAGTAATTGGGTTAAAGTTTTGGAATGTTTGGAGGAATTTTGGAATGTTTTTGGGGATTTTTACAGGTAAATGGTATGAACGTGGTTAATAGAAACCGTGCTACACCACTAGGAAACCATGCAATGGGAAACTGGGGGAACTGAATAGGCACATGGTTGGAACACGGTTTATCCAAACCATACAAATAACTATAAGAAATCTTACAAAATAAAGAAGATGTCTTAATCGTGGTTGGTGCACGGTTTGTCCAACAGTGTGATCCAACCATGTAAGAGGTGTTTTGAGGCAGCGTATGGTGCACAATTTGCACATGGTTTGTCTAAATGTGCACTTAAACCATGTAATGTTAAAAATTAGATCTGGATATTTTGAATCTAATATTATTTACACCCTATTCCACTCATTTTCTCTTAATCAAACCCTAACTCAAATTCCTCTCCCTCCCAAGTTTGTGGAGACCTTTCCCTTTGATCTGAGAGCAATTCATTGTCAAATATTGGTGTGTTGGAGGCCAAATTCCTTGGAAAGTTCTTCTTATTTGTGGTTTTCCTTAGCTTTCTTCTTCTTCCCTCTCTTAGAATCATGGATCTAATCTGTTAAGTATATATCCATGAGGTGTGATACTAATCATGACAAGATATGGATGTTCTGTTTAAAGGGAACACGATCTAAGGCGGGTCTTGGAAGATCAATGCCAAATTTATAGAATAATTTGTGCCATTATTCATTTTATCCAAATTTATGAGGTATGTGGATTCACTCTCAACTCCTATTATTATAAATTGAAGGATTAATTTTAAATTGACTGAGTTTCTTGAATTGAATTGTGAAATTGTTGTACAAAGCTTGATGTAAATCCACTTTAGTGATGGTTTGTGAAATTATAGACATTGGTTGTTTTGTGGAAAGTTCAATTGGTTACAAGATTTTAAAATGATGATCTTAAAATGGTGTTTTGGTTTTGATTTATGTAAAGAGTTGTATAGAAATTTTTTCAATAAAAATATTGTTTTATTAAAATGGATTGGAATTATTGTTTTGGCATGGTATTTGGAATATATAGTTGGTGTGAGTTCATTTCATTAATGTGACCCTGGATAAGGGGCATGTACCATTGGGGTATAATGACATGACCCCATATAAGGGGTGTGTTCCATTGGGGCACTTGAGATATTATTACCTTGTGAAGACTTGGTAGATCGACAAAAGACTACTCATGAGTATAGAACTATCACCAGATCATGCATGTGTGGGTGGGTGTGGATCATGTATTGGGTATGAAAAATGGATTTGAGAAATGGTTCTAAATTATGTTTTGGTTTCTTTACATGTAAAATTGTTTTGAAAATAAATGGTTTTGGTTTTGATATAAACTATTTTACACTATTTTATATAAATTATTTTATATAAATGTGCTAACATGTTCTATCCTAGTGGCATGAGTCGAGAAGTCATTGGGGAAATCCTACTGAGTTTTATACACACCCTTACTTGGGAACTTTGGTGACTTTGTAGATATTGTATATAGAGACATAGGTAAAGTTAAGGCATATCAATTCTTTAGTGACACATCATGATAACTTGGGCATGGATTGAGGAGTTAGAGCTTGGAGTTTTTTGGGAGTTACTGTTAGATGTTTTAGTTGTATTTGGGTTGCTGTTTTTAGTTTCCTCTTTTTAATCTGTTATGGTTAATGGTTGTAGTTTGGTATTATTGTTAGTTGGTATTACTTGAGTTGAATTACATTGTTCTCATTCATCATAGAGTGGCTGTTTGGTTATTTTATTCTTGTTTTAGTTATTTTTTTTCAAAGGGGAAATTATCCCAACTGTTATGAAGAACTTAAAATTTATTGTCAACCATTGGTGTATTGGGGATGTCACCTAAGGCCTAGTAATGTACCAAAATCTTCACAAGATAATGTTGAGGGGTGGGATGCTACAAATGGTATTATTCTTGGTCAGTACAAATATATTTTTGGGACAAATGATGTTAGCTTATTCAGTCTTGCAGTTGAAAATCATTCTGGTTTAGTTCTTGAGTTGGGCTGGTAGCAAGGAGAAGGATCCTTGGAACTTGAAATTTAGATCACAAAGAGGAATATCTAACCTACTTATAATGAACTTCAAGTTTCCATGGAGTTTATTACATATGCGTTTTGAGACACTTCTAGGAGTTGTAATCTCATTGTCATGAGTTTAGCTAATAAGAGGAGAATGACATGCATTGATAGGAATGAATTCCCACTAGGAGTGAATAATTCATTTTGAGTAATGATTTCTAATTTGGTGATTTTTTTTTATTTTTAAATATTGTTGAAAATGGTTTGATTTTAAAAGAGCATGGGGGAATTTTTAAAGATGGTTTGAAAATGGAAAAAATGCATAATTTTGGAAAGCCTTGTTGTGATATGTGTGATCTGGTAAAAATTTAAATTGTTAAGACCTCAGTTACTAGAGATTGAGAATAATGGTGTTTCATTTTCATTATTGATAAGGACACTAGTTAGGTGTATATGAAACCAATCAGAAGCGGCTACTGAGAATGTCATTGCACCTAAGCCATAAGTGAACCAACATCCAGTTCAGAGTATTGTCCAAACATTTTAGGTGTTTGATAGAGGGAACCAAAGGGATGAATCATGGAAAGTGGAACATTCTATTTAGTTCCAAAATTAGAATCCAGCCATATTTTTGGGTGATTCAAACTAAAAAAAAGAAGTGGTGTGGCTAAATAGGATGAATTGAATCTTTAATTTCCTAGGCACACCAATTGAGTTGAAAGTCAATTTAGGAATGTAAATGCTGGAGGACCTAGAATTCCAGTTGTGGGATTCAGTAGTTCAGGATAAATTAGACCAAGAAATTTCATGAGAGGATTTTCAAAGAGTTTTTCAATAAAAGAATATAATATCATACATCCAGGATTTCAATAACAATGAAAATTTTAATCTTGAAGCAATAGAGACTCACCGTGATAGAGTATATGGCTAAATTTATGAATTTAGTCCATTTTCACCTGAAGTTTCTACAAGTGTATCCTTTATGGAACAAATTTTTGAATCACGGTTAAGGACATAAATTGTCTCAAATATTTCTGTGATTTTTATAACGAATTATACAAATATGGTCAACAAAGTGATGATGGAAGAAAGCGATATCTCAGGAACTACGAGTGGAGGAATCTTGTTGATACCTATGGGAAATGGTGGGAACTCTAATGATGGTAATATGTGGAAGAGGGACACCCATTTACAAGGTAGTGTAATGACTCAAAATTAGATGAATGGATTATTGAATCTTCCCCCTAAACCTAAGATTAAGCCTGGATGTTTTCAATATGCTTCTTTTGATCACATGAAGCACGATTGTATGGAACCACCTAGAGCATTCCACAGTTGTAACCAGAGGGTCATCTTCAGTTCTATTGTTGTAGTGCTCCAAGGTCTGGTTCTAAGGACACATATCATATTTCATAGACATAATATGCTTTGAAGGGATGAGTGTAGTAGAATAATTCTCATCACCAGAATTGAGGAATCTATAGTGCTTTAAGTAATACCCTGAATCCTAAACCACAACAAACTAAACATGGTAATAAAGATCATAGTGTAGTGAGTAAGAAATTGTATGGAGCCTATCAAGTGACTGTGGATGATCAATCTGGACCATCTACAGTGAGAGGTATGATTTTTTTTGAATTCTACCCTTATGAAATAATTGTTTGATATGGGTTCATACAATTCATTTATTGATTCTCGTGCTATTGATCTTTTGGGTTTTCATATTGATATTATTCCTTCTATTTTGAAACTTCAAACTCCTCTTGGTCAAAGAAAATGTCAAGACTTTTATGTTCAAATCATGTTCTATAAATATTTATGGAGTTGAGTTTCTATATAATTTATCTACGCTTGAGATAGATTTCTATGACATGATCTTTGGTATGGATTGGTTGACAATGTTTAAATCTCACATTGATTGTTATACCAGAAGGGTTAGTTTTAGGACTGATGATGGTGTCAAGTATTTATTTATAGGAGACCAGAATGTAAAGGCAGGTGCAACAAGTTTGTTGGCACCAATAGTTGGAATGATCTTATACCAGTTGGTATCTTTGAATTTGGAATCAGTGAATGAGATTAAGAATAACATTTTTCCAGCAACTATTTATTAGTTTCCAGATGTTTTTCTTGAAAATTTATCTAGGTTTCTACCCACAATGGAAGTGGAGTTTATGTTTGGTCTCTTACCAAGGACCCACCCTATCTAATTTTTCCGTCTTATCCGATAGAACCAATAGAACTATGATAATTGAATGTCTAGTTGGAAGATATGGAAAGTAAAGGGGTTTATTTGTCCTAATATGACTCCATGGGTAGTGCTAATTTTTTTTATGAAAAAGGAAGATGGAATTCTTTGGATCTGTGTATATCATTGTAAGCTTAAACAAGTTATGATAAAGAATTAGTATCCACTTCCATGCATTGATGATATATTCAATCAATTGAGGGGATCCTAGTAGTTCTCTAAAATTGACTTGTGATCATAATATCACCAATTATAGGTTCATAAGGAGGATATTCCAAAAATATATTTTAGGGGTAGATATGGCCATTATGAGTATGTGTTCATGCCTTTTTTGTCTTATGAATGAACCATCTATCATTATGGAATTGATGAATAAGATATTTTAAATATATCTAGATTCTTTTATAGTAGTTTTTGTGGATAACATATTGGTGTATTCAAGTACAAGGGATGTGCATGAGAAACACATAGCAATAGTTTTGGGTATCTTATGGGATCATCACATGTATGATTTTTTTCAAATTGTGATTTTTGGATACAAGAGGTACATTTCCTTATACATTAAATCTCTAAATAAAGTGTTTCTATGGATCCAAAAAAGATAGAGGCTATGATATCTTGGAAACTTCCAAATGATGTCTTTGATATATTTAGTTTCCTTAGCTTAGCTAGTTATTACCGATGATTTTTGTGATTTTTCATGACTAGATCAACCAATGAAAGTTTTTACAAGAAAAAATGTTCCATTATAATGGAAGGATAACTGTAAAAAAATAATTTAAATAGATTAAATTTCACCTTACATCAGCATTGATATTGAAATTTCTAGAATTAGGACAAAAGAATGTGGTGTATTGTGATTCTTTGGGATTAGGGTTGGGATGTGTTCTAATTAAATGAGATAATTTTGCTACTTATAGCTCACGATAGTTATAGTTTCATGAGAAGAACTACCCAACAAACTATTTGGAATTAGCTGCTTTAGTCTATGATTTGAAGAATTGGCATCATTACCTCTTTGATGAGAAATTTATAGTGTTTACGAATCATAAGAACTTTAAATACATCTTATCACAAATATATTTGAATCTAAGGCAAAGAATATGGATGAAATATCTTCATATGTTTTACTTTGACTTGATGTATACCAGGTAAAGGTAGTTCGGTGGAGGATTCATTAAGCATAAATTCATATAGTCAGTTGGAAAAAGAGGCTTCAGATTAGTGATAGCTGATGTCTGTGATATATGACATGCACATGGATTGTGAATATCAATGTAGTGTTGTGGTTTTATTCTCAGTTTCTTTTATTCTTGATTTGGTGGGAAAGTTTAAAGAGGCACATACGTTATATTTTGAATGTGTTTTTATTAGGTCAAAACTCAATGATGAGGATAACATTGAGGGATTAATGATTTATAGGGGATCATTTTTGTGTTTTTGAGATCATATGGTCATACTTATGGCTTATTAGGAACAAATTATTTATGCTTACCACCATTAAATATGGGATGTTCATCCCAGAATACAAAAGATGTATTAGGAACTAAAGTCACAATTTTGGTGGGTTGGCATGAAAATAAAAGTGGATGAGTTTGTTATAAGATACCTCACCTATCAGATGCTTATGGTAGGGCAATAGCGGCTATAAGTTATTTTTTAGTCTTTACCTTTTCCTATTTGGAAATGGGAGCAGATAGCTATGGAATTTGTGACAGGTCTCCAAAGGACATTTTAGAAACATGATTCTATATGGATGATAGTGGATCAGATCACAAAGTTAACCTATTTCATACCTATTCATGAATCTTATACGGTGGATTAATTGTTAAAAATATATATCCATGAAGTGGTAAAGAGGCATGGTGTACTAGTTTTGATAGTACCAGATCAAGACCCCAAGTTTACATCTTTTTTTTGAAATCCTTGCAGTAAGACCTTGGTAATCAATTGAATATAAGCATAGAATATCATCCACATATATATGGACAATACAAAAGGATTATAAAAACATTTTAAGTCATGGTTTGAGCTTGTGTAATGGATTTTGGTGTCTCATGGGAGGAGCACATAATGTTAGTGGAGTTCTCATATTACAACAGTTATTAGGTGTTGATATATATGGATACTTTTGAAGAATTATAAGGGAATCCTTTTCATTCTTCCCTTTTTTGGGTGGAATTAGGTGAGACTTCATTGTTTAGACCAAACCTTGTGCAAGATATAATATAGATGATTTAGTTGATTAGGAAAAGTATGAAGAGTGATAAAAGTTATCAGAAATCATATGAAGATCATCATTGATGACAGTTGTCATTTGAGGTGATTGATCAAGTGTTTTTAAGAATATATACAAGGATTAGGAATCATTATTTTGGAAATCAGGGCAAGTAGTATCCATAATTCATAGGCCCTTTTTAGATACTTGAATGGGTTGGTGAGGTGGAATATTGGTTTTTTCCACCAAAGGTTCAGTTCAGTGCATAATGTGTTTCATGTATCTCAGTTGAATAAGTATCGACCCAATCCTAACCATGTGATTCAGTGGGATTATATTTAACTAGAGAGAGATGATTCTTTGGTTCATGTTCCATCATGGATTGTGGATAGGGAAGATAAATTCTTATATGGTAAAATCATCAGTCGAGAAATGACCCGAACTCCTTCTGGAAAATGGTGGGTTTCAACTTTTCAAGGACATAAATACCAATGGTGGGGAGAATATAGAACCCCCTAATTTTAGATAATTAACCCTTTATTTATTTATTTTAAGTATATAGAGTAATTGGGATAATATTGGGAAGGTTTGGAAGAGTTTTGGAAAGTTTTGGGGGGATTTTCTAGATGTTCATGGTTAGTAGAAATCATGAAAAAAATCTAGGAAACTGTGAAAGGGAAAACAATGAGCATGTGGTAGGCACATAGTTGGCGCAAAATTTGGCCAAACCATACAACCACCAAGGAGAAACCATGAAAAATTAAGTAGAGTGATTAAGCAAGATTATTGTATGGTTTATCTAACCATGTGAGCCAATCGTGTGAGGGATGTTTTGAGGCACTGGCTGGCACACAGTTTCCCTAACCGTGTGCCTAAACCGTGAAGCATTAAAAATTAGATCTAGATTTTGTGGATATAATAGGATTGACACCCTAAGAAACTTTATCCCCTTAATTCGACCCCAACATAGATTACTCTCCCTCCCAAGGTTTTGGAGACCTTTCCCTTTGATCTGAGAGTGTTCTCGTTCTTGGTTGTTTTCCTTAACTTTATTCTTCTTCCCTCTATTGGAATCATGGATACAATCCTTTTTGGATAGATCCATGGTGTGTGATGCCAATAATTATGATATATGTTTTTCTGTAAAGGGAAGAAGATCTAAGGTGAGTTTTAGAAGATATAATCCAAGTTTGTTGAAGAATTTGTGTCATTCTTCATTTTCGCCTAAGTTGGGAGG
The DNA here is from genome assembly GCA_963277665.1 of Viscum album. Lineage (NCBI taxonomy): Eukaryota > Viridiplantae > Streptophyta > Magnoliopsida > Santalales > Viscaceae > Viscum > Viscum album. The sequence goes on from OY728123.1 coordinate 1,209,775,884, forward strand.
TAGTTGGATTCACTCTAAAATTTTATTATTTTGACTTAAATGATTGATTTAAAATTTATTTAGTTTCTTGAATTGAATTGTGATTTTTTTCAAATATTAATGGAAACCCTCTTTAGTGATTGTTTGTGAAATTATGGACATTATTTGTTTTTTGGAAAGTGAAATTGGTTACATGATTTTACAATGGTGGTTCAGTTTAGATTTATGGAAAGAGGTTTATAGAAATGTTTTCAAAGAAAATATTTTTTTATTTAAATGGATTTTCATTGTTGTTTTGGATGAAATTTGGCATATATGGTTGTTGTGAGTTCATTTCATTGACATGACCCTAGATAAGGTCTGTGTACCATTTGGGGAACTTGATATATGGTTACCTTATAAAGACTTGATAGATTGATGAGAGATTTTGCATGAGTATAGAACTATCACCGGAGCATGAATACGTGGGTGGGTGTGGTTCATGTATTGGGTATGCCAAATGGATTTGCGATGTTGTTCTAAAATATTGTTTGGTTTCTTTCCATGGAATTTTTTTTATAAATCATTTTTGTTTTCATATAAAATATTTTAAATTGTTTTATATAAATGAGATAACAAGTTCTATCTTAGTGGTGTGTGTAGGGAAGTCATTGGGTAAATCCTACCGAGTTTTATACTCCCCCTGATTGGTCACATTGGTGCATTTGAAGATATTTTATATTGAGACACAGGTAAATGAAAGTTATCTAATTTATTTAGTGATACATCATAATAACTTGGTAATGGATTGAGGATTTGGAGCTTTTTGGTAGTTTATTATGAATTTTTTGGTTGTATTTGGGTTTTTGTTTTTGGTTCTCACTTTGTACTCTTATATGGTTAATGGTTTTAGTTTGGTATTGTTTTTAGTTGGTATTACTTGAGTTGTATTACATTGTTCTTAGGAATAATATTGTGTATATTTGGTTATTTTATTATTGGTTTTGTTATTTCACTTTCAAAGGTAAAATCATCCCCCACCTATTATGAATACCTTGGAATTTATTTCCATCCCTTGGTGTCTTGAGGATGTCACCTAAGTCCTAGTAATGTCTCTGCCTCTTCTCAATCCAATGGTGAGGAGAAAGATATTACATTATACATGTCTAAATTTTATTGGTTGAATTAATTTCTACCTTATCATGTCCTAAATTCATAATTCAAACCATTTAGTTTCAATTGAAATGCTTATGATATAAATTATATTTGAATCTTTTAAGTTATTCCAATTGTGTCATTTAACTCACTTATAAAAGGGAAACTCTTATTATCCTTTATTCACAAATTTTTAGCACTCTATCTCAGAAAATAATTTTTATAATACCTTCCTAGATTCCTTATCTACTTAATAGAGCTTCTAGTTTTCTCCTAATACCATCCATGAAGGCTTAAGGTGTAATCCAAATTAGATCTCTCGAAGAAGAAGTAATCATCATACTTAACTCTTTAAAAGTTTATTTATTATTCTACTTCCTCCAAATCTATTGTATCTATACCAACATAATTAATCTAATATCATAAAAATATTGAGATGATATAATGATTATGGGACAACCATTTTCTTACACCTTTACATTAAATTGGAAATTAAAGTAACACTTGTGCGTATGTGTGGACTATTGGGTGCCTCCTTGAAACACTTTATTTTTTGATAATTAAAAATATTTATTTTTTATTCCCTATAACATAAGTATTTAAAAGTCGTAATACTTTGAATTTTATAACTATAATTTTGATCTTATGAATTTATTAAAGTGTGCTTAACTTTGATTATATATTATATTTCTTTGATTAAAATATCTTTAGATTTCATGTTTTGATTAGTCATAACATGTTCTATAAGTTTTATGATGAGTCACTTGGATAAATATGAAATTTGGAACCTTTAAATCTCACACAGATATATATATACATGATTTTACTGTTCCTACATAGCTAGTTTATCATTTATCATATAGCCAAAAGCTTAACCATTTAACCAAATTTGAATCCACGTACTCTAATTATAGAATTCATTACCTTTTGTATTTCAGTCATAAAATAGAATATATAACTAAAAATTGAGTGATTCATGTTTTTTTGGTAAAATAATAAAATTATATTCATTTCATTAGAAGTCATAAAATTTTGAATCTATCTTTATCATGTATAAAATTTTGTTAGAAGCCACCGCATGTTTTCTATCTGAATTCTATAGTTTTTAGAACCATTTTGCTACTTTATTTAAGTGATAACATGAGATATAACATTATTATTAAGATTATTCTTATTTTTTTGGAAATATAATAAAATTATATAAATATAATTTAATTGGACTCAAGACTAATTCTTATTTTTAGAAGGTCTATTTTTTTTGTCTAAATATAAAAATCCATGATGTACAAAAAATTCATAAATTTAATTATGAATAGAATTAAATTATATGGTATATTGGGCTATGTGAAAAGTTCAAAAATGTGAATATTTCATCTATATTAATATATTGGTTACATTGAATTTAGTTACATGGTTGTTTTGATTATGTGAATTCTTATATGTGAATGGTTTGGTTATGTGAATCCAGCTATGTAGAAAGATTCACTTACGTAGTGAAATTCACTCATGTAGAATTCAGCTATGAAAATTTTGGTTACATAGAAATTTTGGTTACATGGATATTTCACCCATGTGATCAAATATTATATGATAAAATTACATACATATTCAAATTTACTTACATGGTTATGTGAGTTTCCACAGGTAGTTGTAAAACTTGAAATATGCTATATTTTACGTAATGTTTCAGATTTCAATTTTCTATAAGTGTATTTTAAATATTTTTAATGAATTATTTTTTCAAAAACTACTCATTAATTAACTAAAATCCATGAAAATAGGTTTTAGGCTATTTTATAATGAATTAAATGATATTCAAATTGGATTAAACATGTATAGATATTCACATTGAAATTTGGAAAAATGTAAAATTCAAAATTTAAACCAATTTTAATATAAAGAGTTAATCATGGATGATATATCATAACTTTACATGGATATTATAAACCATTATTTATTGCTATATTAATTTTTATAATGTATTCCAATATACTGGCTGTTATTTTCTATTACAGAGTATCGATAAGAACTCATGTGAATATTATGTTTTATTTATAAAATATTTACATATGAAACATTATCTAAGAAATAAGAATAGGAAACTTTAAAGTAGTTAATTTAAGTTACATACACATATTACTTCAGAAAATATTATTTTAGTGTACTTAAAATTTGAAATATGTTGTGCATGAATAAACTTTATATATAGAGTTGATAAAACCGGTGTAAGATAACAAATTGTTTAGGATACAATAACTATAAAGCATTGTAACTTTCCTTCACTTCTTGTGATCATTACAAACCTGATAACTTTATTGAACTTCATCATTCGACACTCATTTTCAGAAGTGATCCATACTCCATCGACACTTAGAAGATTTATTTGTTCAATTGGTTTATGTGGTGTTGTAATTATTTATATTTTTGTGCTTAATCATGTGTGTATTATACTACCCATTTAAAAAGTACATGCATGTGAGTTATTACTCCCCCAAAAATGTTAGTTTGGGTTGTTCCTATAGGTGAAAAGGATGGATTTTTTGGGTTGTGACTCCAAGTTGAAAAAGTTAGGTTAGTCTTGGGTTTAAGCCTCCATGGGAAAAAGGATTTATAATTGGGTTGAGACTTTATATGTGAAATATTCAGTGTAAGATTTCATATTTAGTGGGTGTTATCTCTATTTACATTTATGATAGGTGAAGAGTAGAGTGTGATCAATTTTATCTGAACTACTATAAAAATATATTGTGCCTTTTGTTTATTTCCACCACATTAACTTTAAAATTATGATATAATATTTAAGTTTTTAAAAAAGGTCAATTCACCCCCTCTTGCATATTCTACCATCTTCCATTTGGGACTAATAATTAGTATTAGAGCTTGAACCCTAACTAGATATATATTTTTATTTATGAAAAAACATTTCTTGATTTAACCACAAAGAGGAAAAGATATATTTTAGATGGAAGGAAATTTTTTCAATGATGGATGGGTTCATCAAAGACCACCTCATTTTTATGGAACTGATTATGGATACTGGAAATATCATATGGAAGCGTCCTTAAAAAAACATATCATTGATCACTAGGAAATCATGGAAAAATCATAAAAACTGCTTGAAGGTTAACCTGAATCATTAATTGGTAATGATGTGGTAAGTATGTTTTGATTTACAAGGTGATGAATATTTTATATTGTGTAATAAATATAAATGTGTATAGTTATGTATTTTCATGTAAAACAACACACGATGTTTTGAAAATCTTACATGTTACATATCTTGTCTTGGATAAGATCATTATAACTAACTTAGGCATGTTAAGACCAAAATATCAATAATTTAGAATGGGAGAAGAAGAAATTGTTAATCAAATGTTTCATAAATTTATTATTATTGTAAATGTTATAAGTTCTTTAAGGTAAAATTTGGAAAACTCTATTCTTATTGAAAGAGTTATTAGAGAACTTAATAAGAAGTTGGTTGACAAAAATGTTTCTATATATGAGAGTAAAAATTTATATAATATACACTTGATAATATTATTAGATCATTATTAAAATATGTTTTAGAGATTAAAAATCTTTCTGAATAAGATAATACAAATAAGAAGGTTATGTATTTTAATTCAAATTTTTCTACTTACTCTTCTGATTTTGAATTATAGAGTAGTGAACGAAAATATACCACACATGTTACAAAGGGATGATATAGAAAGAATAAAGGATATTCAAGAATAATTTGAAAAGAATATGTTAATGACGACTTCAAGGACAATAATAAAGCTATTTTTTCCCTAATTATACTAAATATATTATTTATTATAAATGAAAAATAAGGGGAATATAAATCTTGATATTTCAAAATTAAAGATAGAAAACAATAAGCGAAAAAAATATAAGAAAGATAAGAAAAAATGGAATCCAGATGGATTTTCATCAAGGATTCAAATTTAGATAAAGAATATAGTTTAGAAAAGGATTTGGAAAATCTGTGCTTAATGGAATCGTCAAATAATGCAAGTGACTCCACTTATTATTCTTCCCCTAAATTTGATTTTTAAAAAAACACTATAGGGTAACCTCTTAAAGTGGTTGAAATACTTGATCATAAAGTTTAAAAGATCACTAGTTTATATAAGAACATTAAAAGTCATCATAAGGATGTTCTTAAAGAAAATGATGAACTGTAGAAATCTATCCCGATAGACCTAAAAACTGTACATAAAGATTTGAAATCAAGTTAAGAAAATATAAAAACTACTCTTGATGAAAATGAAAAATTAAAGAGAGAAATTTATTTCATGTTAAAATTCCATGAAGATGAAGTAAGTAATTTTGATACTATTTTTAAAGAGAATGAACAAATCAAAAATAAAATTGAAATTTTAAAGTCAACTCTTCCCACTTTTGTTCATGATAGATAAAAATTTGATAAAATTAAGAGTTTTAATAATATTTAAAAAATAGATCAGGTCTTGGTTATGAAAATAATTTACCCAAAATGTATAAGACTTTATTTGTTAATATCATTAATTTAAGTACATCCACCGCTACATGTTTTAGATGTAAAATGAAATAGAATAATGTAAATGAGTGCTCATTGAGATTTTCATAATCTCTTGTACATAATAGTACTTTCATTTATAAATATTTATATTCTAGATTACCTATAAATAAGATTTTGAAATTAGTTTAGGTTCCTAAGAATTCTATTTCTAATCCCATAGGACCCAAATTTGCACAGGTACCAAAAGTTTCTTAAATATATTTTTTGTAGTAGTTTTGTCTTGGAAGTATACAAAGGATGTTTTGTACATTGATAGTGGATTCTCATGACATATGACTGGTGATATACTAAATTTATTATTATTCAATAAATGTGATAGATGTAATGTTACTTTTGGTGATAATTCTAAAGGAAAGGTAAAAGGATTCGGTGAGGTTGGAATTTCAAATTCTATTACTATTTCTAAAGTTTTATGTAAGGGTATGATTTTTCCCTAACCAACCCATTATCATTCTGGTGTGTTTTTTGGTTTAGGAGAAATTTTATAAAATTTAGAAGTTTTTTTTAAAATGATTCTATAGATTAAAAAGTTTTTTTTATTGTTTTTACAAGATAAGGATGTTATTTTAATGTTTTAAAATATTATTTTTGAAATTTATTTGGATGTTTTGAAAGTAATTATAAAATTATAGAAGTGTTTTTTGCATTTTGGAAGTGAAAAAAAACACATTTCAAAATTATTTATAAGTTAATTTAATTAAAAATGAAATTTTTTCATTGAAATGTTTAACCTTACACATGAACTTGGAGTTGTGGAAGGGTAAGTATTTATTTTAAAGGGTTGTGTAAAGGTAACCATGAGTTTTCCTTCTGTACATAAGGGTAATTGATGTTTTTCTTTAGTTTCATAAGGTTAAGAGGTGTATTCCTTGTGCTGTGTAAAGGTAGAGCTCATATCCCAAGAACAATGTAAAGGTACCTCCATAACTACTTAAGGGTAAGCCATATTTTTTAAACCATGCGTAAAGGACAGATCTTGTTTCCTTATGTTGCGTAAGGGTAAGGGTGAATTTCAAACCCTATATAAAGGTAATTTGGTTTTATCACTGGCTACATAAGGGTAGTGAGAGACTTCAAATACCCTCATAAGGGTAACCTGAGTCTCATATAAAGGTATATCACGACTTGTGTAAGGGTACCATATTGCATGAGGGTGGATTTGCATAAGGGTTCCGGCTCATGTAAGGGAAAGAGTCAATTTACATAAGGGTAGTTTTGAGTTTCTTAAGGCTATGTTAGGGTATGATGAAGCTCGTGTATGGGTATTCAAATCTCACCTAAGGGTCAGCTAAGTTTTCCCAACCTCTCGTAAGGGTAATCTACTGTGTATGGGTAAAAGCACATTACCCTTACTTAGAACATGCCTCTTATGTATGAGTGCCATAATTTTTTTTAAATTCTATATTTCCCTTTCTCAACCTCTTGTAATGCATTTTTCAACACAATTAATGGAATTTAACGTGGAAATCAATGGTTTTTTTCTTGGTTAAGAGTTTCAAATGTAATATTTTGACTTTTCTTAATCTTAAGAGTTAATGAGTTGTGTGGTAATTAGTGGGAACTAATTAAATAATGATCTAATATCTGAATGGAGGTAGTATTTGTATATTATAAATTACCATATCTTCCCTAATTTGATTCATTTATCCTTTCTCTAGCTCTGATGATCTCAACTCATCATATGGAGTCTTATAAATCCACATTTCATTGGTTCAAGCTTCTTCCTCCCAAACCAAGCCTATGTTTCTAGGATGAATAAATACTCCTATCTCTCATCTATTTTTGATATAGTGACTTTAAAAGGAAATATCCATGTGGGAGATATGTGAATTCTCTTTTTTAAACTATGAAAATTTAAATTAACCATGTTTTATCTTCCTTGTTTAAATGGATTAGATTTAACATAATCCGATAAAAATATGGGAAATAATTACATGACAAATGAATATGTTATAATATAGAAATAGGGGGATAAAATACATATAATGTAATTCTTTTGATGATAATGAAACATTATTAATTCTATAATTTTTAAAGGGAAGATTAATTTAGGTAGTGGAATGTTTTCTTCTAGAAGCACTGGAATTTTATAAAATGGAAATAATGTGTTAATATTATTTCAAGTGATTGAATAGAAGTTTATAGCTTGAAAAAATGGTTGAATTATTGCTATTTAATTTTCTGAATTAACTTAGAAATAATACTACATGCCAAGGATAAATAATGTTATCATAAAATCTAGAAATTTCTTACTGAAATGAATACCTTTGATTATAATTTTCAATAATGAAGTTCAATTAATCATCACATACAATATATAAAAATGTTTTATAATCTATAATATTATTAGAAGAAAGAGGAAATAATAACTTGCATGTTGTAGAATAATGATAATTATTATGGAAATTATCCAGAAGAGAGAAATGTATAATTTCATGCCTTTGTTTTAATTACTATTTTATAAAAATTAAAAAATATTATTCCATGATGTTAAAATAAATAAATAATAATAATAATAATTATTTGATAAATCTGTGTATTAGAAATTGAAATGAAGATTGTCACATGCACTTTTCTTGTCATTTTTTTTCTAAATAATATTATTTCACGCGTATAACTTTAATCATGAACAAAGATAATTATTGTATAGTTTTAATAAATTCTTAAAATAAAAATATTATAACATGTGGAAATATTTATATTAATGTTTTGAAATATTTAAGATGTGTGATTATATTATTTTTTATATATATTTTTGTTTCCTATGATATTTAATAGAGAGTGTGATATCTATTGTTATAGTTATTAAGAATGAATGATATGATTGGATATTAAATAACAACTTAAAGCTGGTAATGATATGTTATATTTAAAGAGGAATGATGAAATGATAATCATCGATATTGTTTTTAAATGAAAAATAATCTAAGAAGGAATGATAGATCAAATAAATAATATTTAACCTTTGAAATTTATAAGGCTAGAGTTGATGAAATTTATTGTTATAAATCAGATAATTAAATATGGTAATGAGAATTAATGATTAATTATATAATTTCTTTAGGTCTTAGTGATCCCAATGTTGTTTGATTAAGGATGAAATTTTTTTTTTGATTTGGCCATAATTTCCTTTAAAATTTTCCGTGGAATAATAAATTTAAATATATATTTATTCTCTATGGATTTAAATACTTGATGTGACTGATTGATAACCTTGAATAGTTGGAATAATGGGCATAAATTCCTAAGGTTATTATTGTGGCATGGGGTGCCAGTTATGATGATGATGATGGGTAAGGATGCCTAGGGTTGTGTTTGTAGAATGGGGTGCCAGTTATAGTGATGATATGGGTAGGGATTCATGAGACTGTGATTGTGGCACAAGGTTTCAGTTATGATGGTGATGTTGGAATTGGATGAAAAATGTGTTATTATGTGTAGTGGTGTAGGTGTGTCATTGAGACTGATAGAACAGGATGAAGTTGGGCTTTCCCATTTTTGTTGTACTGAAAGTTGGGATGATTTCTTGGTAATGAATATGCTTGTTTAATGGCCAGTGAATGGTGATTTTTTATATAACCAGTTTCTAACTATGAGAAGTAGTTTTTTATTATGAAATAATATAGCATATTTTATGTGGTATCTTAGGATGAGTAATAGAGTACCCAGAAGTTATGGAATGATAAATGAATTAATGAAAGAATGAGGTTGGTTCTTGATTATTTATTTATGATGATGACATACCTGAGAATAAAATATAATAATTAATAGAATTTTTTGAAATTGGATTAGAATATTAAAATTTTAATATTGGAAAATAAAATAGAATAATATTAATTAATAGATAATTAATTAATTAATGTTATACTTGATGATTTTATGTTTTTGATACTTATGCCTTAGTAGTGATAACTGGGAGTCCTATGTGATGTTAGAGATAGATGAGTCTAATGCTAAGTAGTTATCCATAGTGTGTTTGGGATCCTTATATATATCATGTATGTTTTGTATTTTCATACTCTACCCCACCCTTGTTGGTAGGGTGACCAACACCCAATGGACTCTAGGAGGGTGTTTTCCCCAACATCTAGGTTGGTGCAGAACAGATGAATGACTACCCCTCTAGCTCTGATCTCTTCTCTTGGTAGTATTATGTGTTGGTATGCATGGTGGTTATCTTTACCCATTTATGTGAGTAGAGGCCTATAATGGATTTTGGTTTTTTCACACACACATATCTTCAAATATAGTATCCTAATGGTAATTATAGGTATGTTGTGTATGGAATGTGATGTCTTGAGGTATAATACATGAAGCACGGGCTATAGTGACTCCCTAAAACTACTTGGTTACTATATAAAGACATGGTTGATATGATGAGATTATGTGATTCATAATGTGAATGATATAATACTTTAGACTAGGTGTCTTCAGTTTGACTTACTTTTGGAGAGAGATAGCTCAGGACATGCGATGTTGGGACAAAGTAGCAAACCAGTGGGAAAGTTGTAGTGAAGTACCTTTTTTTTGTTATTATATTATATGATATATTGTATGATATACTTTTTTAGAGATTACCATGGTGAGTATGATAAAATAATAATAAAACTATTTAGGTTTCATGTCATGAACCATCATGGATACCCTGGTACCCTAATAACTGAGCTGACTTTGACATGACCCGAAGGGTGTTCCTGATTCCCACAGGTTGGAGATTAGAACTTGGCATCACAAAAGATCAGGAGGGAATGAATTTTCCAAAAAAAAGTTGAATATAAAATATTTACAAGTAAGTATGCTCAACACTCCAAAGGGAGAAAGTACCAGAAACTAAACAGGTATAACAAAACCCAAAGCAGTACTTCATCAAAGTACTAAAAAACTGGAAAGATAAAACTAAAACATCCCAAGGGAAACATAATCCCATGATTTTAACATATCCACCAGACACAACCCCACTCCATGATCTAAAGAATCAAGAACATCCACCACCACCAATTGGCACATTCCTTTTTCTCAGACTTGGCATAAGAAAATCTACAAATGACTGAAGGCAAAGGTAGGGTGTGAGCTATAAATCCCAGTAGGTTATCACAAAGTGTTCCATAATATATTCCATAATAATAAACCAATAATTATTTAAATTTAAATAAAATAGGGAATGGAATAATATATCATTTTCATATTTAAAATAAAACATTCTTTCTTTTCAATAGATGAAAAACATTTCAAACATGGTTTAAATAAATATATTATATAAAAGAATTTATGTAAATCATTTCACATGAGTAAAAGAGTTCTATAATCAATTAAATATTTAATAAAATCAAACATAACAACAATAAACATGGTCATATACCCTGTAATACATTAGTTTTTGGCTATAGGATCCTCACACTTCTCAAATCAGTGTTTACAGCTAAACATGTGCGCACATGTCCCTCAGGCTCAGGCCGAATAAGACTCATCAATACTCTATCATGGATAATCATGCCGAAATAGGTTTTTGTTAGAGTTATCATAATAAATACATTGGTAGGGGATCAAGATCCTAACATTCTTGTCCCAAATAGCCCACTAACTACCCAGTCTCACATATGACCAATCAATAAACAAACAATGGTAGGTCATGGCATCAGTAGGTCAGGGCATCGGTAAGTTAGGGCATTAGTAGGTCAGGGAATCAGTAGGTCAATGCATTATTAGGTAAGAAATCAGTAGGTGTGGTAGTCAGTAGGTTGGGTGTCGGTGAATCACATCAGTGATTTAGGCATCAGTGAGTCATGTCGGTGACTCACTATTGGCGAGTCACTGTCGGTAAATCACCCATAAGAGAGTCATTTCAAGCTTTTTCCAGTTTTTCTAGTTTCACCCCTCTTACATTTTATTTGACATCAAATGAGTTTAAAACCTTATTTGGGTGTTTCTAAAGAAATTTAAAAGGATATTAATTATATCTTTAATATCCTAATGCTCCTGGGACTTTGAAATAATTGAACTACCTAATCTTGATCACGATCCGACTTTAATGGACCTTGAAACCATTTCCTTATGTTGAGATAGAATCTAGATCTTCTAGGCCACAATATTATCTTCCCAATGTGTTTCCATTTTATCTTGGTGCACCCAAAGCCTTTCTTCACTATGGAGTCTTGTGTTGTGATGTAGCCTTCAGATCTGGTTTTCCCTTGGAGTTCTTCTTGCTGCTCACACACCCCCTATTTTTTGGTGTAAGGAGGAGTTACTGATCATCTATTCTTCGAGGAAGGAATTCCTTCACCTCATATTTTAATTGTGTATCATTAGGGGTGGGTAAAATCATGTCTCTTTGAGAATATAGTCAAATATGAATATAAATTAAGTGTGTTATGAAGATGAATAGACTTGTTATGATAACGAGTTTGGATCCCTTAGTAATAAATGAGGGGTAGGGAAGATGATGATGATTCTTCTGTTGTTTTATATGTTATATTTGATCCATATTGTGAGTTGTATGCCTTATGAAAATCATGACCATTAGTGGTATTTGTTTATGCACAGGTGATGCTTTACACTTATTATGTATCCCCTGTTGGAATATAGAATTATGAAATTGATTAACCACATATACCAAGTAAAATAAATGGATTCCCTAGGATCAAAATTTTTTAGTGATAACAAATATTTTATTTAAGTGGAATTAAATAATGAATGTGTTAAATCTGAACACCCTTTCCCTTGTTTGGTGTAGCTGTGTGCTGTGTGTGGATATTTTCTATCTTGTGGTTCATACGGGTTGTGTGGTGCTTCTGTTGAGAGCATGAAGATGTGTACAGATGGTTTAAGGGTGAATTGGTATCTCAATTTGAGATATTGATTTATTTTATAATGTATGAACTTTTTGAATAGTGGGTTTACATCTAGTTTGTGTCATGGTTGTTGGGCATGGATTGTTTGTGCAGTGGGACTGCAATCAGGTTGAGTTTTTTTATTTTTCTGGATGTGGTACTTTTCGTGCAGCGGGGCTGCTGAGGATTGTTGGGAGGGATAATTTTGAAGAAGGATGGTGTTACCTTGTGTGGTTAGTATGGTTTCTTTTCCCTTATAACGTGTGCATTTTTTGGTAGTTGTCTAAGTAGGGATGGAATCAATAATTTTTTCTTGATTAAATAAAGAATGATAATTGGTTAAATGAATTGGTTGGGGTTATGAATTAAGTCTGTGGATGGCTATGGTTATTCATTATAGGTGGTAGAAAGGGAAATTTTGTGTGGGCTGGTTGGTTTTTTGGAAACCCATTGGTTGGGCAGAGTGTTTGATACCTATATTTATATACTTGTAGTTCCTTGTGATTTCTATATGCACCCCACCCATGTTGAGAACTACATACCGAACACCCTCATTATTATGAGAGAGGGTGTCCTTTACCAACATCCCAATGGAAGGATAGATGGATGGTTATTTTCTCTTCTCTACTCCCTCTTCTAGGCATTGGTATCCAAATACTCTTCGGGTATGTTGTGGTGCGGTTTTGAGGCATAGGTGTCTTTGAGTGAGGTGTGTTTCTTAGGTGTCTTCGGGATGAGATGTGTAGTGCTTTCCCAAGTGTCTTCAGGATGAGGTTGTGATTTTGTGGCCCAGGTGTCTGTGAGCAGGATGTGATATGGTTGTGGCCCAGGTGTTTGTGGGTCAGATGTGGTTGTGGCCCAGGTGTGAGCGGGAAGGCTATGACAATGGTGCTTGAGGAAGATCATGGTAGCATTAGGACATTCACTATTAGGTATGAGCAGTTAACCTATGGGAAGCAGTGTGGGGTACCCGAATATTTATGTTCTTACTACCTTAATTTAATTGACATTCATTATTTGGTGAGCATTCCTTGATGAGGTTTAGGTGGATAGTATACCTTGTCAGGTACTTTTCAGTTTCTGTTGTTTTCTCACAAGGGAATTAGTATGCTTCTCCCACTTTTGAATGAGTGACTTTGGGTTTTCCTACTGAGTATACTTGTATGATCACCCTATTTATATAAAACCATTTTCATGTTTATAGGGAGATTACATGGACCATACTGGACATTACTTTCTCAAGCGTCGGGATAGTTTCTATGTTGATGCTTAGATTTGTTCTTCTGATTTTTAACTTTGGAGTTTTTCATTTTATTTCTAATAGTTTAATTTTTGAACATTCATGTGGGGTGGATTTTGGATTTAATTTTATATTTAGTGTTTTGAGTTGCTTGGGATTTGTAAAATTATCTCCTGATCTTGTTCTATATAAAGATAAATTCCTTCTATGTTTGTGATATTATATACCCTTGGTGCTAGTCTCCACCATGGGGCCTACTAAAGGTGGGACTCAGGGGGTCATTATCTCCCTTTATTCATTGTTAGCCTAGGGGGGATATCTTTGAAGGTAGGGGGTTGAGACAGAATGGTATCCGAGCGGTGATGGTTGAGAGATATAATGGTGTTTGGAGTTAGACACAGGGAGGATTGCATGAGATGGTAAGTAAATAGTGTTAGGTGATCTTAATATGTGACATAGGCCAGGGAATACCGGCTAGGACATGGGATTTTATTCCCCCACTGTGATTTGATGAAAGGAATTTGAGTCTACCAAACAACCAAGTGAGGATACACTGCTTGTAGGGTAGAGACCCTAGAAAAAAGGTGCATGCATAATGATGAATTGTTCTCTTGTTTGTTTTTGGAGTTTTCTTGGTAAATTAAAATAAAATATTAGTTAAAATGAATCCTAAATAAATTCCATACTACTCAGAATTAAGAGTTCCTTGTTTACCTTTCAGCTATGGAACCTAGTCATTGTCCTTGAGTGGTTCAGGCATTGGAGGCTTAGTAGGCCAATCTGGATTATCGGAGGAGGGTTGATCTAGAGGAGGGGGATAACTAGTGGCATAGAATGTTACATGATTTACAACAATAGACTATGGGAAAGTACGAAGGAAGTGACCAAACATAGAGACAAAGAGATAGATCGAGGATATTGATATCACCTTCAGCCTGATCCGGGATCCGATGGAGTATTGAGTTCCATTAGTGGTTATTCAGATGATGGGATCTGGGTGTCAGTGATGGATGCTATAACTGGGGGATAGAAGGTAGGACGATGTTCTGTGGATCTATTTGAGAAGGATTTCTAGTCATAATTCCTTTCTTCAACCATGAAGGATGAGAAGAAACATGAGCTACTCTCCCTCTAGTAGGGGAGTATGTTAGTACAAGAACTAGGGATCAAGTTCAAGGATATTCTTCACTTTACTCCAAATCTCTTTTCGGATGAGGAGTCTTGGGTGAGACACATAGAGGAGGCACTTCATCCCTCTATCCAGTACGTAGTTACTCCCTTCACCTTACAGATCTACCTAGAGGTCCAGAAGAAGGAAGAAGTGGTTGAGAGGATTAAATCATGAAGAGGTATACATAATAGGGGATACAATAGGGTTCTATAAAGGGAAAGTGTAACACCCCGAGCTTCCATGATACACTTCTCATTTAATAATGCAATAGCTTGCATGGTACGCAAGTTCGAGTTCTAACACACCGCGACTAATCAAAGTAGCCGTTATGAATAGTAATAACCACTTTTTAAAATTATAGAAATTTTACATTTCAAAATGGACTTCATTTTTGTATTTGTAATATCAAAATTATCCTAAGTTGAATTTTTTGTAATTTTCTGAGAACTTCTAATTTTTTATGAATAGTGATAAATACTTAAAACAAATTTTTTAATCAAAATAATTTATTGTGATAAATTATACTATTTAGTGGTTTTAAAGTATAATTAGAATATATTTTTAACATTTTATCCAATGGTGGTCATTAGAATTAATTTAACATTGAAATTGGACATAAACAATTGCCAATCTTTTGATATAAATTATTTCTTAAAAACACGCTATTTGTTGTGACAGCGGGAATTGATTATAAAATTAATTAATGCAACTTATATGTTTTTAATTTTGTAAAATAGACATCATTATTGAATTCGGAATATCAATTATAGCTTAGGGTGAAATTTTGGCATTGTTCTGAAAAACTTCAATTTTTGATGAATAGTGAAACCACTAAGTGGAAGTTAAATAACTGATTTTTCGTTCAAATGAAATATTACCACTTATGTGATTTTATTTTCAAAAATCCAACATACATGGTTGTCATTAAGAATTAAAATGTGGTTCAATGAGATTAAAATAATTTTTGGTGAATAGTAACTTTTAAGTTCTTAATCGTGATTAGAGGTAATTAGTGTAGTTTAAGGTAAAAATAATGTTTTAATAATATGAGATGAGCTTGACACTTGTCCTACTCCTATTTTATGAGTCATGGCCGACCAAGACAACCCATGTGTCAACTTGGGGACCCCATGGAGCCACTTTAGTTGGAAAATGACATTAATATATATTTATTTAATGTTAAAATTAAATTGACACAAACATGAGTTGTTTTACTAAAATAGTTTTTAAGTGGGGTTACACAAGTCCAAATTTTGACTATAAATATTCATTATAAATATAAAAAGATTTCCTACATCATAGTATTTTTTTTAATAATTTTTAGACATTAAATAAATTAAATTATTTATGACATCATGATGATGCAGCGATGACCTCATTATTTAACGATTTAAATAAAACGAGAAGATAATGTAAAATCCAAGGCTTACACTTGTCTAAAGCCTATTGGATGGGTATATTTCGAACCCTTATCACCTTATCCTCGAATTATATAAGTGTGGGACCTCTAAAATCCCAAACTCATTTTATAATAAAGTGACTTTTCTTTACTTTCCAAGAGTGCCCCTCCTCTCCACTTATAAAAGGCCCCCACCTCTACCACCTTATTCACACATTCAAGCCATTTGGCTCGGCCAAACTCTGCCCAAATACTCTACCAACTTCTCCCTCTTACTATTAGAAGCCTCACTTTGGGCAGAACGCTTCCCAAGGAAGCCTTTGGCTCAAATCAAAAAGAGTTACCCGATTTTGAGGTAATGTCTTCTCTAATGTTGTTTTGTTTTATTTTTCTTCTCCAACCACCTAAACTCTTTTTATTCATTTATTTTGTAACAACACCAATATAATCAATATAATAGGATTTTTTTATAAGAAATATTCTAGCTACACTTACACACACCTACATCTAATGGTTAAAGAACATACGGTTTCTGTGGATGGTGAATTTCTGTCTCACAAAATGATGATTGTTCAACACTCATATAACACCTTCAATGGTGGCAATTAAGATGTCAATATATTTATATAGGATATATAATATGTTTATGTTTTACTTATGCTTCTGTATTTCTCATTTATGGCATACTTTATGATTCCCATTATGGGTAAACGCGATAATTTCATTTTAGGAAGTGCGGACTACCGCCCCCTCAAAGTGATGTGAATCGTTAATGCCACATGTGGGATGTATAAAGGATGGAGTAAATGGTATTATACACTATATTATACTGGTATTATATTATACATTTATATAATTATGATTTCATTCCATTAAATACGAAATAGAAATGAAAGTAGCATTCATGCGTACGTACGACTTACCGTCTCCATGAACGGTGCATTTCATTTCTTACCTCTAAATGTTACATGACAATATGAATGAATGTATATACTGGATATATATCATATATATGATATCTACATCATGAATATAATTCTGGATATAATGGATATTTCACCACATGAACAACTTGTAATTATAAGAATTTTATTGTTGACTCATGTACCAAAGATCGACAAAACAACCGTTATTAACTTAAATAATTACATAATGTTCATAACATTGTAATAAGTGATATAAAATGGATAATGAAATTAAAAATTGTTCTTAATAAGGTATATATTAACTCTAGTTTATTATTCAGGAGGTTAAAGAACGGTTGAGTCAAGTCAGACACGAGGTAAGGGTTTACTTCACAACCTCTTCATTATCCAAGGTTGTTTATACATAATTATCTACTGGGACCTCGTTATCATCCACATCCATGTTTCTTAAAAATGTCTTTCAAAACATTTTTACTATTAAATGGAAAATGGGTTAAAGTCATTTATACCCTTATACTTTTTTGAAAGGAATCTTACCGTCGTTTTCCAAACAATGTACTTTTGACCTCTTTGACAAATTTAAGGTAAGAATGTTTTTTTTAACTTATACGGTGGGTGAGACTATTTTCCGCCATTATAACTTCATCGAAGCTTCCATAACAAGATTATAAGAATATCTTCAAAGTAAATGTATTATTTTATAATTATGGTACTTTTAAATGATTTCAAAAAGGAGAGATATTTCTCTCAAATAGCTTTGATTTCATCCATGTCAACATCCTTTGATGGGTTTTAAGTTTAATTGAAATTGATTTATGATACAAAACTTCCATTGAACATTTTGTGAAATATTTGACTGTGGATGTGTTATTTTTATACCATCCATAGTTTATAGAGAAATTGTTGACATTTCGTATGCTAGTTTTAATACGAATATTTATGTTATGTTTAAACCTATTCATATGAGGAATGTATTGGACTTAATATGTGACGGGTGGAGCCCGCTATAGCTCCTCGATGCATCGGTAGGTCTCATGAGACAACTAGACGAGGAATTGTCCGAGGCCCTTTCCTAATTTGATTTATGGTTTTGGCCGAGTCCTTAATCATTTTAGACGTCTTGGCCGAGGCCTTGACAAAATGTTTCAGAATGTCCGGCATTATACGTTCCCTCATTATGAAAGTGGTTATTGATATTGCATATGATTATTCGACTAGTAGAATATCCATGTGAGTAAGTGAATGGAATTATCTCATTTTATTTTTGCCATATTATGCTGATGTTCAAGTTTAAAAAAGGCTTTTGTTTTAGTTATACATTGCCTTAAATGTTAATGTTTATTTATGAAAGCTTCCGCAATATTGTTATCCTTACTGAGCATCTGAGCTCACCCCTTTCAATGTTTTAATATTTTCCAGGATGTGAAGAAGTATTTTATGAATGACCTACAGGGATAGTCAGAAGAGGATATGAGTGTGGACTATGAAGACTTTGTTATTAGTTTTTCACTTTATGATGTAATGTAAGATTTATGAATGTATCTAGTGTTTCCAAGGCTACTAAACTAATCGGTCTTTCGAGACTTGATCTTTTGTGATCATGCCAATGTTATGAAGTAATGCACCGACTCTGGGTAGCTGGGGTCAGGGCGTTACAGTTGGTATCAAAGGCAGTTTAGTACTAACCTTGGAAGCTAGATTTAGATAAACTCTGATTTGAGCACATAGCCCAAAGATAGACTTTGAGGATTTGTATAGAAGAACTTCCTAGAATTTTGTTATTGTAGAGATTTTGTGAGTTTTCCAAGCAATACATCCCTGTCTGGATACGAGCAGGTAGAGGCGGCTCTGGCACAGATGTACCTAGGGGTAAAACCTGAAAACACCGCTTTGAGCTAGACTCGAACGGGAACTGGTGCACGACAACGGGCCTTGCTGCACTCTTGGTTACGACACTCCCGGGGGATATGATTATGATAATTCTCATTTTCTTTACAAACCACTATGAAGGGTTATGAGTATATACTTCCTCAAAAAAAACATTTTTATGGATTATATCCATAAATAGTTCAATTTATGTTAAGTATCTTACAAGTATGGAATTATGTATTTTGATTCATAAACTAATATAGTTTATGACATTGTTTAGAAATGGCGCCTAGTGGAAGGAATGGAAATTGTATCAATGCACGCACTCCGTGTAGGGATTGGCCTCCTGCTCAAGATAATTATTGTGGATCTGGAGATACAACTGGTGCTGATCAACTTATTACCATACTGGGATAACTCACTCAGGTTATGAATAATAACCTTACTCGTATGGAGCACCCTGATCCACAACGTGGAGGATCAATGTTAGACCGCTTCATGAGGCAAAAACCACCAACCTTCAATGGGAGTACAAATCCTATAGTAGCTGAGCAATGGATAAGTTCCTTAGAGAAAATATTCCATGCCTTGGGGAGTAGTGAAAGGGAGGAAGTTGTCATGGCAGTTTACCGCCTCACTGGAGATTCCGATCAATGGTGGTCACTAATTCAAAACACAAAGGAAGATGATGAATTAACAAACATGGAATGACAGGAGTTCAAAGAGCGGTTCTTAGAAAAATACTTTCCTTGAGACCATCGAGCGGATATGGAAAGGAAATTTTTGAGTCTGAGACAAAAGGAGGATGAGAATGTCGCAAAGTATGAGGCCAACTTTACAAGGTTAGCGAGGAATGATACAGATTATATACGTAACCCAAGAAGTAAGATTGATCGTTTCTTTGATGGGTTAAAACCATTTCTTCGTCGAGCATTAGTCTCACAAACCTTCTCGTCGTACGAAGACATTGTCTCATGTGCTATCAAGACAGAAAAGGAATTCTCTAAATATTATGACAATAAAGTAAAGCAAGAGAAGAAGAGAACTGTGGAACAAGAGACAGATAAAGGGAGAAAGGGAAAGAAGGATTTTCCTTTATGTGATAATTGTGGGAAGAATCACCCTGGTACTTGCCTAAAAGGAATGGGAGTTTGTTATAAATTTAGAGAAAAAGGTCACCAGGCGCGTGATTGAAAGGGAAAGAAAGAGGCTATCAATATTGAATGCTACAATTGTAGAGAAATGGGGAATTATGCAAATGAATGTCCTAAGCGTCAGGGAAACTTACCTCAGAAAAGGCCAAGGGATCAAGGACAATCTTATGCTGTTACTACAGTTGAAGCGGAATAATTAATGTATTGGTGCTTTTAGACTAATGGATTATATTATGGTTGTTAGAATAATGTGATATATATATATAAGGATTGTACTACAGTACTTGTTGATTTCATTAAGGTTTTAATATGATTAAGGTAATCATATTTTTGTATGTGACAATAAGAGAAACTTTACTTTGTTTGGGGAATCTAATAAATTGATTTTGGAATTAAGAGACCTTTTAGAGAAAGTTTGGACAGAGGTATTTTGGATAACTATAAATGTTGGGATGGATTAAGTTGAACTTTTAATAGTATTGCTTAAGGTTAAAACATTTCTGAAGATTATTTTTGGAATACTATAATACTATATTTTTAGAAAAAGGACAACCTGCAGGGTGGGGCATAACCCGTCGCGTCGGACAAAGCTGCAGGAATCGAACCCACAACCATAGTGCGACAAGCCTTTATTACCTACCACTAGCCTACAGGAAGTCCCTGGTTATTACAAAATAGTTTTACTAATCTAAATGGTATGTGTTAATATTTGGAAACTTATACAATTAGTATAAATAGAATATTTTTGAGTTGTAGAGTGAAAGGTGGGTTTGTGGTAAAAATTTATTAAATAATGAAAGTATACATAAAAAGTATGTATATTCCCTTACGTTCTTAGTAAATCTCCTAAATAAATTCCTTAACTTTATAAAAGGTAACTTAAAACAAAAACGTTGTCGGTTAACTTTTCCTACTGGGGAATCAATGATCGTTTAACCAATCACAAGTTTGTGATTTTCTTATAGTCAAACGTTCTCCTAATCCGGTTTTCTACAACTCTCAATCAGACCTTGATGGTTTGTTTCTCCTCCATATCCATATTTTCATAGAATCCTTGTATGGTCTATCTCGAGTGACCTTTATACTTATCTTCCGTTCTTTTAATGTTATATTTTTATTAACCTTATTTCCGATATGGGTTTTACACAAAGGTATTTTCTATTTTCAACCTTTTATTTTCAAAGAAAAATTTCAAATTGCGAGGACAGAATTTATTGAAGGAGGGGAGAATGTAACACCCCGAGCTTCCATGATACACTTCTCATTTAATAATGCAATAGCTTGCATGGTACGCAAGTTCGAGTTCTAACACACCGCGACTAATCAAAGTAGCCGTTATGAATAGTAATAACCACTTTTTAAAATTATAGAAATTTTATATTTCAAAATGGAATTCATTTTTGTATTCGTAATATCGAAATTATCCTAAGTTTAATTTTTTGTAATTTTCTGAGAACTTCCAATTTTTTATGAATAGTGATAAATACTTAAAACAACTTTTTTAATCAAAATAATTTATTGTGATAAATTATACTATTTAGTGGTTTTAAAGTATAATTAGAATATATTTTTAACATTTTATCCAATAGTGGTCATTAGAATTAATTTAACATTGAAATTGGACATAAACAATTGCCAATCTTTTGATATAAATTGTTTCTTAAAAACACGCTATTTGTTGTGACAACAGGAATTGATTATAAAATTAATTAATGAAACTTATATGTTTGGAATTTTGTAAAATAGACATCATTATTGAATTCGGAATATCAATTATACCTTAGGGTGAAATTTTGGCATTGTTATGAAAAACTTCAATTTTTGATGAATAGTGAAACCACTAAGTGGAAGTTAAATAACTGATTTTTCGTTTAAATGAAATATTACCACTTCTGTGATTTGATTTTCAAAAATCCGACATACATGGTTGTCATTAAGAAGTAAAATGTGGTTCAATGAGATTAAAATAATTTTTGGTGAATAGTAACTTTTAAGTTCTTAATCGCGATTAGAGGTAATTAGTGTAGTTTAAGGTAAAAATAATGTTTTAATAATATGAGATGAGCTTGACACTTGTCCTACTCCTATTGGATGAGTCATGGCCGACCAAGAAAACCCATGGGTCAACTTGGGGACCCCATGGAGCCACTTTAGTTGGAAAATGACATTAATATATATTTATTTAATGTTAAAATTAAATTGACACAAACATGAGTTGTTTTACTAAAATAGTTTTTAAGTGGGGTTACACAAGTCCAAATTTTGACTATAAATATTCATTAGAAATCTAAAAAGATTTCATACATCATAGTATTTTTTTTATAATTTTTAGACATTAAATAAATTAAATTATTTATGACATCATGATGATGCAGCGATGACCTCATTATTTAACGATTTAAATAAAATGAGAAGATAATGTAAAATCCAAGTATTACACTTGTCCAAAGCCTATTGGATGGGTAGATTTCGAACCCTTATCACCTTATCCTCTAATTATATAAGTTTGGGACCTCTAAAATCCGAAACTCATTTTATAATAAAGTGACTTTTCTTTACTTTCCAAGAGTGCCCCTCCTCTCCACTTATAAAAGGCCCCCACATCTACCACCTTATTCACACATTCAAGCCATTTTTCTAGGCCAAACTCTGCCCAAATACTCTCCCAACTTCCCCCTCTTACTCCTAGAAGCCTCACTTTGGGAATAACTCTTTACAAGGAAGCCTTTGGCTCAAATCAAAAAGAGTTACCTGATTTTGAGGTAATGTCTTATCTAATGTTGTTTTGTTTTATTTTTCTTTTCCAACCCCCTAAACTATTTTTATTCATTTATTTTGTAACAACACCAGTATAATAAATATACTAGGATGTTGTTATAAGAAATATTCGGGCTACACTTACACACACCTACATATAATGGTTAAAGAACATACGGTTTCTGTGGATGGCGAATTTCTGTCTCACAAAACGATGATTGTTCAACACTCATATAACACCTTCAAAGGTGGCCATTAAGATGTAAATATATTTATATAGGATATATAATATGTTTATGTTTTACTTATGCTTCTTTATTTCTCATTTATGGCATACTTTATGATTCCCATTATGGGTAAACACGATAATTTCATTTTAGGAAGTGCGGACTACCGCCCCCTCAAAGTGATGTGAATCGTTAATGCCACATGTGGGATGTATAAAGGATGGAGTAAATGGTATTATACACTATATTATACTGGTATTATATTATACATTTATATCATTATGATTTCATTCCATTAAATACGAAATAGAAATGAAAGTAGTGTTCATGCGTACGTACGGCTTACCGTCTCCATGAACGGTGCATTTCATTTCTTACCTCTAAATGTTACATGACAATATGAATGAATGTATATACTGGATATATATCATATATATGATATCTACATCATGAATATAATTCTGGATATAATGGATATTTCACCACATGAACAACTTGTAATTATAAGAATTTTATTGTTGACTCATGTACCAAAGATCGACAAAACGACCGTTATTAACTTAAATAATTACATAATGTTCATAACATTGTAATAAGTGATATAAAAAGGATAATGAAATTAAAAATTGTTCTTAATAAGGTATATATTAACTCTAGTTTATTATTCAGGAGGTTAAAGAATGGTTGAGTCAATTCAGACACAAGGTAAGGGTTTACTTCACAACCTATTCATTATCCAAGGTTGTTTATACATAATTATCTACTGGGACCTCATTATCATCCACATCCATGTTTCTTGAAAATGCCTTTCAAAACATTTTTACTATTAAATGGAAAATGGGTTAAAGTCATTTATACCCTTATACGTTTTTGAAAGGAATCTTACCGTCGTTTTCCAAACAATGTACTTTTGACCTCTTTGACAAATTTAAGGTAAGAATGTTTTTTTAACTTATACGGCGGGTGTGGCTATTTTCCACCATTATAACTTCGTCGAAGCTTCCCTAACAAGATTATAAGAATATCTTCAAAGTAAATGTATTATTTTATAATTATGGGACTTTTAAATTATTTAAAAAAGGAGAGATATTTCTCTCAAATAGCTTTGATTTCATCCATGTCAACATCCTTTGATGGGTTTTAAGTTTAATTGAAATTGATTTATGATACAAAACTTCCATTGAACATTTTGTGAAATATTTGACTGTGGATGTGTTATTTTTATACCATCCATAGTTTATGGAGAAATTTTTGACATTTCGTTTGCCAGTTTTAATACGAATATTTATGTTATGTTTAAACCTATTCATATGAGGAATGTATTGGACTTAATATGTGACGGGTGGAGCCCGCTATAGCTCCTCGATGCATCGGTAGGTCTCATGAGACAACTAGACAAGGAATTGGCCGAAGCCCTTTCCCAATTTGATTTATGGTTTTGGCCGAGGCCTTAATCATTTTAGACGTCTTGGCCGAGGCCTTGACAAAATGTTTCAGAATGTCCGTCATTATACATTCCCTCATTATGAAAGTGGTTATTGATATTGCATATGATTATTCGACTAGTAGAATATCCATGTGAGTAAGTGAATGGCATTATATCATTTTATTTTTTCCATATTATGCTGAAGTTCAAGTTTAAAAAAGGCTTTTGTTTTAGTTATACATTGCCATAAATGTTAATGTTTATTTATGAAATCTTCCGCAATATTGTTATCCTTACTGAGCATCTGAGCTCACCCCTTTCAATGTTTTAATATTTTCCAGGATGTGAAGAAGTATTTTATGAATGACCTGCAGGGATAGTCAGAAGAGGATATGAGTGTGGACTATGAAGATTTTGTTATTAGTTTTTCACTTTATGATGTAATGTAAGATTTATGAATGTATCTAGTGTTTCCAAGGCTACTAAACTAATCGGTCTTTCGAGACTTGATCTTTTGTGATCATACCAATGTTACGAAGTAATGAACCGACTCTGGGTAGCTGGGGTCGGGGCATTACAGAAAGGCTTCCAATAGCAGGTCTCAGGCACCAGGGCCTTTAAAGTTTTGACCAACAGGGAGTTGATCTCAGCAGTTTCAGTTTCGAACTTTTGGTCCTCATGATTTTCCCATAGATTTGGGACGGAGGTGTTTTGATTTTGGAGGCCACATGTACCTTCAAAGCTGGTTCCTAGTTTGAGCCCAGTATGATGGAGGTGGGAAGGTTCAGTGCCTGCCCCATCAATAGTTTTCGGCCTGACCATTTCAGCAGTAGGGACAACAAATTCTTGCTCTACTGAGGTGAGACCGAGTAGGTGAAGGTTAACCTTAGGGTGTTCCTTAGGGACCTTGAACTGGGTGTGGTTGGGGAGGAATTCAACATCAGAGGGGAAGAGGAGCTAGGTGTGGTCAGTTTCATGTTATAGTGGTAGCGGTTCTAGTCAGGCTAGAGATCATTAGAGGTACGATCAATGTGTCCAGTACTCTTGCTTGTGTTTTTTTTGATTCGAGAGATTTGAAATCCTTCATTGCACCCACTCTATCCCATTCTTTAGGAGTATAAATATATTTATATTTCATTAAACTAGTGTTGAGTACACCGATCGTAGGTCATACAAGTTTGTTTGATGTTTACTGGGGATGTAGACTAATGTTGGGACCATATAAGTCTAGTGGGGATATCTTATTTCTACAAATGCATCTATATAATGTCATCCTTGGCATCAAATGGTTGTTTTCCATGCATTCTATCATCTACTTCTTCCGGAGGAGAGTCATGTTTTTAGACGTGGATGGCCAACGTGTAGATTTTGTTATAGAGAGGGGTTGTCTAATGGGTAGTCGATGTGTAAATCCTCTTCTTTACTTTTTGGCCGAGATATTAGTTAAATAAGTAGATGCTGAGATGGTGGGGGTTCCTAGAGTTGTTGGGGAGTTCTTGGATGTTTTTCTTCAGAGGGTTATGAATCTACCCCTTAGCATGATGTTGAGTTTGGGATAGACTTATAGCTCAGTGATTCTCCAATTTCAATGGATCCTTATCTAATTTAACCTTATGACTTGTAGGAGATAAAGATTAAGGTTTATGATCTAATGAAGAAGGGATTTATCTGGCCCAGTGTGTCACCATGTGGTGATCCGGTCTTGTTTTTGAAGAAGGTAGATGGTGGTCAAAAGCTATTCATAGACTACTAGAGGTTGAATCTGGTGACGATCAAGAACTATTACCCTCTCCCGAGTATAGACAATATTTTCAACCATACGAGAGAAGAAATTTGGTTTTCTAAGATTGATCTATGGTCTGGGTATCATCAGTTGGGGGTGAAGGATGGTGACATCCTGAATAATTCTTTCAAATGCGTGTATGGTCAATTAGAGTTTGTAGTTGTGCCGTTCGATGTTACAAATGTACCAGCCGTGTTCATGGGACTTATGAACTCTGTATTTCGTGAGTTCCTATACCGGTTTATTGTCGTATTCATCAATAAAATTATGATATAATCAAAGTTATATTAGGAGTATACTGAGCATCTCAAAACTATCCTGGAGGTCCTTTGATGCCACCGGCTTTGCGGAAAGTTGTCTGAGTGCAAGTTTTGGACATATGAGGTCAACTGCCTTAGACATTTGGTGTCTCATTAGGGTGTGGCAGTGGACCCATCTAAGGTCAAAGTAGTTGTTTCTTGGGAATCACCTAAGAATGTGGTATAGGTTCACCATTTTCTTAGTCTCGTAGGATATTACAATATATTTATACTCAATTTCTCTTGAGTAGTATCTCCATTGATGACCCTAACTAGAAAGTACTAGACCTTTGTGTTGATTGAGTAGTGTCAGGCATCTTTCAGCTACCTACAGGGGAATGTTTTCAGTGCTCCAGTGCTCTAGTTTCCAAAGGGGTGATGTTTGAGGTGTTTTGCGATGCTTCCCATCTAGGATTGGGTGTGTGATGGTGAATTAATGGGGAGTGATCTCTTATAGGTCGAGGTAGTTACGTCCCCATGAAAATAACTATGATGCCCATGATTTGGAGATAGTATCAGTCATGTTTGCATTGAATTTGTGGCGGCATTACCTCATTGGGGAATGCTTTGTGGTCTTCACGAATCATAATAGGTTTAGATATATATTTTCCCAGTAAGACATGAACTTGAGATAATAGAGGTGGATGATGTTTCTCCCTGACTAAAAATTCAAAATATCTTATACCTTAGGAAAGGAAAATGTCATGGCCAATGCCTTGAGTAAGAAGTCATAGAAAGAGGTAGTTCAAGAATCTACAAATTCTTGGAGGGCGATGGTGGAGTTTTCCACCTTGCACTTAGATGAAAAAATGGATGGCGATAGTGGCTATCTATTCCAAATGATGGTGCAGTCATCTCTACAGAAGAAGGTGGAGGAGTCTTAGTGGGGAGACTTAGAGGCGAAGGTGATGCATGATCACATTGTCCAGGGTGATGCTCTAGAGGGGTGTCCAGAGGATGGTCAAAATAAAATGATATTCCATGAAAAGATGTTTTTTCTAGTGGCGATATGTGAGGTATTTCTTCATGAGTTTCATAACTCACCCCTAGCAGTGCACATGGGAGTTTCACAGATGTACCGTGGCTTGAGGGAATAGTTTTGGTGTCCTGGGATAAAGTAGGTTATGGGGGAGTTTGTGGAAAAGTGCCTAGTGTGCCAGCAGGTGAAGGCTGAGCACCATGTTCCTAGAGGTTTGTTGCAACACCTAGATTTCCCCAAGAATAAGTGGGATGAAATATTGATGGATTTCATCACAGGGTTACCTAGGGCTTAGAGAGGCTGTGATGCTATCTAGGTAGTGGTGGATTGGCTGATGAAATCAGCTCACTTCTTAGTGATTAAGGAGTCGAGCGTGGTGGATTCCTTGGAAAGAAGGTATGTGTATGAGGTGATGTAGATGTATGGGGTTCCAAGATACATAATTTTAGATAGGGATGCATGTTTTACCTCACGAGTATGGAGGGGATTGCGACATGATTTTTGGTACTCAGTTATTCCCCAACAATGCTTTCCACACTCATACATATGGGAAGACAGAGCAGACCATCCAGACACTAAAGGATATGTTAGGAGTGTGTTTTATGGAATTTGGAGGATCATGGGTATGAAATTTTCCCTTGGTAGATTTTTCTTACAACAATATCTATCACTATACTATTGACATGTCCCCGTTTGAAGATTTATATAGAAGGCTGTGTCGTTCACCTTTTTGTTCGATAGAAGTTGGGGAGGCAGCTGATCTTGGACTCGATGTGGTGAAGAACATGATAAATAAGGTTCATCACATTTGTGAGAGGATGAAATAAGTGCAAGACCAGAAGAATTCGTATGCCGATTATAGGAGAAGTCCCTTGGAGTTTGAGTTTGGGGACCATGTGTTCTTGAAGGTTTCGCCTCAGCGTGGGAAGCAGATATTTTCCCAAGAGAGAAAGCTTTCTCCTAGGTTTATTACAACCTTCAAGGTTTTGGGATGAGTTTTAAAGGTATCATACAAGTTAAAATTTACACCATAGTTGGAGAGTATCCACAACATCTTTCATTTCTTCCAACTTCGTCAGTATCTTCATGATGAATCCCCTCTTACTGACTGGGTAGAGTTGGATATCAAGGACGATGTAACATTCTTGGAGAAACCATTGGTGGTTCGGGATCATTGGGAGAAGGTGCTTCATGGGAAGACCATTCCTTTGGTTTGCATGTTGTGGAGGCATGGTGGCATGGAAGAGAGTAATTAGGAGTGAGAAGCATAGATGCATGCCCAATTCCCTAAATTGTTTCTTGTTTTGCTTGTGTGATTTTCTTATGATATAATTCTTGAACCTTGTTTATGGGATGAGTTTTTTACTTTTTCTATAAATTATGATAAATTCATAACATGTGAAATAGGGGAGACTATATTCCTAACAAAGACACATTAATTGAGATGCGATTAAACCCATTCGGGTGAGTCAGTGCCACCCAATGAGGATAATATCTTAACATGGAGGAATGAATTACCTAATTCATGTGTCTGGATAGTTAGTTCTTATGTGGGGTATCTTTTTGATTTTTGGGTTAGAAGACGAGTGAGGATGTATTATTAGATGTTGAGGCTTCACTCCAGCTTTCGAACAAAACATGGTGGTTTATCATTGAGAGGTATCTTATGGGTTGGTTGTTCAGATCCCTATTTCTTCTAGGGTTGATTTTGAATTCTTGGGGGTGAGAATAGTTTGAGAGGTATCTAATGTAATGGGACGAACCTCCCTGAAATATTATATTGTCAAAATACAGTGTTTGGGGTGTTCTTGGAGGCGGAAATATCTCATTTCAAAAGTTTTTCAAAATTATAGTTTTTTCATCGGTAGGACGCATCGGGGACCTATCGTCGATAGCTCAGAATCGATGGCTCATTGTAGGTGGCTCAATGTGAGTAGGTCAAGGCGTCGGTAGGTCAGGGCATTGGTAGGTCATGGTATTGGTAGGTTGGGCATCAGTGACTCGCATCGGTGAGTCAGGCGTCAGTGAATCATGTCGGTGACTTACTATCGGTGATTCACTGTCAGTGACTCACCCATCAGTGAGTCATTTCTAGGTTTTTCCAGTTTCACCCCTCATACATTTTATTTGATGTAAACCAAGTTTAAAACCTTATTTGAGCATTTCTAAAGTCATTTAAAAGGATATTAATTATATATTTAATATTCCAACACTCATAGGACTTTGAAATAATAAAACCACATAATTCTGATCATAATCTGACTTTAATGACCCTTAAAACCATTTCCTTCTATTTATATAGGATTTGTATCTTCTAAGACACGATCTTCTCTTCCCAATGTGTTTCCATTTTCTCTTGGTGCACCCAGATTCTTTCTTCCCCGTGGATTCATGTGTTGTATTGTGGCCTTCGGATCCAGTTTTCCCTTAGAATCCATCCTACTACTAGCACACCCCATTTTTTTGTGTAATGAGTAGTTGTTGATCATCACTTCTTTGAGGTAGTAATTCCTTCATCTCTATTTTAATTATGTATCACGTAGAGTGGGTAAAATCATGTCTCTTT
The DNA here is from genome assembly GCA_963277665.1 of Viscum album. Lineage (NCBI taxonomy): Eukaryota > Viridiplantae > Streptophyta > Magnoliopsida > Santalales > Viscaceae > Viscum > Viscum album. Next base: position 1,209,806,187 of record OY728123.1, read on the forward strand.
GAGAATATGATCAAATATAAATATAAATTAAGGGTGTTATGAAGATGAACGGACCTGTTACGATAATTGGTTTGGCTCTCTTAGTAATAAATGAGTGGTGGGGAAGATAATGATGATGCTTGTATTGTTTTATCTATTATATTTTATCTATATTGTGAGTTTTATTCCTTCTAAAAATAATGGTTGTTGGTGGTCTTTGTTTACACACGAGTGATGCTTTGCACTTGTTATATATCCCCTATTGAACTCTGGAATTATGAAATTGATTAACCATGTATACCCGGTTAAATAAATGGATTCCCCAGGATCAAACTTGTTTAGTGACAAACCCTATTTATTGAAGTGGAATTAAAGAACGAATGTGTCAAATCTGAATACCATTTTCCTTGTTTGGTTTGGATGTGTGTTGTGTGTGGATCTTTTCTATCTTGCGCTTCATATAGGTTGTGTGGTGCTATTGTTGAGAGCACAACAATGTGTGTGTATGGTTTGAGGGTGAAATGGTATATCAGGTTGAGATATTGATTGATTGTGGAATGGATGACCTTTTTGAATAGTGTATTTTCATCTGGGTTGTGTCATGGTTGTTGGACATGGCTTGTTTGTGTAGTGGGATTGCAATCTGGTTGATTTTTCTTGTTTTGCTGGATGTAGTGATTTTTGTGAAGTGGGGTTTCTAAGGATGGTTTGGGAGGGATAATATTGAAGAAGTATGGTGTTACCATGTGTGGTTGGTATGGTTTCTTTGCCCTTATAACGTGTGCTGTGTTTTTTAGTTGCCCAAGTAGGGATGGAATCAATAATTTCAGCTTGATTAAATAAATAATGATAATTAGTTAAATTAATTGGCTGGGGTTATGAATTAAGTTTTTGGTTGGCTGTGGTTATGCATTAGAGGTGGTAGTAAGGGTATTTTTGTGTGGGATGGTTGTTTTTTTGGAACCCCATAGGTTGGGAAGAGTGTTTGATACCTATATTTATATACTTGTATTTCCTTGTGATTTATATATGCACCCCACCCTTGTGGAGAACTATGTGCCAAACACCCCCATTATTATGGGAGAGGGTGTCCTTTACCAACATCCTAGTGGGAGGATGGATGGATGGTTATTGGATATTATCTACTCCCTCTTCTAGGAATTGGGTAACCCAAGAATCTTTGGGCAGGTTTTGGTGCGATTTTGAGGCCTAGGTGTCTATGGGTGAGGTGTGTTTCCCATGTATCTTTGGGATGAGATGTGTATTGATTTCCCAGGTGTCTTAAAGATGAGGGTGTGGTTTTGTGGCCTAAGTGTCTCTGGGTAGGATGTGATATGGTTGTGGACTAGGTGTTTTTGGGTGGGATGTGGTTGTGGCCCAGGTGTGTGCAGGTAGGCTGTGGCAGTGGGGCTTGAGGAAGAGTGTGGTAGCTTTAGGACATTCTATGTTAGGGATGAGTAGTTAACAAGTGGGAAGTGGTGCAGGGTACCCAAATATCGATGTGCTTATTACCTTACCTTACTTGGATTTCATTATTTGGTGAGTATTCCTTGGTGGGGTTGGGGTGGATAGTATACCTTGTTAGGTACTTTTGAGTTTCTAATGTTTTATTAATAGACATTAGTATGATTCTCCCACTTGTGCACGAGTGACTTTGGATTTTCCTACTAAGTATACATGTATTCTCACCCTACATATATAAAACTATTTTCAGGTTTCTAGAAAGATTATGTAGACTATGTTGGACCTTACTAGATTGGGCGTCGGTATAGCTGTTGTGTTTTTGCTTAGCTTTGTTCTTTTGATATTTACTTTAGAGTTTTCATTGTATTTCTAATAGTTTACTTTTTGAACATGCATGTGGGGTGTATTTTTGATTTACTTTTATATTTACTATTTAGTGTTTCTTGGGATTTTGTATCTTATCTCCCGATCTTGTTCTGTAAAAAGGGAAATTCCTCCCATGTTATTGAGATTATATACCCTTGGTGCTGTTATCCACCTCCGGGCCTACTAAAGGTGGGACTCAGGGGTTATTATCTCCCTTTCTTCATTTCTAGCCTAGGGGGTATCTTTGGAGGGAGGGGGTAATGACACTCCAATGGTAACCTATGAAAATCAACATAATATCTATACCATTTTCGAGCCATTAATATTATTTGGTGAATAAAATGAATCAAACTCAGTCCAACCAAGAAAGTTTCACCAATCTCCAACCAAAAAAGTTAATATTTACATGGTCTAGTGTAAAAGGCTTCAAAAGGATCCATTATTATCATGGAATTGTAACCATTATAATAAGAAAATTTAACTAGTCCAAAATGGTCATCCCAAACTCCACCAAAATCAAGAATATAGGCATGTCACATATCCTCAAGAATATTTATAACTCTCTTCATCTTTACATCCATCTATGGATGGTATGTTTTACTTAACCAAACCAAGATGCCATCACATATTCAATCCCTTGAAAAGAAAAACAACAGGTAAAAAAGGGATATCTATTAGAGACTATAACAGATGGTACTTGGTGAAAATGAACAATCTCTTTCACATAGATATTTCCCAACTCCTTAACATTGGATGTATCCCGAATGTGTAATAAGTGAGCCGATTTGTCCAGTTGATCAATTAAAAACCATATCAATTTATTCTTTTAAGGGGTACATGGAAACATGACCAAAAAGTCTATAGAGATCCCATCCCACTTCCAAGTCAGTACTAGAAGTGGCTGAAGCAAACCTGAAGGTCTCTGGTGCTTGATCTTGACCTGCTGATAGGTATAGCAATGTGAAACTAAATTAGCATTGTCCTATCTCATACCTGGCCACAAAAATCACAACATCATATCATAAAACAACTTTTTGGTTCTTAGGTGAAAAACCCATTGTGAATTATTTAAATCCCACATTATATCTTTTCTCACAGATAAACGCACAACAAATCAATTCTGAAAACATAGGATACCCTCAGTGGATAAAGACCACTCAATAATGATCTACCCAACATAAAGAGTGTAACACCCCAAGATTTTACGAAAAATATTCTTTTTAATTTCATTAATGTCTTGGGTTGTACGCTACACCAAAAAGGAGCTTGCACGACACGCATCCCTGACTTGGCTTGCATTACACGTAAGCACGACCTTCCACGATAGCATGTGTTGTACGCAATATCGAGTTTCGCTAAACAACGATATGTTATTAAAATATTATTAAAACTAGCCGTTATGAATAGTAATACTGAATTTTTGAAATTTTATAAATTTTATTTTTGAAAATGGACTTCATTTTTGGATTCGGAATATCGAAATTAGCCTAGGGTGAAATTTTGGTATTTTTCTGAAAAATTTCAATTTTTGATGAATAGTGAAAACACTGAGTTACTATTTAAAACCCAACTTTTTATTTAAATAATTATTTATTTTATTTAAATTTATTTTAGGTAAAAATTGATACATAATACCTATATAAGTTCAATTTAATTCATTGGAGTCATTTTTTAATAATTTTAGATATATAAAAATTTTATTGAACTTTTGACCGTCTTTTACCCACCTCCTAGGAGAATTTGAAAATTTACATAAAACTTAATTTTACCGATTTTGTGAATGTAATTTCAAAAATATAAGAGACACAGTTGATTTCAGTAAGTAAAATGTGGTTCAATGAGATGAAAATAATTTTTGGTGAATAGTAACTTTTTACTTTTATTTACCACGGTTAAAAGTAAATAGGGTAATTAAGGGTAAAAATGGTATTATTATTACCCTAACACATGTCCTAATTCTATTGGATAAGTTTAATTCGACTAAAAACAACCTTAGGAATATAATATGACCATTTAGGCCCACTTGGATTAGATTAGGACATTTATTATTAATTTATTTAAAGAAGGGTTAAAATAGTTAAAATCAAAGTTTAATAAGTAAATCATTTTTAATATAGGGTTATACATAAGATAAATTAAACTATAAATATTCATTAGAAATATAAAAAGATTTTATACATAATTATATTTTAGTTGTAATTTTTATACTTTAAATAATTTAATTTATTTATGACACAATGATGATGCAGTAATTATCTTATTAATGAAATATTGACATAATTGATGTTATAAATACCCAAATAAATGTAATTTGAGACTTTTTATGAATTAAAAAAAATTTATATGTTAATATGACATGTTAGTGTTGATTTAATTAACTTTTTCCGAACTAATCATTCTGTTATGATTTTCAGAAAAATTAATTACCAAATAGTGTCAAAATTGACACAAAATAGTTTTTAAAACAAATATTATATTATTAATTGTTATTATATTCCTAAAAATCTAAGGTTAGGAAAAATGACTAAGATAAGGTTATATATATTAATAATAAACAACTTGGGGTTCTTTTGTCTTGTTATAGTAAGTTTATTAACCTTATAGTGTAAGAACACAAAAAGACACGGTAAAAGTAAAATTATCTAACTTAAAGTTAAATCTAAATGATAAGGTTAAAATAGGAACCTAAACTTGTCTAAATTCTATTGGATGAGAGGATTTCGACCCATACCCACCTTATCTTAGAAATAAATTAATTTTGAGCTATTTAAAACCGAATATGAATTTATAATAAAATAATATTTTTTGTTTTTCCAAAGGTGCCCCTCTCCTCCCTTATAAAAGGGCACCTACTTCCTCTCTTCCTCACACCACTGTGAGCCTTAAATCTTGGCCAACCCCTGCCAATTTCTCTTCTCCACTTCCATATAAACATCCTAGAGGTTCTGGTCTTCTTCAAAGACCAATATTAGTGCCCTAAGAGGAGGTTTCAAAAAGGCGCTTCAAAGAAGAGGAGGTTCAGATACATACAAAGCATATCAGACATAAGGTAAGGGATAACTTTTCCAATCTTGTTCTTATCCGAGATTGTTTATTCATAAGTATTTACTGGGGTTATTGTTCTCATCCATGTCCATGCTTCCTAAAAATGGTTTCATGTATGTTTAATGTCATTTTTACCCATTTTTGACTTTTACTACATGGTATGTATGGAATCTTTCTTTTATGAGGTACTTTTTGACTTTTCCGGCAAAAGTATGAGAAGAATGATTTTTTTAAACTTATATGGCACGAATGGATTTTTACGGTTTCATAACGCCTCATTTTCATGAAGATTACTCTACAAGATTTTATGAATATTTTCATCAAAATACTTTTATTTTAAAAAGTGAATGGCATTTTGTGAAAGGAAAATGATTTTTAAGAAGGATATTTTCCTCAAGAATTCATTCCAAGTGCTTTATCAAAACTATTTTCCATCTAAGATGACATTATTTCATATGTGTATTTTTCAAGTAATATGTATTTATGATTTAAATGGTTTCAATTTTCTTATGATGAAATGATATCAAACTTTTATGGATTATGTTATGATGGCATGATGTTTAAGAATCCCATTTTATTACATGGGTTATGCTATGATGTATGATTTATGATTTTGTGGCACACGAAAGAATGATTTCATTATGAGATGGGTGGGACCTATATATACATCCAATGCATTGGGTAAAGATTTATATCTCATGAGATAGACATGGCTGGAATGGTAAGTTAATCCGGTTCAGTGTTACATGACTGAAACGAGGAGTGAACTCGATTCAGAAAGGGACTTTGTCCACTAAGATGGTCTTGGCAGCAATGCCTTGGCTACTATGGAAATCATGACATGTGCTAAATGGTTTCCAAAATTACATGTTTTATTCCTATTTTATCATGGTTGATGTTCTATTATGATATATTCCTTACGTACTTCCACGATTTATGTCTTTGCTCAAGATTTTGATGTTTAAATTTCATGTTCAAGTTTTTGCTTCCAAATGTTTATGGATTGTTTTATGTTATATATTTTTCCCTTACTGAGCATTTGAGATCACCCTTTTTATGTTTTATTTTCCCCAGGAAGTAAAGAAAGGTTTTAGGTAAGGAAACAAAAAGGGGAAGATCGTCATGGGAGTTGTTGAAGATATTTCAACATGATTAGAAGTTTATATTTCGAGTTTCCAAAGACACTAAACTATCACGATCCTTGTGTGTCTATTTTTGTTATGTATTAAATATTCTGCAAAAGTAATGTAATTTCCATGTACGTCAAGCTTCAGGTCTCTATAAAGAGATTCCCTAATTCTATGGAAATCATCATCAAGGTTCTGATCCTAAATAATCATCTTAAGAAGTGTGGAGATTAACCTAACAATTTCCAAGAAAACCTTTTCCTCTTCCTCTCAGACTCCTAAATGCAGCTGTGAAAAAGAACCATCAAGTTCCAATCTTCTAATGATTCTTTCATGGCTTGGGTAAAAAGTTTCATGTTCAAAGAATTAATAATGAAATTTCTCTTCCCCAAGGTATAGGCGATGTCGAAATTAGAAGACTGAAGGTACTCCACCCAATGTTTCCACTAAAGGTTCAAATATTTTTGAGATAATATATAACTCAAGCTCTTGTGGTCATAATACATAGTAAACCTTTCTCTGAAAAGGTAATTTTGCTGACTATTAAGTTCATGAATCATGACTATGAGTTCAAGGTCATGAGTCATACAATTTTTCTCATGCGTCTTAATATGTCGAGAACCATAAACTACCATGTGATCACCATGCATAAGAACACAACCCAAACTAGAAACTATTACATCACAAAAGACCACATAGCCCTACCTAACCTTTGAAATAGTCAACATCTGTATAGAAGTCAAAATATGTCTTTTATCAACAAACTAACTCTTAAATTATTCATCCCCGAAAAACTCTCTTTTGAGTGAGAGTGGTCATCAAAGAAGATAACTTCAAGAAATCATTTATGAATCGACAATGATACCTGACTAGACCCAATAAGATACGAATCTTGAAAACATTATGTGGTTGAAACTATGTTATAAAAACATTCACTCTCTCAAGATAAACTAAGATACCATGTTCTGAGACTATGTTTCCCAAGAACTTCACTTATCGAATCTATAAATCACATTTTGATAGCTTGGCATATAGTCAATGATTTCTCATCATTTATATAACTACTCTTAGATGACAAAAATGATCATCCTCATGATTTAATCCATAAAACTTCCATGAACATATAAAGATTATCATGGAATATCCTATTAATCTAATCCATAAATATTTCAAGAGCATTGGTTAGACCAAATGGCATGGCAAGATACTCATAATGGAAGTACCAACTCTATAAGGAAGTTTTATGAATGTAAAATTATTTTATTCTCAATTGGTGATAATGAGATCATATAACAATCTTCAAGAACCACTTCAAACATTTCAAATGGTCAAATAGATCATCGATCTGTGGTAGCAGATACTTGTTCTTCACTATATCTCAGTTGATTTTATGATAATCAACACATAGGAAAAGTGGTCCATTAGTTTTATTTTCAAAATGAATAGGAACCGCCTAAGGTGAAACAATAAAGAATATAAAGCCTTTCTCCTAGAGATTATCCAACCGAGTCTTCAAATTTTTCAGTTCAGCTGGTTCCATATAGTAAGAAGGTATAGATATCGGTTGATTACCATACACTAAATCAACAGAAAACTCTACCTCTCTTACTGGTGGAAAACCAGAGAAATCAAAAAGAAAAACATAAATAAACTCGATGAAAAATGGATGGATAACATTGCTCAAAGACTCAATCTCCAGATCAAAAGTGAACACTGATATCGATTTCCCATAGAATGTCTGGCTCTACTCAACCTCGAGTATCATTCTCCCTGAAAGATACAACACACCCTATCAAGCATAGTAAAGAAGACCCACCGAAGATATCATTCAATCTAGGGATGATGAGTGATCAGCCAATCCATCCCAATAATTTCATCAGGAGATTTCATATCAAGGATCAGAAAATTCTAGTTAATCTCAATCTCTGATAAAGATAAAACACAAGCCGAACACTAAATACCCTACTCTCTCTTCATTCTAAGGGGCATAGTAATATGCATCACATAAGATAAAAGATTCATAGAAAGTGTTAGAAAATCATAAACATGGGTCAATATGAATGAGTGAGATTCACTGGTATCAAATAAAGTAGTCACCAAAGATGAGTCTATAGTGATGATACCTCTCACAGTCACTAGAACCATATCTTCTTCCTCTAGAGACTCTTCCAATTTGTGAAGAAGCTTTGTTCTAGATGCATGTGTATGGAACCACTTTGTCCATGAAGAATATGATTATACCATATTACTTTAAAGTGTTGATGAGACCATACCACTACGTGGGAAAAAATATGTAACAGAATTTATGCAAGTTTCTAGAACGTCTGAAAGAATTGCAGATCTTGGGTGCCTTAGTGAAAACCCGTTTTAAATTCCCAATATTATCACACTATAAGTATGTCAAATGGCCTCTAATAAGCACCATGGGAGGTCTATAATAACCCTTATATTGAGATCCAGCATGATACTCTTCATGATTACTATTCCCTTTAAAAGAACTCATAGAACCGCCACTAGGAGGAAAAGGAACTCCCATCAACCCTGATTTACTATCCATGTCAAGCTCAACCATGAATGCCCTATATAGTACGTCAACATAAGAAGAGAGATTTAGTAAGGATACATGTGAATGAATTTTGGGTTGGAGACCCATATTTAACTTTTGTGACTTTATATTCTCATTCAATATAATCTTAGTTGCAAACCACACAAGCTCAACAAAACAGTTTTGTAACACCCTAATAATTTGTAATATTTTCCATTTAGAATAAATTTAATTTTGTTGCTAGATTTATTTATATGTAACACAAAATTAAAATTATTCTACAAACAACATTGATATTATCTTATGTAATATGCAACACTAAGTTTCCTTATGTTACACACAATATTAAGTTCCTTCAATAACTTACGTTACATGTAAGACCTAGTTTTACCAAACTGTAATATAATAAAAATATTATTATAAAATATGATAGTTATCATATAGCCATTGTAATGAAATGTATAAAAAGTATTAAATAAATTTTGGAAACATTTTTTACATATGTTTATATAGTTCTTTGGTGACCAATTAATTATAAATTAATATAGAAACCAATTGAACATAAAGGAAATGTTTTTATAAAAAAAATTATGTGTCAAAGGAATTATATCATAATAAATAAAATTAATTAATATTAGTGTATGATATTAAAAAAATTTATTTATTATATATTTAATTAATTTTTTTACATTCATCCAATAGGTTTTATATGCATAAGATAAGAACAAATCAAATTTTATGAATAAAAAACTATATTTTTCTAAAGGCAGTTTTGCCGCGTTTTAATGGTGCACATATTTTAAAACTAAATTTTAGAACTTTTTTAAATTTTATACAAAAAAATAAACTTCATTTTTTAAAGTGTAATTTAAAAATTATCTTATGGTGAACTTTTGAGATTTTTCTATGAAGTTTCATTTTTTATGAATAGTAAAAAATATAGAATTTTAATTGAAAACCAAATTTTCATCTAAATACATTATAGTGTTAAATTATATATTTAATTGTTTTTAAAATATTATTAGATAAATTTTACTTATATTAATACAATTTAGGTCACTGTAATCATTTTTATATTGAATTTAGATGTAAAAACTTTGTGAACTTTTGGACATTTTCACTTTAAAAACCCACTTTCTCATCCAACATGTGGGATTATTTTTAAATTAATATCTACGAATTCTATGATTTAAATTTTGAAAAATAGATTCCATATTTTGGATCAAAATAATTTATAATTTCTAGTGAGTTAAACTTAATTTTTTATCAATAATACTAGTAAATGTAATTAAAATTAATTATAGTGATTAAGGTAAAAAATAGTTTTCTTAGTGGTTAAACTTTAACCTTAAGGGGAAAATGACCTAATTTTTTTTTCAACACTCATTTTATAGATATATTTCAATAAAAACCACCTTAGGGTCTATTTTTATGAGTTATTAGGATACTGTTTCATGATAGTGACCCATATAATAAGTCAAGTAAATAAAATGACAAAAAATGTACTTTCCTTGATTTTAATTCCTATAAAGCTTTAGAGTAGGGAAGAAGCTACCTAGGTTCAGTTATAAACATTATTTTTAAAGGTAAATATTTTATTTTTATCACTATAATTTATATTTAATTTTTATAGATGATATATTTACATTAAATGATTAAGAAACTCCAACAGATGGATTATTTAGTTAATAATAAAATAAAATAAATGATACTAAAAACATTAAAAGTAATTTAAATAGATTTAATTATTGTGTAAAATTATTTTTATATATTAATATATCATGGTAAATAGATTTTTTAATTAATATATTTTAATTACACTATTTTATTTATATTTTTAAATTCAAATTAAATCAATAATGTCAAAATTGACATTAATGCTATTTTATAATAAATGATATTTTATTAATTGATTTAAAATTATTAAAAAACCCATATTGTATAAAGTGATTTTTAAATATTAATAAATATAAAATATGGTCTATTAATGGACCAATTTCCCTATTATAATGACTATAATGACCATTAAATAGAAAAAACTCAGTTATCACGATTATGCTTAAAGCAATGATTTTTCATTTTTCTTGTGCTTATGCTAGAATTAATTTCCAAAACGTATGAGATTTTTATTTTATAAATTAGTTTTAATATTTTATAATAAGTGGGTCTAAATTTTATAATAATTCTCAAATTAATTTATTCTTAATGGATGAATTACAGAGGTTAGAAAACTAGTTACCTAAATGAAAAAAATGAAAAAATAAGGAAACTTAAAGACTAAGTAACAAAATGATAAAAATGATTTTTTTAGTGTGAGTGTGTATTGAACATAATTCTATTTTAATCAATTATATTTACATTTTTTAAGAACATGAGGTAAGGGAGGCCTCCCAATAGTGTTTACTTTTGATATTTACAAGAATGTCACTCCTCCTCCACTATAAAAATGCATTCACTCTTCCCCTTCATCACACCTCTAAAACCACTTTGTCTCATCAAAACCATACAAAATTAACCTCCAAAAATCCCTCCCATAATACTATAATTCTCAATTTATAAAAAAAATAAAACTAAGGAATACTTTTGGTATAAACCAAATTGAGTTACCCGAAGAAGAGGTAATGTTCTTCCATGATCTCTTTTGTTTTATTTCATTCTACACCACTTCAATTATTATTATATATTACTTATATAATAAACTAGGTATCCTAAATTTACTTAGTTTCTTTTATATATTTGTTACAAACTAAGATTTCACACACTTCCATAAAATGGGACACACAGTCATTGTTCGTGTGTATGGAGGACCACCTCCTCACGAACCAATGTTGTTAATTCTTCCATTACCACCTTTAAAGGTTGGAAATAATTACATGTTTATAGTTTATATATGATATATATGATATTTATAATGTATTTATGATTCTATAATTATTATATAACACAAAACTATATGTGTTACATTTTATGGGAATACGATAACATTGTTTGCGGACGTGTGGACTACCGCCTCCTCAAAGCGATGTGATGCGTTCACGCTTTACATGGGATGTATTAAGGATGGTTTAAATAAAAATATTTTATTTATATGAAATAAATATGATACTAAAATTGTAATATATATATATATAATTTAAGTTTAATTCTTTTAATATGATAAAAAAATGGAAACAACGTTCATGCGTACGTATGACCTATCGTCTCCATGAATAGTGTGTTTAATTTTCTATATCCAAAATTTAAGGATTAATATAAATAAATATATAATGAATATATATAATATTTACATAATGTTTTACATTCTATAGAGAATTAAATCATGATCTATGTAATAGGAAGAAAAAATACCCAGGAAAAACATACTCGAAAAAATAGGCAATTAACACCCAAAATAGTGAAAATAATGAATGATTATTAAAAAACAAGTAATAAGATATTATAATATGATAATATGTGGTATTATACATATTATTATGGTTTTTTTGTTAATAACATTCTTAAAACCATTATACAGGTGGTTAAAGAGCGTTTAACTAAAAGGAAGTATAAGGTAAGGGATTTCGTCTCAATTTACATTCCATTGAGACTTATTTGTTATTATAAACAAGTTCACTTTAATATGGTGTATATAATACACATTTGTGATTTAATATAATTATTCAATAATAATCAATTGTATTTAAAGTTTCACTTTGAACTTTCTCATCCAAGGGGGTTTGAATTGAAAATTACCAAATGGAAAAAGTTATCTTTGGAATATCACTTTCTTTTGTGATTATTAACTTTATCTTGAAACAATCACTTAATTATTATATTTTTTATAAATTTATATTAAATATAAATATTCCCATGAAATTTATATTATTATTTCCTAAACTATATACCATTTTTACATACGATGTTCACTTTGACAGTTATTTGATTAATTGGGGAAATATTGATAAATCTGTATCTTTTACTCAATATGGATATTTGATGCATGTTGTTTATTAGTTAAACCTATTATTAAATATCTGAGGAATGATTTGAAAGTTTAATACATGGGTTTGGGACCATTAGAAATAACCCCTTGTTGCATCGGTAGTCTCATGAGACAAAATCAGTTTGCGAAAAACCCTTTGAGTTTGTTTCCAAGAAGAATCAGATGAGTTTCTAGACACGAACTTAAACTGTCTTGAGGATAGATATGTATGGTATAGCATTAATGTTACATATACATGAAGTATAATAATTAAAAATTTCCTTAATTTCTATTATTATTATTATCAATTAAAATTTCACTATGATAAAATCAATGGATGCATTTCATTCTTAATTTGTTTATTAAATGGCATGGATTCTAGTTATTTAACTTATCATATTTATTATTACTTATCTGGTTGATTAAATTGAAAGTGTGTTCATTTATTTAACTTTATATATTGATTATACTTATTTATTCATGATTACTTCAATTGTACTCTTACCCTTACTGATCATTTGATCTCACCCTTATTTTGTTTCCTTTCCTCAAGATATGAAGATGAACTCTTATAATGAGTTTCAAGGAGGCCATTTATTAGTATTTATTATATATGATGTTTTATTTTCTATTAAAAATGTAAAATGGGTATCATGTATATAATCTTTTTTTCCAAAACTTCTAAACCGATTGGCCCTTCGGGATTTGATTCCTCGTAATTATGCCAATGTAAAAAAGTAATGCACTATCTTTGAGCTTCTAGGTTTGAGTCATTACAGTTGGTATCAGAAGAAGTTTAGTATAAACCTTGGAAAGTAGATTTAGGAAAACATAAGTTGGGGAACAAAACCCTAATATATACTTTGAGGATAAGTATAGAAGAACATCCCAAAGAAATCATGTTTATTATTATGAGATTAGCTACACATATTTGTTTTTCAATTTATGTTAAGTATTTTACTATTTTTGGGATTATAAATTATGTTTTATAATGATATAATCTAATTTAGTGTATGTATAAATTTAGAAATGTAACATAGCAGAAGGAATTTAAACTCACCAATGCACGTGATCCAAAGAGTAAGAATGATTATATATTTTATGGTATTAAGCCAATATTTAGAATTTTAATAGTATGCCAACCATTGTCATCATATGAGGGAATAATATCATGTGTTATCAAGGTAGCTAATTTTTTTTATAAATATTATATCTTTTGATTGAGGCATGAGAATAAGTGGACAGTTGGGAAAATTATGGATAAAGGAAAGTTGAGAAAGAATTATTTTCCCATATGTGATAATTATACAAGGAAACACCTTGTTATATTATTTAGAGAAAAAGAAGTTTGATTCAAGTGTGGATAAAAGGTCTCCATGTTCATGATTTCAAGGGAAAGAAATAATTATCCAATGTTCAATGCTTAAAATGTAAGGATACGAGGAACTATGCAAATAAATTACCCAAGTGTTAAAGGAATACACCTCAAAAGAAGATGATGGATCATGGTCAAGCTTATAGTGTTATCATAGATGAAGAGGAATGATTTATATGATTTCTTAGGATTCATTAATTATGTCACTTGAGTATTTTATCAGTATTTTACTGGTTATAAGAATTAATACATATATAAGGATGGTATTGTAGTAATTTTCATTAAGTATTTGAAAGTGTATGTTGACTGGTACTAAGAAAGTGATTCAGTAACAAGTTAATTTTTTTGGAAAACACATGGTTGAGGGAAATATAAAACTTAAAATGTTCTTGATGTAGATACAATTATGTTTGGATAAAGAGATGATTGATATGGATAAAATAGATAAGATATTACCAGATGCCTTATAACTGATTAATGATTTGATGACAATTTGATTTATGCCATCATTGATGGAGTTTACAACCTTTTTGTATTTAAAGAATATATCCCATAACCTATGTTTTATTTAAGTAATAAGGAATAATTTATGTTTTCAATAAGGCTATATGATAATTTAAGTTATTATTATGTTTTGAGAAAATACATAATAAAGGTATTAACATGTTTAGTATGTGACAATTAAGAGATAATTCATATTGATTGAAGATTATTAACTTTATTTTGGAAATTCAATGACCTTCCTTATAAAGTGTTGGATCATAATATTTTTCAAATAAATTCCCCAACTATTAAAGGAATACACCTCAAAAGAGGATGATGGATCATGGTTAAGATTATTCTATTACCACAGATGAAGAGGAATGATTAGTACGATTTTTTTTTGTATTCATGAATTATGTCACTTGAGTATTTTATCAGTATTGTACTAGTTATAATAATTAAGACATATATAAGGATTGTACTATAGTACTTTTCATTAAGGATTTGAAAGTGTATGTTGACTGGTACTAAGAAAGTGATTTAGTATCAAGTTAAACATTTTGGAAAACACATGGTTGAGGGAAAGATAACCATTAACATGTTCTTGATGTAGAGACAATGATGTTTGGATAAAGAGATAATTGATATGGATAAAGTATATTAGATATTACTGACTACCTTGGAACCGATTAATGATTTTTAGACAATGCGGTTTATTCCATCATTAATAGAGTTTACAACATTTTTATATTTAAGTAATATATCCAATAAACTATTTTTTATTTAAGGTATAAGGAATAATTCATTTTTTCAATAAGGCTATATAGTAATTTAAGTTATTATTATGTTTCTAGAAAAAACATAATAAAGGTATTCACATGTTTCGTATGTGAAAATTAAGATATATTTCATATTGATTGAATATTATTAATTTTATTTTGGAAATTTAGTGACCTTCCTTCTAAAGTGTTGGATCATAATATTTTGGATAAGTTATCCATTTATGAAATGGTTTAAGTTGAACATTGGATGAGTTTTTAGTGATTAATATATTACTTCACCATATGATTCAACCTCTGATAAGAATAAAGTAGAAATAGTTCAAGGTATAACCAAAGGATAATATTGTGATTATGAAATAGAAATGTGTATTTACTTATATTCTTAGGAAAAAAAATTTGTCCTATTATCATCATTTTTGATGATATGAATTACCTTTTTATTAACTATGGTTTAAGGCTTTGTGGTCATCGAATTTCAGCAAAACATGTTCTCTATCATTCTCCCTCAGTATTTGAGTGTTACTTTTCTCTTCCATGTCCAGGTTTTAATTTCCCACCTATGTTCTCCTACTTAAAAACCTAGTTATGTGATTATTATAGAAAAAATTTGTACTCCCATTTCCCTATTATTAAGAAGATGTGTTATTAAACCTGTTTATGATGTGATTTTTCAACAATAGTTTATTTTCAAATTCAAACCCTCAGTTATTGAGATCAATTTTGAATTGAAAGGATGCAATTTATTTAATGTTGGGAGAATGTAACACCCAAATAATTTAAAATATTTTCCTTTTAGAATTTTTTTTTTCTAGATTTATTTATACATAACACCAAGTTAAACTTACACTACATACAGAAATGATATTATCTTGTGGAACATGCAACACTAAGTTGGCTTATGTAACACACAATATCGAGTTACTTCAATAGATTTTATTACACGCAAGACCAAGTTTTACAAAAATTAAATATACTACTAATATTATTATTTAGTATGATATTTATCATCTGGCCATTTTAATTAAATTTATGAAAAGTATTAACTAATGTTTGAAAACATTGTTTATATATGTTTATGTAATTCTTTGGTGACCAATTAATTTTAAATGAATATAGATTGAATGGCCCAAAGACCTTAAATTTTTTACTTATTTTTGATAATCCCCATTTCAAGGGATAAGGAAAAAACCTTAAATGTTCTAAAGGATTAAGAGACACAATACATGACCTATAGGTCTTAGGAAATAATCCCAAACAAGACAACTTAAAACTACCCCTCCCCAGCAAATATCGTGATGTCATCTCTCCATCTTTGAATCGCTGGTCAACTAGATGTCCTATGTAGAGTTGTACATGCCTGGTACTGATGGAAATGCCATACCCTCTCAATATTCCAAGTCTAGTTATCTCTGCTCTAGTGAATGTGGAATCCACATCTGGAACCTTGTTCCTTATAATTTATCTGGTTACATCTGCATATTCATGTGGCCCGAAGGCCTTGAGGTGGATTGAAGATCTTTAGGTGGCCCGAAGGACATAAGATGGACCTAAATCCTTACTGGCCCAGAGGTGTTGGGTTCCCCAAAGGCGTTGAAGGACCTGAGGACCAAACCGCTGGCCAGAAGGCCTAAATAGATAAATAGTTACAACAACTATAGTACTGAACATTACCTGCTATAGTACCTGCTATAGTACCTACTACAATAACCAAGAAATATACCTCCACCTGGATTTGATCTAGGTTCTTTTGGATGCACTTTCTGAGTCCTCACCAAGCAATCTGAGGCTCATGTGAAATTTTAAATAAATATAGAAACAAATTTAATATAAAAGAAATGTTTTTACAAAAAAAATATTTTTACGTACAAACGACATTTTATCTTAATAAATAAAATTAATTACTATTATTGGATGATATTAATGAAATTTATTTATTATATATTCAATTAAATGTTTTTATATTCATCCAATAGTTTTGATATGCATAATATAAGAACAAATCCAATTTATGCATAAAAAGTTATATTTTTCTAAAGATAGTTTTTCCACATTTTAATGGTCCTCCTATTTTAAAACCAAATTTTGGAACTTTTATAAATTTTAATGAAAAAATGAACTTTGTTTTTGAATTTTTCATTTAAAAATTATCTTATGGTGAACTTTTGTTAATTTTCGGTGAAGTTTTATTTTTTTGATGAATAGTAAAAAATAATGAATTTTAATTGAAAAATGACTTTTCAAATAAATAATTTATAGTATTAAATTAAATTATTAATTGTTTTAAATTAAAATTATATCAATTTTAAATCCATAAATACAATTTATCTCATTAGAATAATTTTTAAATTTAATTTAGATATAAAAACTTAGTGAACTTTTGAACATTTTTACTTTAAAGACCCGATTTCCTGTCCTATTTGTGGGATTATTTTTAAATTAATTTCTGCCACATATACTATTTTAAGTTAGAAAAATTGATTCCATATTTTTAATCATAATAATTTATAATTTATAGTATGTTAAACTTATTTTTTGACCAAAAAATACAAGTGAATTTAATCAAAATTAATTACAATGATTAAGTTAGTTTACTTAGTGGTTAAACTTTAATATTAAGAGTAAAAATGACCTAACAGTTTTACAACACCAATTTCATGGATATATTTTGACACTAAACACCTTTAGGTTTATTTTTAGGAGTTATTTGGACACTTTTTCATGATAGTTACCCATATAATAAGTTAAATAAAGAGAAGGACAAAAAATGTACTTTCGTTGCTTTTAATTCCTATGAAGATTTGGAGTATAAAAGAAGCTACATAGGTTCAGTTATAAACATTATTTTTAAATTTAAATAATTTATTATTATCATGGTAATTTATATTTAATTTTTAGAGATGATATAATTACATTAAATGCTTAAGAAACACCAACACATGAATTATTTAGTTAATAATTAATTAAAATTAATGATACAAAAAACATTAAAATTAATGTAAATATAATGAAACATTATGTTACACTATTTTTATAGATGAATATATAATGATACATAGATGTGAAATTAATATATTTTAGTTCCATTATTTTCTTCATATTTTTAAATTCAAATTAAACTAATAATGTCAAAATTGACATTAATGGTATTTTATAATAAATGATATTTTATTAATTGATTTAAAATTACTAAAAATACTATATTCTATCAAGTTATTTTTAAATATTAATAAATATAAAATATGGTCCATTAATAGACCAATTTTACTATTATAAATACTATAATGACTGTTAAATAGAAAAAACTTGGTTTGCACAGTTATAATTAAATTAGTGTTTTTTTGCACGTTGCTTGTGGTTATGTTAGAATTAATATCAAACACATATAGTTTTTTATTTTATAAATTAGATGTAATATTTTAGAATCAATGGGTATAAATTTTCTAATAATTATCACTTTAATTGAGTCTTAATGGATGAATTACAGTGGTTAGAAAACTAGTTACCTAAATGAAAAACAGAAATTAAAAAAATAAGGAAACTTAAAGAATAAGGAACAAAGTGATAAAAATGATTTTATTTTAGTGTGGTGTGAGTGTGGATCAACCATATTTCCCCTTTAAACCATTATTTTTCCATTTTTTAATCACACTAGGTAAGGTAGACCTCCCAATAGTGTTTGCCTTTTGGTATTTACAAGAATGCCACTCCTCCTCCACTATAAAAGGAATTCAATCTTCTCATTACTCACACCTATAAATCCAATTTGGATTATAAAAAACCTAAAAAAATAATTTCAAAAAATCCTTACCATAATAGTATAAGCCTAAATTTTGTCATAAAGAAAACCAAGAATGAATTTTGGTATAAACTGATAGGAGTTACCCGAAGAAGAGGTAACATTCTTCAACGGGCTCTTTTATTTTATTTCTTTATCCACCACTTCAATTATTATTATATATTTATTATATAATAACATCATTATCATAAATATAATTATATTTTTTTATCTTAAGGGTATGACCTACAATTTCACACACTTCCATCAAATGGGATACACAATCGTCGTTCGTGTGTATGGAGAACTATCGTCTCGCGAACTGATATCGTTCGTTCTTCCATTAAAACATTTTCAAGGTTGGAAATAATGACGGTTTTATATTTTATATATGATATATATGATATTTATTATTTATTTATTCTTATGTAATTATTATATAACACATACCTCCATGCATTCTATTTTGTGGGAATAGGATAACATCGTTTGTGGACGTAAGGACTACTACCTCCTAAAAGCGATGTGATGTGTTCACGATTTACATGGAATGTATTAAGGATGGTTTAAATAAAAATTAGTGATTTATAAGAAATAAATAATATAATGGGAATATAATACACACACATATACATCATTTACTTTTCATTATTTTAATACAATAAGAAAATGAAAGCATCGTTCATACACACGTACAACCTACCATCTCCATGAACAATGTCTTTCATTTATTATCTAATTTTTTTGGATTATTATAAATATATATAATAAATATATATAATATTTAAATCATGTTTTAAATTTTTAATATGATTAAATCATGATCTATTTAATAGGAACAAAAAAAGGCAAAGCATACTCGAAAAAATAGGCAATTAATACTCGAAATAGTGAAAATAATAAAAGATTATTAATAAATGGGTAATAAGATACTATAAAAGGTAATATTTGGTATTAAAATATGATTATGGTTCTAGTGTAAGTTAATAAAATTATTAAAACCATTATAAAAGAGGTTAAAGTTAATTTAACCGAAAGGAAGCATAAGATAAGGGATTTCATCTCAATTTACATTCCATTGAGACTTATTTGTTATTTTGAACTAATTCACTTTAACGTGGTGTATATACTGAAACCTTTTCATTTAATATCATGATTCAATACTACTTCATGGTATTTTAATTTTCACTTTGAACTATCTCATCCAAAGGGTTTTGACTTGAAAATTACCAAGTGGCAAATGTTATCTTTGAAATATCACTTTCTTTTGCGATTGTTAACTTTCTATTGAAACAATCACTTACTTATGATGATTTTTATTATACATTAAATTTATCTTAAATATGAATATTATCATGAAATGTATATTATTATTCCCTAAAACATATAGTATTTCTACATACAGTGTTCACTATGAAAATTATATGATTAATTGGGGAAATTTTGATAACTCCATATATTTTACTCAATACAGATATATTACGACAAGGCATGTTGTTTATTAATTAAATAGAATATTTGATATATGAGAAATTATTTGGACATGAACTACATGGGTTGGGGTTTGTTGGAAATAATCCCCTCGATGCATCATTAGTCTCATGAGATAAAATTAGTTGGTGAAAAACCCTTTGAGTTTGTTTCCAAGAAGAATCAGAAGGGTTTCTACCCATTGACTTAAACTGTCTTGAAGATAGATCTTGATGGTATAGTGGTTCATGTGTTAGATACATTACATCCAATATTTAATAATTTCCTTTACATTAGTTATTATTATCCATGATATTTTCACTATGAAAAAAAATCTATTGATGCATTTCATTCTCAGTTTATTGAGTAAATGACATGAATTTTAGTTATTTACCATGTCATATTGATTATTCCTTATCCAATTGTTTAAAAGAAAAGTGTGTTTAGTTATTTACCATTCCATATTGATTATTCTTATTGATTAATGATTAATTCCATTGTACACTTACCCTTACTGAGCATTTTATCTCACTCTTATTTTGTTTCCTTTCCTCAGGATATGAAGACAAATTCTTGGAATTAGTTTCAAGGATGCAGTTTATTATTATTTGTTATGTATTATGCTTTATTTTCTTTCCCCAATGTAAAATGGGTATCATGTATGTAATCTAGTTTTCTAAAAATGATAAACTAATCTGCCCTTTGGGATTTGATTCATTATAATCATGCCAATGTAATGAAGTAATGCACCAGCACTGGGATTCTGGGGTCAGGGAATTACAAGTTCACATACTTCATCATGGTTTTTTTAGCCTGATGGTGATTGGAAAACTCTATATCCTTAGATAGCACCATATATTCTGGATAGAACTGATCAGTTCAAAAAAAAAAATATAAATTCCTTACACTCTAAACCCTAATGTTTTTCAGTGTTACCATCAAATCCCACCATATCCTACTAGGTCCCTCTAGCTTGAAGGTGGAACATTTCACCTTAATTGAATTAGGTGTTTCCAAGAAATCAAAATGAATCTCTATCTTTATTAACTATTCCTCTGCATCTTGAGTATGATTATAGCCTTAGAACATTTGTGACTTCTGGAGATGGAAATCTTGATCATGAATTCAAGATTCATCCTTATGAGGTTCCATAGTTAGAGCCTAAATGGGAATGGGTGCATGTGCTTATCTTACATCTTGGACAACACACACAATAATCTCAAAAATACTCTAGTCCATGGGAGGATTTTCTCATTATTTTTCACCATCAATTTCCTCCTCGATCCTATTCAAACATATTCTTAGAGGCATGATGCTACACAACATCAATAAACAACACTAAAGAAATTAAAATATTACTTAGATAAACCAATCAAACAAGAGAAATGGAAAAATTAATTCCATTAGATAAGATATTAAGATTTTGATTTCAGCCTACCCAAATAAAAAGTAGGTAAAATACTAGAATAAGATCAAATTATTTCTCAAGACACCTTTCTATAACCACCTATTATGACTTAGGACTCATTACTACGATAGATGGCCATGAAATTTCTCAAAACTACCTTCTAAGTCTCGAAAAGACATACCAAACCGCATACTAACATCAAAGAAAAATGCTTAACCAACATCTCTAATACCACTTTGTTATGAACCATCCTGAATATCCCGATACTCTAATAACCGAGCCAAATATGAATTGGACCGAAGGGTGTTCCCGATCCCCATGGGTTGGAGACTAGCACCCAATATAACCTAAGATCAGTAGGGAATGAATTTTCCACAAAATAGTGGAAGATAAAAGATTTACAAGTCAGTATGCTCAATAATCCAAAGGTAGAAAGTACCAAAAACCATATTGGTATAACAAAACCCAAAGGAGTACATTATCAAAGTTCTCAAAAAATGGCATTATAAAACTCAAATATCCCAAAGGAAACATTATCCCATGATGTCAACAGATCCACTAGCCACAACCCCACTCCACAGTACAAAGGATCAAGAACATCCACCACCACCAAGTAGCCCTTTCCATTTTCTCACACCTAGCATAAGAAAATATATAATAGCCTGAAGGAAAATGTAGGTTGTGGGTTATAAATCCTAGTAGGTTCTCACCAAGTGTTCCATAATAGATTCCATAATAATAAACCAATCAGTCATTCAATTTAAATAAAATATGGCATGGAATAATGTATCATTTTATATTAAAAAAAGCATGATTTATTTTCATTAGATGGAAAACATTTCAAACATGGAATAAATAAACATATTATATAAAATAATTTACATAAATCATTTGGAATGAGTAAAATAGTTCTATAATAAATGGAATATGTAATAAAATTAAATAAAAAAAATAAGCACTATGTTCATATACCTTGTAGTACATTATTTTATATCTATAGTATCCTCAAACTTCCCAAATTAGTGTTCACAACTAAACATGTGTGAACATATCCATTAGGCTCAGGCTTAATAGGACTCATAAATACCACTTTAGGGATTATAATTCCAAACTAGATTTTTGTTAGAGTTGTCATCATCAATCCATTATCAGAGGATAAATATCCTAGTGTGCTTGTCCCAAATAAACCACTAAATACCTAGTTCTATATGTTCTTAATAAATTAATAAACAATGGTACAATAATATAATTTGAAATCAATCATCATTTAAAATTAAATTACCCAATTTTTAGCTTCAATATACCTTTTTCATTTCAAAACCAAAACACGAGTTTTTCATAATTTCATGATTTTTTAATATAAAACCAATCATATATTTCATAATTTTAATTTAATACATTTTATAAAAATAATTCTCAAATAATTTCATTAATTCCATCAATTTCAAAATCTACCCCACAATTCCAACTCTATTGGAATTGGGGTTTTTTCTCAAAATCCCTTCCATTTAAAATTACAATATCAAATCATATCAAATCGGGGTTTTATAAATAAATTGAAGGAAATTTCAAAAATTCAAGAAATTCAGGGTTTCAATTACATAGAAAATATCAAATGGAACCACTTACCTTTAAATAAAGATCAAGAATCAACACCCACAATAGGATCTATCAATGAAGAATGAGGGCGTCCGAGATCAAGAAATCGAACCTATAATCAAGATCCAATTAAATAGAATTTAGATCCATCTATTATTTGATGAACTATTAGACTAAAAGGAGGAGAAAATTGGGGATTGGAAGAAACCCCATGATACAATATCTACCTCCCTGAATGAGATTAAATGTGTTCAACCATTCTTTGATCTGGCAATAGAAGGGGTTTGAGGGGCCAAAATCGCTTCTTGAGAGCCTCTAAAGCCTATAGAAATAATTTTAGGGATGAATGGAGTGATTTAGTCTCTTAAATGGGGGTTAATTATTTTTAAATAAATTTTCAGGGTATTAAAAACCCACACACATTGTTTTCTAGGTAGGGTCATACGGTTAATCAAACGGTGTGCCCTAACCATGCCCATACTATTTGGGGTGCATATTTTATTCTCGATGGGAACACAGTTTGATTAAACATGCACCAAATGTTTAAAAAACATATGTTTAGGGGATCATAGTGTGTACAAACCGCATACCGCCTCCAGAGAACCATCAAAGGGTGCATGATTTTCTTGGCTAAACTACACAGTTTTCCTAAACTGCATGCCAACAGTGCACAACCCAAATAGATTTAAAAATTCTACAAATTTCAAATGAAACAATCCATAACAAGGCCTAAATAAAGAATGATTAAAATATGGTTTGAGGGATACCTTAATACAAGTAATTATGTGTTTTATATCAATATGGTTTCATTTTTTACTCACTGGGTTTTAGTACAAATATTTCACATTTTTCAAGAGAGGTTGCTGGCATGGTCCTACTGAGTATACATGTTATACTCACCCAAATAATATATAAACTATTTTTAGGTAAAAAGAGGCTAGTTAGTGATTAATCTAAAATTTTCTAGTTTGAGGAGTTATTCAAGAGATGTTATAACTTCAAGGTCACTATCGTGGATTTGTTCAAGTGATTTCAGTTATTTCAGTTGCACGTAATTACATTCATACCATGTATTGGGATTGTTTCTTATTTTATAATGAGTAAAAAAAATTTATGGTTGTTCTCATATTATATCTCACTTTTAAAATCTTAAAGGGTAATGAATCCTATATTTTTTTATGTTATACCCTCGATACTAGTTGTGAACCCATGGCCCCTTGAAGGTATGCTTCATCCATCATTATATCTCTTCCCTCATTTTTAGCCCAGGTGGGGTACCTTTAGGGGGAGGGAGTCAAGATAGCGTGTAATAAAAAGTAATGGTAATGGATAGTATTGAGTTTAGAGTTAGGAACCAGTGAATATGCATGATTTTTCAAGGAAAATATGTTAATTGGGCTGATTATGTGCTATAAACATGGGAGATTGGCTAGGAAATGGTATTTTAGGCACTCCTATGATCTAATAAATAGGAACTTCAAGTTTAATGGATATGCTAAGAGAAGTGACGCTACTTGAGAGGTAGAGAGATAATAAAGTACCATACATCATACTTTTATGATCCTTTGTTTGAATTGGGTAGACAATTTAATTTTTTTTAAAATTAAGTAATTAATTCAAATAAAGTAATTTGTGTCCTAGGTTAGGAGTCCCTAACATTTTTTATTTTGTAGGAGTGATTCTAGGTCATTGTCTAGATCAGGTTATTACTAAATAAGTTCATAAATATGTGTAAAAAAATCACCATAGATTGGTGGATGATAATGAAAATGATCACAAGTGGACACTTTAAGAGTTTGAGTTCTAAAGTATTCAAAAGAATGAGGGTTCCATTTCAGATAATAGGATAGAGGTTTATTTGGAGGAGGTGGTGGTTGCATTCAGTTTGAATCATTATCAAGGAGATATCACTAGGTTTATTTTATTGTTATGATACTACATGGGTTATCATGATAGTTCTAGTTCTTCTTTCCTATAATGTTATTTAGAGTTGTCTATTTTGTGGGGGATGTTTTGAGATCAGTTTCATTCCAAGTTTTGTTATTTAACTACAAGGGGGGGGGGGTCTTTGCTGGTGATGTTTTCTTTAAACTTTTGGATTTCCAATATCTACTCCTTATATGTGTGGCAAGACCTTTAAATTGATTTGTTGAACATAAAACCCTTATATTGTTATCCATTTGATGTGATTGACCAGATTTTTTTTTCATTCTTTGATTTATAGCCCTTCAAAATGAGTTTAGGGAAACCTCATCATATGCTTGACTAAAACCACCTAATTAATCATTTATCCATGATAATTTGTATCAGTTCAACCTTTTAGTTTCCAACTGACACCTAATTTCTTTTAGAGAGGGTAAAAATAAATTATTCATTGAACCTGGTGTTGATATAGATGTTTCCAGAGGAAGGGTTTTTTTATGACTTTGTTAATATTATTCTATTACTCTCTCCTTGGTCCTTTTTTTTGGTTTGTGGGGATGGGTTTTTATCATCATGTTCACCCTTTACTCTTCTCTCAGACCTAGTGTGGTGGAGATTTGGTCTGATAGAAGAGTTTCTTATATGTATTCCTTTATTTCAATCAATATAATATTCACTCGTTCACGGTGATATGGGTACTAGTATTGGAAATGATAATATTGGATGTTTTCATTTAATTTATTTCTTCCTAGTGTTAGATTAATTACTCTCTCTGTTGTGAATTAAATTCTTATATGTCGTGGGTTGTGCATGTGACCTTGCTTATGATATGGATTTGGCCTGGAGAGCTTACATCCTCAAAAGGGATTTATCTCATACTATTTAAATATGTTATAGAATTGAGCATATGAAGAGAGGGTAAAATTCACATATCATGTGTAAAACCCCAGTTATTTATAAAATAATTTGTTTCATTCTGGAATTAAATAGTTAAATTCATTATAAATTTATAATGAAATAAGTGGTATTTATAGAAATTATGGAATATATACTAATAGAGACCTTATTTATGAGACTATAAGTAAAATTTATGTATCTTATAATTGAAAATATGATATATTTATATCAAGTATTGAGTAAATAAATCTTTTTAAAATGATAAATTAAGTGTTAGTATTTTTGTTGCACATAAATTTTTATTTACAATTTTATAATTAATATAATGATTTAAAAGAAAATTTATCTCCATAAAATAGAATAAAAAATTTATATTTTGTTTTCTTATAATTATAAGATAATTTTATGACACATTAATTAATCTTTCAAAGTGTTATAAAATCAATTATAATTTTAAAATTAGTTTTTTAAGAATAAAGGATGATTTTAATAAAAACTAAATTTCCTATATTTAGATTTTTTTTTATAAAATAGAGTTCATTTTTTAATTCTAAACATCAAAAAATTATTAGGGTTATTTTTTTGGGATTTTTATGAAATAATTGGTTTTTTTGTGAATAGTGAAATATGGTAATTTATAGTATTTAAATTATAATCCAAATACAAGAATTAAAAACATCAAGAATGATGTAAGAACCACAATATAGAACTATCCATCATTATTTTAATATATTTAGTGATAATTCTCAAATTATTCATAGTGTTGATCCAAAATAATAAACTAATGAATATAATAATGAGAAAACACCCCCTCCTCCACTATAAATACCACCCCTCACAACCTCTTATCCTTACACCTCAAAGATGTGAATATTATTTAATTTCATCCTAATTCCTTTACAAAGACTCTTCTTTACATCCAAGACCTACTGGTCTCACCAAAAGGCCAAAACCAAGTGCCTTAAGGAGGTTCCCAAGGAGAAGAATTCAAGAGGTAAAATCCTCTTTCTTTTTCTTTTCTTTTATTTCCTTTTTCTTTTATTTTATTATTATATCTTAACCTTATATTATATAATTGGTATGAAAACTCGATTATCTTATATATACTATATTTTTATCATGTTAATGGAATAATTCATCATCAAACCTCCCCTCATCTCCTCTTATTCTAAAAATGAAAACATCGTTCGTGATGTGTCAATTTTCCATCATCAGGGATAAGGTGTTTTAATTTTCCCTCACCACTTTAAAGTTTGGATGTAAAAACATCATTATGGTTAAATAATATTTTATTATAAGTTATTTAATATTGTGGAACAAATATATAAAAATTATATTGAATAAAATGATATAAGTATGTGATGGCCGTAAAACCCGCCAAAATAAATTAAATCATTTTCATTAACGTTTTATCTAATGATTAATCCTAATATAAGTAAAAAATGATAAATGGTATCATTTAAAATTATAGAAACATATTAATACCATTTTATTCCTTTTTTGGAGTTTTTCTTCAATTCAAACAAGAAAATAAATAATGAACCAACCATGGAAACCATGACATAAATGAACCCAAAATAATGAAAATAACAAAATATTATTAATAAATGGGTGGAAATATATTATAGGAAGATCATATAAGTAACTATAAATATGAATATGGTTATTTAATATATTAATAACACTATTCAAACCATTATACATGAGGTTTTAAAATGTTTTAAGTAATAAAAATATGAGGTAAGGGGCTTTTCTTAAAAAATCATCTTTTTCATTTTTTACAAAATTCAAAAGGAATGTTTTTTTATGATGAAAATATTATTATTTTATGATTATGTTATAGTTATTGGGAATTTTTTATGATTAAGTGTGGGAACTATATCTCCTTCAAATGTATTGGTTATGTTTAAGTTGGAGGTCAACCGTATGGTTAATCCCAGTGCAACTACGATAGTTACACCAAAAAGTAGCAGTGAGGGTTACATTATAAGGTATCCATGAGGGTTACATTGTAAAGTAGATATGAGGGTTAAAAATCATATGGTATCCATGAAGGTTAAAATATTAATTAAGTAATTCCCCACGTTACCTATATGGTTTTATTTATGTTTTCTATACTTTATAGAAATCTCTTGTTTTTACAAAGTAACTATATGAAATTTTATGGGTGAGAAGTATGCCTTTTTGAAAAAAATTTCATATGATTATATGTATTCATAGAATAATGGTTTATTGAAATATTTTTATGTTCCTTACTGAGATTTTTATTCTCATCCCAAGTTTTAAATTTTTTTTCATAGGGTTTAAGGATGGGTAAGAGAAAAGAAGAATCCAAGATGAATGTTGGGAAGATAATTAATGAAAAGATATTTTATGTCATGGGGAGTTCAGTTAATAAAAAGGTTAGTCTTGATATTTACCATTTTTAAGGTGAAGCTGACCAGTGGGGGTTAATGGTCAAGAATATCAAAGATAATGAGGATATTGATGCCTTGTAATGGGACGAATTTAATAATATTTTCCTTGAAAAATATTTTCCTAAGGTGGTTCGACTTAGGATGAAAAAACAATTCCTTGAATTGAAACAAAAGGAGGAAGATCTAGTGGCCATGTATAAAGAAAAATTCACCCATTTGGAAAGCTACACTCCAAATATTATTCAGGATCTTGATAGTGAAATTAATAATTTTAACTCAAGATTGAAATCAAGATATCGAAGGGATTTGGCATCTCATAAATTCAAAAGTTATGAGAAACTTGTTCGATGTGATGAGATGGTATAAATGGAGTTTTCAATGATCATGTGTACTTAAAAAAATCAAAATAAAAGATCTAGATGGAAATCAATGGGTAAGAATCAATCAAATAAATCTGAAGGTAAGAAAGTACAATTTATAGTTTGTGGAAAGTGTGGTAAAAATCACCCCAGGGAATGCCTTAAAAAATATGGGGAGTGTTTTAGATGTGGTGTGTTTGGAAATACGTCTCGATATCTCAATGAAAAAGATCTTACTATTGATATGTTTAATTATGATAAGAAAACTGTAAAGTGTTTCAAAAATGGTGAGATGGGTCATTATGCAAATACTTGCCCAAAGAAAGATCTGAATGATAGGAAACAGTTATATTATAAGAAGAAAGGTGCAATAAAATCCTTTATGACAACATCAAAATATATTGGGCCATCCAATAAAGTGGTATCATGTACTTTGTTTATTTAATCATATTTTTCTAATGTCTTGTTTTC
Organism: Viscum album; assembly: GCA_963277665.1. Lineage (NCBI taxonomy): Eukaryota > Viridiplantae > Streptophyta > Magnoliopsida > Santalales > Viscaceae > Viscum > Viscum album. Next base: position 1,209,835,633 of record OY728123.1, read on the forward strand.
TTATAGGATCTACAAATTCATTTATTTCTGAGAAATTCTCTGGTAAATTGGAAATTTTACCTCAAAAAATGAAACAAGAGATTATGGAAAAAATACCAGGGGTAAATATTAAGGAAAAATTACATTATAAGAATATTACTATTGTTTTTTGATGAAATATATTACCTAAAAACATTGTTATTTTACCCTTAATATAGTTTTATGTTATTCTAGGCCTGGATTGGCTATTATTTTACCATTCTAGGATTTATTATACATAAAAAGAAGTTGTTTTTCATAAATATTTTTAGTTTTTATACAAGAATAAAACCATACCATTGATAACATATTATGAAGCTGAGAAACTGTTAAAATCTGGAAATGGAAGTTATCTTTCACATATTATTAAAAACAGGGGAATTATTCATATTCATGATATGCTAGCGGTAAATGAATACCTGGATGTTTTTTCTGATGAGTTTCCCAATGTTATACCTGATCAAGAAGTTGAATTCACAATTTACTTAGTTCTTGATGCTAATCCAATTTCAGAAACCCCCTTATATAATGGCTCAAGTAGATCTTATTGAATTGAAAAAACAAATTGAAAGAGTTTCTTGATTAAGGTTTCATTCATCCTAGAACTTCACCATGTTGTGATCCTATTTTATTTGTTAAAAAGAAAGATAGTTACATGAGACTTTTCATTGGTTATAGATTTTTTAATAACATTACTGTTAAGAATAAGTATCAATTTCCTCATATCGATGACTTGTTTGATCAGATCCAGGGATCTCGGTATTTTTTCAAGATTAAATTGAGATCTGGGTACCATCAATTGGAGGTGAAGGAGGATAACATTCCAAAAATTTCTTTTCATACTAGATATGGACATTATGAGTTTTTTATTATTCCCTTTGGTTTTAAAAATTACCCTATTGAATTTATGGATATTATGAATAAAATGTTACATGAATATTTGGATAAGTCTATTTTTTTTCTAATTGATGATATTTTTGTGTTTTTAAAAAGTTATAAAGATCATGAAAAAATTTAAGGATTGTACTATCAACTCTCAAAGAAAAGAAGTTATGTGTTAAATTTTGAAAATGTGATTTTTGGTTGCAACATATTTCTTTTCTTGGAAAAATTGTAAATAAGGATTACATAACAGTTGATCCTTCTAAAAAATTGGTTGATGAATGGACAAGACCTACAAATGTTTTTGAGATTCATAGTTTTCTTGGATTAGTAGGCTATCACTGACAGTTTTTTAAAATCTTTTCACATTTATCTAGCTCATTAACTACATTAACATGAAAAGGGGTTAAATTTATTTGGAGAGAATATTGAATTTTTTGTTTTTAAGAACTTAAAAGAAGATTGGTAAATGATCTATATTTTTCCCTACCTTCCAAAAATGGTGATTCTTTTATCTATAGTGTTTCTTAATTGAAGGTACATGGTTGTGTTCCAATGAAGAATAATCCTGTAATTTCTTATGCTTCAAGACAACTAAAACCTCATGAGTTAAACTATCCCACATATGATTTGGAATTAGAAGCTGTGGTTTTCACTTTAAAAATATAGAAGCACTATTTATATGGGTCCAAATATGAAATATATACTAACCATAAAAGTTTTAAGTATATATTCACTTAAAGAAATTAAATATAAGGAAAAGAAGATGGCTTGAACTGATAAAGGATTATGATTGCACAATCAATTACCATCCTAGAAAAGAAAAAAAGTGGTGTATTTCTTGATTCAAAAACATAATTATGAATCAACCATGTTTTATTTAAAACAGACCACTTTATTAATGATTTGATGAATTTTGGATTGGAATTTTTTGGTGTAGGAAATTTCTCTATTTTTTTCATGTGTTAGTGTAGTCATCTCTCTCAGAAAGAATTAAGCAAGTGTAGAAGGGAGACCATGTGTTACATAAAGAGGTAAAATTAGTTAATAAAAGTAATATTCTAGAATTTAATATTGACAAAGATTGTGTCTTGAGATTGGGAAAGAGATTATGTGTGCCTTGTGATTCCTAGCTGAAGAAATAATTGTTAAGTGAAGCTCACAATTCTCTATTTTCAGTTCATTCTAGCAGCACTAAGATGTACAAAGACCTTTGGGGGTATTAATGGTGGGTTGGAATGAAATGATACATTGTATATTTTACCATGAAATGTTTGAAATGTGAATAGGTTAAAGTAGAGAGAAAACTACCAAAGAGAATGATTCGGCCTTTTCTAGTGCCAGAGTGGAAATAGGGAAATATATCCATGGACATTGTGGTGGAACTACAAAATACTTCTTGAGGTAACAATACAATTTGGGTTATTGTTTATCAACTGACTAAATATATACATTTTCTTCATATTTGAGATACTATGTCTTTAGACCATATTTCTCAACTGTACTTGAAATAGATTGTTAGGTTTAATGGAGTTCATCTATCCATTGTATCTGACTGAGATCCTAGGTTCACTTATAAATTTTGGAAAGGCCTTTAAAAGTATTTGGGAACTAAATTAAATTTAAGAACAACCTTTCATCTTTAATATGATGGATAGATCGAGAAAACAATTAATACATTATATGACATGTTACGTGCTTGTTCAATGGATTACTAGGGAAGTTGGGATTAACATTTATAATAGCAGTTTTCATTCCTATATAAAGATGGGACCTTTTTAGTAATTATATGGAAAGAGGTGTTTAACTCTAATGTTCTGGGATTAAGTCAAGGAAAGGAAGTTGATGGGACTAGAATTAGTAGAGGAGGTGTGTGAAAAAGTGAAGATGATCCAACAACACATGAGGACATCTCATAGTAGGCATAAAAGTAATGAATATAACAGGTGGAAAGACCTTTCTTTCAAGGTAGGTTATCATGTTTTACTTAAAATATCTCCATGGAAAAGTGTAATAAATTTTTGTGAGAAAGGAAATCTAAGTTCACGGTTCATTAGAACTTTTGAAATCTTGGAGAATGATGGACTAGTTTCCAACCGAGTAGCTTTCCCTCTGATTTTATCTTAGGTACATAATGTTTTTCATGTTTTGATGTTGAGAAAGTTTGTTCCAGATTCAACTCATGTTTTGAGCCTAGAATTAGTTTATCTGAAAAAAACTTTATTATGAGGAAAATCCTATTCAAATTCTTGATTATAGAGATAAATTATTTAGGAATAAGGTAATTCACCATGTTAAGATTTTGTGGAGAAACCACATGGTTGAAAAAGCAACATGGGAATTTAAAAATGATATGAGAGAAATGTATCCTAACATTTTTAATAATTGAATAAAAATTATGAGGACATAGTTTCTAGAAGGTGGGGAGAATGTAACAACCTAGGTACTTATAAAATAATCTATTTTCATTCTAGAATTAAGTAGTTAAATTAATTATAAATTTATAATGAAATAAGTTATATTTATATAAATTAAGGAATCTATACTTAATAGAATGGTATCATCATCTATTAGAGTATAAATAAAATTTATGTATCTCATAAGTGAAAATATGATATATTTATATCATTTATTAAGTAAACAAATGTTTTGAAATCGATAAATTAAGTGTTGGTATTTTTGTGACACATAAATTTTTATTTACAATTTTATAATTAATATAACGATTTAAAATAAAATTTATCTTCCTAAAATAGAATCATAAATTAATATTTTGTTGTATTATGATTATAAGATAATTTTATGACACATTAATTAATTTTTCAGAGTCATATAAAATTAGTTATAATTTTAAAATTGGTATTTTATGAATAAATAAGGATTTTAATTAAAAATTAAATTTCTCACATTTAGAAAATTATTTTCATAAAATTCCGTTAATTTTTTAATTATACACATATAAAAATAGTTAGGGTGAATTTTATGTATTTTTTTAAAATATTTGAATTTTTGGTGAATTGTGAAATACAGTAATTTATAGTATTTAAATTATAATCCAAATACATTAATTAAAAAAATAATGAATGATGTAATCACCATAATATATAACTATACTTATTTATTTTAATATCTTTAGTGATAATTCTCAAACTATTCATAGTCTTGAGCCAAAATAACAAACTAATGAACATAATAATGAGAAAAAACCACACTCCTCCACTTTAGATACCACCCCTCACCACCTCTCCTTATAACACCTAAAAGCCTTTTAGATGGTTTAATTTCTATCCAATTCCATTCCAAAGACTCTTCCCAACATCCAAGACCTTATGGTCTTACCAAAATTCAAAAAAAAGTTCCTTAAGGAGGTTCCCAAGGAGAAGAATTCAAGAGATAAAATCCTCTTTCTTTTTCTTTTATTTTATTTTTGTTTTCTTTTATTTTATTATTATATCTTCACCTTACCTTATTCAAGTGGAATGGAAACTATAATATATTATATATACTGTAATTTTATCATTTTAATGGAACAATTCATTATCAAACCTCTTCTATTCTCCTCTTATTATAAAAAATGAAAACATCATCTGTAATGTGTCGATTTACCATCATCGTGGATGATGTGTTTTAATTTTCCTTTACCATCTTTAAGGATGTTCATAAAAAAATTATTAAAGTTATATCAGATGTTATTATAAGTTATATAATGTTTTTGAACCAATATATAAACATTATATTGAATAAAATGATATAAGTTCATGATAGGCGTAAAAACTGCCAAAATAAATTAAATCATTTTCATTAATGTTTTATCTAATGATTCATCTTCATATTATTAAAAAAATGATAAATAGTATCATTTAAAATTCTATAAAAATATTAGTACCATTTAATTCCACTTTAGGAGTTTTTCTTCCATTCGAGAAGAAAATCCATAATGAACCAACCATGGAAACCATGAAATAAATGCATTTGAAACAATGAAAATAACACAAATATTATTAATAAATGGGTGGAAAAATGTTATAATAAGACCATATAAGTAAATATAAATATGAATATGGTTTCTTAATATATTAATAACACTATTTAAACCATTATAAAGATGGTTTTAATAGTTTTTAAGTAGGATGAACCTGAGGTAAGGGACTTTTAAAAAAAAACTATTTTTCTATTTTTACAAAATTCAAAAGGAATTGTTTTTATGATGAAAGTATTCTTGTATTGAGATTATGATATTTTTCTTGGGAATTATTTATCATGAAATTTTATACCTTTATATCCCTCTAATACATTGTGTTTTTTTATGTTGGAGGTCGACCATATGGTTACTCCAAGTGTAACTGAGATGGTTACACCATATAGTAGCTGTGAGGGTTACATTGTAAAGTATCCATGAGGGTTACACTATAAGGTAGCTATGATGGTTACAAACCATATGGTATCCATGAGGGTTACAATCTTAATAAAGTAATTTCCCAAGTTACCTATATGGTTTTATTTATGTTTTCTATGTTTTATGGAAATATATTGTTTTCACAAAGTAACTATATGATAATTTATGGGTGAGAAGTATGTATTTGTGAAAATTATTTCATATGATTATATGTATTCATGTACTAATGGTTTCTTTCAATCCTTTTATGTTCATTACTAATGTTTTTGTGCTCATCTCAAGTTTTAAAGTATTTTTCATAGGTTTTAAGGATGGGTAAGAGAAAATAAGAAGACAAGATGAATGTTGTGAAGATATTTAATGAAAATATTTCATTTTTTAATAAGAACTTTTTTATTATGAAACAATTGGTTACTATTTTAGTAGTACCCAAATTTTATGTTTGTGGGTTGATATGTACTAATTATATCCCAATTCTTTAAAACTCTAAATTGAAAATATATTTAGTAATGTAATAAGTGAATTCTCATTGAATTAACTTGATTATATAATGTTTAATTATGGGTCCTTGTATAGATGAAACATTATATTATAATGATTTTTAAATCATGCAGGTGAGTCAGTGAAGCCCAAAATGAATAATATCATGGTATGGTGGATGAGTTCCTTTTATTTGTATACTTGTGGCAGCTCTTTTAAGATGATATAAGTGCTTTTATTGGTTAGGTAATGTTATGTGATGTTAATTTAAAACTCATGGAGTAATGGAATCCATCGACAGTAAATGAAAAATGGAAATTGGGACATTATATCCTTTGTATCATTTTCATGAGCATGCCCATGACGAATAAAGTTTTTTTTACAAACTTGAAAAAAAATTAATCCAAATAAATTGGATAGTTTAAAACTCAGGATTTTATTATAATGTATTCCATATATTGAATTTTAGTTCTCCAACTTTGGAAGTTAAGTGTATTAATATTAATTTTCTGAAGATCATGGTAGAGAAGTGTTAGTCGAATAAAAATAATTTGATGAAAGCATGTAACTTTCATATGTACGTGAGTTATCACAAAAATCATGTTAAATATGAAATGTTTTTGTAAAAGTAATATTTAATTGGATTATATCATCCATGGAAGTTTTCTTCAAACAGTATAACAATATTCAGTGAGACCCTCTTGGGAAAATTTATTTTACGACAAGAAGTTTTCTTAAATAAAAATGTTAAATTTTTTCATGAAACTTGTATTTATCTTAAAATCAAATTTGAAAATATATTGAAAGTGTTTTATCAAAGAATATATTTATAAATACATTATTAGGAATAAATATTTAAAAATGGATTTAATTTGAATATTTATTAACCTTATAGATTATAAACACAAGAGACTTGATTAAAAGTTATTATCAGCATGTTTTGAAATTTAATGAGTTTTAATGTGAACTCTTTGGAACAATTTATAGAAAGAAAGGAATATTAAAAAAAAAGTTTCTGTTTTGAACTCCTCAACCAACATAACTTAATGAATTATTTCAAGTAGCATATATATTAATATTAATAAATTGATATGAAAAACATTATAATTTACTATTACTCTTTACATGTTGATCAAGATATATCCTAATTGTTATGGATTAAGTTTAATTCAGTGATTAATGAAAATAAATGATTTATAGATATCCATTTTATGGAATACCAAAGTATTTTTTTTTGAAAATCTAGGGATAACAGTGGTTTCTCTCAAATGGAGTCATGCACCCTTTTGTTTAAATCAATGTGAAGTGATTATTTATAAATTTGTTTACTTATTTTATGTTTGTTTGATTATATATTAATTTATTACTAGTTTTATTTTGGTAATTTGTGTGTAATTTTATGTGACCTTACTTGGGAATGATATATATATATATATTAGTTCTCAATATTCCATGTTTTTTAAAGTTTTTTTTGAGACGAAGTATTTGATCTCATATTGATATATGAGGTTGTTTGTCCCATGATGTATTGTTTTATTAATGAACTTACTCCTGTTTGAGGGTTATATCCCTTGAGAGATTATTTTAAAGTGTCATGTGGATATACACTTTATTCCTCTAGTGGTTTATGTGTTCCAAATATAGTGAGAACCTTGAGAGGTGTCTTGTTGGGTGGTTTATTTATCCTCAATACATTCCCTCTCTTTCCCGATTTTGTTTTAATTATTTAATAAAGGAATTGATTGACAAGTATTTTTTAAGGGTTAGAGTTTTCCCAAGATCTTTTCCATTCTTGGGTATTCGGGAGAAATTTCATAAATTTTATAAGTTATTTTAAAATGTTTTTTATAAATTATAATGCTGTTTTTAAGTGATTTTACAATTTAAGGAATTGATTTCAAAGTGTTAAAAGTTTATTTTTGAAATTTATTTGAATGTTTTGAAAGTGATTATAATATTTTAGAAGTGTTTTTGTATTTTTTAAGTGATAATAAAACTTTTATTAATTATTTATAAGTTATTTTAATTAAAAATGTAACCTTCCCAATTAAATATTTACCCTTACACATGAACTTAGAGTTTCATAAGAGAAAGTCTTGTTTTTAAATGTTTTCTTAAAGGTAAACTTGAGTTTTCCTTATGTAATTTAAGATAAGTGATGTTTTTATTTAATTGTGTTTGGATAAGAGGTGTATTACTTGTGTTTCATAAAGGTGGAGATCATTTTCCAAACACTTTTTAAAGGTAAATCCATACTTTTTTTAAGGATAATCCATGGTTTTTAAACCATGCATAAAGGTAAGGTCTTGTTTCTTTATGTTTCATAAGGGTAAGGGTGAATTTCAAACCCTGCATAAAGGTAATATGATTTCATCACTAGTTAAGTAAGGGTACAATGAGACTTAAAATACCCATGTAAGGGTAACCTGAGTCTTGTGTAAGGATATCTCACAAATTTTGTAAGGGTACTAACTTTCATGAGGGTGGACTTGCGTTAGGGTAACAACTCGTGTAATGGTACCAACTCATGTAAGGGTAATAGTGAACTTGATAAGGGTAGTTATGTGTTTATTAAGGCTACATAAGGGTAATATGAAGCTTGCATAAGGGTATCCAAATTTCATATGAGGTTTGTCCAAGTTTTCCAAACCTCACATAAGGGTAACTGACTGTGTAAGGGTAAAATCACATTACCCTTACAAAGTGCATGCCTCTTGCATATGGGTAGTGAAAATTATTTAAACACTCCATATTTCCATTCTAAAACCTCATATAACACGTTTTAAATGTAATTAAGGTAATTTAATGTGGAAACTAGTAGTTTTTGTGTTGGTTAATAGTTTCAAATGTAATCTTTTAAATTTTCCTAATTTTAGGAGTTATGAATGAGTAGTGTGGGATTTTTTTGGGAAATAATTAAAAATATATTTAATATCTATGTGGAGACTGTATCTGTGTATTCTAAAATACTATATCTTCTTTGTTTTGAGATTTTATTCCTTTCTTGAATATGAATGATCTCAAATCTAGCTATAGAGTATTTTAAATCCATCTTTCATTGATCTAAGCTTCTTCCTCACACACCAAACCAATGTTTCTAGGTTGAAAAAATCTTCATCTATCTTCCCTATTTTGGATATAGTAATTTGAAAATGAAATATATAGATAGGGAATTTTTGACTTCTATTCTTTTTTATACTATTCAAATGCGAATTAACCATGATTTCACTTATTTATTTAAATGGAATATATTAACCATAATTAGATAAAATCATGGGAAATGATCACATCAATAATAAATATTTGATAATTTGGAAATAGGTGTATAAAATGATTCCTGTGTAATTATATTTATGATAATGAAATATTATTAATTACAGAATTTTTAACTGGAGGATTAATTTTTGTAGTATAATTTTTACTTCTGTTAGTGCTGGATCTTCAAGCAATAGAATTAATGTGTTAATATTATTTCAAGCAATTTAATACAAATTTACTGCTTGAAAAAATGGTTAATGTTTTATTATTTAATTTCTATAATTTTCTTAAAAATAATACTACATTCCGAGGATAAATAATTTTATCTTAAAACCTAGAAATTTCTTATTGAAATGAATATTATTGATTATAATTTTCAACAATAGAGTTTAATGAATTATAAAATATAGTAGATAATTTTTTTTGATGATCTATAATATTATTAGAAGAATGAGAAAATAAAAATTTCATTTTATATAATAATTATAATTATTATATAAATTATCCAGGAGAAAAAAATGAGTAATAAAATTCAATTTCTTAATTAAAATTTGATAACAATTAAAATAATAGTGTGACACGATGTTAAAATGATTAAAAAATATTGATAAGAATTATTAGATAATTTTGTGTATTAGAAATTGAAATGTAGATTTTCACATGTGCTTTTTTTTATCATTATTTTTCTAAATAATATTATTTTATTCATATAAATTTAATCGTTACTAGAAATGATTATCACATGATTGTAATAAATTCTTGAAATGGAAATATTATCACTTGTGGAAATATTTATATTCATGTTTTAAAAATTTTGGGATATGTGATCGCATGCTTCATGATATATAATTTTATTTCCTATGTGATTTAGTACATAGTGTAATATATATTGTTATAATTATTAAGAATAGTTGATATGGTTGGATATTAAATAATAATTTAATGTTGGTAATTATTTTTTATAATGGAAGAGGCATGTTGAAATAATAATCATCGTGATTGTTGTTAAATGAAAAAAATAATGTGGAATTATAGATTAAATAAATAATATTTATCCAAGGAAATTTATATGGCTAGAGTTATTGATATTTTTTGTTATAGATCATATAATTAAATATGGTAATGAGAATTTAATGATCTCTTAAATCATTTATTTGGGGATGATTGAGCATGGTGTTGTTTGATTAAAGATGGAATTACTTGTTTTATTTGGGCGTAGTTGGATTTGAAATTTTATGTGGAATAATATATTCAAATATGAAATAATCTATATGTATTTAGATCCCTTATGTGATTAAATTATTACCTTGAATGGTTGGAATAATGGGAAAAAATTCCCAAGGCTATGATGGTGGCATGAAGTGCTGGTTATAATGACAATGATGGGCGAGGATGACCGAGGATGTGGTGGTGGAACAAGGTACCAGTTATGGAGATGATATGATCAAGTATGCCTAAGGATGTGATGGTGGTAAGAGGTTTCAGTTATGATAATGATGTTGGCATGAGATTCCAGATGTGTTATTATGTCCAGTGGTGTCAGGTATGACATCAAGACAAATAAAATGGGTTGAATTTGGGATTTACCTGTGTTGTTTTGCTAAAATCTAGGATTCTTTCTTGATAATGAATGTGCCTGTTTATTGTTTGATGGATGATTGTTGTTTATATAATCATTTTCTAAATATAACAAGCAGTTTTATACTATTAACTATGAGTTCATCTTTTATGTGGTATCTTGGGATGAGTCTTAGGTTACTCAGAAGTTATGGAATTATAAATGAATTAATGAAAGAATGAAGTTGGTTCTTGATTATTTATTTATGATGATAACATACCTAAGAATACAAGAAAATATTTAATAGTTTTTTTGGAACTTGGATAAAAAGATTAAAATTATAATCTTGGAAAATAAAACCAAATAATATTAATTAGTAGATAATTAATTAATTAATATTATTCCTGATGCTTGTATGCTTTTGGTATCTAGGAATTAACAGTGGTAGTCGAGAGTCCTGTGTGACTTTAGTGCTAGATGAGTCTAAGTCTAGTTAGTTTCTAATAGTATGGTTGTGAACATTATATATATCATGTATGTTTTTTGATTTCACACACTACCCCAACCATGTCAGTTTAGTGACTGACACTTAACAGACTCTAGGAGGGTGTTTTTCCTAATGTCTAGGTTAAAGAGGAACAAATGGCCGACTACCCCCTCTGGCCACACTATCTTCACTTGGTTGTATTATGTGTTGGTATGAATGACTGTTATCTTTCCCCATATATGTGTATAGAGGCCTGTAATATCTTTTGGTTATTTCACACACACATATATCTGGATATAATATCCTAATGGTTATTATAGGTATATCATGTATGGGTTGTGATAGATTTAAATATAATACATGATGTACGAGTTGTGGTGGATCCATAAAACTACTTGGTTAATATATAGAGATGTGGTTGGGATGATGATATGATGTGATGTATGAGGTTCATGATATACTAATTTAGTCCAGATGTCTTTAGGATGACTTACTTTTGGAGCGAGATGGATTAGGACTTGCGACGTTGGGGCAGAACGACAAACAAGTGGGGAAGTGGTAGTGGGGTATCCTATTTTGTTATTATATTATATGATATCTTGTATGTGATACTTATTGAGAGATATCCATGGTGAGTATGGTAAAAGAATAGTAAACTAGTTTATGTGTTGAGTTGGTTTCATTTGTTTACTCATCAGTCTTTTTTATGCTTCTTTCACATTTTTCATGTGAGGTTACATGGAAGATCCTTCTGAGTATACATATTATGCTCACCCTACAAATATATAAACTATTTTTCAGGTCAAAAGGGGATGTTTGGTGATAAAGTTGGACTTTTATAGTTAATGTATTTTTTAGGTGCTATTGGAACTTTTTCGTCGATGTCGATGATTTGTTCTAGTGATTTCAGTTGTTTAGTTGTATGTCATTACATTTATACCATGTATTGGGATTGATTCTTATTTTGTTGTGAGAAACAATTTTTTGGTGTTTTTTCTCATCTTATCTCTTAATTTTTGAATCTTAGATGGTAATTTCTATCATATGTGTGTATGTTATACCCTCACTACTAGTCTTCAATAAGTGGCCTATTTATAGGTGGTATTTAGGCATTATTATCTCTCTTCTCTCACTGTCATCCTAGGAGGGGTACCTTTATGGGGAGGGGGTAATGAAATTTTATATGTTCCAGGATTGAAACATAATTTAATAATAATATCACAACTATGTAATGGTGTACTGTTTTTTAAATTTCAAAATGATAAATTGATTATACTTAAAGATAAATCTATTTTGTTTTATGTAAACAAAGAAGAGAGATTTTATTCAATTAATTTTGATGACTTAACTAATCAAAATGTAAAATTTTTAAATGTTATACAATATGATAACATCTTATGTCATATGAGACTAGTACATTATAATTTATGGTTAATAGGAAAGATTTCCAGGAACCAAATAGTTCTTATGTTACCTAAACTTAAATAGGGCAACACCTTTGTTTTTGAATCATGCTTAATAGGTAAAAAACATAGAAGCAGTTTCAAGTAAATTAAAGAAGTAAAAACCATAATTCCTCTTGATCGCATTCAATTATATCTACTTGGACCTATCAAACATTCTAGTTTGGTTGGTAATAGATATTTTTTTTGTTATTATTGATTATTTTACTAGATACACATGAGTTTATTTTCTTACATTTAAATCTGAAACTTTATCTATGTTTACTAATTTTTTTAAATTAATTGAAAATGAGAAAGGGAAATTAATTAAATAAATTAGAAGATACTAGGGTGGTGAATTAAAGAATATGTAATTTATTCAGTTTTTTGAAGAAAATGGGTATTTTCAAACAACTTTAGTGCCGAGGATACCATAATAAAATGGTGTAGTAGAACATAAAAATAGAGCTCTTCATGAAATGCCTAAGAGAATATTAAATGAGTATAATATAACTGAATATTTTTTCATATAATATTTGAATAAATCTTGTTATATTACCAATATAATTGTGTTAATAACTTTTTGGAAAAAGACACCTTATGAGATTTGGAAGGGGAGAAAACCTAAAATTGGCTATTTTGGAGTCTTTGACTGTAAAATTTTTCATTCTAATAATAAGTTTGATTTAGATATATTTTATGTAAAATATAATGAAGGAATTTTCATAGGATATTGAAATAATGATAAGTTATACATAGTATATAATAAAATAACTATGGATATTTAAGAATAAATTCACGTTAAGTTTTATGAACAATATTTGAATAAAAGAGATGATGACACAGATCGACTTGAGTATGAATTTAGAGATTTTTATTTTTAAGAGAAAAAACCCAAAGATAAAGATACACGTATTGAGGTGGAGAATATTTATTCTCAATATTAACTTATTCATGAAATATCTTGTAAGAATGATAGAGATAATCCTATTGATAATGTGATTGGAAATGTGGAGTCAAATGTTTAAACTAGAAAAAGTTTTATGAATATTTATGCTTATCTTGATTTTATTTCTGATTTTGTTCCTAATAACATTGATGAAGCTTTAAATGATTCAAACTGTATCTTAGATAAGTAATATGGGTTAAATCATCTTTCTAGAAATAATATGAATACTTTAGTTGTTACTCCAAATAATTATCATGTTATTTAAATAAAATGAATCATTAGAAACAAACTTGATGAATCTAGAAATATAGTTAAAAATAATGTTAGACTAGTTTCTCAAGAATATTATCAAGAATAAAGTATTTATTTTGAAGAATATTTTAAACCTATTGCAAGATTAGAATCAATTAGAATATTTTTATCTCATGTTTCTTTTTAGGGATTTAAATTATTTCAAATTGATATCATAAGTCCTTTTCTAATTAAGTATATTTATAAATATGTACATGTTATAAAACCCCTCAGTTTTGAAAATGAAAAGAATCCTAATCATGTCTTTAAATTATCTAAGGATTTATATGACTTTAAACAAGATCCTTGAGCTTGGTACGAAAGGTTAATTAGTTTTATTTTTAAAAAATGTTTTGAGAAGGGAAGATTTGATCCTACTTTATTTATTAATAAAAGTTTTAATGATATTTTGATTATGAAAATAGATATTGATGAAATTATTTTTGGATCTTCATATAAAAATATTTGTAATTAATTTTCATAATTAATGAATTCTAAATTTTATATGAGTATGATGGGAGAATTTAAATTCTTTATTATTCGTTATATTTTCAAAGAAAATACAATATTTTTATAAAAAATACAAGTATGATAAAGTTATAGTTAAGAGGTTTGGTTTAGACTCTTATAAAATTGAAAATACTCCCATGAGTAAGAATTGTAAATTATATTTACATTAAGATGGAAAATCTATTAATGTTAAATCTTATAGTGGAATGATTGGAAGTTTTTCATACTTAACTTATTCAAGGTATGATTTAATGTTTTCAGTTTACATGATTGTTATATTCCAAATAAATTATAAGGAGAGTAATTTAATGGATTTTAAAAGGATTATAAAATATGTTTAAATATATTTAAATCTTGTTTTGTTTTATCTTGCTAAAATTTATTTTGATTTGAAAATTTATTTGGATTCTGATTTTGGTGGATGAAATCATGATAGAAAAATCACTTTAGGTATGTGTTATTTACTTGTTAAATATTTATTTTCCTGGGATTGAAAGAAAAAAATATATTCTTTCAACTACTAAATTTGAATACATATATGTTTCATCATTTTGTGCCCAATCATTATGGATTAAGAAAACACTTTCTGATATTGATTTTTATTTTGTTAAGATTCCTATATTTTATGAAAATAATTATTCTATTTTCATTTCCATAAAACCCTTACAACACTCTAAGATTAAGCATATTGATGTTAAATTTAATTTTTTAGGGATCATGTTAAAAAAGGAAATATAAATTTTCAATTTATTTCTATATAAAATTAGCTTGTTGATATTTTTAATAAACCCTTATACTTAAATAAGTTTGAGAAAATAAAGTTTAAACTCGGTATGATGGAAATTTAACTTTTCAAATTGATTTTAGGGGTAGTTTTAATGTGCTAATATGCTGAAATTTTCAGATTTACAAGAAATATATATTAATATAGAACATGTTTTATCATTTTCTTATTTTTTTAATTTTTTTTTCACATTTTAAAATTATTTTATTATTTAAATACAACTCATACATACTAGTTTCTATAAACTTATTTTTTAAACATCCTCTTCTCATAAAAGGTTATTCTATGAAGGGTCCCTCATTTATTTCTAAAAATATTTTTTTTCAAATATTCTAACTATTATATAACTCAATGTTCTGTCAATATAATACTTGATAATGGATCCTTGAAAAATGTTTTGAAATATGCTTGTTTAGGAAAATTTTATCCAATTTTTTATTTCATTATACCTATGTTTATTACTGTGTTATCTTGAAAAAATATTCTTATAAAATACAATGATATTTTACATTTCAAGGAAGATTAAATTTAGGATAAGTTAATTTTTTTACTATCAACCTAAGGGAGTGAGTTATAGTGTTAAATAAAGAGGGTGTGGGACATTTTCATTTCAAAAAGAGATTTTTTTATTGAAACTTTATCTTTTTTATAGTTTTAAAAAGGTTAAGAATTTTTGAAATTATACATGGTTTTGTAATTATAAAAAAAGGAAGAGAAAGTTGAGTGGATCCTTGGACTAATTTATGTTTTTATAATTACCAATATTTATTTGGTTTATTACCTATAACATAAGTATTTAAAATTTTAATTCTTCTATTTGTGTAACTATAATTCCAATATTATGTATTGATTAAATCATGTTTAACTTTTATTATATCTTATATTTTATTAATTAAAATATCTTTATATTTCATGTTTTAATTGTTCATAACTTGTTTTACAAGATTCTTGGAGAGTTCCTAGGTTAAATATAGAATTTAAGACCTTTAAATTTCATTTATATGTGATTTTTATTGTTCCCACATAGCCAATTTATCAGTTCCAATATAGCCAAAAGTTTAACCATGTATCCAAATTCCAATCCACATAGCGAAATTTGAATTAATATAGCCAATTTTCAAAAAATTATTACCTTATGTATTTCAATTCTAACTTGGGATACAAAAAACCCAACCGATTGATTATTATTTCTATGAAACTATAAAAAATTGTCTATATTTTATTAAAAGACATCAAATTTTGAATCTATATTTTTCATGTCTGAAATTGGGTTAGAATTCCTTATATGTTTTTATTCTAAATTATGTAGTTTTTTAGAACTATTTTTTCTTCTATATTTTAGTGATAACATGAGCTATAAAAGTCAGATTAAGTTGATTCTTTATTTTTTGGAAATTTAATGAAATTATATAAATATAATTCAAATGGAACCAAAGATGATTATTTTGTTTAGAATGTATTTTTTTCTAGAATATAAAAACTCAAAGTGTACATAAATTATAGAAATTTTCTTATGTATAGGATTCCATTATATATCCAGCTATGTGAATATTTTGGATTTGTGAATATTTAGTAATGTGAATATTTTGGTTTCATATAATTCAGTTACATAGATATTTTACTTTCATGAATTTAGTTACATCAATGGTCTATATACGTGAATTATACTATATATATAAATTCACTTATGTGGGGATATTGACTTACATAGAATTCAGTTATATAAATTTTCATTACATAGATATTTTGGTTACATGGATATTTCACCTACATGATCAAATAACATACATTAAAATAACCTATGAATTCAAATTCTCTTACGTGTTTATGTGAGTTTATACATATTTTTCTAAATTTGGAGATATGATATGTTTGACATAATTCTTAATGTTTCAATTTACTACAAGTTTATTTTAAATATTAGTCTTGTTTTATTTATTTTCAAATTACTCATTAATTAACTGGAATCCATGAAAACATATTTTACATGGTTTTATGATGAATCAAATGATATTCACATGGTATTAAGCATATATAAATATATAAATAAATAAATAAATAAATATATATTTATATATTCTTGCTGAAATTTTGGAAAATGTGAAATTCAAAGATAAGCTGGTTGAAATATAAAGAGTTAATCATGCATGATATGTGGGAAATTTCCAAGGACATTAGTACTCATTATTTATTACTATATTAATTATTCTAATTTATTCCAAAATATGTGCCATTATTTTTTACAAATATTCAATAAGAACTTACATGAATATTACTTTTTTATTTATGAAATATTTACACATGGAACATTATCTAGGAAATAATCATGAAAAACTATGAAGTAGTTTTTTGATGTTATATACACTTATTTCTTTAGGAAATGTGATTTTCTATGAATTTAAAATTTGAAATATTCTTTTCATGAATAAAATCTATATATAGAGTTGTAAAAACTTGTGAAAGATAAATAATTTTTGAGTATATAAGAACTTTGAATCGCTGCAACTTTCCTTCCCTTCATGCAATTCTTACAAATCACTTTGCTGGACTTCATTATTCAAAACTCATTTTCTAGAGTGATCCATACTACCTAAAAATTCACAAGATTCATTTGTTTAACTGGGTTCTATGGTGTTTTTAAATATTTTTATCTTTTTGTGCTTAAGCGCATGTGGGTTATAATACCCCTTTAAAAGGTATGTGTGTGGGGGTTGTGATTCTCTAAAAAAAGTCAGTTTGGGTTGTGCCTAGAGGGAAAAATACAAGACTATCCAGGTTGTGACTCTGAGATAAAAAATGTATGTTAGTATTGGGTTTAAGTATTTAGTAAAAACTTATTTTTAATTGGTTTGTGACTCTAGGTGTCCAAAATTTAGTGTAAGATTAAAATTTATTTGGTGCCATCTCTCTCTACATTTCAGAGGGGTGAAGAGTAGAGTATAATAAATTTTATCTGAACTAATATAAAAATATATTGTGAATATTTATTTTTATTTAAACATAATTAACTTTAAAACTCTGATATAATCTTTATATTTATTTTAAAAGGCCAATTCACCCCCACTTGGCTATTCTGTTATCTTATCTTTGGGACAAACATAGACCACCACCTCCACATAATGATATGATTAATTTTCCATAACCATATTTCATGGTTGGTTTTTATGATATATTTAATGAATATATATTATATTAATTACCTAATTATTATTATGGAAATATAATATTTTACATACCTTCTTACCCTTCCCCCCATTAAAAAAATGATAACCTTGCTCGTGCGTACGTTTGGACTACCACCTCCATGAGGCGATGCGATTCATTTTTCATGACCTCCTTTCATGGTTGATTCTAAAATTTTACTTATTGTATAAATATAATTATTAGGTAATTATTATCATTATGTAGATTATGGAACCATATACCCCTTTACTATTGTCAACCTACTCAAGTTGTTATGTGATTATGAATCGAATGTCCTCAAAATGTCTAACATGAAATTAACTAATTTAATAAATATATAAGGAATGGAAATAAATAAAATAAGAGAGAAAATAACAAGGTAGTATACCAGAATTGTTTTCTTAATATAGTACATAATTAATTTATGTTTATTATACTAGAGAAAAAGTTCGTACATGGAAAGTCAGACTTGGGGTAATGGGTATCTTGACTCATTTTTTTCATTAGGTTATATTACTTATTCATTGTCTATATTATGAAAAGATTATGTGTTTAATGTAATTTACTTATTTTTTTATATTTCCACTAGTTTTATGTGGATTTACATCAATTACACATAATCAATTCATTGATTAATTCTCAATTAAATGTTACGACCTTTGTAAGAGTCTTCAATATCACTTTTATTTCTATGATAAATATACCATATTCATCAATTGTTTCATTTTTATAGTTAATATACCAACCCTTTTATGTGTTATGTCAATAATATCATTATATTAATGGTAATTAAAGTTTCATTTAAAGATATTTCTTTCATGGGGATTATGATTTAAAAGGTACCAAAGTGGTAAGGGTTTATTTAACAATCTAATCCTTATACAAGATTGTTTATGTTTAAGATTAAATTGAGATAATTATATGATATTACTATATTAAACCCCATATATTTTCCTATCCTATGGTTATTTCTGGAAATTATAAGTTATCCTTTCATTTTCCTCTTTTTAAGTACTCAAAAGTATTAAAGAACATTTTTAAGAAAAACAGACATTGTTTTTCTATTCAATAGGGAATCTTTTTCTTCTATATCCATATTTTCTTTAAAACATTTTTAAGAATGTTTTCACTATTATTTATTGATTTATTAAATTAATTTTTACCCATATTTTAATTTTATAAAAAGTTTTAAAAGGAATCTTCTTGTTTCTTTTAGAATGATACACTTCTTACCAAATGTGTGAATGAAATATTTGTTTTAACACCTACTACACAACTGTATTTCCTACTATCATGAAAATTATTTTCCTTGAATATTACTTTAAAAATTTCTATGGTTCTTTTAAAATAAAATTATTTCCAAATATTTTGGAAATTTTTAGATTTTAAATAAGTGATTTTAAAAAAGAAAAGGGTATTTTCCTTAAGAAATGTTCTAGTGATCTTTTTATAGTATTTTAATCTTTTACAACATCCTTTGATGAATCTTATTATTTACTGTGGATATAATCTAATAATTTCATCCACCATATTACTCAATATAGAATATAATCACGGTGTTTTATTTTTTAATAGGAGAAAATATTAACATTTCATAGGATAGTTTTCAAATATTTATGATTATGTTGATTAATTATTATCTTGATTATTCACCCATTTCATATGATGATTGAATTGGACTTAGTAAATGATTGGTGACATCCTTTATATCCCCTTGATTCATTAATAGGTCTCATGATACAAACTAGATTGGTTATTTGGTGTATACCTGCCCAACTATTTATGATGTCTTGGTATGAGACCTTAATGGTATGTTTATGATGTCTTGGAATAAGGCCTTGAAGGTATGATTATGATGTTTGATATTATTCATTCCATAATTATTGTAACATCTTGAACCCAAAATCCACTAAACTGGTTCTCCGTGTTGGGTCTCCATATGACCTCAAGCATGCCTCCCCATATGCTAGGGGTTTCTGACTAGAAATGAGGGACTAAAGGATCACGTGGGGAGACTATTACCTCTTTAATAGAGTATTCCACAAAAGATAAAAGATGAAATAAAGAAAATAATAAACAATAATCCAGAACATGCAGTACTAACCATTTTTACAAACATGGTACAAGCTAAAACTAAACAAGTAAATATATCATGTCATGATAATAGTTTCAAGTGAATAAAAACCCAAAATAAAGAAAACTAGATGAAATCCTACACAGGTCCTGAATCCAAGTCCATATGCTCATCCATTAATTTCCCAAGCTCAAATCAATTCCATATTATAGGTCTCTTTTCCTTGTCTTAAACTGCAACCATGAAATCTGCTCGGGTACCCAACGATGGTCTGAGCAGGGTGTGAGTATAACTTAGTAGGCCACCAACAACGAAGTCTAAAAAATATCTAGTCAAAAAAGATAGTGCATGAAAGTAATAAATAGATGAAATGATAAAAAATAAAACACAAATGCTGTTAGTTAACAATATATATATTATCCAATTTCATTATTTGTTTCATTGGTTAAGAATTTACATCATTTACATAATGGCCTAGGAAAATCAATTACCAAGCATAAAGAATAATTCAAGTTACTTATCTCACTAGAGAAAACCATTTCATAATAATTATATCACACTTACCTTGGAGCTTCAGTTCAGTTAGTTTCATCCAATGCAACCATTAGGTCCTAGAGTATCAGTTTGACACCCTAACCCGTGCATTATACAGGTGGTTTAGAGCGTCAGTCCATCCCGACCCATGGGAAGATCCTCAGTCCTTTACCCCACACCACCAAGCCATGTTCACATTCTTATTTATTAATTTACCACATATTACATATAACAATCCATAAACAGTCAATAAACATAACATTTACATTTCAATAATCATTCAACATATAAATTATCATTAAGCATTAACCCATTAGAATAGTTACCAATTACATTGCATAGTCTATTTAACCCATTTCCCTTCCTTATGTCTTAATCCCTTAAGCATAATCAACAACTCCCATACATTACCCCCTTAACATATCTCAATAATTAATATACCTTAATCCATTCACAAATTTCCCTTATAATTCCATAAGGCATTGACATATTAACATTAATCCATTTTTTTCATTTTCATACTATGAAAAACAATCCCTTAGGTTATTCGAGGTCTTGACAAAACCATTCATTTTCCACTTTTTGTTCAAACTAACATACCAAGATGTTCTTCTTGGGATATTCCACATCAAAAACCAAATACAAGATTATCATTGTCATTTTCCAAGTTCAGGATCATTGGAACACCCCGTGAAACCATACTATCTCCCAAACATACAATTCACCTAATTGGTCCATTGTGAAAGTCTCAAAAATTGTCAATAAATGAGACACTTAGTTGACTGATCAAAAACTACCCATATCGCATCATTATTTCAAGGAATCCTTATAAGAACCACTACAAAATCCATCATCACGTCATCATACTTATATTCTAGAATGGGTAGTACCTATAACAACCCACCCAACCACTGATGTTTTCCCATAACCTACTAGAAGGTAAGGCATTGTTCCACAAATCCTGCAACCTATTTCTTCATTCTTGGACACCAAATCGGCCTACATAGATCACGATACGTTTTGGTCAATCTAAGATGCACTTCCCATTTTGATACATGAAACTTATGCATCAACTCTTCCCAAAAACATATTAGCATGACAACACAACCATGAACATAAATAACCCCATCATAACCAATAGTCTAAAAAAAAGGTGACTCCCCACCTTTAAGATTTTCCCTTAAAGAAAAAAAATTATGAATCCTCATGCTATTTTTCCTTGATCTGACTCAGAAGTATGGAATCAACTACCAAGGATGCATGGGTTATATTCCCTTGTCCATCCTATAACTCTAGGTGCATATTAGAGAACAAATCCATCATCCTCCACTCAGAACTGGATTCCTAAATTGTCTGGTTTTGATTATTATGGCACAAAGCATCTGTAACACTATTTCCCTTTCCCAGTGTGTAAAATAACTCAAAATATAAATACTACATGTACTCAACCCACCTTCATTGATGAAGTTTTAGATCACACTGAGAGAAAATGTATTTATGGATCTTATTATCATTATACATGATTAAATGATCCCCCAACAAGTAGTTCCACTAACACTTCAAGGAATATACCACTACGTCCAACTCTAGATCATGAGTGGGATAATTTATTTCATAAGGTGTCAACAATCATGACCCATACACCACAACCCGATCATCCTTCATTAACACTACTCCAAGCCCCACACTGGACACATAAAAAACACAATATAATTTTTACTTGGATTAGGTAAGATCAGAATCTATGTGGTTTTCAATCACCTCTTTAATTAATAAAATGCATCCTCAAATTCCCCAGACCACTCAAACTTGATGACCATCTTGTTCAAACCTAAAATTGGTTCTTCCAAACAAGAAAAATCCTTAATAAACCTTTAGTAATAGCATACCAATCTCAGAAAACTCTGGGCATCAAAGAAATTATTGGGATGCTCCCAAGATACAATTGCATGCACTTTCTCTAGGTCTATAGACACACATTACTAAGAGATAATGTGACCCAATAAATGCACCCTATCAGTCCAAAAACAAAACTGGGACAACTTGGCATATATCCTATTCTCTCTTAGTTTACTCAAGATGATGCCAAGATTTTTGGAATGATCGTCACGAGTTTTAGTGGACACCAAGACGTCATCAACAAAGAAAATTATGAACTAGTCTAGATATGGGTGAAAGATTCAATTAATTAAGGACATAAACACTTCCAGTGCATTGGTCAACCCAAATGACATCACGAAAAACTGATACAACCCATACATACTCTTGAAGGTATTATATGGTACATTAGAAGGCCTCACCCTCATCTGGTGATACCCATACTATAAATCAATTTCTGAAAACACTAAAACATATCTCAGCTGGTTAAATAGATCATTTATTAGAGGAAGAGGTTATCTATTCTTGACTGTCATCTGATTCAAATTCCTATAATCAACACATAACCACAAAGATAAATCATACTTCTTCTCAAAAAGAACTTGAGATCCCCAATGTGATGTACTTGGATGAATAAACTATTTGTTTTATAGTTCTTCCATATGAGTTTTAAGCTTCTGAAGTTCTGTTTGTGCCATTATATATGGAATAATGGAAATTGGTCCTACTCCCTGAAGAAAATCTATTGTGAACTCAACGTATCTCTCAGGAAGCATCCCTAAGTAGTCCTCATAAAATACATCCAAGAACCAATACACCATAGGAGGAAAGACATTATGATTTACTCCCCCATCATCGAGTATATGACAAGCCACTTGGGCTGTGAGTTCACCCAACTACTGACAAACTAACCCTGTACGACATGACTGATTGTACCATTTACCCCGATCTACATAGGTATCTCCCCCAAGAGACATAAATGTTACCCTGTGATGGTAACCATCAATATGGGCTTGGTACAACACAATATAATCCATTCCCAAAATTAAATCAAAACCTGACATCTCAAGAATGAATAAATCCCACATAAAATGGTACCCACCAACCTCATGAGCACACCCCTTATAATTTCTGAGATTTTATGTTCACACTCCTAACGGTGTATCAATTTACATAACCCCACATATATACTCCATCACTAAACCCAAAAAAACCGCAAACTGAGAAATAATTAATGAATACAATTCACATGTATCAAATATAGAACTAGCATGAATGAAAGCTACCAGGATCACACCTAAAATAGTCGATGGAACAAACTCACCACCTCTAGGTGTAGGATGAACTTCATGGAGAAGACCTACCTCTTACCCTAGGCCTCTGTCCGAGTTCCTAGCATAACACTATTCTTTTGATATGGGCGCTCTTTCCCTATAGTACCACACCCACCACCTAGATTGGTACGACCAGTCAACTTCTAGCTTCCTACATAATATGGGGTAACTGAAACCCTTTCTTCACTTGTCATATACCTCTACCTTCCATCTGTACCTAGCTGTTGTGGGTTCTTACATAACCTCTGCACATTCCCCATTCTGTTACATGCTTGGTACTCAACCGCTAGTTGGGGACACTAACCACAAATATAATATGGCCTGTGACACTAATAATAGTAAACTCAGTCACTACCCTGAAAGGTTGGTTTAATCCTCTAACTAATCTACCCACCACTGTCCTAGAGGAGACTCTTAAAGTGGTGCTTCCTATTATCAGATTCCATAACACTAGATCACCCAACTGAAACTGCATTCTCACTACCAGAATCCTCCTTGATGTTCCCTTATGAAATAAGGGTCTGATCCACTACTTCAATAACTCTATTTAAACAGAATATATTTACATGTGACTTGGTCTCATGTCTAATCCCATCCTAGAAATATCTTGTTGTGGTTGTCTCATAACCTACCAATTCCAGAATGAAGTGTTACAAGTCATTGAAGTAGCCAACATACTCAATCACTGATAAAGATCACTTGGTCAACCTCATAAATTCCATAGCCTTCTCCTATATCAAAGTCTCTAGATAGAAATGTTCCTAAAACGTTTCCAGGAAATTCTACCATATCATACCATCAACATGCTGATTCTGGACCAAAACATCCCACCAACACTTTTCCTGACCCACATTATGAAATCCGCCAGCTTGACTATCTTATCAAGAGTCTCTTTGTGATCAAGAATCATCTGAATGGACTCTATCCAAAACTTAGATACATTAGGTCCACCCTCTCCTAAAAAGGTCACACAGTGTTGCAGCTAAAACTCCATAATCATCTCAAACAGACTCAGCACAACCCACCCTAGGTCCATTTCCATCATCTATATAAAATGAGAAAATTTCCCATGGAACTTATCTTCTCCTCGGTCATCCTGGATCACCATGTTTTCTTGATCCATTTATATAGGATCATTCTCAGTGATTCATTCCTATCACCTAATAATTACATGATGTCTTAGTGGTATCTTTTTACAATGTTAAACACCCACCTCTGAACACATACATAAAGCTTTAACAGGGTTATAAAAAATAGGTCTCTCCACTTATTCATAAACAACCCATTCATCATAAACTACTCCAAATTATATCACCAACCCCCTTTAAACCAATTCTTTAATTACAACACAAATCTTTCCAGTTAAGAACATTTCCTATTTCACAACTTGTTACAACCAACATTCCAAATCATTTTCACCCTTTCATTAAGCAAAATTCTTTGAAAATTATTTAACTTTATATTCATTTAAACACTTGCATCATCTTTATTATAAACAATTTTCTTCAATTTTTCAAGGAAATGAAATTCATTCTACTATTTATGTCCCACACACCCATCCCATGTGTGCCTAACATGATGAATTCCATCTATATCCCTAGGTGCCTAGAATGATCCATGAATTAACAACCTCATTATGTTACTTCCATGAGAAAAATATCATAAAATATTCACATCACACAACAAGCATATCACCTAATGGTGAAATATCATTCAAATGTAACAACACATATCAAGAACAAAAATTACCACCCAAGGTAGCTGGGTTTTCCCTCGTATGTGGGTTAGCTACTCCCATGCATGTGCTTATTTCCTAGAACCTAACACATCCTAATATACTATCTAGAATTCCCAAATAGTAAGTCATAGAAAATACCAGGATCTGATACCACTTTGTAACATCCCCAAACCAGAAGTCACTAAACTTGTGCTCTGTGTTGGGTTGCCACATGACCTCAAGTGCACCTCCCCATACGCTTGAGGTTGCTGACTAGAAGCGAGAGTCTAAAAGATCGTGTGGGGAGACTATATCCTCTTTACGAGAGTATTCCATAGTAGATAATAGATGAAATAAATAAAATAATAAACAATAATCTAGAACATGAATTACTAACCATTTTTTCAAACAGGGCATAAACCACAACTAAACAAGTAAATAAGAAATGTCATGCTAATAATGACAAGTGAATAAAAACCTAAAATAAAGACAACCAACTGAACTCTCACACAGGTCATGACTCCAATTCTGAATCCTCATCTATTAATGTCCCCAGCCCATCTCAATTCCCTAGCGTAGGGACATTTACATTGTACTGACCTAAAACTATTAAATTTTCTCGAGTACCCAATGGTGGCCCGAATAGGGTGTGAGTACAACTCAGTAGTCTACCACCAACATTGTCTAAAAAATATTCATTCTAAACATATAGTTCATGAAATTACTAAATAGATGACATGATAAAAAAATAAAATATAGGTGTTGTTAGTTAACAATATATATTTTAGCCAATTTCATCATTTGTTTTATGGGTTAGGAATTTGCATCATTTACAAAATAGCCCAGGTCAATCAATTACCATGCGTATGGAATAATTCAAGTTCCCTATATCAATAGGGAAAACCATTTCACAATCATTTACATCACACTTACCTCATAGTATTAGTCCAAGTAGCTTCATCCAATGCAACCATTAAGGTATAGATCCTCAGTCCAGTACCCTAACCCATGCATTCTAGGGGTGGGTCAAAGAATCTATCCAACCCAACCCATGGGAGGAGACTTAGTCCTTTACCACAAACCACCAAGCCATGTTTACATTCTTATTCATTAATTTATGACATATTCCATATCACAATCCATAAAAAATCAATAAATGTGACATTCACATTTCAATAATCATTAAACATGTAAATCATCAGTAAGTATTAACCCATTAACACACTTACCATTTACATTGCATAGTCTATTTAACCCATTTACCTACCTTATGTCTTAACTCCTTAAAAATAATAAATAATTTCTAAACATTATCCCCTTAATATATCTTAGCAATTCATATACCTTAATCCATTCACATATTTCCATTACAATTCCACAAACCATTGAAATTTCACATTAATCTATTTTGTTCATTTGCATTCCATAAAAAAATAACCTAGGTCATTCATGGTATAGAGATAACCATTCATTTTCCTCTTTTTTCAAACTGATATACCAAAATGTTCTTCTTGGTCTCTTTCACATTAGAAACCAAATCCAGGATTATCATTGTCATTTTATAAGTTTGGGATCATTGGCACACCCCATGGGTGTCCCTATTTGGTTTTATAAAACTCAACACATCCCATGAGAATCGTGAGGGTTTCAAATTACCATTTAGAAAACCATTTTACCAAATATTACTAAAAGAATCAACTTCACAATAAGGGAGAACCAGTAACACAACCACACATGCACAAATAAACTTAAATACTATGGGATATAACTTGTAGACCACCTACCTAGAATCTGATGATGAACACAGCCTTAACCTTAGACTTAGATCTAGATTCAAGCACCCTTTGAATCCCCAACCTAGGATCCAAATGAGAAAGAGTTTTTTAGGGATTTAGAAAAAGAATAACAATTCTACAATACCTAATCAACAAAATAGAAGCAAGAGGAGAATTAGACTTACCCAGAGCTTTGATCTGTACCCAAAGACACTCCAAATATCTTAGAATCGAATGAGAACCACCCTCAAGAAGATTTAGGGGTTTAGGTTTGTCACTAGGGTTTCATGGTAAATAATGGGGAAGAAAATCAGGTAAGAGTATTAAAATACCAATGGGGTGGATTAGTAATTTTAAAAATTTTAATGGGGAGCACGGTTTGGCCGCATGGTTTTACAAACCATGCACCAACCGTGTGACTGCCTCTATCTATGTGGGGTCCAAGTTTCACTGTTTTCTAGGGATTCTACATGGTTTGAAAAATCGTGCACCAGCCATGCAGAACACCACTATCTATGTGGGCTCAAGACTCATGGTTTCTTGGGGAACCCCATACAGTTTAACAAATCGTGTGCTAATCATGCAGCCAGTACAAGATGACCTGATTTCCCCTTCTTTCAAGTCCTGATCCCTTGGATCACCCCTGACCGTCCTCTTACACTCGGTAAACATTTAATTGGGCATATTTAATATATTTAAACCATAATTTGAACCATAGAATACCTTCATAAAGTGAAGATCTTATAATTATAAAACCACTTATTGACATCTAGGTGACCATTATATTCCAATGTCATCTATAGATATATACCCATTTTATGATATTAGTTTTATGTAATATTTGATTATTGTTTATCTCTTCCATATCATACATGATATCTTCTAATTTACATTTTCCATTATTTACCATTTGATCTTACCTTTTATTATGTTTTCCTTTCCCCATGATACTAATAAGGGATCTATGAATTACTTTAGGGGTATACTAGAAGAAATAATAAATTTATCACCAGGATTTTAAGTTATATTTCATGTTTTCAAATGTAATGTGGGATTCATAAATGTATATATTCTCCCAAAACTACTAAACTATTCAATCCTTCTGGATATGATCTCTTGTATACTATGTTAATATAGTAAGATAACCACCATATCTAGGTTAATAGAGTCATGGTATTATAGTTGGTATCAAAGGAAGTTTAGTAGGACCCTTGGGAACTAGATTTAGAAAAACATATAATAGAGAACATAATACTAAGATAAATTATAGGGATAAGTTTGTGTATTGTGTAATATCATGAAGCTTTAGTATAATAGATTTTTTTTGGTTTTCCTAGGAAATATATCCATGTACAGATACTAGAAAGTTGATGCAGCTATGAAATAGATGCACATAGGGGTAATAACTCTAAATGGGGTGGGTTGGGTATTAAATTGATCGTCACTAGTGCACGATGAGTGGGCCTAATACTGCACACTAGGCTAGACACTCCCAGGTGATATTCTTAGGTCAATTCACATTTTCTTTATGAACTATTTTGTTAAATGATATTATAGAACCTTTATCAACCTATGATATACAATAGTGATATGGGATAAACCTAATGTGTCATGGGTTGATAAGTATAAGGATGATCATAAGTTCAAAGGGATAAATAACCCTTTTTAGATTTAATGTGATGATAGTTTAAGAATATTAAGGATATTTTTAGATACATTTATGTAATATAACCCTTTGTTTTAGTATGTGTTTTAGTGAAAATGTTATTTTAGGAAGAATGATTTTATACTTTGTAGACATAAGTTGAAAGGTATTAATTACCTCCAGGATTAAAATGACCTTTGATGTTAATATGGTTAATTGGGATAAAATGGTTATTAAATTTTTATAACATATATTTTATCATATAGATAACCATGATATTGAGAAGGGATTTGTTGAATAAGTGATGAAATTTATTTCAGAATAAGTTCACTTCATTTTTGGGAAACATTATATGAATTAGGTAAATAGAATATTATTTTCAAGGATGGGATTTCATGAGAGGAATAAATATTGAGTTAACTTATGGAAGAATATATTTTTTTATAGTTGTTTTATGGTGATTCATGTTATTTATGGAAAATATTAGCATATTTTGAAGAATATATGATTAAGGTATATAAATTTTAATATGTGACTCAAGATATTTAGAGATAAATGTTAATTTGATATTAAAATAATATATGATCAAATAATTCTAATATTTTGATTTCAATTTGGTTTGATATATTTTGATGAGATTTAAGGTTATATATTTATAGAATAATTTAAGTTATACTTTAGGTGTTATTGTTGAGGTTTTGGAGATTAATGTAGTATGTATCTATATAAAAGTTTATTTATATTGGATATTATCTTTTCTTATGCTAACCATTTTTTTTCTAGAGATAGGAGGAAAAAAAATTTATCCTTTAATGGATATTATAATTCACTAAAAGTTAATTTTGGCACTTCACGCATGTAAAATTCATCTTAAATATTTATTTCTTTGAGTAAGAGATGAGATAGGAGTAAATATTGATCAAATCAAAACCAAAGGATGAAATTGTGCTAATGAAATGTAAATAAATAAAGTTAGTATATTTTCTTATGTTTTATATATTTATGGTAATAGAATACATCAACTATAGGAAAAAAATGTTGAAATAAAAATTTTATCTGAGTTGTCATGAACCAGCTCTGATACCCTAGTACCGTGAAACCCGATCCATTCCATACTTGGTCTGAAGATTGTTCTTGGTCCCCATGGGATAAACACTAGTACTTGGAATCATATAAAAAACTAATAAGAATGATTTTTTCCACAAAAAAAATTAAATAAAAAAGTTAAAAGTCAGTATGATCAACACTCCAAAGGGATAAAGTACTAGAATCTAATGGGACAATACCCAAATGATATATCATCAAAAGATACCACATTTTCAAAGATAAATCTTAAAGATAAAACCATGAAATAGGTGGATCACATATCCAACCATAACCTTCATCACTCCAGGTCCCAAGGATCAAGAACATCCACTACCCCTATGTGAAACTTTTAGTTTGCTTGGAACTGGCATAAGATAATCTACACTTTCCTGAAGACAAAGGTAGGGTGTAAGCTCTAAAGACTAGTAGGGTCTCACCAAGTGTTCTATAATCAATTCCCTAACAATTAAACCAAATATGATTTAAATTTAAATAAAATAAGTAATGAAATGGAATTAACATATTTTCAAAAAAACATTATTTCATAATAAAAAATATGGTAGATATATCAGAACTATCTTAAGTGAAAATTTTATTTAAAACATTTAGATAAATTAGTTGGAATAATTAAAATAGTGCTATAAATCAGTGTCATAAAATCATTAAATCAGGTATATTTTAACACCATGTATCAAGCCTTGTGTAATGTTAATTTTTGTTAATAAGATCATCACACTAATCATTAGTGATCTCATATCAACGTGTGCACACGTCCCATGAATCAGGTCATTGAGACTCAACTCCCCATCAGGGAAAAAGAATAATTTCATATAATGTTTAAGTCAGTGTTGTCATCATCAATCTAGTGTTATATGGTCCAATCCTAGCGTTATTGTCCTAATTACCCACTATCTACCCGATCTCACATGTGCTTGAATCAATCAATCAATCAATCATTTTCAAATCAATATTTTCATATCAGTTCAAAAATAAAATTCCCCACTTTTAGTTTTCAACACGCCTTTCTCATTTAAAAACCAAATCACAAGTTTATATAAATTCACGACTTTACAAATAATCTTTCAATTAAATCCATTTTAACTCATTTCATCAAATAAAATTTCCAAATCAATCCATAAATTTTCTCAAATCCACTCAACAATTCCAATTCCATTAAAATTGAGGTTTTTTTACAATCTCCATGCCTTTTTCAAAATAATCCATCAATAATATCAAATATGGGATTTTAAATTATTTAAAAACTCATTTGAAATAAATAAAGAAATTAAAGGTTTTAATTGTATGGAAAAATCATATGGAACCACCTACCTTTAATCAGAAATCAAATCATCACCCACAATAAGAAAATGATAATGAAGAACAAAGGTGATGGATACCAATAAGAAAATGCTATATCATAAACATCAAGATCAAACTCTAATTCCATAAATAAACATGATATCATACTGCCGTCAAAGAGGGACATTAGAGAGAATGAGAAAACAAAAGCATGGGAACTCATCAGAGATCAAAATCCAAACCGAGACATCCAGAAGGGATGAAATCACCCCAAAATCATATGGAGTCACCCTAAGGATTAATAGAAGAGGATTCATGACAAATGAAATGTTTTTCAGGATTCACCATAAAAACCCAATGGACTTGATAAATTCACCACATGAATCCTCAATTCACGATGTGAATGTCTGGAGTGGCGGGTGTGCTGAAATAATGCATCGCCACGGGCTAAAAATCTAGATCCTGACTATTTTACATCATGAAGTCAATTAAAATCTTTTAAACATTCAAATCATGAAACTATTTCATGGATTCTATCAAGTAACATATTCACATCATGAAATATATTCACAACATGAATCTATCCTACATAAAACACATAGTTAAAGAATGATAAAAAACATAGAAAACCCACTAACTCAACCTGGACCCAAAGATCACCTTCTATATCCTTTGAAAAATTTATACCTAGACTCAATTAATTTAACCAAACATACATTCCATAACTTTAGGCCATTTTCACTGATAATTTTTTTACATCATCAAAAGACCCAAAATGCAAAAAAAATAGGGAATAGAAATAAGAGATAATAAGTACCTACAATAAGGTAACATGATGTTACAACCCCCCCAACCACACTATAAACAATTTTTATCTCCATAAATCATGTTAATAAGATTACATATCAAAGTGATGAGGCTACTACTCTCTCATTAGTGACTCATGCTCCCACATCTCATGCGAATCATACCCAGGCCACCATAGTACACAAACTAAAGGTGTCATCTTCCCACAAAGAACCTTAGTTTGAGAATCAAAAATCCTGAATGGATGCTCAATAAAGAATAAATCAGGCTCAACATCAAGATCATCCTAGATCATAACATGAGAAGGTTCAAAATGATACTTTCGAAGCTATGATACATGAAACACGCTATGTATCAAAGTGAACTATAGTGGAAGTTCTAATGGATAAGAAATTTTAATCACTCACTCGAAAATCTCAAAAGGACCCACAAAACTTAGAGAAATATATCCTTGTATCCCAAGATTTTTTTGACCAAAACAAGTTGAAACTCTCAAAAACACCTAGACACCAACCACAAAAAATCCATTTTTCATTGACGATGATCAACATAGGACTTATAATGGATTTATACCATCAATATTCTCTGATGAATAAAATAATTCCTCACCATTGTCTCTTGGACCAAACTCGGTATAACCAAGGGAATTTCACCAATATATAACTAAAGAAATAGATATCTACAAGGCCAGCTATATAAGGCATCAAAAGGAGAAATTATGATAGCATATTGGTAACTATTATTATGGAAAAACCCAACCAGTCCCATATGGTGATACCAAGTTACACAAAAGTATATAACACAATCACATAGAATATACTCAAGAATATTTATAGATTGATATATCTTGACATCTGTTTATGGAAGACATTTTATGCTCAAATATACTTGGGATCCCATGATCGCGTTGTCGAGCACGTCAAATTAGATGTTTATTTTTAACTAGAATTTCTGCAGTATAGCGGCAACCGAGGTCGTCTCTCAAAGGAGACTTAGATCATTAATTTAAAAAGAGGGGTTTGATTATGAAAGTATTAGGGGAATGATGTTTTTTAAAACATGGGGGTTTGATGATTAAAGATGAAAATAGGAAATGAAAGTGATAAAATAAAATAGAAATTAACAGAATTAATTAAGCATGATCAACCCGGTGTACTCTCATGATGTTCATCCTTCATCACTTCATGATATAGGGTTATGATATTTTAATCCCTATTTTGTAACACCTAGAACCATAATTTAACTGAGTTTATACTAGTATGCCTCCTAGGGTTCAGCCAAAATCACACAATGATTCACCGGACACCGCTGATGATTGGGTGATTTGTGTTCGACTTCATAACCAAAACTCACCAAGGAAACACACGAAGAACTCGATGTGATATCAAGGTTTTTATTCAATTTATTTTTGATACCATGAAATTAATTTACATGGCCTTGAAAATGCTTATGTGAGTTCAATTGACTAATATGAACCACACAAACACCGCAATTGAATGAGGGGAGAAAAAAGGATGAATGATGTGTGAAACATCACATGAAAGGGTACCACCAAACATTATCATTTGAGTTTGAGTATAACATACCAATATAAAACTCAATTAAATTAAAATAGAGGATGAAAAAAATAACATACAACATATAATTAAAAATATCATCCAAAATAATACAAACATGAAGCTTGGGATTACATCACGTTCCTCCCCGGGTGATCACAAGGGGTTTAGAAACCCATGGGAGAGGAGGAAGAGAAAGATGTTGAGGTAGAACTACCCATAGACTCCATAATTTCAAATATTGGTGGGAGGAATCCTTTGGGACTCCAAAATGGAAGCACCTTCCTCTGGTTCGAACTCCCAAATGGAGAGCCCAATGTTCTATTTTATAAGAAAATTGGAAGGTGGTTTTGGGCATACAGATTTCTTCAAACCACTTGTACCACGTGTTTCGGCCATTAGAAAATCGAATCTCCCTTTTGAA
Organism: Viscum album; assembly: GCA_963277665.1. Lineage (NCBI taxonomy): Eukaryota > Viridiplantae > Streptophyta > Magnoliopsida > Santalales > Viscaceae > Viscum > Viscum album. The sequence continues at coordinate 1,209,870,000 of OY728123.1, forward strand.
AAAACTGAAAAGTTATAGCACCAATTCCTAAATATCTCCACCAAAAGTTTGGCATCAACTGGACAAGTGGATCCGTATATATGGACAGATTACAGAACGCCACTTTTGACTTCGCACAAATTCAGTGTTCTGGACAGATTAGGTTGGTTGGGCCCCTTTATGGAAGAATTGGGCTTGGATTTCTTCATAAGAGTTGTAGAAAATTAAATTTTGGACTATAATAAAAAATATTTTCCGATTTTGATTCACTTAATTTTCTAAACAAGAAAAATAGTGGACAGGTCTTCATGGATCCATGCAATTTTGGCACATTTTTCTTTCTCTTCATTATGGGCCCTCAAAATCATCTCCACATAAAATATAATTATCAAATCAAGTAACATTTCCATTTTTAATAGTGTTAAACATAAAATAATTGAATCAAAAATGGAGTGAAATTTGTTATTATACTTGTAATTTTCAATACAAAACCAGTTTAATACATTGGTATAAGGGTAAAATAAAACAATGAATCGTGGTATGATCACACCCCCACACCTAAACATTTGCACTCCTAGAAAAAGTATAATATCCTAATCATGTACCATTACAAAATAAAAGGTGTGAAAACATCCAAGATTATTTTGAAATGAAATTCACCATGTCTCTTTTTTGGAATCAATTTTGTTATCATTTTTCTTTTTCACATTCTAATTTATTGAACTTCATTTGTTCACCCATGCAACATGTCGCAAACTACCTCACCTAAATTTTTTCCCTATTCACTCAAGGAACATATTAAAGTGGATTTATTCTCTTTTACCAGAGTTCATGTGATCCTACCATATTCTTGAAAACATTCTCATTTCTCTACCGGAATAAACTAGTGTGCTACTCAAGAGGACTTCCAACATGTTGTTCTGAGGTTCAAGGTTTGGTAGGATTTAATGTTAAAAATCTAAGTTAGAAGAGGAGTATTTAATCTCTTATGTACAAAACATGTCAAAATTCAGCAAGTGTTCAAAATTAATGTACACACTCAACCCCTCACAAAGTGTATCACCTCCAACTCACTCTCCCCATTGTCCATTTTTGTGGGTCACAACCAATAAGTGAATAATAATGAGTAAACATCCGCTTTTATCAATTTTTTTCTTTTGTTCTATTTTTTTTCAATGTACATAACTAATTAATTTTTTTGTATAGTTTTTTTGGAGATAAAGAGGGAAACATGTGTAAAACAATGATGTAATATGTCTTGTGAACCCATTGCCCAAGGAAAATGTAGGCACCCTTTATATCAACCCATAACAATGATTCTCTCCCCAGAATTCCCACGGAAATACCCTCTCACCCACACTTGTTGAAAATAAACAAGAATATACACAAGAGATGGGTAGTTAGGGATAAATTAGCTTGTAATGTGTCTATCTAACAGGAATTTCATGGTCTCTAAGGCTTAATAAGGATAAAATGTAAAGGTGGAAAAAAATAGAGGATAACTGTACAAAGGGATTTTCATTGAACAATTGCTTCTATCATGAATGTATCATAATTTAATCTTATGACTTAAAATAGAATCAAGGCAACTTCTAGTTTCTCTACATGACCCGAGAATCTCAAGAAAGTGATTAAAAGGAAGAATATTCAATAAAGGGCTTAGAATGTCTCTCGGGTAAGGGATTAAAATATTGGTCAGTGTTAATGATGCATGGGATTCAAAAATACATTAACATATAAGAATGATTTGAAAATAAAAATTATAGAAAAAGATTACATATCAAAATTCATTTGATTTTTCTTTTTCCAAAAATAGTGGAATTTTCCAAAAAATCGAGTAAAGCATGAAAAATGATTTTGGATATTATTTTTAAGATCAATTTTTATCTAAACACAAAATAATGAAAAAGAAATCAAAAATGAAAACACATTTTTTTTGTTTTTTTTGTTTTAATTCTAACTATGACCTGTCACCCTCCCCTACACATAAAAGTTACATTGTTCACAATGAAAGTATTTTAAATAAATAGACTAGTAAATAAAGGTATAGAGAAGGTATATCCTACTAAGTGGTGTCATATGTGGCATCTATCAGTTGGATTTCCTCCATGAGATGATTTAAAAAATCCTCATAGAAGTGTTTCAACCTCTTCCCATTAACAGTAATCCTTTGCCCACTCTTCTCATGAAAAACCTGTATGGCACCCAAAGGGTAAACATCAGTAATGGTATAAGGACCGAGCCATCAGGAAAGAAGCTTACCTGGGTGGATCTTTAGACTAGAGTTGTATATGAGTACCTTCTCACCAATATGGAACTTCCACTAATGAATCATGATATCATGGATATCCTTTTCCTTTTCTTTATAGATTCAGGAGTTCTTATATGCATCACATCGAATTTCTTTCAACTCTTGAATCTGAAGCTTCCTATGCTCACCTGTATCTGAAATATTCATATTACATTGTTTAATAGCCCAATATGCATAGTGTTCTACCTCCATTGGGAGGTGACAAGCCTTTAAAAACACAATCCTATATGGTGACATTCTGATTGGGGTTTTTAAAGCTGTATGGTATTCTCAAAGTGCATCATCCAAGTGAAAAATCCAATCTTTTCTATTGGGTTGTACCATTTTTTCCAAGATTCTCTTAACTTCCCGATTTGATATTTCTGCTTGTCCATTAGTTTGGGGGTGATATGAAGGAGAGACTTTATGATAAACCCCATACTTAAAAAGCATATTTTCATGTTGCGATTGAAAAAATAGGAACCCTGGTCACTAATGATGAATCTCGGCAAACCAAACCGACTAAAAATTTGGGACCTCACAAAATCAAAAAAAAACTTGACAGTCATCAGTCCTAGTATCCTTTTCTTCCACCCATTTAGAAACATAGTCCATAGATAAAAAGATGTACATGAAGAAAAATGAATTTAGAAAAGTCCCCATGAAGTCAATTCCCCATGCATCGAAGATTTCACAGAATAACATGGGTTATTGGGGCATGTCATTCCTCTTGGATATATTCCATGTGAATTGACAATGACTACATGACTTGAAAAATATATGGGAATTCCTATACAATGTTTTCCAATAAATTCCTAAGTCAAGGACCATTCGAGCTGTACTTTGAGAGCCAAAGTGGCCCCTACAGGCCAAAGTGTGGCATAAGGTCAAAACAGAGGTGAACTCATGGTCAGGGACACACCGAAGAACTACTTGGTCACCAAAAATTCTCCACAAATATGGTTCATCCAAAATGTACCACCGAGAATAATGTTTAAGTCTTTGGGATTGGGAAGTATTGAAATCAGTTGGGACCCTAGATGTTACTAGAAAATTCACAATGTCCGCATACCATGGGGAAAGGTCCACAACATCACAAAGGTTCTCATGAGGGAAGAATTCTCCAATGGGGAGGGGTGAGCCAACATGATGGTCCAAATGTGGGGAAATCCTAATAATGTGGTCAGATACTAAATTTTATACTCCTCTATTATCTCTAATCACAAGATCAAACTCTTGGAGGAGGATCATCCACCGAATGAGGTGGGGTTTAGCTTTAGGTTTATTTAGGAGAAAACAAAGGGCAACATGATCAGAAAAGACAATGATTTTTGACCCGATAAGATATGAACGAAATTTTTCCAAGGAAAAAAATATAAAGAATTTCTTTTTAGTGGTTTTGTAGTTTGACCGGGCAGGGTCAAGGGTATGTGAGGCATACACAATGACATGAGGATCTTTCTCAACCCTTTGTGATAAAACTACCCCAACTACAAAGTTAGAGGCATCACACATAATCTCAAAGGGGAGATCCCACATTTGTGGTTAGATGATGGGAGGTGATGTGAGACTCCTTTTTATTGAATTGAACGAATCCTCATAATTTTTATCAAACACAAACTCAGAATCGTTTTTCAATAATTGTGACAATGGAAGTGAAATCTTGGTAATGTCTTTAATTAATTGGCGGTAAAAAATAGCATGACACAAGAAATATCGTACCTCCCAAACACATTTTTCATATGAAAGGGTTGAAATTAATTCAATTTTAGATTTATAAAATTGAATTACCTTATTTGAAATTACATGCCCAAGAACTATCATCAGAAAACAAGATCTTTTTCAATGCAGCAATAGAGGACAGAACCTAGGTGTTCCAAACAATCATCAGAACAAGAACCATATACCATGAAATCATTCATAAATACTTCCATACAACTCTCAAGGTACACAGAAAAAATACTCAACATATATCACTAAAGAGTACCAGGAGCATTACATAGACCGAATAGAATCCTTCTATATGCAAATGTGCCGAATGGAAAAGTAAATGTTGTATTTTCTTGATTTTCAAGGGCTATATGGATTTAGAAATAACCCGAATAGACATTAAGGAAACAATAACGGGACTTACCATCCAATCGTTCTAACATTTGGTCAATGAAAGGTAGTGGAAAGTGTCCCTTCCGCGTGGATTGATTCAGTCGATGGTAGTCAATACAGACTCACCAACTATTTTTCACACATGTTGGAACCAATTCATTCCTTTCATTTGACACAACTTTTATTCTTGTTTTTTAGGCACAATTTTCACTGGACTAACCCATTTATTATCAGATATAGGATAAATGATCCCTGTAGTAAGTAATTTACTAACTTCCAATTTTACCACTTCAAGGAGGATGGGATTCAACCAGTATTGAGATTGTATTACGAGCTTAGCCTCATCATACAAAAGTATATGGTGCATAAAAATAGATGGTATAATCTTGGGAATATCAGCCAATGTCCATCCTGTTACCTTTTTACACTCTCTCAAAAGTTTGAGCAGTTTTGATTCCTGTTGTGGAGAGAGGTTATTGGAAATAATGACTGGAAATTGGTTAATACCCTCAAGATATGCATATTTTAAATTAGAAGGAAGTTTTTTAAGTTATAACACTGGTGGTTTATGGATTGAGGGAGGGTATTTAGGGGGAGTGAGGTCCATTAAACTGTCTATCTGCTTATATTTATTCTCTAAGGATATAGAATATATTGAAATGAGATTTTCAGAATCATCGATGGTTATGGGTACCTTAGAATGAACACAATCATCAATTAAATAAAAAAATTTACACTTTTCAAAACCCACAAAACACTCAAAACATGAATCAAAACTTAAATCATCCAAGGGTGAAGAAGAGGAAAATGAATCTGAGTATGGGTTGAGGAGAAAAGTGTGTGTGTGTGCATCGTTTGAGAGCACTTCCATCGAATAGATAGGAAGACTGGAGTACTCTTCAACGGGGTGTTTCATAGCCTCAAGGATGTTAAAACTTATCTTTTCTCCACCAAAATCCATGGAAAATGTACCATTGTGAACATTGATGATCATCTTTGATGTTTTAAGGAATGTCCTCCCAAGTATGAGAGGGCCAAGTCCTTGGGTTCAAGTATCTTCCATCTCAAGAATGTAGAAATCAGCGGGGAAGATGAGATTCTTCACTCTTACAAGGACATCCTCAATCACTCTTGTTGGATGCATAATATTCTGGTTGGAAAGGTGCACAATAATTCTTGTTGTTTGAAGTTCTCCAACCTACATAGAAGTATACATGGAGTGAGGCATTACATTAATGGAAGCACCTAAATCAAGCATAGTATTAGAAAAGAAGGTATCCCTTATGGTACAAGGTATTGTGAATGTGCCTAGGTCCTTGCACTTAGTTGGCATTGCTGGTTGAATCAAGGATGAAACATTTCTTCCTAGTTTGAATCTTTCATTCCCCTTCAGCCTTCGTCTATGGGTGCAGAGTTCTTTGAGAAATTTGGCATAACGATGAATTTTCTTAACTACATCCAATAATGGAATATTAACTTGAACTTTTTTAAATGTATCCATTATTTCATTTTCAATATCATTATCAAAGTTTTTCTTAGATTTAGTTAGTCTTTGAGGGAAAGTAAGAGGAATAGATTGTTCATGGGAATCCTTAATGATAATTTGATTACTATTTTTTTCTTGTTTTTCTTTGATTGAAACATTTGAGGGTTGGAGAAGATATTTTTCAAGAGTGGTCATACTTGTTGTGTAGAATTAGTGTAAGGAGAAAATTCTTTACCACTATAAAGTGTAACAACACATACATTACCTTTGTCCTTCATATTGAAAATGGGTTAGGATGGTAGTTGTCAAGAACCTTGCATCTTAATATCACTGATGGTATTTTACAATTGCCCCACTTGAGTTTGTATGTCTTGAATAGCTGATTGTGTGGTTTGTCGGAATTGTAGGTTCTGGGTTTCTATTTGCTTCACCATATCCTTGAGGCTTGGTTCAGATTTGGGAGGTGGAGGATGATTGTTTTGAGAAGTTGAAGGATAGGAAGGTTTTATACCTTGTCCTTGTTGATAACAATTTTGTTTGGGGTAGCTTGAGTTTCTTTCTTTTCGGTACTGGGGTTATGCTTGCCACCCAGGGTTTCGATTTGGCCTAAATGGTTCTTTCTTGAAAGGGGGTTATTTTTGGAATAGACACCCCGGGAACACGGCTATAAAAGACTCAGGTGAATCTTGAAGTTGTGGGCACTGGTCAGAAAAATGAGTATTGGCATAACAAATACCACAATGTAATGGAACTGAAGAAGATTGTGATTTACCTTGTTCTTGAGTTAATTGACTTATAAGGGTATGCATCTCATCAAGTTTATTATATAACTTTTGTTCTAGGTCTGAATGACTAACCTCATGAACTCCTCAAGTTGGTGCAACTGCTTTTGTACCAAATTATTGTGCATTTTGAGCAATGTTGGCTATTAAGTCACGAGCGACAGAAGAAGTTTTATCAACAAGAGAACCACTAGCTAAAACATCAATCATTCCACAATCCATGTGGAAAATTCCATCATATAAGTATTTAATTAGCAATTGTTCACTAATTTGGTGGTGGGGCGGCTTGAGAAAATCTTTTTGAATCTCTCCCAGTATTTTTGAAGGGTGTCTCCTTGTGATTTCCTAATGCCACAAATTTCTTTCCTAATTGATGCAGGTCGAGAGGTAGGGAAGAAATTCTCTAAAAATAGTCTTTTCAGTTCATTCTAGCCCCAAATTATTGTAGGAAAATAATATAGCCAATATTTTTCTACACCATCAAGGGAGAAAGGGAAGGCCCTAAACTTAATTAGGTCCTCAGATACATTTTGGGGTTTCATGGTGGAGCACACTATGTGAAACTCATTAAGGTGTTTGTGAGGATCCTAACCGGGAATACCATGGAATTTAAGAAGAAGGTGGATGAGGCCTGATCTTAGCTCAAATTTGGATACTTCCTCGGGATATTGGATGTATGCGGGTTGGTACTCCATATCCAGGGTGGTCAGTTCTTTTAAGGTTCAATTATTTGCATCCATGTTTTCTTGGGTTTTATTGGGTTCAATTTTTGATTGGTTTATGGACACTTGAGGTTACAAAATGGGTTCCTTAGTATTAATTGATTGACCTTATCTAGATTCCTTAATTTTTTAATAGAGTGATTTTTCAATTTCAGGGTCAAATTCAAGTAGTGTTTCTTTACTAGATATTATCATGCAACAATGATGTCTAGTTTGATTGATTGATTGATTGTTTTTTTAATATTTTTTTTATGGAAGATTAATGAAATAAAAACACTTAATAAATTAAAGGAGAAAAGAAAATAGAATATTATACTACAAAATTAGAGAGAGAGATAGAGAATAAGAAGAAAAGGAGAGAGAGAGAAAGAACACACAAAAAAAAAAACAAAAAATAGAAACAAAAAAAAAACAAAACAAAAATAATCGAATGGGGGTGGAGTATTAAACGGGGTAATAATTAATAAGTAAAATAAATAAATAAAAGGAAATAAAGAAAAAAATGATATTGATTCCCGGAAACAGTGCCAAAATTTGGCCGCATTGTCGAGCGTATCAAATTAGATGTTTATTTTTAATTATAATTTCTACAGTAAAGCAGCAACCCTAGGTCATCACTCGATGGAGAATTATATAATAAATTTAGAAAGAGGGGTTTTATTATGAAATTATAAGGTAAATTAGGTTTTTTAAAACTTGGGGGTTTTATGATTGAAGATTAAAATAGGAAATTAAAGTGATAAAACAAAATAGAAATTAACAGAATTAATTAAGCGTGATCAACCCAGGGTACTCTCATAACGTTCATCCTTAATCACTTCCTGATATAGGGTTATGATATTTTAATACCTGGTTTGTAACACCTAGAACCAGAATTTTACTGAGTTTATACTAGGATAACTCCTAGTTTTCAGTCGAAAACACACAATGATTCACCGGACACCATCGATGATTGGGTGATTTGTGTTCGACTTCATAAGCAAAACACACCAAGGAAACACATGAAGAACTCGATGTGCTATCAAGGTTTGTATGTTTTTTATCTGGGATACCATGAAATAAATGTAAATGTCCTTGATAGTGCTTATGTTAGTTCAATTGACCAATATGAACCAAACAAACACCGCAATTGAATGAGGGGAGAAAAAAAGGATGAACGATGTGTGAAACATCACATGAAAGGGTACCCCCAAACATGATCATTTGAGTTTGAGTATAACATACCAATATATAACTCAATAAAATTAAAAGATAGGATGAATAAAAACAACATACAACCTGAAATTAAAAATATCATTCAAAATTATACAAACATGAAGCTTGAGATTACATCATGTTCCTCACCGGGTGATCACAAGGGGTTTAGAAACCCATGGGAGAAGAGGAAGAGAAAGATGTTGAGGTAGAACTTATCATATCCTCCATAAATTCAAATATTAGTGGGATGAATTCTTTGGGACTCCAAAATGGTAGCACCATCCTCTGGTTCGAACTCCCAAATGGAGAGTCCAAGGTGCTATTTTATAGGAAAATTGGAAGGTGGTTTTGGGAACATAGATTTCTTAAAACAACTTGTACCATGTGTTTTAGCCATTAGACAATTGAATATCCCTTTTGAAAAAACTGGAAAGTTGTAGCCTCACTTCCTGAATATCTCCACCAAAGGTTTGTCATCAATTGGACAAGTGGATCCGGAGATATGGACAGATTACAAAACACCACTTTTGACTTCGTACAAATTCGTTGTTCTAAACAGATCAGGTTGGTTGGGCCCCTTTCTTGTAGAATTGGGCTTGGGTTTCTTCATAAGAGTTGTATAAAATTAAATTTTGGACTAGAATAAAAAATATGAGCCCATTCAGATGCACGAAATTTCTAAACAGGTAAATCATTGGACATGTCTTCATGGATCCGTGCAATTTTGGCCCATTTTTATTCCTCTTCATCATGGGACCTCCAAATCACCTCCACCTACAATATAATTATCAAATCAAGTAACATTACCCTTTTTAACAGTGTTAAACACAAAATATTTAAATCAATCATGAAGTGAAATTTGTTATTATACTTGTAATTTTAAATACAAAACCTGTTTAATACATTGGTATAAGGGTGAAATAAAATAGTGAATCATGGTACGATCATCCCATATCCTCATAGAGGCCTCTCGAGAAGAGATAAGTGAAATGGTGATCCCTATCAGAGACTATAGTGGTAGGAACCCCATGAAATATAAAAATATCCTATATGTAAATACATTTCATGTCCTCAAACTTGGTTGTATCTTGAATGAGTGTAAAGTGAGATGATTTTGTTATCTTATCAATGAAAAACCATATCACATTATTTATTATATGGGTACATGGAAACCCAACCACAAAGTATATAGAAATATCATCCCACTTCTAATTCATAATTGTAAGAGTCTAAAGAAAACCTGAAGGTCTACGGTGCTCAGATAAGACCTGTTGGCATGTATAATAATGAGGAAAAAGTCACCAATGTCTCATCTCATACCTGGTCACTAGAATCTTTGTGGCATGTCATAGAACATCTTTGTGGATCCAGGGTGCAACGGCCACTGTGAACTATTGAATTCCCACATCATGGGATTTCCCATAGGAAAAAGAACAAAAAATAAGTTCTAGAAACATTGAATGCCATCTAGAGAGATATACCATTCACAAATGTTCTCCCCACTGTAAATAGAGTCCTTAATGCCACAAAATTAATCATCAAATTGATACTCCCAAATAATCATCTTGATAATAGAGAAGATCAACTACACATCCTCCAAAATAACCTCAGACTCATTCTCCCAATATCCAAAATGAAACTAAGCAAAGAGATCCACTAGGACCCACTCTTCTGATGATTTTTTCATGGTATGGGTTGGATGTTTATTCCTTAAGGTATCGATAATGAAATTTCCCTTAATAGGTGTGTAGGAAATGTTAGAATAAAAATATTAGAGGTAATCCATCCAAGGCTTCTTTCAATGGTTAAAATATTGTTGAGAGAATATATAAAATATTTTTTAGTTGTAAGAAATGGTAAAACTTCTCTAAAAAGGTAATTCCACCAATTCTTGAGCACATGAATCATAGTTTTGAGCTTGAGATCATGGGTTGGATGATTCTTCTCATATTTACTAATCTTCCTTTAACCATTGGCCAACATATTATCACCCTACATAAGGAAACAACCCAATCTTGAACCTCATGCATCACATAAGACCACATATACCTGATTGGCCTATAGAAGCGTCAATATCAGTAAAGAATTCAAAAGAAATTTCATATAGACAAAAATTACTATGGAATTTATCATACCAAATGAACTTAACTCCTTCTCAAGTGAGAGAGATCATTATAGAATCCAATTTTGATAAATATCTAACGAATAAATGGTAATATCATACCAAACCTAAAATATCTGAATTTAAAAAACATTATGCGGTTTATCCCATGCCGTAATAGCTTTCACCTTATTAGGATCAACTGAAATACCATGTTATGAGACCACATGTCCCATTAAATTCACTTACTAAATCCATAAATTACATTTTGAAATATTCACATAAGGCCGATGATTTCTCAAGGTTTCCAGGACTTCTATAAAATGATGTACATGGTTCTATTTAGTCTAATAGTAAACTAAGTTTTCATCCAAAAATACCACCACGAATGATTCAAGGTACTCATGAAATATTTGGTTCATCAAATCTATAAAAACTATAGGAGTATTGGTTAGAACAAATGGCATTACAAGATACTCATATTATCCATACCTAATCTTGAATGCTATCTTTTGAATGTTATATTCTTTTATTCTCAACTGGTGATAAACTAATAAAAGATCAATCTTTGATAACCACTTCAAAAATTTTAGTTGGTCAAAAAAATCATAAATCTATGGTAATAGATAATTTTTCTTCACTATAACTCAATTGAGTTTCCATAATCAACACATAGGTGAATTGAACCATCATATTTATTCGCAAAGAGAATAGGTTGCACCTAAGGAGACACACTCAGGTGTATAAAAAATTTCTATATAAAATTATCCAACTAAGATTTCAACTATTTTAGCTCCGCTGGTTCCATATGGTAAAAACAAAATGACATTGACTAAGTAAAAATTAGAAAATCAATAGAAAAATTTACCTCTATTTCTAATGTAATGATAGAGAAATAAGAAGGAAATAATTTGGGAAACTCAATGAAATCTGGAGAGAGATCATCAGTCAAAGATTCCCTCTCTAAGTCAAAAGAAAACCCTTATATTACCCTACCCAAATCTATAAAAGGTCCAAATATACTCAACCTCAGGTCCTATTCTCCCTAAAATACATGACACACCCTATCAGGTGTAGTATAGGAGACTCTCCAAAGGTAAGAGTCAATCTAGGACTTATGAGGAATTAGATAATTCATCCTAAAAAATTATGTCAAGAGTATTCATGTTGAGAACCAGAAAACTATAGGTAATCTCAATCTCTGATAAAGAGAAAACACATGCAGGAAATCAAAGAACCTTATTTATCTTTATTATAAGGGGTGCAGTAATATCCATCACATAAGACACAATCTCCATAGAAAGATTCAGAAAATTCACAACTCGGGTCGATATAAATGAATAGATTCACCAGTATCAAATAAATCTATAACTAAAGATAATGCTATTGTGATGGTACCTCTCAAAGTCATTGTACCTGCATCAGCTTCCTCTGAGGACTCTTCCACTACATGAAGAAGCTTCATCCTAGATGATTATTGTTAGAACCCCACAGTTCTTGAATCATATGATTGTAACACAATAATTTTTTGTTCTTATGATCCTGTGTCACTGCATGGAGTAGAAAAGAAATAAAATAAGTTATATAAGTGTCTAGAGTGACCACAAAAACTACATATATTGGGTGATTCAGTTCAAAATCATATCAAAATACCCAAACTTGACACATTGAAATCAAGTCAAAGGTCATTTTCCATGCACTACAGGAGGATGGGATGATGCTTACAGTCTAGAACCATAACGAGACTCATCACACTTTCTCTATAATTTAAAGGAACTCAAAAAAGTTACAATGGGAGAAAAATAAACTCTCTTTAACCCTTACTTAGAATCCAGGTCAAGATCAACAATCAATGATCTATCAATCACATTATCATAAGAAGTGATATTTATTAAGAAAATATATGATCAGATATCAAGTTGGAGTCCCATCTCAAACCATTGAGACCTTATCTTCTCATTGGATACAACTTCATGTGAAAACTGAACAATCTCAAAAACATAGTTCGTATACCATGTCATGATCATGTCGCCCTACTAGAGGTTGAGAAACTCCAAGTATTTTTTTGAGACTATCGACTTTGGATAGAAATAATCATTAAAAAGAACACTAAATTATTTCTACTCTAAACCCTAATGCTTCTTCACCATTACCATCGAATCCCATTATCTCCTATTGGGCCCTTCCATCTTAAAGGTAAGACACTCTACATTTATTGAATCAGGAAATTCCAAGAACTAAAAAAGTATATTGATCTTTTTCAACCAATCCTCTTCCACTTGAGGATCATTTCACCCTTGGGAGACTAGTAGTTTCTGACGAAGAAAATTTTGAGCATGATCTCTTGATTTACTCTTAAAGGTTACACAAATAGAGCTTGAAAAAGAATAGGTGCTAGTTCGTATACCAAATCTTGGATAGAACAAACTACTGTATCAACAAGATTTGGGTTAACCAGAGGATTAAACTACTATGGTTCACCAACATCTTCCTCTTACAACCTATTAAAATAACTTCTTGGAGGCACAATACTATACAAAATTAACAAAAAACACTAAAAGAATCAGTAATAATATAAATATTTTCAAATAAAATAAGAGTCATAGGAATATCAATTCCATAAAACATAATTCATGATTTGTTTTTCAACATAATCAAATAAAAATCAAGAAACATTCTAGAAAACAGATCAAAACATTCCTCAAGACACCTTTCCTAAACACCCACGGTGACTTAAGAATCATTATGATAAGATCTGGCCATGTACTCACTCAAAACTACCTCCTAAGACCCATTAATCCTACCTTCTATATACTAGGAAAACCCACCATATACAAACATCAAGGAAATATTCACAACCTACACCTTTGATACAACTTTTTCATGAACCACCCTGGATACCCTGGTACCATGACACCCGAGATGGTCCTGATATGGACCAAAGTGAATTCCTAATCCCTACGGGTTAGTGACTAGAACATGGGATCATACTAAAAACATGAGGGAATTATTTTTTCCATAAAAACTAGAATAAAAAATTTAAAGGTCAGTATGCTCAATACTCCAAAGGGGGAAAGTACCAGAATCTAATGGGTGAAACAACACCGAAACAATACATCATAAAAAGACACCACTTCTTCCAAGATAAATATCAAAGATAAACCCATGTAACAAGTGTATTACATCTCCACTGGTCACCTTCATCACTCTATGTTCCAAGGATAAAGAACATCCACCACCTCAAAGTGGTGCTTTTCCTTTCCCTGATCATGGAATTAGATAATTTGAAAATTCCTGAAGAAAAAGGTAGGGTGTGACCTATAAAGTTGAGTAGGGTCTCATAAAGTGTTCCATAATGATTTTAATAACAATTAAACCAATATTATTTCAATTTAAATAAAATAAGGCATGTATGAAATTCACATATTTTCAACAAAACATGATTTCATAATCAAAAGAGATGGAAGATATATCAAAACTAGATTAAATGAACATTTTATAAAAAACATTTATATAATGTAGTTGGCATGAATAAAACAGTTCTATAAATCAATGGCATGTAATCATAAAATAAAGTATATCTTATCACCATGAATCAAACCCTGTAGTACATTAGTTTTTGTTAATAGGATCTTTACACTACTTGTCCATAATATCTGATAAAAGTGTGGACACATCCCATGAATCAAGTTTCTATGACTCAACTCCCCCTCGGGGCAAAAAAAATCATGAAGAATTATGTTTAAGTCATTGTTCTCATCATAAATCCATTTATAGGGTGTTAGATCCTAGAATTCTTATACTAATTACCCACAAACTACTGAGGATCACATGTTCTTCAGTCAATAAATCAATAAAATCATGGTCAAATCAATCATTTCAGACCAGTTCAAAAATAAAATTTCCCACTTTTAGTTTTAAAAATGCCTTTATAATTTAAAAACCAAATCATAGGTTTTGATCAATTCATTCCTTTTCAAATCATTTTTCAAATTAATCAATTTCAAATCATTTCATCAAATCAATTTTCCAATACAAGCCATCAATTTTCTCAAATCCATCCAACAATTCAAATTATATTGAAATTAGGGCTTTTTGACAATCTATATGACTTTTTAAAAATCATCCATTAATCATCTCAAATTTTTGTTTTCAAATCATTTAAAATATCATTTGAAATCAATCAAGAAATTAAAGGTTTCATTTGTAGTAAAAAAATCATACGGAACCCCCAGATTTAATCAGCGATCAAATCAACACTTGTGATGGGAAAACACCAACGATGAATGAAGGTGAAGGAGACTAATAAATAAATCCGATATCACAAACATCAAGATCAAACTCTAATTCTATTGGAAAAAATGAGATAATATCACTACCAAAGAGGGATAACATAGTGAAGGAGAAAACCAATTTGAGGGAACTCATCTGAGATTAAAATCCAAATCAATTCATTTAAAAGGGAATAAATCACCCAAAAATAACATGGAGTTTACCTAGGGATCAAGATTAAAGGATGTATGACAAATGAAATGTTTTTAATGATTCACCATACAAAAACTCACGAGACCTAAGGAATTCATGACATGATACAATGAAAAATGAATTGCCTTGGGTTAAAATTCCCAATCTTGATCATTTCATTTCATTAAATCAGTTAAAATATTGTAAAAATTCAGTTCAGGAAACTATTTAAGGGATTATACTGAGAAATAAATTCATTTTTTGTAATACATTCATAGTGTGAATCTGTACAGTAGACAGTACAAATCCAAAGCTTATTAAAAAAACTTAACCCTCGAATTTAACCTGACCCTGAAGAGAAACCTATACAAAATTTTAAACATTTATAACTAGAATATATTAATTCAACCAAACATATATCCAAGAACATTAATTAATTTACCCCGATAATCACTCTCCATCCCCAAAAGGCCTGAAAGATAGCCAAATAAAGAGGGAATTGAAACAAGAGACAAGAAGTACCTGAAAGAAGGTAACAATATGTTACACGACTACCTTAATTTTTTATGAATAGATGTTATTCTTTATCCCTTACTAAGTTATGGTTTTTTGGTCATTATACTTATCATGACTATATTCTCTATCACTCTATTATTCTTTGGAAATTATCTTTTCTGGGTGGGTGTTATGTGATGGGACACATAACCCCTGTTGAATTGTGTAGTAGACTGATAGTGGAGGTGTTCCTCAACGAGGATGATCAGAGTTAGTGGCCTATAATAGGAAATGATGAGAAGTTGTTTTTGGGTCAGTTATAGATTCCATTTTTATGGAGGGGATAGTGATAAGGGTTGTGTGATATCGGTGTAAGGATGCATGACGCAAGCATTTCACGGTGGTCCTGACCACTTGTTGATCGTAGTTATTACAAACACAGTTTGAGGGGGATGCATCAGATACTAGTTTGATAACTTCTGGGATTCAGCTAGCTTTCAGAACAAACAATGCTGGTTTTTCTTCGAGGGGTGGATGACATATGCAGCACTTGATAGCCGATAGATGGTGTCCTAATTACATGCGAAGGTGGCTTCAGTAGGAATATTAGAGCATTTGGGATAATCTAAAAGTTAGGCCTTTGGGGACTTATAATATAGTATTTTTCAGGCCTATAATATATAAATAAATTATTCTAGAGGGGCAGATTATTCCTAGGGGGTTCTATGGCCTACCTTTCCAGCCTGTGTGTATGAGGTGTGTGTGTGTGTTTGAATGTAATTATTCCCCAAACACCTAATATATGTATTATTATTTAAATTTTTCAATTATAACTTATCCATTAAATTGGAAGGTATAAATAGTAATAAACACATTATAAAGAATATGTATAAATTTTTAAATAATGAAAATTAATTTATTAATTCATAATAAATAATTACACACTTTTCCGAAAAGTCATTCTATGCTTCAAAAATATGTTTTCTTCAATAATGGGTTTTATTTCATTTTTTGTATGTATATAATAATTAATTTATACTAATTTTATAAATAGTATTTGAAAAAATAAATTTTATTTTTTGAAATAATAATTTAAATATTATATTATTGTTATTTTTTTTATTTTTCTAAAATTTTTTATTTTTAGTGAATTGTGAAAAATTGAAATTCTTATAAAAATTTCATTTCTTTTCATTAAATAAAGTAATTTTAAAGTACTATTATATTTTGTATTTGGTTTTAAAGTAAAATAATATCCATTTTATTAAACATAATCTAAATAATTTCATAGTAATTAACATTATATTTGATTTTCGTATAAGTTCATTTTCTTGCTTAAAAAAATATTTTTTTGAAAACTATTTTTATTGCATTTTACGGATTTATATTAAAATTGATTTTTGAAACATATAAAACTAAAATCTTGAAAAATGGATTCCATATTTGGAATTATGATGCTCAAATTTTGTAAATAGTTCCCTTTTATTTTTGTTCATTATTAATAGTAACCATGATAAATATTTTTCACCATGGTAAAGGGTAAATTAGGTAATTAAGGTTAAAAATAATATGATAAGACTTTAAAAATCTATTCCACATTTTCCTTTATTTCATTGTATGAGAGTAATTCTACCATATCCATCCTAAAAATGAATATATGGAATTTTGGTTCCATTTTCCTTTGATAATGACATTTATAGTATTTTAATCTAATAAAATCACAAAATATCACTATCTTTATTTTAATATCTCTAATATATTTTCATTGGGATAAAAAAGATATTATTGTTGAGAAAGTTTTGTTTTCAACAATACATAATATTTTTATTTAAAAGGTGGAGATTGTTGAGAACAATACTCTATCTCTTTATGATGATTTTGATGCTCATAAATACCCTTAATTGTTTTCTAATGATTTTATTTTAAGTGTATTTCAATAATTTATTATTCATTATATTTTTATTAATGGAATAAATATTTAAGTTCTTGAGAAATGAGGATTAATTTCTAAAGTATTCACATTAGCATGTTCTAGAAACATTGTTCATGCTCTACATATTTGGTAATTGCTTAAGTGTGTTTTGGAAACACTGTTCATACCCTACATAGAGAAGCATAGCGTAAGGATGGAATGCAGCGTATACTTTATGAGATATTAGAAAAGTATGGTTAAATAACCATATGTTATCAGAAAAGTATAGAATAATAACCCTACGTTAGGAAGGAACCCTACGTTTGGGATATTAGAAAATTATAGAAGAAGAACTGTGCATAATTTTTAAAAGTTACGTTTGTTTTTCAAAAGTATGGTTCATAAACCTTACTTTTGTGAACAACCTTACATTTCATAAAAAAGTATGGATCATGTACCTTTAATTTGGAATCTTATAAAAGTATGGATCATTTATCATATGTTTGAATGTTGGAAAGAAAAGTATGGATGATCAACCCTTCATTTTTTATCAACCCTACATTTGTATTCAACCTTATGTTTGAAGGATGCATCATCAACCTTACATTTGTGATTTATCTTACGTTCAGAAGATGCATGATATACAGTTCAACCTTACGTTTGGTGTCGGAGAATTAAAGATGATATCATTATACAATGGTCTACAAGTGAATTATTAGACTGATTTCAAACTAGATTAAAAGATGATTTTAAAGCGCATCTTTGACTGATTCAAAGCTGTTTATCGATGATTCAAAGGATCAATTTAAAACAATCTTTTCATGCTGAATTTTTAGGGGAGTTACGACTACTCTATTATTTCGATTTTTTTGAATATCGCGAGTCAGAAGGCAACTTTTTTAGATTTTACTTTGCAGAGAAAGAACTCGATATATTTGTGCTATTTTGAAATTCAATATATACAACGTACAAGGTCAAAAACAAGAACACAAGAGTAGATAATCTTACGATATACAAGATCTACTGCATGAAAATGTTCATACAATATAGATAATCGAGACTTACAGATATGTTGTTATGAAGATAAAAAAAACTTTGTTTATTGAAGAAGAAGAAACACGACAGAAGATTCACTCATTTGTCATCAATGATCTATTGTGAATCTACTGCTGCTGAAGTTGCAAATTATTTTTCCTATATCTACTACAACCGGATCGACTCATAACGACTCTTACTTGAAGATCATTATTTCTGAATATGACAATCCATCTACTATCAATTGCATTTTGTTGCAATTGTGAAGAACAATGGGAAGGTATTTTAAAAGAACAAATACATCTTTTTATCTTAAGTGGTCGGCTTCTCATACTAAGATGTGTAGGTTATGAGATTGAACCAGAAGGATCTTTTTTTCCTTATATTGTAAAGGTGTCAACTGCCTGTACTTAGTTGTAGAATGTTCTGTTGATAAGAGGACCAGATAGTGAAAATCACCAAGCTCGTGAAGTAGAGTGTTGGTGGAGTGGACTAGGGCCCTTCTGTTCCCTGAACTACTATACATTGTGTGTCCCTTCTATTTTAATTTCTACTGCATTAATCTATCTGATTAAAGTTAAAGGATAGAACATGATCCCATGAAGAATTTGTAAAAGACACAATTCACCCCCCTCTTTTGTATATTTGGTATAACCCGATCCAACAATGATTGGTTATAAATTGTTATTTTTAAGATTAATACATTATTTTTATGATAGTAATTTATTTTAAATTTTTAGTGATGATATAATTGTTGTAATAATGAGCACCCTAGACCCAAATAAATAGTAATTTTCAATTACCATATAGTGTATACAATGAGTTATGAAATATGTACACTTCCCATTATAGTGTATTTATTTCTACATACACTATTTAGATGGAAATTTCCATAGATTAATTACCATATAAAAAGTTTATATCAGATCCCATGCTATAATGATATCCCTAAGATGCTATGAAATTAATCTTAAATAAATTTCCTCTGGTCTAGATACATCATTATGACTAGACACAGATGATTTCTGACTATCATGTGCTGGGGGATTATAAGCATTGATACTTTTTCTCATGATGTTCACACTTGGTGATCTGTACTTGGTGAGATCATGAGAAAAAACTTCCAATAATAATACTATATGTTTTTCATGTCATTGGATGTTCCTGTCTATGGACATGTGTATTTGTATCCTAACTTGATATCACTATCAATGTGTTCCATTTGATCACGTACTTTGATATAAGTAAAAAACCATGACAGTGAATTCATGGGGAGGTAGCTTGTGTTGTGTGCATCATTGGTGGCATGACACTAGTTGAATGGTCAAGATAAAATTTTTCGCTTCAGAGTTGAGGAATTAATCTCTCAGGCCAGGTTGATCGGGATGGTAGTACCTTTATAAATCCATGTCCAAGGTAGTTGATGGTAAATCCGTATATTTAGATCAACAAATAATAAAGCATGAAAGGATGATGACACAATTGTGCGTCATGATTTATGTTATTTCTAATGAAAATGAGATTATATTACATAGTGTGGGTTCGTATGATGATTTTCATTGCTATGACTATTCCTTATCTCTTTAGAGACCTTGATGGGTTGATAGACTCTACTCTTAGTTTGTGAATACTATTCACTACTATCGAGATAATGTCCTAGAGGCCACATACAATACCTTATTCAAGAATCATCCATATTCTGGTGAATAGGTATATAGAACATGGTGGGCCCTATAAACGGGTCCATGATTTGTCCAAGAATTATTTATAAATGATAAATAAATTATTTTTTATGTAAAAAATAATTGGGTTGAATTTATTTATTTAAATTATTTACAAGTGTTTATGTAAATACAAGGAATAATATTTTATGAATGAATATTATTTCAATATTCATGTGTTTTTAATATTAGTAGGAATCATGAATCAAGTTAATAACTCGGGTGTAACGCCCCAGTTTTGGGTGTCGCCCAAAGGTTCCACAATCCCAGTTGGTCACATAACCTCAAGACCATTTCCCCAAATTCTAGAGGCTACTGACTAGCAGCGATGTCCAAGGTCTGATAATGGGGAAACTATGCCCTCATTGGTAGAGTATACACAACGGAAAGTAAATAGTAACAATAATAGAAGCAGAAATACCATACAACAAAAGTGAATAACAGAAGACTGATAGTAATATAACAACTGGAGCACATATAAATGATGCATGTCACATATGTCTAGGAAAGTAGCCAAACAAGTCACAATGCTAGAAATATAATTCTAAAACCAAAGTACAGAAAAGTAGTAAACTCCAACATCATTGCAAGCCTCATCTTGGCCACATGCTCTCCAGCTCCAACAACAATCAAGTACCTGATGAAGAAGGGCGCTTACCCTTATCTATACCTACAACCATATAATCAGTTTGAGCCCAAAAACATGACCCAAATAGAGTGTGAGACGAATCCCAGTAGGCAACCACCAAAAGATCTGTGGCTAACTGTCATAGAATATATATAGTAGGTAATATACAGAAATGAAGCAATAAACTGGGATGTACTCAAAATTAAATATTCCTACAGTTTTCAATTATATTCATTTACATTTGTTAATTATTCAAACCGATGAATAATGAAATTCTAGGATCTATCCTAAGCTCTACATCCCCTATGTAATAGTGAAACAAATGTCTCAGAAGACCATATAAAAAATCTATTAAGACTGATTCAAAGCTTGTGATTTATATTGAAAGACTCATCACAATCATTCAATCATTCACAAGAAAACCTATGGGAAAGTTCTCACAGTCTAATCCCTCTGGTTTAACATATCATCAATTCAATAAATAACAACCCTCTGGGAAACCTCTCATAGTCTAACCCCTTTGGCCTCACGTAACACTAAACACTTACAAACAACCTTCTCAGAAGCTCTCATAGTCAATACCCATTTAGTTGGCATAAAAATAATAAATTATAATGACCACCTAGCAGCTCTCACAGTCAATGCCTGAGGGTCTAACATTAATTTAATAACAACCCTCTAGGTAGCTCTCACGGTCTAACCCCTCTAGTCTATGACCACCCGACAGCTCTCACAGTCAATACCTCTATGTCATCATAAAAAAAAATTATACATAAATGACCATACCTTGGGAAGCTCTTACAGTCAATTCCCCTTGGTCATACTTTCACAATGCGAAACACATGAATCACATATAAATAGTAATTCCATCCTAACAACACGAGGCATGGAAAAAAAAGAAAGCCTAATAGTAATTATAGACCAAATGACCACAATCAATCAAAAAAGGGAAATAAAACCAATATCAAGGTAAAAAACCTTATGAATAAGCAATAACCCCTTCTCAATCAATAAAAACCATAGCAGATGTTAAACAGGGTTAAATTCCAAAACATGCAGTACCCAAAATATGGGTATTCGACACTTTTAGTATATATAATCCAAAGACAATCCAATAAAGTCACAGAACACTTACATTGATGTCGTATGATCAACACTCTTGAATGTCGACCCTTGAATAGTCCTATAACAATGTAGATCTATGAAAAGGGTAAAAACGATCATCCTTGAAATACTCATGAGAGAGGAGGAATCAGGAAGGAATGATCTAGGGAAAGAGAGAACTCACTGGTGGGAATCCAACGCACCCAACGACGTCTCAATTAGAGGTCGGACGAAGAATCAGGAAGATATCGAAGTTATTTGTCATTCTGTCACTCTCCTGTATGAACCGAGGGGGTGAAGAAGTGTGTTTTGGAGATGAGAGGCAACACCACTCGGATTAATCAAATAAAAAGAAAAGTACATAGCGTGTTCATTTAATGTACACGTTGTGTACTAGCCTTAATCGGCCCCTGCTTTAGGTGGTCTTCCAGGTAACTACACGGGCATGTACTCAATCATTACACGACCAGTACATGGCTACACTTGGAAACCTGGTACACGCCGTGTACTCAAAATTACACGGTGGGTACTTAGAAAATTTCTCATTTCTTCCTTTTTCCTCAAAAACATCCCGAAATAAATATCCATTCCTGAAATGAATATCCATGTTCTTACATCAGGTTTATCACATAATATATTTAATATATATTACAAGTATGTGATAAAATATAAAAAATATTTATAACGTAGTTAGTTCATCATAATTATTTATTTATTTCTTATTTAGTGAACATTAAATATATGGGGATTGGGGAACCCTTTCTGGGAATTTGAGTATCCACTATATATGGTATACGAGATGCTCGTTGAAGTGATTATTCATCAGTTAGGAATTGAGAGCTACTCTCTCCTCCTAATTCCTAGAGAGAGAGAGAGACACTCCAACTGAGTGAACGATCCATGGATGCCTTCACATTTCGAAGGAAGGGGTTCAAGGTGATTATTGTGACATCGAAGAGATCATCAGACCTCCATGCTATCACCCAAAACACA
Organism: Viscum album; assembly: GCA_963277665.1. NCBI lineage: Eukaryota > Viridiplantae > Streptophyta > Magnoliopsida > Santalales > Viscaceae > Viscum > Viscum album. The sequence continues at coordinate 1,209,893,012 of OY728123.1, forward strand.
ACGAATGAAATGTTGATAGATTCTTGGAGTGTGTGTAGATGATCTAGAGTGGTTCGACTTTAGATACTTCAAGAAACAGTTGCCGATAATAAGCTACAATCAAGCATGATCTGAATATAATGAGGTACTCATTCTATTTTTCTCTATGATTTTAATGATCCATGGAATATCCTTAGAATGTATTAGGTCTTGGATCATCGGAGATGACAAGTCCCGCCACTTTGGTAATAATTTTTTTTAAATCCACGACCCACCCACTTCCATTGCGTTCCCTGGTACCAACAAATGGTATCAGAGGGATCATGTTAATTATCTTCGCCAATGGAAAAATATTTTTCATTAAATTTAAGTAGAGAGTTTGAAATTGGTTTCAATAGAATTGACCACAATTCGATCTGATTTTGGATGACCAAGTTAAGACCAAATGAAAACATATTTTTATGGATCGAAAGTGATAATGTTTCATGTATTGAAATTCAATGAACATATATCTTAATATATGAGGCTCTTCTGGAAAAGAAAGGATGGCACCTCCTCTCCCAACAAGATGCCCTGTTCTCAAAGGTTTTGCGAGAAAAATATTTCCCTCATACTGACTTCTTGCATGCCCAGTTGGGGCCAAGGCCAAATGTTTTGTGGAGAAGCATCTGGGGTGAAAAATCCTTCATTGACATGGGCTACGTCTGGAGAATTGCTGATGGACATAATGTTAATATTTGGAAGGACTCCTAGCTGGAAAATGGCATTAACCATAAGGTATCTTCGACTATTCTTCCTGGGTTTGAATATGCAAGGGTACGAGGGCTGATCAATGACTCGCTTAAGGACTGGGATCGTGGGAATCTTTTTAGCTGGTTTAATGAGGTTGACCGTCAGCTCATCCTTAGTATTCCTCTCACACCAGGGATGGGAAGTGACCAGCTTTGCTGGACTGGGGAGTCTCATGGCAGATATTCTGTCTGCTCGGGTTACAAAATGTGGGTCCAAGGAGTGGCTAAGGACTTTTCTGATAAACGATGGAAGACTATTTGGGCGCTCACTGCCCCCCCTAAGGTGAATTTTTTTGGTGGAAAGTCTGCTCTGGGGTTCTCCCAACCCATGACTTTTTGGTGCAGCGACATTTGGCGGAGGATGACACCTGTACGGTGTGCTTCCAGGAGGTGGAATCCCCTTTGCATGCAATCCTTTCCTATCGTGGGGTGGAAGGGGTGTGGAAGGCATGGAAGCTGGATTTTGGTTCGTTCTTTGATCTTTCATCTGGTCTGGTCTAGAATCTAGTTAAATGGGTGACTTCTCTTAAGACGAGAGTGGTGGGGTTGATCTGTACAATTGATTGGATAGTGTGGACTCGACGAAATGATCGCATTTTCCAAAGGAAGGTGACCAATGATCATCTTTGGGTGAATAGGGCTAGGGAATAGATGAACGGTTGGAAAAATAATTATTTAGTTCCCCCTTTAGGCATCACTCGAGAGTCGACTCCTTGTTGGTCTCCCCCCTGTGGGTTTCATCAAGATCAATACAGATGTTTCTGTCTCTTCTAATTCCAGGGTCAGTATTGGACTCATTGGTCATGATTGTTTCGGCCAGATTGTGGAAGCTCAGTGCCAGGCTGTGGGTTTTTCATGGATACCTGTGGTAGCAGAGGCCTCTGCCATCCTCCAGGGGATCATTTTTTCCTGTTCAAAAAATTGGCCCAAGGTTTTGGTGGAATCTGATTGCCTCGAAGTGGTGAACGCTCTAGCTTCAAAGGACGATGCATCTCAACCGTATGGACTTATCTTGAGGAAGATTTGGTCATTAACCGAAGGCTTTGATGCATTCAAATTTTCTTTTATCAAGCGAGGAAGGAATATGAAAGCTAATTGCTTGGCTCATTTTGGGAAATCTTGGGGTGATCATTATTGGGTGGACTCGTTTCCTGATTGGCTCTGTAGGCATGGTTTTCTTGATCAGTAATATATCTCATCTTTTGCTAATATATATATATATATATATATATATATATATATTTTGCGATCCCCATTATTATGTCTAACTCGAGCCGGAATACATTAGGTGGAGTATTTTCCGGAAGGTGGTAGTAATTCAACTTGAGAAAAAAAATGTTGTTATTTTTCAAAAAGGAAAATTAGCCTTTCTGAAAAAATGAATAATTTTTTTTTGTCCAGGATGGTTCGACTGGTTTTTCACGGGTCATACATGTTTTTCCACAAAAAAAATACTGGCACTAATATTTCTTAATCCTATTTCCTCTTATAAAAGGAAAAATAAAATATTTTTTCTATTAGAAATGATACGGAGCCGAAGTCATCTTCCTAGTGAAAGATACCCCCTGAAGGTCCCCTTATCTCCCTATCGTTCGGCCTCACCTTACCCTTCCTCCAATCGTTCCCCTTCGGTGTCGCTTGCCTTCGGCCGACCGCAACAACCCTCCACCATGGTAGGACCATGCCATAGTTTTTTCTTTAAATAATTTGTTTTAAAAAAATATTTTTTAAAAACAGGCTAGGTTAATTTTTTTTCGAAAATACACCACAAAGGTAGCATCTATGATGCCGCCTTTGGGCTCGGGTGAAAGGAAGCATCCTAGATGTCGCCTTTCCCCTAAAACAGAAAAAAATATATTTTTTCTAGAATTTTTTTAATTTTTTTGTTTTTATTTTTAATGTTTTTTTAATTTTTTTGTTTTATATATATATATATATATACAAAAAAAACAAAAATAAAATTTTCAGCATAATTTATCCGCTATTTAAAATCCAGTAGTACTGCCATTACAGCAATCTGAATTCTGACAAAAGCTCTCACCCAGGGCTCCTTTTTATAAGAGAGCTTACCCTGGAAATCATTCTGCATTTCCGATGTGGGATTCTGGTTCTCCATTTCCTACACAGAACATTCTGCATTTCTGATGTGGGATTCTGTTTCAAGTACGTGACTTTGAAATACTATAAAATATAAACTATAAGGCCAATATAAATGAAAATTAAAACATGGATTAAACATATAAAAAATAGTTGAAAAAAATTCATAAAAAATGATGATAAATAATAATTTATAAGCTTTCAAAACCACTTACTTGAAACATAATAAGTTTCAAGTACGTGTTTTGAAAGCTTATAAAATATAAATTATAGGACCAATATAAAAGAAACTTAATACATGAATTAAACATAAAACAAATATTTGAAAATAAAAATAATTTCGTAAAACATATTGATGAAATATAATTTATATGCTTTCAAAACGACCAAAATGAAACTTAAAAATGTTTCAAGCACGTGACTTTGAAAGCCTATAAAATATAAACTATAAGACCGATATAAATGAAACATAAAACACGGATTAAACATATAAAAAATAGTCGAAAATAAAAAGAATTTCGTAAAAAATGTTCATGAAAAATAATTTATAAGCTTTTAAAACCACCTACTGGAAACTTAAAATGATTAAAGTATGCGGTTTTGAAAGACTAAAATATAAACTATAAGACTGAAATAATTTAAAGTTAAAACATGGATTAAACATATAATAATTTATTTAACTATTAAATTAATATTATTCATAATTAATTATATAATAGTTAATTAGTAATATAATTATTCATTATAATTATTCATTAGTAATTATTAAAAATTATTATATAATAAATAAGTAGTTAATTAGTAATATATTTATTCATTATAATTATTCATTATAACTATTAATTATTAATTATTATTTATATAATACTTAATTAGTAATATAATGATTAATTATATAATTATTAACTATATAATAAATAATTATTTAATTAGTAATATCATTATTAATTATATAATAATTAATTAGTTAATTATAAATAAGATAATTAATTATAATAAGTAATTATAATTATTAATTAGTAATTATTAATCGATAATTATGTAAAAATTAATTAGTTAATTAGTAATATTATTATTAATTATATAATAATTAATTAGTAAATTTGTAATATGATTTTTAATTATAATTATTCATTATAATAATTAATTAGTAAATTTGTAATATGATTTTTAATTATAATTATTCATTAAAATTATTAATTAGTAATTAATAATAATTAATTATATAAAAATTAGTTCATTAATTTGTAATATTATTATTTATTATATAATAATAAATTACTAAAATAGTAATATAATTTTAAATTACATTTATTCATTATAATTATTAATTATTAATTAGTAATTAGTAATTAGTAATTAGTAATTATTAATTATTAATTAGTTAATTAGTAATATAAATATTAATTATAATTAGTCATTATAATTATAATTATTAATTATTAATAATTAATTATATAATAATTAGTTAGTTCATTAGTTATATAATTATTAATTATATAACAATTAATTAGTAAATTAGTAATATAATTTTTAATTACATTTATTCATTATAATTATTAATTATTAATTAGTAATTATTAATAATTAAATATTCCATATTTAATTAGTTAATTAGTAATATTATCATTAATTATATAATAATTAATTAGTAATATAATTATTACATATATAATAAATATTTAGTTAATTAGAAATACAATTAATAATTATAACTAATTAATTAGTAATTAGTAATTAGTAATTATTAATTAGTTAATTAATTATATATATATTTATTATAATTATTCATTATAATTAGTAATCAGTAATTAATAATTATTAATAAGTAATTAGTAATTATTAATTAGTTAATTAGTAATATAAATATTAATTATAACTATTCATTAAATTATTAATTATTAATTATTACTCATTAATTATTACTTATATAATAATTAATTAGTTAATTATTAATATAAATATTAATTATATAATAATTAATTAGTTAATTAGTAATATAATTATAATCTTTCAAAGTCACGTACTTGAAACATTTTTAAGTTTCAATTAGGCGGTTTTGAAAGCTTATAAATTACTTTTCATTAACATTTTTTTGGAAATTGCTTTTGTTTTCAACTATTTCTTATATGTTTAATCAATGTTTAACGTTTCATTTATATTGGTCATCTATTTTATGTTTTATGGTCTTTCCAATTCACAAACTTTAAAAACTTTAAGTTTCAAGTATGCAGTTTTGAAAATTTATAAATTACTTTTCATCAACTTTTTTTGGAAATTTCTTTTGTTTTCAACTATTTATTATATGTTTAATCAATGTTTAATGTTTCAATTATATTCGTTTTATAGTTTATATTTCACAGTCTTTCAAATTCACATATTTGAAACATTTTTAAGTTTCAAGTAAGCAGTTTTGAAAGGTTATAGATTATTTTTCATCAACATTTTTAAGGAAATTCTTTTTGTTTTCAACTATTTATTATATGTTTAATCAATGTTTAAAATTTCATTTATATTGGCCTTATAGTTTATATTTTATTGTATTTCAAAGTCATGTACTTGAAACAGAATCCCACATCGAAAATGCAGAATGTACTGCACAGTAAAGGTAGAACCTAAATCCCACATCGAAAATGCAGAATGATTTTCAGGGCAAGCCCTCTTATAAAAGGGAGGCCTGGGTAAGAGTTTCTGTCAGAATCCAGACTGCTGTAATGGCTGTAGCGCTGGATCTTTAATAGTAGAGAAATTCTGCTGAATTTTTTTGTTTTATATATATATATATATATAAACAAAACAAAACAAATAAAAATAAAAAAAAAAAATTTTAGGAGAAAGGCGGCATCGCGGATGCCGCCTTGCCCCCGAAATGCAAAGACGACAACCGGGATGCCGCCTTTGAGGTGCATTTTTAATTTTTTTTTTGCCCTAAGTGTTTTCTGGAAAATATTTTTTTAAAAAAACCTAAAAAAAATCCCGACCATGCCACCACCTCCATGAGGTCGCTGGGACCCTGTGGTTGAATCTCCAGTCACCGCTGTTTTCCTAACCGTCGAGCCGGTTACCGTCTCTGTCGAGGGTGACCCTATGCTGTCTCCCTCCTCCAGCCCCGAAAAGGCCGTCACCACCTGGTCACCAATCGACCATAATACTGCAAGATCCTGTAGCTACCACGACCCTCCTCCCTTGCTTGGTTCATCTTGGCCACCACCCCCTGTTCTGCCCTTCGTAGGAGATTTGAGGCCTCCGCCGTGTGGTCATCGACTGACCTCCGCCCCTAGATTGCACCCCCTCACAACAACCACCATGCCTCCCCACCACTATGATGACCCTCTACCGCAACACCACCCTCCTCACCGGCCCGTAAGCATGAACGTCCACCCCAAAACCTCTACTCGTGGCTGAGCCGACACTGAACGGAACACTATGGGTGATAGCTACCGTTCGAGAGTCCTAGCCAGGCGGTGAGTCCCATACCATCGTCTCCCTTAGTTCTATTCGACCCGATCCACCTTGTGGTGGGTTGAGGTGGGTTGGTCCGACCCAAAACGGGTCTGGACGATCCTTGCTAGCCTAGAATAGCCCTGCACAAGGTCGTCTTTGCCCGAAACTGGCCTGCAGGGTTACTTCCCGATCCACTATAGGTCTGGGTGGGGTTTCAGGCCTCAAGTTTTTTTAAATAATCAAATATTAATTGAATTAATTAAAGTAATTTTAGTATTAAATTAAATTAATTAAATATTAATTTTTGGTTTATAAATTTAATATTTTAATACTCCAGGAAACAAATAATTTAATTTAGGTATTAGATTAATTAATTAATTAATTTATTTTTTGGAATTAAAATTAAATTCATATCAGGACCGAATAAATTATTTTAATTTAAATAATTAATTTAATTTATTTAAAATCCCTCATAATTTAAATTTACTGTAATTTAATTTTATCACGTTGACTAGTCTCGAGCACTAACCAACCTTGTGTATATCTGGTTTATTTTATTTAATTACTTATTACCTGTGTGAGATGTTTATAATAAGTAGTTAATTTTTTGATAGTCTGCGCATCATCTTCTTTTCAATCAATATGTATAAGGGCATGCACATCCAATTTATCTATTTGTATTTTGTACTTCCAAAACGCCCTTCCCTGTGTGTGTGTAGTTTTGTACTATGACAATAATATTGTAAGCCACAAACCATGCCATGTTGAGGTGAACTCCAAATAAAAAATGCAAACATTGGATGGGGGATGAGCTACATCATGAGTCAAGAAATGACTCAAGTATGATTCCCTTAGGCCATGGATGATTTATTAAGTTTAAATGAATCAAACAATATTAGATGGTTAAAACCGGTCATGTATCTTTATTTCCTTCATTAATTTTTTTTATTATTTTATGCATTTTCATGATTAGGGGAAACACATAAAAAAATAAACAGGAAAAATGAATAAAGAAGTGATAAATGTTTTTCTATTAATGTTTAGTTGTGAGTGCAAAAAAATAGTTTGGACATATGAATAGAAATATATTACATTCATAAAAAAATAATGACACTCTCAAAGAAATATTTATCTGTAAACACATTACATCATTTGAATTTGAAAAAAACAGGTGTTCGAGGTGATCTTTAGAAAAAGTTGAGAGTGCCTCCTACTATCGAGGAGTTCTTATGAGAGTGATGAGTTGAATTAACCAAAATTGGTATCCAATAAGTATCCAAATTTATATTATTTCAAATTTAGAGGAAATTTTTGAGTAAATAAAGTTTATGATTTTAGAAGCTGAGACTTCACTCAACAGATTAAGGAGATGTGAGTTAATGTGGTTGGTCAGTCAAATGCCTACATTGAACTCTCTGAGTATGGGTGTAGCAATACTTTGTAGACTATGAGGGGAGATTCAAGGATCCTTTCCACTAGAATACTCAAGTGATAGGGTATTTCAATTCTAGTACATATGGTTTATATAATTTGATAAAATAAAGGGTGACATTTAAATATTTAAATAATCAATAATGTCTAATTAGTAATCAAGATAAAAGTACTAATTTGGTATGTTTTGTTTTTATAGAAAAATTGGAAAGTAATACCACATGAAAACTATGATAACTATTGGAAAAAGTCAATGTTCTCACCAAAATTAGTTTCCAAAGCGTAGTACAAGAGCTTGATGAAATTATTACAACATCATAAATTCAAGGTGTTGGCGTCCCCAATACCTATTAAGCCACCTTAGGAAATGAGGGTGTAAAAATGATTATAGGAGACTCATGTATGATTAATATGACGGTTATGTCATAATACTGTCATTAATGTATGATGTAAGTTGTTGATACTATATCATTACATGGATGATATTACATGTAGTCTCATCTTCGAGAAGCTTGTGTGGAGATAGAGAATCTCATATATGAATAGGTGATGATTACACTGGATATGTGTCAATTGAAACATGGATCATGATATTTCAATGGATCCCTTTCTCATATCATTTCAAAAAATTCCTCTAGTTTCGTTTATAATTACAAAATGAACAGTATGGAGAAAATTATTTTTTACCTCTTGGGTAAGGTTTGCTAAGCAATAAGAAAATTAAAGAAAGATAAATATTTATTTATTATGGAAAAAAGTTTAAATACAAGGATAAAAGTACAATGAAAGTGTAACGTCAGAGGAACATTTGAAACTTACTTCAAATAAAATAGGTTGGTTATCATACAAGAGGTTATTTTCTTTGCATATCATGAAATAAATCTCTATAAGTTTAAATGTAATGAATTGAATTCAATAAGAAAGTAATCACTTCTTATTCAGTTATATTAATCAATAGTAAGTAATGTTTCTGTTATAGTTTTTGGGTATTAAATAATTTTATTTAAACATAGTTACCATTTAAGTAAATAAATGTTACTAGAAGTTATGTTTGATATCTAAGTGGCTGAGAAAGGGTAGTTCTTTAGTCATTGGTGAGGAGTACACAACTTCTAATTTCCAAGTGAATGATTATAGTTGAAATTTTATTGATTATTACTGAAAAATTTATCTTATGTGTGTTTTGGACATAAGGATACATTATTATAGTTCTAAAATGAATGTTGTTTTGGGTTTTTATTACTCAACCCATAGTTGAGTAATGCTTAAATCATTGGAAATACTTAATGGATATAAAATGTAAGACTTATATACCCAGTTCTGGGAAGACAATACTTTTTAAAGAAAAAATAAATAGTTTTAAAGGATATAGCTAGTATGATTGTATACTCTTTGGAGTTAAAGACCTTAGGTACTATCGAAACACATATGTACTTAGACTTGGACCTTGAAACCTTTAAAAATAATTATAAGCCATGAAAATTTCAAAATTAGTTCAGCCAGAGAGCATAAACTATTCCAAGGGTAAGATAGTGGTAAAAATACTTCATATGATTCCTTTAAGTGTTATTAAGTGTTGACCTCACCTGTTTTGATAATCCCAATTATGCTTTTACACACCTTTGATAATCCCAATTAATGCTTATCTATATTTAAATTCACTCAATCTATGATATTCAATTATCAAGATGATAATAATATTGAATTAATCCTTGAGATATGCTAATCAATGTTTATCCATGTTTGTATATGTTCTGAAGTAATTCTAACCAAATCGGATATGTTTTGCATAAAACAGATAAGTGTTAGTCACTGATCTGCTTATAGCTACTGGTACAGAGCTACTAGTACATAGTCTACTGATAGACAGAGTCACCGATAAGCTAAGGTCACCGATATGCAGAGCTACCGATATGTACAAGTCCACCGGTAAGCATAGAAAAAGCTACCAACACAAGAGTTTTCAAGTTTTCCGATCATACAGAATGAAGCTACTGATGTGCATAAGTCTACCGATACAAATAATCACTGGAACTAAGCAAGCTACCGATACAGACACCAATACTTAGAGCTACTGATAGACCAAGAGCAATCAATACAGACAGTTACTGACATATTTGAGCTACCGATAGAACAAGTCTACCGAGCTACCGATAGAGTAAGTCTACCGATAGGAGTTACTGATAACTAGAGCTACCGACACAAAGATCTACTGATGAAAGTTCAAAGAGCTACCGATGCAAGTTCAAAGAGCTACCGATGGAAGGTCACTGATACACAAAATACATCGAACACGTCTACAACAGGAGGATACTAACGATTGACCAACCAGTCAAACTATATACTATGAATACTATTTATTTATTAAGCTAACGATTACATTTGATGTTTTTAATGCAGTTAATGTTATTTAATGATATTTGTTTCCATGTCAGGGAACCATACCTAGTACCCATACAAAAGGTAATCATTCCCATTTTCTGGAGCTGAAAGCTATAAAAGGGAAGATAAAGACCTAGCTGAAAAGGAAGAGATAATAAGGAGATAATGTGAGAGAGAACACGAGACTGAATTAGAAGAAGTGAACATAGAAGAAAAGAACACGGGGGTGTGCATACAACAATAATCAAGGAACTAAGAAGGCACACAAAGGGTGAAAAAGAAAAAGTCTCAACATCATACGTGGTGAATTCATGCAAGGCTACATCCATACTCCAAGAACACTGGACATACACGAAGCAATTCTTCTCTAGAGGAGAACACAAGATGCATCTTGAGTGAAGAACTACATCAAACACTCCATAAACTCAAACTGATAAGATGAACTTAGAACCAAGGAAGAAAACGATACTCTTTTTTTTTCAGAACAAAAACCATAGAAGGACTCAGAAGATTTTCTAATCAACCAAACAAGTATTGAGATGCACTTCCAATCACTAAAGATCTTCTAAACTCATTCTCAATTACTTTAGTGATTATTTCATTTACATTTCGATCAGTGTGTGTATCCTATTTATTTTACACACACACTGTCTCCTGAGCTAAGCTGGAGGATTCTTAAATCCTCATTCAAACTCTATAACTCTCTTGTATCCCACTGTGGATAGTGGTAGAGGTCGAGTAAGACCTGGACAACTTTAAGCTATTGTTTGTTTTCCTACGTAGAACTGTGGTAGAGTTCCTTGTACCTAGACAGTGTGTTCACTGTTGTTTACCCCGATCCAGGGTGTAGATCAATTTTTATAAATTGTTTGAGAGGACTAAGTCTCAGCTTGAGACTGAACCTGTTGGTTACATCTGCTGTGCATTTTAGTTTAAGTCATAAGTATACTATATATATTTCATATTCCGCTGCTATTACTTTGAAATACAAAAAATATTTTAAAGCTACTTTGATAGTTAAATTAGCAAGTGTTTATACTTATTGTAAACCAGTAAGTTAGTTTCAAAAGTCAATTTAATATTTAGATTAAATTAACTAAGACCAAATCAATCTTTGAGAAACTAATTGAACATTTACACTCTGTATAAATTCACTACAGTTTAACTTTGTTTTTAAATAGGGGTATTTTAAGAAAAATATTTTTACCAGAAATTTTAATTGGAACTCAATTCACCCCCCCTCTTGAGTATCCACTCTGACCAACATTTGGTATCAGAGGTTGTTTTTATTAATACAAGTTTTCAAAACACTTTGTTTTCAACTGTGATTTTAGTTGCATCTTTAAAGATATTAAATTTCTGTTAGTTCTAAATTTTATCTCTTTAAATTTACTTTCTAAAATCTAGTTATAGAAAATAGAATAGAAGGTGCTGCTACTAACCGACCACCTTTATTTAATGGTACAAACAATGCCCAGTGGAAACTTAAGATGAAAATTCATTTGGAAAGTATGGGTTTTGATATCTGCACTGCTATAGAGTCACAATATAAAATTCCAGAAACTGAAATAACAACTTGGGATGAACCTACAAATACTACTTACAATAATAATTGTAAAGCTATGAATGCCTTGTATTGTGATTTAGGAGATGAAGAGTTCAATAGAATATCTGCCTGTAAAACTGCCTATGAAATATGAGATACTTTGGCTGTTTCTCATGAAGGAACAACCAACGTTAAAGAAATGATATTGAATACTTATACTATTAAATATGATAATTTTAAAATTAAGACTGATGAAGCTATTTCTGAAATGTATCTCAGCTTCAATGAGATTGTGAATACTATGAGCCCACTTGGAAAGGTTATTCCAGCAAAGGAACAAATCATGAGAATCTTGAGATGTCTACCAAAAGGATGGAGGGGCACTTCTGTTTCCATTAGAGAATCATGCGACATCAGCACACTCCCTATTAAGGAATTAATAGGTAAGATTATGATGTACGAGGAGGAACTTAAAGTAAATAAGGAAGAAGATGATGAACCCAAGAGAAAATCCATGGCATTCAAGTATACTGCTTCTAAGAGCAAAGACCAGGAGAAAATACATGCACCTACTGAAAGTTCAACAAGTGAAGATTCAGACTCTGACAGTGATGCTGAGATGGCTCAAATAGCCAGGAGATTCAAGAAGTTTTATAGGAAAAAGAAATTATTTAGAAAAACAAATTACAAAGGAAAGTATAAATACATGGGTCACTGGAAGAAGGATTGGAAGAAATCTGTTAAGGAGGATGATATAGTCTGCTATGAATGCAAGAGGAAAGGAAACATCAAGGCTGACTTTCCAAAATTAAAATTCAAAAAGAAACATGATTATAAGGACAAGAATTATAAGAAAGCTATGAAAGCTACTTGGAGTGCTTCAGAAGACAGCACAAGTGAATCTAAAATTTCTGATTCTGAAAAGAATCATGCCAACATGTGTTTTATAACCAACACATCTGAGGCAACCTTAGATACTCCTGTTTTAAATTCCTATTATTCTAGAGATGATGCAAAATCTGATTCTGATTATGAAGATATGTCTAAGGCTGAATTGTTTGAATATTATAACATGCTGGAAGAAACATGTAATGAACTTAAAGACAAATATAAGTCACTAAAGAAATAGCATGCTCTCACTACCAATGTTAAATCTTACTTTGATGTAGAAAAGGAAAAGAATGCTCAATTGATAAAGGAAAATAATGAACTGAAAATGTATAATGAGCAACTTAGAAAGGACTTAGAAAAATTCACAAAGGGAAAGGACACTCTAAATCAAATTCAAGGAAAGAAAGTGGCACCAAAGTATGCTACTGGAATAGGTTATCAACCTGGAAAAAGATAGTTTACTAAAACTAAATTTATTCGTAAGTCTGGAAAAAATTCTGCTTATTCCAGTTCTGGAAATTCGTATGCTTCAACTAGTTATTCATATGGTTATAGATCAAATAAAGTTTATCTTTAAAAATCTATTGATTCTGTAAATTATATGAGACCCATAAGAAAAATTTGGGCACCTAAATCTTTGATTGCTAACCTATCTGGACCCAAGAAGATCTGGGTACCAAAATTATTTTCCATCTAAATCTGTTTTGTAGGAAACATGTTTGAAGAGTTCTCACAAGAAGTTATGGTACTTGGACAGTGGATGTTCAAGGCAAATTTCTTGAGATTATTCATTCTTTAAAAGCTTAATAAAGGTTGATGGAGTCCATGTCACCTTTGGTGATAATTCTAAAGAAAAAATCATCGGCCTAGGCTAGATTGGTAACACTGATTCAGTTTTAATTTCTGAAGTTTTATTTGTTGATGGACTTAAGTATAACCTATTAAGTATTTCTCAATTATGTGATGATGGATTTAATGTTAAGTTTTAAAATGATTCCTGTGATGTTTTTAACTCTAAAAATGTTTTAGTGTTCTCTGCCTTAAGAAATGAAAATGTTTATGCTGTTGATTTAAATTCTTTAGCTAAGAAAAATGTTACTTGTCTAAATGCTTTTCATAAAGAGTCTTGGATTTGGAACAGAAGATTAGGACACTGCAATATACATTCACTTAGAAAACAGACTAGGAAGAACTTGGTTAGAGACCTACCTAAATTTGAATTCCCAAATGACAAAGTTTTTAATCCCTGTCAAAATGGAAAGCAACATAATGTTTCTTTTAAATAAACGAAAGAAGTTTCAACTTCTCAACCTCTCGAGTTGGTTCACATGGACTTGTTCGGACCTTCTAGAGTTTCTAGTTTAAATGGAAAGCACTATGTCTATGTCTTAGTATATGACTTTTCTAGATATACTTGGGTATACTTCTTAGCTCACAAAAGTGAAGCTTGTTCTTACTTTGTTAAATACTCCAAGTCTATAGAAAACCTTTGTGGAATTAAGATTAAAACCCTGAGAAGTGATCATGGCTGTGAGTTTGAAAATCAAGAGTTTGAATCTTATTGCTCACACAATGGCTATAGTCACAAATTTTCTGCTCCTAGGACACCTCAGCAGAATGGTATTGTAGAAAGAAGGAATAGAACCCTTCAGGAAATTGCAAAAACCATGCTTAATGAGTATGACCTGCCTGTTTATTTTTGGGCTGAAGCTGTTGATACACCTTATTATATTATTAATAGAGTCTTAACTAGACCTGTTCTCAAGAATACCCCTTATGAATTATGGAATAATAGAAAACCTAAAGTTAGTTACTTTAGAGTCTTTGGCTACAGAGTTTTTATTCTTAATACAAAGGATAATCTTGACAAGTTTTCTTCTAAAAGTTATGAAGGAATTTTTCTTGGTTATTCTTTAACTAGAAAAGCCTATAGAGTCTTTAACAGAAAAACAAAATGTGTGGAAGAGTCTGTTCACATCAAGTTTGATGAAACTGGTCCACATGAGCCTAAAACCTCTCATGAAAATCTTGAAGAATATTTGACTGTTCTGGACCTTAATGATAAATCAAAATAACCTTTTGTAAAAACATCCAGTTCTATACATATTCCAAAATCTGATTCTGTTAAACCCATGCTTAGAGATGAACCTGAAATTTCTAGTCCTACCTTTACTAGATCAACTAGGATTCTAAAGAATCATCCTTTAGATGCTGTTGTTGGTAATCTTGATAGAGGGACATAGACTAGAGCTTCTCTAAGAAACCAGGTTGAACATCAAGATTTTCTTTCACAGCTAGAACCTAAAAATATCAATGATGCTAACAATGATGAATTTGGGTAATGGCTATGCAAGAAGAGTTAGATCAATTTGAAAGAAACAAAGTCTATGAATTAGTTGACAGACCTAAGGACACTTTAACAATAGGCACTAAATGGGTTTTTAGAAACAAAGTTGATGAATCAGGAAATATAGTTAGAAACAAAGCTAGGCTAGTTGCACAAGGCTATAGTCAAGAGGAAGGTATAGACTATGAGGAAACCTTTGCACCAGCAGCTAGACTAGAATCCATTAGGATCTTACTTTCCTATGATGCTCATCTAAATTTCAAGTTATATCAAATGGATGTTAAAAGTGATTTTCTAAATGGTTTTATTATTGAAGATTTTTTTGTTGAACAACCACCTGGATTTACTAATCCTCATTTTCCAAATCGTGTTTTTAAACTTTATAAAGATTTATATGGTTTAAAATAAGCTCCAAGAGCTTGGTATGATAGACTTAGTAATTTTATTATTTCGGAAAGTTTTACTAAAGGGATTGTTGATCCAACTCTTTTTATTAAAATAATATATAAAGATGTTTTAATAGTTCAAATATATGTTGATGATATTATTTTTGGATCTTCTAAGCACTCTTTATGTACTTATTTTTCAAAAAGTATGAAAAATGAATTTGAAATGAGTTTAATGGGAGAACTCAAATATTTTCTTGGATTTCAAGTTTTCCAAAATGAAAATGGTATTATTTTGAATCAATGTAAATATAAAAAGGATCTTTTTAAACGTTTTGGTTTGGATAGTATTAAGGAAAGTGATAATCCTATGAGTAGAGTATGTAAATTGGATGCAGATGAGACTGGGAAACCAGTGGATCAAACAAATTACAGAGGTATGATTGGAAGCTTACTTTACCTTACTGCTAGTCGACTAGATATTATGTTTAGTGTATGTATGTGTGTAAGATTTCAAGCTAACCCAAAATAATCTCATTTAATTTCTGTTAAAAGAATTTTTAAGTATCTTAAACACACTATAAACTGAGGTTTGTTTTACCCAAAAGGACAATCCTTTGAGTTAATGAGTTATTCAGATGTTGGCTTTGCTGGTTTCAAGTTGGATAGAAAAAGAACATCTGGAACATGTCATTTATTGGGAAAATACTTAGTATCTTGGTGTAGTAAGAAGCAGAATTCTGTAGCTTTTTCCACTGCTAAAGTAGAGTATATAGTTGTTGGTAGTTGCTGTGCATAAATTCTGTGGATGAAACACACTCTTTTGGACTATGGATATGATTTTAAGCATTTTTCTATCAACTGTGACAACACTAGTGTAATAAACATTTCAAAGAACCCTGTGTATCACTCTAGGACCAAACACATTGATGTAAGTCACCATTTCTTGAGAGATCATTACCAAAAGGGTGATATTACTCTTGAATTTATTGGTACTGAACATCAATTAGATGACATTTTCACCAAACCTTTGAGTTCGGATAGGTTAAGTTAAATTAGACATGAGTTAGGAATGATTAACCTTGATCGGTAGGTACCTCACCGATTTGAATCCTCACCGATGTGAATCCTCACCGATATAATACCTCACCGATGTAACCTCACTGATAGGAATTCTCACCAATAAACTCTACCGATTAGAGTGCTGTTTTAAACTTCTGTTTACCGCCAGAATCTGAATAGTTTTTACTTTATTTCTTTTTATTCATTTATTTTATGATTCCTAAATGATAAAAACTAAGTACTAGCTACTTCTCAATCCACCGAGCCTCAAACCCTTTACCCTCAAACATTAGCTTCCGAATCTCTCAAGAACCCTAAATCCCTTGAACAAGTGATGAAAAAAACCAAACTTCCTACCATCAGAGATGACACTGATGAGACGAAATCAAAGAAGAAAAAGTCCGAGCTAGAAGCAAGTGGTAGTTTTGGAAAAACTAGGTCGGGTAGGCGAACAGTGAATCCTCATTTGCAAAATAGAGTTATTGTGATTTAAAAGGAGTTGTGCATAGAATGGTTGCTGCCTAGCAAGTCGTTAGTGATCGAAGTGCTGGAAGATCAAAAGTGGATAGATTTCTTTTCGAAAAACAATGTCCCCTACTATCCGAAGCTAGTAAAGCAATTTTATGAGTTTGTAAGCTTTGAGAAATCTGAAACTGAGAACCGAGTGTCTTCTTATGTGAATGGAAATGAGATATATTTCTCATCCGTTGATTGGGATGAATGTTTAAAAGTTCCACATGAAGGTGTATCTAGATATGTCTCGAAAGCTATTCCACCTAAAAGTGATATATTCGACTATGAGACTGCCTTGGAGGAGCTCACTGGTGATGGAAATCAAAGACAAGTAGTGGCTGCTGAAATGGATGGAGAGAACAGATTGCTGTTCAAATTTGTTTATCATGTCTTAATATCAAGAAGAGGATACTTTGCGAATCTAAGATATCAAGACATCTATCTCCTGTATCTATTGAGACATTGTGTAAAAGTGAATCTGTTCAGATTGCTAATGATCCAAATAGAAGACATGACAAGGCCAAAATCTAAGACTAATTCCCTATTCTTTTCCAAGTTGATCTCTATGATGATGAAATTTAAAGGGGTACCTGAGTCTCAATATGAGACAGTGGTAGTAAGGAACAACTTCTGTATCACAAGAACTGTGTGAAAATACGTGAAGATAAATTGGAACCCATGGAGAGGAGAGTGGGTTAATGATGACCAGAAGGTATATGATAAATTTAATCCCATGGATCATCCTTTAAGACCAAAGGATGTGAGGGATCCAGGTCTAGGACCTAATGAAGAAGTACCTGAATATAGTGATGAGACTGAAGAAGAAACTTCTATGGATGATGGAAGAGATCCAGACTTACCTCCAAGTCCTGCTACTGAAATTGTTTCTAGAAAGGAAGCCTTAGTAGAAGAAGAGACACCTACTGATGAGGAAGACCAGCCATCCCCTGAGCATAAAGGAGAAAAGGAAAATGAATCTGAAGCCTCTGATTCTATCTGTTTAAGTCTGATTCCATTAATTGGAAGCTCAATTATGCCTACTGAGGATGTAGTAGGATAAAGGGAAGAACCTGTACCTAATCCAGAGGACCCTCCTGCTGTTGCAGAGATGGACTTGATAATTGAAGATTCTCCTAAGAAATAAAGACCTGCTGAGAATGCACTTTCTGTACAAGATAATGCACCCATTGAGGGGGAGCATCAAATCAAGTTTGGAAGTGTGTCGGTGGCTATTGATATTGAGGACTGGGCAGAAGACCCAGGTTTTGTGGTCTGTGGATTAGACTATCCTGATTCCGATAATGTGGCATCCCTCAATAGACCAAAAATCGTTTATAATGTTGAAACTGAGTTACTACCTGATGATGTGGTCAGAATGCATGACGTGGATATTTTGAAGAAAAATATTAAGGAAAGTTTTGTAGAAGAGACAAAGAAGATGGAAGCTTCACTAGTGTCATCAATCTAATCTATTATGACTGACTCAGTAGCCAGTATATCTTCTGAAAGAGTATCTGTTGCAGTTGCACCTGCTGATTTGATCACCAAGGCTAATCTTGAATCCTTAAAAGATGAGATGAAAGAGTCCTTTAGTGATTCTGTTTCTAAGTTAAAGAACTGTTTTTTTTTGAAGAGATGAGTATGTTGGAAAGATCTTTTGAACTTTCTATCGGTTGAAATTTGTCAACCTCTATGGAAGAGATTGTGGAAGAAGTTAAATATTTCCAGACTCAAGTTTCAAGACTGGAAGCAGATGTTGAAGCTCTAAATAAATCGGTTATCTCTTTGGAATAATATATGAGTTCAAAATCCCAAGTAGACAAGGACTTAGCCTATGTCAAAAGTGTTGTAATCTAGATGGTTTTAGTGTTTGAAGGTTTTAAAACCTCCACGAAAGATCATGTTAAAACCTAGGATTCCAAAGTTCAAAATCTTATTAGTGGGTTGACAAAAAACTTCAAGGAAATAGTAACCTTCTCCATTGGTTCTGTTGCATCTAAACACTCTTTGGATTTGAATCAGATTCGAGCTATGATGAAGGAGGAGCTTGGTTCAGCTTCAACCAGTGGCTCTGTGGACTCATCCTACCTGAGAAAATTTCACTTTATACTAGAGATTATACTAGATAAATAATGAAAATAGTCCAAGACTATATGAGAGAAGAATTTTCCTCTCATAAAGAAGTGAAAGATAAGGTGAAATCCTATTTCTCTAAGATTTTCACCAAGCATCAACTAAAAAATCACTTCTAACTTCTATTGGAAAACCTGAAGTTACCTCCTGTCAATCAAGCCTTTAGAGAGAAAGTCAGCAAACTAAGGGAATTTACTCCAGCCTTGAAAAAATTTATGGAGAACAAGGATGACTTCATATCTTATATGGAGAGAGGAGGAGGAATAATTATGGATTTCAGAAATCTTTTGATGCCTTTCCTGCATGTTGATGACAGGCCAGTGATTGTACCTCCAGCCTTACCAGCCTTTGCCTCTACTGGTTCTCTAGTTCAGATGACTCCAGCCCAAACCATTCGAATCCTCACACCTATGATCACTCAAATAACTCCTCAGTACAAGCCGAGCATAGTTTCTATGGATCAGCCTCCTATGATCATTTCCGGAATTCCTAATCCTTCACCATCATCCACATAGTCTGAATCCTCTTCTGAACCAAAGGGAAAATCTCACATTGAGGATGTGGATTGAACAAAAGGCTATGATGTTTGATAGGAATACTTTGTACTTTATTTTTCTGTCTATGTATATTTTTGTAACCTCTAAAACAATTGGCTTTCCTTTATTTCTCCTTGTGTTACTTTTTCTATTTCTTGTTTCCCACATTTTGATTATCACAAAGGGGTAGAAATATTATCAACGTATCAAAGAGGTAGAAATATTCTCCAAAGGGGAGAAATATTATCTAAGGAAGAGCTACCATGATTTTCCCTTCTGATATCATTATATTTAATTCCACCTATGATACATTATGTTCTATAACATAATGTTTCTCTGAGATACTTTCATTTAATAAAATTTCCTCTGATACAACTACTCATTGTTTTAAAACTATAATATCATAAGTTGTGATTATCAAAAATGGGGATATTGTTGACCACACCTGTTTTGATAATCCCAATTATGCTTTTACATACCTTTGATAATCCCAATTAATGTTTATCAATATTTAAATTCGCTCAATCTATGATATTCTATTATCAAAATGATAATAATATTAAAGTAATACTTAAGATATGTTAATAAATGTTTATCCATGTTTGTATAAGTTCTAAAGTAATTCTAACCAAATCGAATATGTTTTGCATAAAATAGATAAGTGTTAGTCACTGATCTGCTTATAGATATTGGTACAGAGTTACCGGTACTTAGTCTACCGATAGACTTAGTCTACCGATAGACAGAGTCAACGATAAGCTAAGGTCACCGATATACAGAGCTACCGATATGTACAAGTCCACCGGTAAGCATAGAACAAGCTACAAATACAAGAGTTTTCAAGTTTTCCGATAGTATAGAATGAAGTTACTGATGTGCATAAGTCTACCGATAAGAATAATCACTGGAAATAAGAAAGATACCAATACAGACACCAATACTTAGAGCTACTGATAGACCAAGAGCAACCAATACAGATAGTTACAGATAGATTCGAGCTACCGATAGAACAAGTCTACCAAGCTACCGATAGAGTAAGTATACCGATAGGAGTTACTGATACCTAGAGCTACCGAAAAAAAGAGCTACCGATGCAAGTTCAAAGAGCTATTGATGAAAGTTTAAAGAGCTACCGATGGAAGGTCACTGCTATACAAAATCCATCGAAAACGTCTACAACAGGAGGCTACTAATGATTGACCAACCAATAAAACTCTATAATCTCAATACTATTTATTTATTAAGCTAACAGTACATTTGATGTTTTTAATGCAGTTAATGTTATTTAAGGATCTCTGTTGCCATGTCAGGGAACCGTACCTAGTACCCATGCAAAAGGCAATCATTCCCATTTGCCGGAGCTGAAAGCTATAAAAGGGAAGATACAGACCTAGATGGAAAGGAAGAGATAACAAGGAGATAACATGAGAGCGAACACGAGACCGAATGAGAAGAAGTTAACATAGATGAAAAGAACAAGGGGTGTGCATACAGCAAGAATCAGGGAACTAAGAAGGCACACGAAGGGTGAAAAAGAAAAAGTCTCAACATCATACGTGGCACATTCGTACAAGGCTACATCCATACTCCAAGAACACTGGAAACACACGAAGTAATTCTTCTCTAGAGAAGAACACAAGATGTATCTTGAGTGAAGAACTACATAAAACACTCCATGCACTCAGACTGATAAGCTGAACCTGGAACCAAAGAAGAAAAACATACTCTGTTTTTCAGAACAAAAACCAGAGAAGGACTCAGAAGCTTTTATGATCAACCAAACGCGTCCAGAGCTGCACTACCAATCACTAAATCTCTTCTAAACTCATTCTCACATACTTTAGTGATTCTTTCATTTACATTTCGAGTAGTGTGTGTATCCTATTTATTTTACACACACACTATCTCCTGAGCTAAGCTGGAGGATTCTTAAATCCTTATTCAAACTCTATAACTCTCTTGTATCCCACTGTGGATAGTGGTAGAGGTCGAGTAAGACCTGGAAAACTGTAAGCTGTTGTTTGTTTTGCCATGTAGAACTGTGGTAGAGTTTCTTGTACCTGGACAGTGTGTTCACTATTGTTTACCCCGATCTAGGGTGTGGATCAATTTTTATAAATTGTTTGAGAGGACTAAGTCTCGGCTTGAGACTAAACCTCTTGGTTACATCTACTGTGCATTTTAGTTTAATTCATAAGTATACTATATATATTTCATATTCCGCTGCTATTACTTTGAAATACAAAACTATTTTAAAGCTACTTTGATAGTTAAATTAGCAAGTGTTTATACTTATTGTAAACCAGTAAGTTAGTTTCAAAATCCAATTTAATCTTCAGATTAAATTAACTGAGACCTAATCAATCTTTGAGAAACTAATTGAACATTTACACTCTGTATAAATTCACTATAGTTTAACTTTGTTTTTAAATAGGGGGATTTTAATAGAAATATTTTTAACAGAAATTTTACTTGGAACTCAATTCACCCCCCTCTTGAGTATCAACTCCGACCAACATTAAGGAATGTATAAGTGAAGTAAGGTATATGCATGATCAGGATATATGAGTTTTGTAGGATGGTGTGATGAATAATATCTTGACCAAGCATTCATCGATCAATATGATGTAGCGTGAGGTAATTCCTAAACACACATTACCATATCCACATCAAATATATGATATTTTTAAGTAGCATTGATGATGAGTATTACACGTTAACATTGATCAATAACATTTAGAATAGAGTAATTCCTAAATAAAAATTTCCTTATATATTAGAGTCATGATGTAAGTAAAAGGAGAATCAATGTTGCAACATATATCCATTACAGATACTTCCATTATTTTTCAAGACATTCATAAAAAATAATAGTGTTATCCCATAAAAAATGAAAAATATAATGAAAAATGGATATCATATGAGTTTTAGTATGATATAAATCAATTGGCGTATGAACATGTTTTTATAAGCAAAGAGTTTGTTAAGGATATAAACAAAATTTCATTAAGAAAAAAACAATGTGCATCTAAATTTATTATCCTACATATTTTTTAGGATATTACAAAAATACCTATTATAAAAAAGATATAGTTAACTTATAGAATATATTTCTATAAAAGGGTGAACATCTCTATTTGAGATAGTGGGATAAATATTGGCTTGGTTGTAGTAAATGCTAGAGATTGATGAATAGTTGACATAAGAAAAAGTTCTATAAGACCTTATAGAAAAATAATATTCTAGAGACACATACTGTATAGGAAGGATAAAACCATAGTGACGGTTTTATATTCACCGCAGCTGGTGATACAATATTCATTGAGAATAATAATTCCTACAAGTATTTAGTATATAGAAATTAGCTAAAACTGAAAAGACTAATTAAAATTCAAAAATGGATTCCATGTATCAAATAACATGAGATTATTATTTTGAATACTTTAGTGGGTATTCAAGTGAGACTATAAATGGATGGTATAAGCATCTTACCGATAAGGATCGATTGGTAACACCAAGTCATTATGCCTAAATATATTAGAATTTTAATTGTTATAACTAATTTCAATGATCATTTTATTGAGCATTAGATTTCAAGACCACCAATCATGGAAATTTTATATATGAAAAAACCAAAAAGGGATGGTGACATCATAGAAATCCAATAAGGGTGAAAGTTACAAAAATCTAATTTAGGATTTAATTAATCAATAATATCATAGAACATGCATTTGGAATGAATATTTTCCATGTTTCCACAAGAGGTTAGTGGGAGAACCACTGTTTTCAAAGTAAAATATGGTTGATAACATATGGAAAATAGCTATTGGACTTACAGTTAACTAAGACCAAAATGAAAGTAACTCTACAGAGATTAAATTAAAGTATCAACCTAAGTTATAGGGAACACGATCTACTAATATAGATCTAATATTTTCTTTGACCTAGTTAATGGTATATATATTGAAAATGTATTGAAAAATAAAATTTAGAATAATTCAAGAGAGAATTATTACCAATATCACATGAAATAAAACTCTATAAGAATACATGTATGGGAAATAAGAGGTGAGTTAAATTCTATACACTTTTGTGATGTATAAATCATGTATTACATAATATTTACAATATATGATATTTCTAACAAATACTCAATAGTAGGTAAATATCAATTATATCCAGGATAATTGCAAGGAAAGTAGTCAGAACTATCTAATTGTGTTTGATCAAGTACAAAAGATATGTACCTGGTATGTGGAGAGGAAGGGATACTAGTTATAAGAGAAAAAACTAGTCTTCCTATAAAGTCAATATGCTATAATATTAAAGTTAATCCAATGTAATGAGAAAGAAAATCTAGTTCAACTAGTGGTAGTCATATCTAAAAATACCAAGTGTGTTGTGTCTTTTGAGGAAGCTAAGAAGTAGTGTAAATATGCAACAATTTTTTACAGTTCTTGGAATCACACCTCATAAGTAAATTATTATCATAATGTAAATTATGATAGTCTTACTATCTAAGATGTCATGTTTTGAAAGTGGAAGGAAGGAATACACACTAGGATAGAAACTCTTGAGGAGTCTTACTCAAGGAGGTGTGGTCACACATAGCAGAATATCCATGCAACAGAGCTATGGAAGACCTAGTGACTAAATCTAGGACTTAGAAGAACATGATATTAATCATGAGAGATCTAACAAGGATGGTCAGAAAGTTAGATCTAGTGAAAGTGGGAGTGTTGTAAGTGTGGGTTACCTAGACCCAACTAAAAAAATACTTTTTGATTACCATGTCATGGATACAATGAGTTATTCATGATCTAAACTTACCATTATAGTGTAGATATTTCTGTGTCTACTATTTAAATGTTAATTTCCATAGATTAATTATCATACCAAAAGGTTATAGTAGATCTTAGGCTATAAGGAGAACCTCAAGATATTATGAAATTAATATTAAACAAATATCTTATGGTCTAGATATATCATTCTTAATAGACTTAGAAGATTTATGAATATCAGATTCTAGGGGATCATAAGCATTGATACTTATTCTCATGAATTTCACACTTGTTAATCTCTAGTAGGTGAGACCATAAAGACAAACCCACCAATAGGAACACCACATGTTTTGGGTGTTATTGGATGTTCCTATATATGGACATGTGTATTGGTCTACTGACTTGATGTCATTATCAATGTGTTCCATTTGATTGCGTACTTTGATGTAAGAAAAAAACCATGTCAATGAAGTCGGGGTGAGGTAAATTATGTTGGTTGTTTCATTGGTGGTATGTCATTGGTTGAGTATTTAAGATAAAGTTTGTTTCTTTTGAGTTGGGGAAGTAATATCATGGGCTTGGTTGATTAGGATGGTAGTACCTTTATAAATCCATGTCCATGGTAGTTGAAGACAAATCCATACAGTTAGATAAGCAAATAATAAATCAATAAAGGATTGTGGCACAATTGTGCATCCTACTTTATAAGATATCTAATGAAAAAGATATTATGTTACATAATGCACATTTATAGGATAGTTGTTCTATCCATGAATATTCCAAATCTATTTAGGGACCTTTATGGGTTACTAGAATCCACTCTTGGTTTGTGAATACTATTCACTTCTATCGAGATAAGGGCCTAGAGGGTCACACACAATAACGTATTCAAGAATCCTCCATATTCTGGTGAATCGGTATATAGGACATGGTGGACCCACCATAGGGTGCAAGATTTGTCCAAGAATTATCAATCACCGATAAATAAATAAATAAATTATTATTTGATTATATATAATTGGGTTGAATTTATTTATTAAAATTATTTACAAGTGTTTAAGTAAATACAAGGAATAATATTATATGAATAAATACTATTTTATTATTCAAGGTTCATTTAATATTAGCATGAATCATGAGTCGAGTTAATAAAACAGGTTTATCACATAATATATTTAATACATATTATAATTATGTGATAAAATATAAATACTATTCATGATGTAGCTAATTAATTATAATTATTTAAATATTGGTTATTTAGTGGACATTAAATATACGGGGGCCAGGAACCCTTTTCGGGTATTTGAGAATCCACTATATATGGGATAAGAGAATCTGATTCAAGTGAGTATTCATATATTAAGAATTTAGATATTATCTCTACTATAGATTCGTTAAGAGATAAACACTCCAACCGAGTGAACAATCCAAGAATGCCTTTGCAGTTCGAAGGCATCAGACCATAATGACCGTCACGATATCGAAGAGATCATCAGGGCTCTGCAATAGCACCCAGAATTTGATGAATGATGTGCACATGGATTCTTGGAGCATGTGTGGATGACCTATAGGGTTTAGGATTTGGATCCTTTGAACACTGTTCACTAACGACAAGCTGTAGTCGAGTGTTCTTTGAATCGAATGAGGTACTTGTTCTATTTTATTTTCTATGCTTTGAATAATCCACACAAGATACTCAGACTATATCGGAGCTCAGACTACTAGAGATGATAAGTTACACTACTCCAGTGATAGAGTTTTTAAATCCCCAAACCATTGGCTTTGGATGAACACCCCAGTTCCAATAATAATTAACTTAAACTCTAACAGAACGTCAATACAATGCTTGTGTAAGTAGTAGAAAAATCAAGGTAAATGGATTTAAAAATAATAAAAATAATATGTTTTGGATTAATTTTGGTATTAAAATAATTTATAGGAAATTATAAAGTATAATTAATGCTAAATATGTTTATATCCTAATTTCATTTCTATATTGATGTTTTTGAAGTTAAATTAAGTGAATAGTCCCAAAAAAGAATTTAATGAGATTTTATGATAAAAATACATAATTAAATGATTTAAAAAATAAAACAATATTTAAATATGAAAATTGGGATTGTAAATGGTCATAAAATTTAATCCATGGACCATTTTTGAGCCACTTTTCACCTTAGCAGTAAATTTATTACCCTTAAAAGCTAAAAAATGTGTATCAATGATTAAGGTTAAAAATTGTTAACAAGGTGGTGAAACCTAAAGATAATGTTTAAAATGTAACCTATACATATCTAAATTTTATTAGTTGAATGTATTTTTATTTTATCATATCCTAACTTTGAAATTATGGCCATATGGATTCACATAACATTATTATGATATATATTATATTTAAATATTTTAATTAATTCGAAGGGTGTCCATTCCATCACTTATAAAAGAGAACATCCTATTATCCTATATTCAAAACGTTTGAGCACTATAGATCATCCAATACCTACAGTAATACCTTCCTAGATTCCTTATCCACTTAAAAGAGATTTTGGTCTTCCCCTAATACCATCATAAGAAGGATTAAGGTGTAGGCCAAAAGAGATCTATCAAAGAAGAGGCAATCGTCTTACCTGACTGTTTCAAAGTTTATTTCTTATTATAATTCCTATAAATATATTGTATCCATACTAAAATAATTTATATAGTATAATAAATATAACTAGATTTTATAATGATTATGGGAAAACCATTTTCCACCTCCTTTCCATCAAATTAGAAATGAAAGTATCGCTCGTGTGTACGTATGGACTATCGCCTCCACATCATGATATGATTCATTTCACATACCCATATTTTATGGTTGGTTATTATTATGTATTTAATTAATATATATTGTATTAAGAAAATAGTTATGATTCTATAAATATAATAAATTACCAACCTTCTCACCGCCCCACCCATTAAAAAAAGATAATGTTTCTCGTTCGTACGTGAGGAATACCACCTCCATGAGGTGATGCGATTTGTTTTTCATGACTACCTTTCATGGTTTAATATAATATAATATTTAATGTATAAAAACAATATTTTTTTCAGGATTAAAATTCTCTAAATGATGTAACTTTGGACCCTTTGATCATGGTCAACCCACCAAAGTTGTTCTATGAATATGAGCTGAATGGCCTCAAAACATCTGACATGAAATTAATTGATTCAATAAATATATAAGGTATGACAATAAATAAAATAAAAGGGATATTAAAAACCTAATGTACCTAAAAAGGTATTAATCTATAATAAAATTAATATAAGTTTATTATATATGATATAAAGTACGTACATAGTGAGTTGAACTCAATGTAAGAGGTTTCTTAACACAAGTTATTTTCATTAGGTTATATTACCTATTAATCTTATATGTTATACCAATATTATGTGTATAATGACCTATGATTTTTTTATGTTGTATTTTCACTTGTTTTAGTTGGATTTACATCTGTTACACATAATCAATTTATTGATTAATTCTCACTTCAGTGTTACGATCTTTGTAAGGGTTTCTCTTCTCACTTTTATTTATATTAGACATATGACATATTCACCTATTTTTTGATTTTCATGGTGTATATAATATGAATTTTATGTGTTATATCACGAATTTATTTATATTTATTGTAACGACCCAAACTTTAAATAAGTCTTGTTTCCTATTTTGTGTGTTATTTTATTTTATACTCAACAAAGATTTTTCATTTAATAAAATGAGTATAACTAGAATGAGACTGTTGAGTTTTGACTGTTTTATGACCATTTGTCAATATGACTGTTGGAAACTAAATGTTGAGATTATTGTCTCTAAATACAAGTGATATTGGTTAATTAATACAGAAATAAGATTTGATGGCGTCATCCAGTAGTCTCAGGCTAATTGAAGCCCATATGATGGAACTTGGGAAGGAGGTAGCACCACTAGGCATTGCTCTGGACCAAACCCAAGCTGAACTTCATCATGTGAAGCTAGAATAGAATCACCTTCAGGAGAAGTTCAAGCTGATAGAAATCACCACTCGAGCAATGTTGGTCGAGCTGCCCCAAGATTCTATGTCACGACCCCCTCCCCACAAAGTGTACCCCTCCTAGGCTGGCAATGTGAGAAGGGAGATAATGACCCCCGAGTCCTGCCCCCATTAGGCCCCGGGTTGGCAACTAGCACCGAGGGTATAGTAAACACACAAATGCGAGGCATTACCCTCTAAGAGAACACATGCAGAAGAGAGAGATAAGATAGACACCAACCAACTCCAACTCAGAACTGAAATATAAAAGAAAACCCAAGTGAACATATGCAAGGTCACACAAAAGTACTACAACTAGAAGGGAAAAAACTGCAAGTACCCAAAATAGAGTAAAAAAAACAGCAGCAACCATAAGCCCGAACAGCTCCTGCAACCCCAACCTAGTAGAAACTAGCTTGATCTCCAACCTGATCCAAGTGACCTGAAAAACAATTTATATACACATAGGGTGAGTATAACAGTATACTCAGTAGGATCCTTCCTGAAGCCTCTCGTGCAATAGTAAAGGAAGCATGCAAAAGCACAGTGAACAACAAGTAAAACTAACTCGTCACCTAAACAGGTATACTAAGTTCCCAACCTCCCCATGGCTACTCTCACCAAGTAACGCATACAAGAGTATATATTATAATAAAGAATATCAAGGGTACCCCGCTACTACTTCGCCACGGGTTTTCCGCTTTGCCCCAACATCGCATGTCCTAAGAATCTCTCTCTAAAAAGGCTTGCCCGTAGACACCTGGGTGAAGCACCACAGTATGCACCTCATGCAACAAAACCACCACGTCTATGCAAGAAAGTAACCAGGAAGTTTCTGGGATCCACCATAGCTCGCATAACCTGTATCATATGTTGGGTATTATACCTCAAGACATTACAACCCATACACCGAGTAAGGATCCCCAAGCCATCACAGCCTATATACGTTAAACCTATAGTAGTAAAGAGGATACTATATCCAGAATATATGTGTGTAAATAACTACAATCCATTACATCCCTCTACACACATATATGGGGAAAACAAACCACTGTGCCTACCAGCACAAGTATCTACCAAGAGAAGAGAGTAGGGCCAAAGGGGGTAGTCAGCCATCCATCCTCCCACCATAATGTTGGGGAAAACACCCCCCTAGGGATCAGAATCCTCAGGGTGTCAGTTGCCCTTACTGACAGGGTGGAGTACCGTATAGAAACACAAAAAATACAGAATATACTATATCTCACAACCACACTATGGGAATTACCTAGTCTTATACTCAACTACAGCTAATGTCTCTCGGACTCCAGGCTGCCACTTCTAAGACTAGGTATCCTATAAGCACACAACCATTTAAAGAGCTTTATTAGATTACTTTATTCCCTTTTTTATCAGTTCCACTTTACATTAATTAATTATTTAAACATTAATTAACCATTTAAAATTCCACATTAAACTTCTTTAGCATCACACCCAAAGTCCACCGTCCCTTTAAAATTACAACCTCATCATTATGTTCCAGCAACTCCAACCCCAAGGGTTAACATCATTTATTCAATTATTCATTATAGAATTACTTTCCCATATTCCCAAGAATTATAGAAAAATATTCTATGCTACTAAACACAAGGGGGCTCAACACGGTGAGTAGATATTCTACCCATCGAGTATTTTCCGCCTATAGCAAGAGCATAGACCCATCATCTATTGAGAAGCTAAATATGGAAAGCACGTGTCATACCCTGCGCATCTTCACCTCTTTCGGAAGAAGGGTAAGGAAGACTAGATGCCTTTAGCAGTGGGGAAAAGTAAAGTAGATAATCAACCAATAAGAATCAGCAAGCATCCAAAAATCACATCCATCCCATTCCATCATTCTTAGTGTCCTCCCTGACACCCACATGCAAAAACCAATGCATCATGCCACTCTAGGCATCATCTGCTGCCACAACCAAAGGTTTCCATGCCCCCACATACCATAACAGCCATCCAGGCTCACATTACAACACAAGAAGTGGGAAAAAAACATCTTAACAATTGGGCTCTTGGCCCTTTAACAACCAAGAGGGTAACTCAGAATCATTCAAGGAATTATCAAACAATCAGTTATTTAATCCATCTTGAATTAACTGATTTATTATTCATAGGTTCCAAATTTGGGAAACCTAATCAGAAAGCTATCAAAAATAATTAAACATGCTTACTATGCCAATTTTATCAACATAAAATTACAATAAGGAGAACTATATTCATTTACATGCCTCTTTATATTTATCTAAACCATTATCAATTAATTCTGGATTTACGTTCTTTACCAATTTTTATCAAGAACAAAATGCTAAACACAACAATAATTGATATCACACTATCTAAAAAAACAAGAGGCAATAACATAAGACCGATATTAATTTGTTTATTTGGTTCAAATATTCATTAGGTCAATTACATTGTGTTCGAGTGGGATAAATCATGCTAACAATATAGTTGCACGTAAAAGAAGAGAGTAGTAATGAATCCCCTACCTCAAATGGTTCTTGACGTTATTTATAACACAATAGTTTACGATCCCCTCCTCTCGCGACAACTATATCCACCTGAGGATGCCACAGTACAACCACACCAACCAAAATCTAAGAAAACTCCATTAGAATCATGGAGATCACATGATATAATATGGGAAGGAGAAATAAGAGAAGATGAACCCCAAGAGAACGATGATAAAACATACCTTATAACAAAGATTGATCGATACAACTTGGTTGCATCAAAACAGAGAATAACCAATCCGAGGAGGAAAGTTTGATTGTAAAACTCCTATGAGAAGGAATGGTATGTTCAAGTGTCTCCCACCTACGAACAAGGAGAACGAATTAGGGAGGAAGATATCCCATCCCTTTAGAAGATTTAATGGATCGGCGATTTAAGATACACTTAATTTACCATTAAAAGAGGATCACATTAAACCACGCGGTTTGACTAAGTAAAAACATCCCAAGCCTTTGGGATAATTAATATAGGAGTTATGTCCCTTGAATCATCCTTAGAGTCCGTAAAATGAAGATTCAAATGCATTTTATGTCAAAGGAAATGTTAAAGGGGAGAAACTGTTGGAAGCTGGAAACCCTGTTCATGAACCTCATCGTTCTGGAAACACTATTCATAAACCTCACTGTTGGAACCTCACCATTCTGGAAACACTGTTCATAAACCTCACCATTGGAACCTCACCATTCTGGAAACACTCTTCATGAACCTCACCGTTGGAACCTCACCGTTCTAGAAACATTGTTCATGAACCTCACCGTTGGAACCTCACCATTCTGGAAACACTATTCATGAACCTCAGCGTTGGAACCTCATCATTCCGGAAACACTGTTCATGAACCTCACTATTGGAACCTCACCGTTCTATAAGCACTGTTCATCTAAGGTTTCCATTGCACTGTTCACAGAAGGTAAATGTTGACACTGTTCACCTAAGGTTACCATTTAACTGTTCACCTAAGGTTACCATTGCACTGTTCACAGAAGGTTAATGTTGACACTATTCACCTAAGGTTACTGTTGCACTATTCACAGAAGGATAATGTTGACACTGTTCACCTAAGGTTACCGTTGCACTGTTCATAGAAGGTTAGTGTTGACACTATTCAACTAAGGTTACCGTTGCACTGTTCACAACAGTCTACCATTGGAACTATTCACAGAAGGTCACTGTTACACTATTCACAATGGTCTACCATTGGAACTGTTCACCTATGGTTATCGATGCACTGTTCACAACTGTCTACCGTTGGAACTGTTCACCGAGGGTCACCGATGTCACTGTTCACAGAAGGTCACCATTGCACTGTTCACAACGGTCTACCATTGGAACTGTTCACTGAGGGTCACCGATGTCACTGTTCACAAAAGGTCATCGTTGCACTGTTCACAACTATCTACCATTGGAACTATTCACCAAGGGTCACCGATTTCATTATTCATAGAAGGTTACCGATGCACTGTTCACAACTGTCTACCGTTGGAACTGTTCACCGAAATGGAAATTTGGAAAAGTGTTGGGGATAAGTCACCTTGACCTCCTTGAACACCTCAAACACCATATTTTCACAAAGGAATGGACCAGAGAGGATTGGGCCATTACATCAGATACTTCTCAAAACATTCTCATCCTCGAGAATTCAAAACCCACCTAAAGGGAAAACGAAATGGGGTACGAACAACCACCCATTGAGATACCTCTCAAAAGGGAGCAAGCCACAAGATGCACCAAAAGAAAACCATACAATAAACATGGAAGGTCTAACCAAAAAGGGGACATCGTTACCTGAAAAGAGTTAAACATCAAACATCTCTAGGTACTGAGCACGTATCTGTGAATCACGTTCCTAGGTGCTCTCCTCCATGCCACTGTTTCGCCACAAGACACTAATCAAGGGAATAGAATGCCCGCAAAACACCTTCTCCTTGTGGTCTTGGATCTCCACAGTTCGCTACTGAAAGGTCGCATCATCATCAACATCAACCTCTCCCCAATCGATGATGTGAGAGTTATCATAAAGATAACGAGGGAGCTGTGATACATGGAAAACATCATTTATCCGACTCAACTTTGGGGGAAGTGTTACTCGATATGCCACAGCTCCAACACGAGCTAACAACTCAAAAGGCCCAACAAACCGGGGAGAAATCTTACTCCCACGACCAAACCTTTGCTGCCCATGATGGGGAGTCACCTTCAGAAACACGTGATCCCCAAAATTAAACTCTAAGGGTCTCCTCCTTTGATCAGCATATGATTTCTGACAATCTTGCGCTGTCTTAATCCTCTCACGAATCACCTAAACCATCTCTATTATATTCTGCACTAGTTACGATCTAAGAATTGCTGACTCTCCAACCCCAGTCCAACACAACGAAGAACGACAAGGTCGTACATACAAGGCTTCAAATGTCTCCATACCGATGGTGGAGTGAAAACTATTATTATAAGTGAACTCCACCAAGGGTAAGTGACTCATCCATGAACCTCAAAAATCAATTACACAACAATGTAAAATGTCTTCAAGAGTCTAGATGGTTCGCTCTGTCTCACCATCCATTTGAAGATGAAAAACAGTGCTAAGGCATAGTTGAGAACCAAATGCAAGTTGGAGACCTCTCCACACCCTAGAGGTAAAATGAGGATCTCGATCAGAAATGATCATCATTGGGACTCCATGAATTATCACCACCTCCACTAGATACTGCCTTGACAAAACTTCCACTGAGCTCGACTCATTGGTTGCTATGAAGTTTTCCGATTTTGTTAAATGATCCACTACCACCCAAATAGCATCATGTCCTCCTGGATCTTGAAGAAAAATATTAACAAAGTCCATTGAGATGTCCTCCCACTTCCACCGAGTAATATCTAATGGATGGAGAAGACCACCAGGAACACAGTGTTCGACCTTCACCTTCTGGCAGACCAAACATCGAGACACAAACTCCGCAACCGCACGCTTCAGCCCTAGACACCAAAACTGGATCCTCAAGGCTTGGTACATCTTTGTCACGCCAGGATGCACCGCTAAAGGTGAACTATGATACTCTTTGAGAACCATCTCTGTAACGCCCCGACCCTAGTTACCCAGAGTCAGTGCATTATTGCGTAACATTGGCATGATCACAAAAGATCAAGTCTCTAAATATCGATTAGTATAGTAGACTTGGAAACACTAGATACATTAATAAATGTTACATTACATCATAAAGTGAAAAATCACAATAACATAGTCTCCATGGTCCACACTTCTATCCCCTTCAGACTATCCCTGTAGTTCAGTCATAAAATATTTCTTCACATCCTGGGAAAAATAAAACATCGAAAGGGGTGAGCTCAGATGCTCAGTAAGGATAACAATATAGAGGAAGCTTTCATAAATAAACATAAACATTTAAGGCAATGTATGACTAAAACAAAATCCTTTTAAACTTGAACTTCAACATAATATGGAAAAAGTAAAATGAGATAATGGCATTTACTTATGCACATGGATATTCTACTGGTCGAATAATCACATGCAATATCAATAACCACTTTCATAATGATGGAATGCATAATGCCAGACTATCATAACCACGTAGCCAAGGCCTCGTGCCAAGACTAAAAAAAAGATTTTGTCAAGGCTTCGTGCCAAGACACTAGTTTTTCTCATGAGACCTGCCGATGCATCGAGGAGCTATAGCGGGCTCCACCCGTCACTTATTATGTCCAATGCATTCCTCATATGAACAGGTTTAAACATATCATAAACCATAACATAATCGTATCATATCAAACATGCATAAAGGAAATGTAAAATTTCCATATTTCAATCACAAGATATCAATACAACACATTGATATAATAAAAAACACTTTCAAAACCATTTTCAATACCAAAATAAAAGAAAATTAAAACTTTTTATTTATTTCTCATTTAAAAAAGTTATGGATTTTAGAGGAAGCCAAAACTCAAATAATGGTCACGGCGGCGGAGAAGTCGTTGTCACCGCATGACTAAGGAAAAAAATTCATTTTGTCGTTTAGTAAAAACACCTCGTATAAAAAGATTCATTTTTAATAAAAGTAAAAGTTAAAGGGGTTTATACACCGTATAAAAGAATTTTGTGTATAAAATAAAATATGCCTCAATGAAAGGATATTGAGATGAAGTCCTTACCAAGATCATTTTTTAAATAAAATAGATCTATTATGTGTATTCAATATAAGTACACATAGAAAAAGTACAAATACAAGATAGTACATAATACTATCGTAACATAATTTGAAAGTAGGAGATTAACCCAAAGAACGAAAATTGGGTTAAGAAGTTCCGTTACCTCGTGTCCGTCTTGACTCGACCGTTCTTTAACCTCCTGAATAATAAACTAGAGTTAATTTATAATTTCTTAAGAACCTTTTCAAGTTTATTATTCCTTTTATATCACTTATTACCATGTTATGAACATTATGTAATTATTTATAATAATAACGGTCATTTTGTCGATCTTTGGTACTTGAGTCAAAAATAAACTTCTTATAATTATAAGTTGTTCATGTGGTAAAATATCCATTACATCCAGAATTATATTCATGTTGTAGATATCATATATATCATATATATCCAGTATATATATGAATTTTTAATATTACATAACATTTAGAGGTAAGAACTGAAATGCACCGTTCATGGAGACGGTAAGACGTACGTACGCATGAACGCTACTTTAATTTATATTTCATATATAATGGAATGAAATCATAATGATATAATGTTATATTATAATTTCAGTGTAATATAATATATAATATCATTTACAACATTCTTTATACACCCCACATATGGCATTAACGATTCAAATCAGTTTGAGGGGGCGGTAGTCCACACTTCCTCAAATGAAATTATCGCATTTGCACAACATGCAAAGCATAAAGATATGTTCTAAATGTAAAATAAAGAAGTATAGTGAGGAAATAAATATAACATATATCATAAATAAATATATTTCCATCATAAATGGCCACCATGAGAGGTGTTAGGAGAATATAGAACAATCATCGTTTCGTGAGGCGGTAATTCGCCATCCACAGAAACAGTATGTTCTTTAACCATTAGACGGAGGTGTGTGTTAGTGTAGCTCGAATACTTATCATAAAAAATCCTATTATATTTAAGATACCCGTGTTGTTACAAAATATTGGAATAAAAAGAGTTTAGGGGGTTGGAGAAGCAAAATAAAACAAAAGAACCCAAGTGAAGACATTACCTTTAAAACCGGGTAACTCTTTTTGATTTGAGCCAAAGGCTTCCTTGGGAAGACTTCTGCCCAAAGTGATGCTTCTAGGATAAAGATAGGGAAGTTGAGAGAGTACTTGGGCATAGTTTGGCTGAGCCAAATGGCTTTGATGGTGTGAATAATGTGGTAGTGGTGGGGGCCTTTTATAAGAGGAGAGGAGGGGCACTCTTGGAAAGTCATGAAATGTTATATTATTAAGAAGTGATTTTCGGATTCCAAAGGTCGCAAAAATATGTATTTAGAGGATAAGGTGATAAAGGTTATAAATCTACTCATCCAATATGTTTTTTACAAGTGTAAGTCTTAGACTTTACATTATCTTTTCATTTTATTTAAATCGTTAATTAATGAGGTAATCGTTACATCATCATGGTGTCATAAAAAATTTAATTTATTTAATGTCTAAAAATTATAAAAAAAATACCATGATGTAGGAAATCTTTTTATCTTTCCAATTAATATTTATATTCAAAAATATAACTTATATAACCCCATGTAATAATTTTTTTAGTAAAAAGACACATGTTTGTGACAATTTTATTTTTACTTTAAATAAAAAGTTATTAATGTCATTTTCTTACCCAAGTGGCTACATGGGGTCCCCAAGTTTACCCATGGATTGTATTGGTCGGCCATGACTCATCCAATAAGGTTAGGAGAAGTGTAAATGCATTTTCATATTTTTATAATATCATTTTTACCTTAAACTTCACTAATTACCTTTAATCGCGATTAATTAAACTTAAAAGTTACTATTCACCAAAAAAAATTTTAATCCCATTGAACCAAATTTTACTTCCTAATGAAAATGATGTATGTTGGATTTTTGAAATTAAAATCACAGAGGTGGTAAAATTTCATTTAAATGAAAAATCAGTTTTTTAACTACCACTTAGTGGTTTCACTATTCATCAAAAATTGAAGTTTTTTAGAACAATGACAAAATTTCACCCTAAGTTATAATTGATATTCCGAACTCAAAAATGATTTTTATTTTAAAAAATTCCAAACATATAAGTTTCATTAATTAATTTTATAATTAATACTCATTGTCACAACAAATAGCATGTTTTTAAGAAACAATATATATCAAAAGATTGACAATTGTTTATGTCCAATTTCAAAGTGAAATTAATTATAATGAACACCACTGGATAAAATGTTAAAAATATATTCTAATTATACTTTAAAAACACTCAATATTATAATTTATCACTATAAATTATTTTGATTAAAAAAGTTGTTTTTAAGTATTTTTCACTATTCATAAAAAATCGGAAGTTCTCAGAAAAATACCAAAAATTCAACTTAGGATAATTTCGATATTCTGAATCCAAAAATGAAGTCCATTTTAAAATATAAAATATATATAATTTCAAAAAGTGGGTATTACTATTCATAATGGCTATTTTGATTGGTCGCGGTGTGTTAGAATCTCGAACTTGCATACAATGCAAGCTATTGCATTATTGAAAGAGAAGTGTATCATGGAAGCTCGGGGTGTTACATTCTCCCCTCCTTCAATAAATTGTGTCCTCACAATTTGAAATTTTTCTTTGAAAATAAAAGGTTGAAAATAGAAAATACCTTTGTGGAAAAACCACATCGGAAATAAGGTTAATAAAAATATAACATTAAAAGAAAGAAAGAGAAGTACAAAGGTCACCTGATATAGCCCATACTAAGATTCTATGAAAATATGGATATGGAGGAAAAACAACCCATCAAGGTCTGATGGAGAGTTGTAGAAAACATGATTAGGAGAAAGTTAACCACAAGAATATCACAAACTTGTGATTGGTTAAATGGTCATTGAATCCCCAGTTGGAAAAGTTAACCGACAAAATTTTTGTTTTAAGTTACCTTTCATAAAGTTGAAGAATTTATTTAAGAGATTTACTAAGAATGTAAGGAAATATACTTACTTGTCATGTAGAATTTCATTCTTTAATAAATTTTTACCACAAACCCATCTTTCACTCCAAATGGTAACAAAACTCAAAAATATTCTATTTATCCTAATTTTATAAGGTTCCAAATATCACCACATACCATTTAGATTAGGAAAACTATTTTGTAATAACCAGTGACTTCTTGTAGTCTAGTGGTAGGTAATAAAGGTCTGTCGCACTATGGTTGTGGGTTTGATTCCTGCAGCTTTGTCCGACGTGACGAGTTATCCCCCAACCTGCAAGTTGTCCTTTTCCTAAAACTATAGTATTATAATATTCCAAAAATAATATTCAGAAATGTTTTAACCTTAAAAAATACTATCCAAGGTTCTACTTAATCCATTCCAACCTTTATAGTTATCCAAAATACCTCTGTCCAGACTTTCTCTAAAAGGTCTTTAAATTCCAAAATCAATTGTAACATCAGATTCCACAAACAAAGTAAAGTTTCTCTTATTGTCACATACTAAAAATATGATTACCTTCATCATATTAAAACCTTAATGAAAACCACATGTAAATCAGTACAATCCTTATATATATCACATTATTCTTATAACCAGAATATAATCCTTGAGTCCAAAAGCACCCATACAATAATTATTCCACTTCAACTGTAGTAACAACATAATATTGTCCTTGATCCCTCGGCCTTTTTTGAGGTAAGTTTCCCTAACACTTAGGACATTCATTTGCATAATGCCCCATTTCCCTACAATTGTAGCATTCAACATTGATAACCTCTTTCTTTCCCTTTCAATCACGAGCCTGGTGACCTTTTTCTCCACATTTATAACAAAATCCCATTCCTTTTAGGCAAGTACCGGGGTGATTCTTCCCACAATTATCGCATAATGGAAAATCTTTCTTTTCTGTTTTCTCTTTATCTGTCTCCTGTTCCACCGTTCTATTCTTCTCTTGCTTTACTTTGTTTTCATAAGACTTAGAGAATTCCTTTTCTATCTTGATAACACATGAGACAATATCTTCATACGACGAGAAAAATTGTTAGACTAAGGATCGACGAAAAAACGGTTTTAACCCATCAAAGAAATGATCAATCATACTTCTTGGGTTACGTATATAATCTACAACATGCCTCACTAACCTTGTAAAGTTAGCCTCATATTTTGCGACATTCTCATCCTCCTTTTGCCTTAGACTCAGAAATTGCCTTTCCATATCTGCTCGATGGTCACAAGGAAAGTATTTTTCTAAGAAAATATCTATGAACTCTCTCCATTCCATACTTGATACTTCTTCATCTTCGTTTGTATTTTGAATCAATGACCACCATTGATCAACATCTCCAGTGAGGCGGTAAACTTCCATGATAACCTTTTCCCTTTCACTACTCCCCAAGGCATGGAATATTTTCTCTAAGGAATTTATCCATTGCTCAGCTACTAAGGGATTTGTACTCCCATTGAAAGTTGGTGGTTTTTGCCTCATGAAGCGGTCTAACATTGATCCTCCACGTTGCGGATTAGGGAGCTCCATACGAGTAAGGTTATTATTCATAACCTGAGTGAGTTGTCCTAGTATGGTGATAAGCTGATCAGCACCAATTGTATCACCAACTACATTATAATTATCTTGAGCAGGAGGGCAATCCCTACATGGAGTGCATGCATTGATATGGTTTCCATTCCTCCCACTAGGCGCCATTTCTATACAATGGCATAAACTAGATTAGTTTATGAATCAAAATACACAATTCAATACTTGTAAAACACTTAACATAAATTAAACTATAATCATAAAAATGTTTTCTTTGAGGTAGTATATACTCATAAACCCTTCATAATGGTTTGTAAAGGAAATGAGAATTATCCTAAGAATATCCCCCAGGAGTGTCGTAACCAAGAGTGCAACAAGGCCCGTTGTCGTGCACCAGTTCCCGTTCGAGTCTAGCTCAAAGCGGTGTTTTCGAGTTTTACACCTAGGTACATCTGTGCCAGAGCCGCGTCTACCTGCTCGTATCCAGACAGGGATGTATTGCTTGGAAAACTCACAAAATCTCTATAATACCAAAATTTTAGGAAGTTCTTCTATACTAATCCTCAAAGTTTATCTTAGGTCTATGTGCTCTAATAATATTTTATCTAAATCTAGCTTCCAAGGTTAGTACTAAACTACCTCTAATACCAACTGTAATGCCCCGACCCCAGTTACCCAGAGTCGGTTCATTATTGCGTAACATTGTCATGATCACAAAAGATCAAGTCTCGAAAGACCGATTAGTTTAGTAGCCTTGGAAACACTAGATACATTCATAAATGTTACATTACATCATAAAGTGAAAAATCACAATAACATAGTCTCCATAGTCCACACTTCTATCCCCTTCAAACTATCCCTGTAGGTCAGTCATAAAATATTTCTTCACATCCTGGGAAAAATAAAACATTGAAAGGGGTGAGCTCAGATGCTCAGTAAGGATAAAAATATAGTGGAAGCTTTCATAAATAAACATAAATATTTAAGTAAATGTATGACTAAAACAAAAGCCTTTTAAACTTGAAATTCAACATAATATAGAAAAAGTAAAATGAGATAATGCCATTTACTTATTCACATGGATATTCTACTGGTCGAATAATCACATGAAATATCAATAACCACTTTCATAATGATGGAATGCATAATGCCATACTATCATAACCACGTATCCAAGGCCTCGTGCCAAGACTACAAATAAGATTTTGTCAAGGCCTCGTGCCAAGACACTAGTTTGTCTCATGAGACCTGTCGATGCATTAAGGAGCTATAGCGGGCTCCACCTGTCACTTATTAATTCTAATGCATTCCTCATATGAATAGGTTTAAACATATCATAAACCATAACATAATCATATCACATAAAACATGCATAAAGGAAACATAACATTTCCACATTTCAATCACAAGATATCAATACAACACATTGATATGATAAAAAACACTTTCAAAACCATTTTCAATACCAAAATAAAAGAAAATTAAAACTTTGTATTAATTTTTCATTTAAAAAAATTATGTCTTGTAGAGGAAGCCGAAACTCAAATAATGGTCACGACAGCGGAGAAGTCATTTTCCCCGCATGCGTAAGGCAAAACATTCATTTTTTAGTTTAGTAAAAACACTTCGTATAAAAATATTCCTTTTGAATAAAAGTAAAAGTCAAAGGGTTTTATACACCGTATAAAAGAATTTTGTGTATAAAATAAAATATGCCTCAATGAAAGGAGATTGAGACGAAGTCCTTACCAAGATCATTTTTTTAAATAAAATAGATATATTATGTGTATTAAATATAAGTACATATAAATAAGGTACAAATACAAGATAGGACATAATAATATCATAACATAATTTGAAAGTAGGAGATTAACCCAAAGAACGAAAATTGGGTTAAGAAGTTCCCTTACCTCGTGTCCGTCTTGACTCGACCGTTCTTTAACATCCAGAATAATAAACTAGAGTTAATTTATAATTTCTTAAGAACCTTTTCCAAGTTTATTATTCCTTTTTTATCACTTATTACCATGTTATGAACATTATTTAATTATTTAAGTCAATAACGGTTGTTTTGTCGATCTTTGGTACTTGAGTCAAAAATAAACTTCTTATAATTACAAGTTGTTCATGTGGTAAAATATAAATTAAATCCAGAATTATATTCATGATGTAGATATCATATATATCATATATATCCAGTATATATATGCATTTTTAATATTACATAACATTTAGAGGTAAGAACTGAAATGCACCATTCATGGAGACGGTAAGCCGTACGTACGCATGAATGCTACTTTCATTTATATTTCATATATAATGGAATGAAATCATAATTATATAATGTTATATTATAAATCCAGTGTAATATAATATATAATATCATTTACTGCATCCTTTATACACCCCACATATGGCATTAACGATTCAAATTACTTTGAGGGGGTGATAGTCCACACTTCCTCAAATGAAATTATTGCATTTGCACAACATGAAAAGCATAAAGATATGTTTTAAATATAAAATAAAGAAGCATAGAGAGGAAATAAATATAATATATATCATAAATAAATATAGTTCCATCATAATGGCCACCATTAGAGGTGGTAGGAGAATATAGAACAATCATCGTTTCGTGAGGCGGTAATTTGCCATCCACAGAAACAATATGTTCTTTAACCATTAGACGGAGGTGTGTGTAAGTGTAGCTCGAATAATTATCATAACAACATCCTAGTATATTTAAGATACTTGTGTTGTTACAAAAGATAGGAATAAAAAGAGTTTAGGGGGTTGGAGAAGCAAAATAAAACAAAAGAACCCACGTGAAGACATTACCTTTAAAATCGGGTAACTCTTTTTGATTTGAACCAAAGGCATCCTTGGGAAGACTTCTGCCCAAAGTGAGGCCTCTAGGAGTAAGAGAGGGATGTTGAGAGAGTATTTGGGCAGAATTTGGCCGAGCCAAATGGCTTTGATGCTGTGAATAAGGTGGTAGTGGTGGGGGCCTTTTATAAGAGGAGAGGATGGGCACTCTTGGAAAGTCATGAAATGTTATATTATTAAGAAGTGATTTTTGGATTCCAAAGGTCCCAAAATTATGTATTTCTAGGA
This sequence comes from Viscum album, assembly GCA_963277665.1. Classification (NCBI taxonomy): domain Eukaryota; kingdom Viridiplantae; phylum Streptophyta; class Magnoliopsida; order Santalales; family Viscaceae; genus Viscum; species Viscum album. The sequence goes on from OY728123.1 coordinate 1,209,935,775, forward strand.
TAAGGTTATAAGGGTTCTAAATATACTCATACAATAAGTTTTTGACAAGTGTAAGTCTTAGATTTTATATTATCTTTTCATTTTATTTAAATCGTTAATTAATGAGGTAATCGTTGCATCATCATGGTGTCATAAAAAATTTAATTTATTTAATGTCTAAAAATTATAAAAAAAATACCATGATGTAGGAAATAGTTTTAGCATTACAATTAATATTTATAGTCAAAAATATAACTTATATAACCCCATGTAATAATCGTTTTAGTAAAACAACACATGTTTGTAACAATTTTATTTTTACTTTAAATAAAAAGTTATTAATGTAATTTTCTTACCCAAGTGGCTCGATGGGGTCCCCAAGTTGACCCATGGATTGTCTTGGTCGTACATGACTTATCCAATAAGGATAGGAAAAGTGTAAAGGAATTTTCATATTTTTATAATATCATTTTTACCTTAAATTTCACTAATTACCTTTAATTGTGATTAATTAAACTTAAAAGTTACTATTCACCAAAGAATTATTTTAATCCCATCGAACCAAATTTTACTTCCTAATGAAAATGATGTATTTCAGATTTTTGAAATTCAAATCACAGAGGTGGTAAAATTTCATTTAAACAAAAAATCAGTTTTTTAACTACCACTTAGTGGTTTCACCATTCATCAAAAATTGAAGTTTTTCAGAACAATGCCAAAATTTCACCCTAAGTTATAATTGATATTTAGAATTCAAAAATTATGTCTATTTTACAAAATTCCAAACATATAAGTTTTATTAATTAATTTTATAATTAATTCCCGCTGTCACAACAAATAACGTGTTTTTAAGAAACAATATATATCAAAAGATTGACAATTGTTTATGTCGAATTTCAAAGTGAAATTAATTCTAATGAATACTATTGGATAAAATGGTAAAAATATGTTCTAATTATACTTTAAAACCACTCAATAGTATAATTTATCACTATAAATTATTTTGATTAAAAAAGTTGTTTTTAAGTATTTTTCACTATTCATAAAAAATTGGAAGTTCTCAGATAAATACCAAAAATTCAACTTAGGATAATTTCAATATTCATAATCCAAAAATGAAGTCCATTTTGAAATATAAAATATATATAGAATTTCAAAAAGTGGGTATTACTATTCATAATGGCTATTTTGATTGGTCGCGGTGTGTTAGAATCTCAAACTTGCGTACAATGCAAGCTATTGCATTATTAAAAGAGAAGTGTATCATGGAAGCTCGGGGTGTTACAATCTCACGCATTGACAAAGGAAAAAAAAGCCATTCATGATACAACACTCGGTGTTGTTCATCCTCCGACCAACCATCAGGGGCCTCGCCACAAACAACTCGGTCTCTCCAGACCTCCACCTATAGATCCCCCAACTGGGACTCTTCCACCTTCTGCATCAGGGATGACTGCACCATCATCTGAAAAAGACAACCTCTACCCCCAACTTCTCCCATATCCAGATTTAATACAGACAACTCTTCTATTACTCTCCAAGAATCACCAGATTCATGCACAGCGTCACTACGTGACTTTCGACTCAGCGCATCAGCTACAACATTCCCCTTTCCAAGTGTATACAATATTTTGAAGTCGTATTATTGTAAGAAATCCATCCACTGACACTGTCGTAAGTTCAAGTCACGCATGGAGAAAACATTCCTCAAACTCTTATGGTCGGTGAAAACCACAAAGCGCTCGCCAATGAGGTAGTGTCTCCACAACTTCAGAGCAAACACCACGGCTGCCAACTCAATGTCATGGGTGGAATAGTTATGTTCATGGGGACTCAACTGGAAAGACCCATAAGAATCAATTGACCTATGCTACATGAGAAGACATCCTAACCCCATATGCAAAGCGTCACAGAAAACATCAAACTGAACTCCCTCAGCTGGAAGACAAAGAACTGGAGAACCTAATAACCTCTTATTTAGATACTCGAAATATTCCTGACACTGATCAGTCCATATGAATGTATGATCCTTCCTACTCAAATCTTTCATAGAAGTCACAACTCATGAGAAATTGGCTATGGACCTCCTGTAGTAGCCTACGAGACCAAGGAAACTTCGTACCTATGACACTGTATTGGGGGCTGCCAAAGACACAACTGCTTCTATCTTCGATGGATCCACAACTACTCCCTGTTGGGACAAAATATTCCCCAAGAAATGGACTTCTTGATCCCAAAACACACACTTCAAAAACTTCCCAAATAGCTGATGTTGTCGAAGAACTCCTAAAATGGCGTGTAGATGCTCTGCATGCTCCTCCTCAGATGTGGAGTACACAAGGATTTCATCTATGAAAACCACCACAAAAATGTCCAGGAACTCATGGAACAAAACGTTCATCAATCCCCTAAACATAGTTGGAGAATTCGTCCTACCGAACGACATTACAACGCACTCATAATTCCCATGATGACAACAGAAAACAGTCTTCGGGATATCCTCATCCTTCACACGCATCTGATGATACCCTAACCACAAGTCGATTTTTGAGAACCAACTTGCACCCTTCAATTTATAGAATAAATCATCAATATGTGGAAGAGGATAACGATTCGTTATTGTCAATTTTTTTAAGATATGATAATCAAAACACAACCGCAAACTGCCATCAGCCTTCTTCACGAACAAAACTCGTGCACCCCATGGTGACACACTTGGCCGAACATAACCGCACTGTAACAGACCATCAAGCTGTATACATAGCTCTCGTAACTCATAAGGGGCCATCCTATATGGAGATATAGAGATAAAATATGTTCCTGGTTGTAGCTCGATCCCAAACTCAATCTCTCATTGAGAGGGTAATGGTACAACCTATTTTGGAAAGACATTAGGGTACTCTTCTACAACCCTCGAAAACACCAACTGATGAACCTCTAAAGAACTCAATACGATCTCAGTCATTATGGATGATAGGGACGGAACACCCCAATGAACCATCTGAGGGTCTCACTCACCAACGAACACCATCGGCTCTTCATCTGCATCGAAGAACACAACCTGCCTCCAGAAGCAATCCACAATATCCTGCACCGAATACAACAAAACCAGAAAGGTATGGTCACATCATAGAATTCCAATATGGGTGAAAGTTACTAAAATCTAATCTCAGATTTAATTAATCAATAATATCATAGAACATGCATTTGGAAGGAATATTTTCCATGTGTCCACTAGAGGTTAGTGGGAGAACCACTGTTTTCAAAGTAAAATATGGTTGATAACATATGGAAAATAGCTATTGGCCTTACAGTTAGCTAAGAACAAAATGAAAGTAACTCTACAGAGATTAAATTAAAGTATCAAACTAAGTTATAGGGAACGAGATCTACTAATATAGATCTAATAGTTTCGTTGACCTTGTTAATGGTATATATATTGAAAATGTATTGAAAAATAAAATTTGGAATAATTCAATAGAGAATGGTTACCAATATCATATAGAATAAAACTCTATAAGAATACATGTATGGGAAATAAGAGGTGAGTTAAATTCTACACACTTTTGTGATGTATAAATCCTGTATTCCATAATATTTAAAATATATTATATTTCTAACATATACTCAATAGTAGGTAAATATCAATTATATCTAGGATAATTGCAAGTAAAGTAGTTAGAACTATCTAATTGTGTTTGATCGAGTACAAAAGATATGTACATGGTATTTGGAAATGAAGGTATACTAGTTATAAGGGAAAAAACTAGTCTTCCTATAAGGTCAATATGATCTAATATTAATGTTAAGTGAAGGTAATGAGCAAGAAAATCTAGTTCAACTAGTGGTAGTTGTATCTACAAATACCAAGTGTGTTGTGTCTTTTGAGGAAGCTAAGAAGTAGTGTAAATATGCTACAATTTTTTATAGTTCTTAGAATCACACCTCGTAAGTAAAGTATTATCTTAATGTAAATTATGATAGTCTTACTATCCAAGATGTCATGTTTTGAAAGTGGAAAAAAGGAATACACTCTGGGATAGAAACTCTTGAGGAGTCTTACTCAACGAGGTTTGGTCACACATAGCAGAATAGCCATGCAACAGAGATATGGAAGACCTAGCGACTAAATCTATGACTTAGAAGAACATGATATTAATCATGAGAGATCTAACAAGGATGGTCAGAAAGTTGGATCTAGTGAAAGTGGGAGTGTTGTAAGAGTGGGTTACCTAGACCCAACTAAAAAAAATACTTTTTGATTACCATATCACGGATACAATGAGTTATTCATGATCTAAACTTACCATTATAGTGTAGATATTTCTGTGTCTACTATTTAAATGTTAATGTCTATAGATTAATTATCATACCAAAAGGTTATAGTAGATCCTAGGCTATAATTAGAACATCAAGATATTATGAAATTAATCTTAAACAAATATCTTATGGTCTAGATATATCATTCTTAATAGACATAGAATATTTATTACTATCAGATACTGGGGGCTCATAAGCATTGATACTTATTCTTATGAATTTCACACTTAGTATTCTCTAGTAGGTGAGACAATAAGGAAAAACCCACCAATAGGAAGACCACATGTTTTGGGTGTCGTTGTATGTTCCTATATATGGACATATGTATTGGTCTACTGACTTGATATCATTATATATGCGTTCCATTTGATTGCGTACTTTGATGTAAGAAAAAAACCATGTCAATGAAGTCAGGATGAGGTAAATTATGTTGGTTGTTTCATTGGTGGTATGTCATTGGCTGAGTATTCAAGATAAAGTTTGTTTCTTTTGAGTTGGGGAAGTAATATCACGGGCCTGGTTGATTAGGATAGTAGTACCTTTATAAATCCATTTCCATGGTAGTTGAAGGTAAATCCATCCAGTTAGATAAACAAATAATAAATCAATAAAGGAATGTGGCACAATTGTGTATCATACTTTATGAGATATCTAATTAAAAAGATATTATGTTACATAATGCACATTTATAGGATAGTTGTTCTATCCATGAATATTACATATCTCTTTAGAGACCTTTATGGGTTACTATAATCCACTATTGGTTTGTGAATACTATTCACTACTATCGAGATAAGGGCCTAGAGGGTCACACACAATAACGTATTCAAGAATCATCCACATTCTGGTGAATAGGTATATAGGACATGGTGGACCCACCATAGGGTGTGAGAGTTGTCCAAGAATTATCAATCACCAATAAATAAATAAATAAGGTATTATTTGATTATAGATAATTGGGTTTAATTTATTTATTAAAATTATTTACAAGTGTTTAAGTAAATACAAGGAATAATATTATATGAATAAATACTATTTTATTATTCAAGGTTCATTTAATATTAGCATGAATCATGAGTCGAGTTAATAACACAGGTTTATCACATAATATATTTAATACATATTATAATTATGTGATAAAATATAAAAACTATTCACGATGTAGTTAATTAATTATAATTAATTATATATTTATTATTTAGTGGACATTAAATATACGGGGTCCGGGAACCCTTTTCAGGTATTTGAGAATCCACTATATATGGGATAAGAGAATCCGATTCAAGTGAGTATTAATATATTAAGAATTTAGATATTATCTCTACTATAGATTCATAGAGAGATAAACACTCCAACCGAGTGAACAATCAAAGAATGCCTTTACAGTTCGAAGGCATGGGATCATAATGATCGTCACGATATCGAAGAGATCATCAGGTCTCTTCACTAGCACCTAGAATTTGATGAATGATGTGCACATGTATTCTTGGATCATGTGTGTATGATCTAGAGGGTTTAGGATTTTGATCCTTTGAACAATGTTCACTGGCGACAAGCTGTAGTCGAGTGTGCTTTGAATCGAATGAGGTACTTGTTCTATTTTATTTTCTATGATTTGAATAATCCACATGAGATACTCAGACTATATCGAAGCTCAGACTGGTAGAGATGACCGGTTACATTAATCCAGTGATAAATTTTTTAAATCCCCAAACCACTAGCTTTGGCTGCACACCCTGGTTCTAATAATAATTAACTTAAAATCTTACAGAACTTCACTACAATGCTTGTGTAAGTAGTATAAAAATCTAGGTAAATGGATTTAAAAATAATAAAATTAATATGTTTTGGATGAATTTTGGTATTACACGAATTTATAGTAAATTATAAAGTATAATTAATGCTAAAAATGTTTATATTCTAATTTCATTTCTATATTGATGTTTTTGAAGTTAAATTAAGTGAATAGTCCCAAAAACGAATTTAATGAGAATTTATGATAAATAATACATAATTAAATGATTTAAAAAATAAAAAAATATTGACAGATGAAAATTGGGATTGTAAATAGTCCTAAAATTTAATCCATGGACCATTTTTGAGCCACTTTTCACCTTAGAAGTAAATTTATTACCCTTAAAAGCTAAAAAATGTGTATTAATGATTAAGGTTAAAAATGGTTAACGAGGGGGTGAAACCTAAGGATAATGTTTAAAATGCAACCTATACATGTATAAATTTTATTAGTTGAATGGATTTTTATTTTATCATATCCTAACTTTGAAATTATGTCCATCTGGTTTCACATAACATGATTATGATATATATTATATTTAAATCTTTTAAGTAATTCGAAGGGAGTCCATTCCATCACTTATAAAAGATAACCTCCTATTCTACTATATTCACAAATTTTGAGTACTATAGATCATCCAATACCTACATTAATACCTTCCTAGATTCCTTATCCACTTAAAATAGATTTGGTTCTTCCCCTAATACTATCCCAAGAAGGATTAAGGTGTCGTCCAAAAGAGATCTATCAAAGAAGAGGCAATCGTCTTACCTGACTGTTTCAAAGTTTATTTCTTATTATAATTCCTATAAATCTATTGTATTTATACTAAAATAATTTATATAGTATAATAAATATAACTAGATTTTATAATTATTATGGGAAAACCATTTTCCACCTCCTTTCCATCAAATTGGAAATGAAAGTATTGCTCATGTGTACGTATGGACTATCACCTCCACATCGTGATATGATTCATTTTACATACCCATATTTTATGGTTGGTTATTATTATGGATTTAATGAATATATATTATATTAAGAAAATACTTATGATTCTATAAATATAATAAATTACCTACCTTCTCACTGTCCCACCCATTAAAAAAAGATAAGGTTTCTTGTTCTTACGTGTGGACTACCACCTCCATGAGGTGATGTGATTTGTTTTTCATGACTACCTTTCATGTTTTATTATAATATTATATTTAATGTATAAAAATAATATATATTTTTCATTATTAAAATTATCTAAATGATGTAACTTTGGACCCTTTGATCGTGGTAAACCCACCGAAGTTGTTCTATGAATATGAGCTGAATAGCCTCAAAACATCTGACATGAAATTAATTGATTCAATAAATATATAAGGTATTACAATAAATAAAATAAAAGGGATATTAATAAGGTAATGTACCTAAAAAAGTTATTAATCTAGTATAAAATTAATATAAGTTTATTTTATATGATATAAAGTACCTACATAGTGAGTTGAACTCGAGGTAAGAGGTTTCTTAACTCAATTTATTTTCATTAGGTTATATTACCTATTAATTTTCTATGTTATACCAAGATTATGTGTGTAATGACATATGATTATTTTATGTTTTATTTTCACTTGTTTTAGTTGGATTGACATTTGTTACACATAATCAATTTATTGATTAATTCTCACTTCAGTGTTACGATCTTTGTAAGGGTTTATCATCTCACTTTTATTTATATTAGACATATGACATATTCACCTCTTTTTTGATTTTCATGGGGTATATAATATGAATTTTATGTGTTATATCTTGAATCTATTTATATTTATTGTAACGACCCAAACTTTTTAATAATTTTTGTTTCTTATGTTTTGTGTTATTTTATTTTATACTCAAAAAAACTTTTAAATTTAATGAAATGAGTATAATTAGAATGAGACCGTTGGGTTTCGACTATTATATGACCATTGAAAAATATGACCGTTGGAATCGAAATGTTGCGATTATTGTCTCTAAATACAAGTGATCTTGGTTAATTAATACAGAAAGAAGATTCAATGGCCTCATCCAGTAGTCTCGGGCCGATTGAATCCCATATGACGGAACTTGGGAAAGAGGTAGCACCACTGGGCATTTCTCTGAACCAAACCCAAGCCGAACTTCATCGTGTGAAGATAGAACAGAATCGACTTCAGGAGAAGTTCAAGCTGATAGAAATCCCCACTCAGGAAATGTTGGCCGAGCCACCTGAGGATTCTATGTCATGACCCCCTCCCCACAAAGTGTACCCCTCCTGGGCTAGAAATGTGAGAAGGGAGATAATGACCCCCATGTTCTGCCTCCAGTAGACCCCGGGTTGACAACTAGAACTGAGGGTATAGTAAACACACAAATGGGAGGCATTATCCTCTAAGAGAACACATGTGGAAGAGAGAGATAAGATAAACACCAACCAAATCTAACTCAGAACTGAAATATAAAAGAAAACCCAAGTGAACATATGTAATTTCACACAAAATTACCACAACTAGAAGTGAAAAAACTGTAAGTACCAAAAAGAGAGTAAAAAAACAGCAGCAACCACAAGCCCGAACAACTCCTGCATCCCCAAGCTAGTAAAAACTAGCTTGATCTCAAACCTGATCTATGTGACCTGAAAAACAGTTTATATACACATAGGGTGAGTATAACAGTATACTCAGTAGGATCCTCCCTGAAGCCTCTCATACAAAAGTAAAGAAAGCATGCTAAATCATAGTGAACAACATGTGAAACTAACTCGTCACCTAAATAGGTATACTAAGTTACCAACCTCACCATGGATACTCTCACCAAGTAACGTATACAAGAGTATATAATATAATAAATAATATCAAGGGTACCCCACTACTACTTCCCCACTGGTTTTCCACTTTTCCCCAACATCGTACGTCTTAAGCATCCCTCTCCAAAAAGGCTTTCCTGCAGACACCTGGGTGAAGCACCAAAATATGCACATCATACAAAAAAACCACAAAGTTTACGCAGGAAAGTAACCAGGTTGTTTCCGAGAGCCACCACAACTTGCATAACCTGTATCATACGCCGGGTATTATACTTCAAGCCATTACAGCCCATACACTGAGTAAGGATCCTCAAGCCATCACAGCCTATACACGTTACATCTATAGTAGTCTACAAGATACTATATACAGAATATATGTGTGTGAATAACCACAAGCCATTACATCCTTATACACACATATATGGGGAAAACTAACCACTGTGCCTACCAACACAAGTATCTACCAAGAGAAGAGAGTGTGGCCAAAGGGGGTAGTCGGCCATCCATCCTCCTACCAGAATGTTGGGGAAAACCCCCCTAGAGATCAGAATCCCTGGGGTGTCAGTTTCCCTTACTGATAGGGTGGATTAGCGTATAGAAACACAAAAAGTACATAATATACTATATCTCACAACCACACTATGAGCATTACCTAGTCTTAGACTGAACTACAACTAACATCTCTCGGACTCCGGGATGCCACTTCTAAGACTAGGTATCCTATAAGCACACAACCATTTAAAGAGCTTTATTAGATTACTTCCTTCCCTTTTTTATCAGTTCCACTTTACATTAATTAATTCTTTAGACATTAATTAACCATTTAAAATTCCACATTAAACTTCGTTAGCATCACACCCAAAGTCCACCATCCATTTAGAATTACAACCTCATCATTATGTTCTAGAAACTCCAACCCCAAGGGTTAACATCATTTATTCAATTATTCATTATAGAATTACTTTCCCATATTCCCAGGCATTCTAGAAAAACATTCTATGATACTAAAGACAAGGGGGCTCAACACGGTGAGTAGATGTTCTACCTGTCGAGTCTTTTTCGCCAATAGCAAGAGCGTAGACCCATCCTCCCTTGAAAAGCTAAACATGGAAAGCACATGTCATACCCCGCGCGTCTTCGCCTCTTTCAGAAGAAGGGTAAGCAAGATCAGCTACCTTGAGCAGTGGGGAAAAGTGAAGCAGATAATCAACCAATAAGAATCAGCAAGCATCCAACAATCACATCCATCCCATTCCATCATTCCTAGAGTCCTCCCCGACACCCACATGCATAAACCAATGCATCTCACCACTCCAGGCGTCATTTGCTGCCACAACAAAAGGTTTCCATGCCCCCAAATACCACAATAGCCATCCGGGCTCACATCACAACACAGGTAGAAGGAAAACAAACATATTAACAATTGGGCTCTTGGCCCTTTAACAATCAAGAGGGTAACTCAGAACCATTCAAATAATTATCAAACAATCAGTTCTTTAATCCATCTTGAATTAACTGATTTATTATTCATAGGTTCCAAATTCAGGAAACCTAATCAACAAGCTGTCAAAAATAATTAAACATACTTACTGCACCAATTTGATTAACATCAAATTACAATAAGGAGAACTAGATTCATTTACATGCCTCTTTATCTTTATCCAAACCATTATCAATTAATTCTAGCTTTACATTCTTTACCAATTTCTATTAAGAACGAAATGCTAAACACAAAAAGTATTTATATCACACTATCTAGAAAAACAAGTGGCAATAACATTCAACCGATATCAATTTTTTTATCTGGTTAAAATATTAATTAGTTAAATTACATTGTTTTACAATGGGATAAATCATGCTAACAATATAGTTTCACGTAAAAGAAGAGAGTAGCAATGAATCCCCTACCTCAAACGGATATTGAAGTTCTTTATAACACAACAGTTCACGATCGCCTCCTCTTGCGACAACTACATCCACGTGAGTATGCCACGGTACGACCACACCAACCGAAATCCAAGAAAACTCCATTATAATGATGGAGATCACATGATATAATATGGAAAGAAGAAACATGAGAAGATGAACCCCAAAAGAACGACGATAAAAAATACCTTATACCAAAGATTGGTCGATACAACTTGGTTGCATCAAAACAGAGCAGAATCAATTAGAGGAAGAAAGTTTGATTATGAAACTCATATGAGAAGGAATGGGATGTTCGAGTGTCTCACACCTGAGAACAAGGAGAAAGAATTAGGGAGGGAGATATCCCATCCCTTTAGAAGATTTAACGGAGCGACGATTTAAGATACGCTAAATTTACCATTAAAAGAGGATCACATTAAACCACGTGGTTTGACTAAGTAAAAAATCCCAAGCCTTTGGGATAATTAATATAGGGGTTATGTCCTTTGAATCAGCCTTAGTGTCCTTAAAATGAAGCTTTAAATTCATTTTACGTCAAAGGAAACGTTAAAGGGGTGAAATTGTTGGAAGCTAGAAACACTATTCATGAACCTCATTGTTCTGGAAACACTGTTCATAAACCTCACCATTGGAACCTCACCGTTCTGTAAACATTGTTCATGAACCTCACCGTTCTCGAAACACTATTCATGAACCTCACCATTGGAACCTCACCGTTCTAGAAACACTATTCATGAACCTCACCGTTGGAACCTCATCGTTCTGGAAACACTATTGATGAACCTCACCATTGGAACCTCACCATTTTGGAAACACTTTTATTATAAGGTTATTGTTGTACTGTTCACAGAAGGTTAATGTCGACACTGTTCACCTAAGGTTACCGATGCACTGTTCAATTAGGGTTACGCACTGTTCACAGAAGGTCAATGTTGACATTGTTCACCTAAGGTTACCGTTGCAATATTCACAGAAGGATAATGTTGACACTGTTCACCTAAGGTTACCATTGCACTGTTCACCTAAGGTTATCGTTGCATTGTTCACAGAAGGTTAGTGTTGACACTGTTCAGCTAAGGTTACCATTGCACTGTTCACAACAGTCTACCATTGGAACAATTCACAGAAGGTCACTGTTTCACTGTTCACAACGGTCTACCATTGGAACTGTTCACCTAAGGTTACCGATGCACTGTTCACAACTGTCTACCGTTGGAACTATTCACCAAGGGTCATCAATTTCACTGTTCACAGAAGGTTACAGTTGCACTATTCACAACGGTCTACCGTTGGAACTGTTCACCGAGGGCCACCGATGTCACTGTTCACAGAAGGTCACCGTTGCACTGTTATAAACTATCTACCATTGGAACTCTTTATTGAGGGTCATCGATGTCACTCTTCACAGAAGGTTACTGATGAGTTTTTCACAACCATCTACCGTTGGAACTGTTCACCGAAATATAAATTTTGATTAGTGTTGAGGATAAGTCACTTTGACCACCCGGAACACCTCAAACACCATATTTTCACAAAGGAATAGACCAGAGAGGTTCGGGCCATTACATCAGATATCTCTCAAAACATTATCATCCTTGGGAATTCAAAACCCACCTAAAGGGAAAACAAAATGGGGTCCGAACAACCACCCATTGAGATACCTCTCAAAAGAGATCATGCCACAAGATGCAACAAAAGAAAACTATATAATAAACATGGAAGGTCTAACCACAAAGGGGACATCGTTACCTAAAAAGAGTTAAACATCAAACAAGTATGGGTACTGAGCACGTATTTGTGACTCATGTTCCCAGGTGCTCTCCTCCATTCCACCGTGTCACCCCAAGACATGAACCAAAGGAATAGAACGCCTGTGCAGCACCTTCTTCTTGCGGTCTTGGATCTCCATAGGTCGCTCCTCAAAGGTCACATCATTATCAACATCAAACTCTCCCCAATTGATGACGTGAGAGTCATCATTAAAATAATGACAGAGTTTTTATACATGGAAAACATCATTTATCCGACTCATCTTCGGGGGAAGTGCTACTCGATACGCCACAACTCCAACATGAGCTAACACCTCGAAAGGCCCAACAAACCGGGGAGAAATATTACTCCCACGACCAAACCTTTGCTGCCCCCGTCAAGGAGTCACCTTTAGAAACACGTGATCCCCAACATTAAACTATAAGGGTCTCCTCCTTTAATCAACATATGATTTATGATGATCTTGCGCTGTCTTCATCCTATCACAAATCACCCGAACCATCTCTATTGTATTCTTCACTAGTTCCAATCGGAGAATTGCTGACTCTCCGACCCCAGTCCAGCACAATGGAGAATGACATGGTCGGCCATACAAGGCTTAAAATGGCACCATACCGATAATGGAGTGAAAAATATTATTCTAAGAGAACTACACCAAAGTTAAGTGCCTCATCCATGAACCTACAAAATCAAGAACACAACAGCGTAACATGTCTTCAAGAGTCTGGATGGTTCGCTCTGTCTGACCATCCGTTTGAGGATGAAAATCAGTGCTAAGGCATAGTTGAGAACTGAATGCATGTTGGAGACCTCTCCACACCTTGAAGGTAAAATGAGAATCTAGATCAGAAATTATCTTCTTTGGGACTCCATGAAGTCTCACCACCTCCTCCAGATACTTCCTTGACAAAACTTCCACTGATCTCGACTCCTTGATTGCTATGAAGTGGGAAGATTTTTTTAAACGATCCACTACCACCCAAATAACATCATGTCCTCCCGGATCTTGAGGTAAAATAGTAACAAAGTCCATTGAGATTTCCTCCCACTTATACTAAGGAATATCTAATGGATGTAGAAGACCACCAGGAACATGGTGTTCAACCTTCACCTTCTGGCAGACCAAACATTGAGACACAAACTCCGCAACCGTACGCTTCAGCCCTGACCACAGAAACTGGCTCCTCAAGGCTCGGTACATCTTTGTCACACCAGGATGCACTGCTATAGGTGAACTATGAAACTATCTGAGAACCATCTCACGCATCGTCAAAGGGAAAAAAATCCTTCCATGATACAACACTCGGTGTTGTTCATCCTCTGACCAACCATCAAGGGCCTCACCATAAACAACTCGGTCTCTCTAGAACTCCACCTATAGATCCCCCAACAGGGACTCTTACACCTTCTACATCAAGGATGACTGTACCATCATCTGAAAAAGACAACCTCTACCAACAACTTCTACCACATCAAGATTTAATGCTAGAATCTCTTCCATTACTCTCCAGGAATCACCAGATTCACGCACAACGTCACTACGTGACTTTCAAATCAACGCATCAGCTACAACATTCCCCTTTCCTAGTGTATACGATATTTTAAAGTCGTATTCATGTAAGAACTCCATCCACTGACATTGTCGTAAGTTTAAGTCACGCTGGGAGAAGACATACCTCAAACTCTTATGATCGGTGAAAACCACAAAGTGCTCGCCAATGAGGTAGTGTCTCCACAAATTCAGATAAATCACCACGGCTGCCAACTCAAGGTCATGGGTGGCATAGTTATGTTCATGGGGAAGAAACTTCTGAGACCCATAATAAACAACTGACCTCTGCTGCATGAGAATACATCCTAACCCCAGATGTGAAGCGTTGTAGAAAACATCAAACTGAACTCCCTTAGCTGGAAGAGAAAGAACTGGAGAACTTACTAACTTCTCTTTTAGATACTCCAAAGATTGTTGATAATGATCGGTCTATATGAATGTCTTATCCTTCATGGTAAAATCTGTTGGAGGAGTCTCAACTCATGAGAAATTGGCTACGAACCACCTGTTGTAGCCTGCGAGACCAAGGAAACTTCGTACCTATGACACTGTCTTGGGGGATTCCAAAGAAACAACTGCTTCTATCTTCGATGGATCCATAGATACTCCCTATTGGGACAAAACATTCCCCAAAAAACGGACTTCTCGATCCCAAAACTCACACTTCAAAAACTTATCAAATAGCTAATGTTGTCGAAGAACTCCCAAAATGGTGTGTAGATGCTCTGCATGCTCCTCCTCAGATGTAGAGTACACAAGGATGTCATCAATGAAAACCACCATGAACATGTCCAGGAACTCACGGAACAAAACGTTCATCAATCCCCTAAACATAGATGGAGCATTCGTCACACCTAACGACATTACAAAAAACTCATAATTCCCATGACGACAATAAAAAGAAGTCTTCAGGATATCCTCATCCTTCACACGCATCTGATGATATCCTGACCGCAAGTTGATCTTTGAGAACCAACTTTCACCCTTTATTTGATCGAATAAATCATCAATATGTGGAATAGGATAATGATTCTTTATTGTCACTTTGTTTATGCAATGATAATCGACACACAACCACAAACTACCGTCATCCTTCTTCACGAACAAAAATCGTGCACCCCACAATGACACACTTGGACGAACAAAACCACACTGTAACAGACCATCAACCTGTATATATAGCTCTTGTATCTCAGAAGGGGCCATCCTATATGGATACATAGAGATATGAGACGTTCCTAGTTGTAGCTCGATCCCAAACTCGATCTCTCATCGAGGGGGTAATGGTAAAACCTCTTCTGGAAAGACATCAGGGTACTCTTCTACGACCCTAGGAAACACCAACTACTGAACCTCTGAAGAACTCAACATCATATCAGTCATCATGGATGATACGGACGGAACACGCTTATGACCCATCTGAGGGCCTTTCTCACCAACGAACACCACCGAATCTTCATCTGCATCGAAGAATACAACCTTCCTCCTGAAGAAATCCACGATAGCCTGCACCGAATACAACCAATCCATGCTGAGGATGAAATCATATGGTTGTATCTGTAAACATAGGAAATCTCTCCAAGAGTGGTGTTGCCCCAACACCATGGTTGGGAACTCCCGCTCTGATGACCATGACCACCAAAATAAAAACAAGCACCTGATCCCTTGGCATAGGTCTGAGAGTTTCTGCCTCTGGAGAAACGAGATGTGAAGGGCTGGGACATATGCCCAACTGAATGGAAACACTTCTGCCCTAAAAACTGGGAACCCCAGACCATAAGTCTTCTTCATGTGGAATCATTACGATTCACCTCTCGTGATGATCCGGTCCTGACCAAAGTCCTCTCAACAACCTCTACCCTCTCCAGCACCTCAAGGTATGTTTTCAGTATAAATGAGGTGACCTAGTGCTAAATCTCTAGATGCAAATCCTCCTCAAAATGCCTCGCCCTGGCCTCCTCATATTGCAGTATGTCCGAAGCATATCGTAAAAGGTTTCTAAAATGGATTCCAAAATCTCGAACACTAGATCTCCCCTGTTGAAAGGTAAGAAGCTCCTGGCGACTGGACACCTTCGTAGTCGAAGAAAGAAACTCGACTCTAAACTTTTATTGGAACTCCTCCCATGAGATCACTGACTCCTCACGATCCCCAAGGAATATGAACCAACACTGCCTCAATGCTCCACACAACATCGTCACAACCAAGGACACCCAGTGATCCTTCTGAGAACAGATAAAACTGAATCCTATCTCGAAATCCTCCAATCAGTCTTCCGTGACTGCATTTGAAACGGATCCCTCGCACTTCTACAGACTCCGGTGCTAAAACTCTAGGATTTTCATCCTCTAAGTGCTTTCGTCATCAACCTCTACCCTGTGGCGATCTGCTGGAATAGCCTGCTGGACATCTTCTGTGCAAACCTGACAAGGACGTTGACCTAGAGACATACCTGTAAAATAACAAACCGTTAGAGCTCCTAAACCTGGAATATGGATGACTCAAAATTAATTAATTAATTTTTTTTTCTTTCATTGATTTTAGGTTAACCTATCCCAAGGTCTACCCATTCAAACACAAGAACAAAGAAGAATGATTCATGATCCTTTCCTAGGTCTCTACCCTGCAACTAGTATCACCTCATTTAGTAGCCATTGTAAACTTAATGGTCTGTTCCTCAGATAATAGGGGGCCCTAAACGCCTATGTCTCAGCCGATCTCCAGTGTTTACATTACTTTTCTAAACATGAATGAAACTGTAGCACTACCAACCCATGCAACCTCACCTGTACCTAACTCTAAACTCCTTCCTATCCCTTAACCAGACCTCTGATACCACTCTGTCATGACCCCCTCCCCAAAAATTGTACCCCTCCTAGGCCGAAAATGTGATAAGGGAGATAATGACCCCCGAGTCTCACCTCCAGTAGGCCCCGGGTTGGCGACTAGCACCGAGGGTGTAGTAAACACACAAATAGGAGGCATTACCCTCTAAGAGAACACATGTGGAACAAAGAGATAAGATAGACACCAACCAACTCCCACTCAGAACTGAAATATAAAAGAAAACCCAAGTGAACATATGTAATGTAATGCAAAATCACTACAACTAGAAGGGAAAAAACTAAAAGTACCCAAAAGAGAGTAAAAAAACAACAGCAACCACAAGCCCGAATAGCTCATGCAACCCCAAGCTAGTAGAAACCAGCTTGATCTCCAACCTGCTCTAAGTGACCTGAAAAACATTTTATATACACATAGGTTGAATATAACAGTATACTCAGAAGTATCCTCCCTAAATCCTCTCATGAAAAATTAAACGAATCATGCTAAAGCACAGTGAACAACAAGTGAAACTAGCTCATCACCTAAATAGGTATACGAAGTTCCCAACCTCACCATGGATACTCTCACCAAGTAACTCATAAAAGAGTATATAATATAATAAATAATATCAAGGGTACCCTGATACTACTTCCCCATTGTTTTGCTGCTTTGAACAAATGTCACACGTCCTAAGAATCTCTCCCCAAAAAGGCTTGCCCGCAGACACCTCGGCGAAGCACCAAAATATGCACCTCGTGCAACAAAACCACCACGTCTACGCAAGAAAGTAACCAGGTAGTTTCTAGGAGCCACCACAGCTCGCATAACCTGTATCATATATCGGGTATTATACCTCAAGCCATTACAGCTCATACACTGAGTAAGGATCCTCAAGCCATCACAACCTATACATGTTACACCTATAATAGTCCATAGGATACTATATCCAAAATATATGTGTGTGAATAGCCACAAGCCATTACAACCCTCTACACACATATGTGGGGAAAACTAACTACTTTTCCTACCAGCACAAGTATCTACCAAGAGAAGAGAGCAGGGCCAAAGGGGGTAGTCAACCATCCATCCTCCCACCAGAATGTTGGGGAAAACACCCCCCAGGGCTCAGAATCCCTAGGGTGTCAGTTTCCCTTACTGATAGGGTGGAGTAGCATATAGAATCACAAAAAGTACAAAATATACTATATCTCACAACCACACTATGGGAATTACCTAGTCTTAGACTGAACTGCAGTTAATGTCTCTCAGACTCTGGGCTGCCACTTCTAAGACTAGGTATCCTATAAGCACACAACCATTTAAAGAGATTTATTAGATTACTTCATTCCATTTTTTATTAGTTCCACTTTACATTAATTAATTATTTAAACAATAATTAACCATTTAAAATTCCACATTTAACTTTGTTATCATCACACCTAAAGTCCACTGTCCCTTTAAAATTACAACCTCATCATTATGTTCTAGCAACTCCTACCCCAAGGGTTAACATAATTTATTCAATTATTCATTACAGAATTACTTTCCCATATTCCCAGACATTCAAGAAAAAAATTATATTCTACTAAACACAAGGGGGATCAACATGGTGAGTAGATGTACTACCCATCGAGTCTTTGCCGCCTATAGAAAGAGCGTAGACCCATCATCCCTTGAGAAGCTATACACAGAAAGCACATGGCATACCCCGCACATCTTTGACTCTTTCAGAAGAAGGGTAAGCAAGACCGGCTACCTTGAGCAATGGGGAAAAGTAAAGTAGATAATCAACCAATAAGAATAAGAAATCATACAACAATCACATCCATCCCATTCCATCATCCCTAGTGTCCTCCCCGACACCCACATGCATAAACTGATGCATCTCGCCACTCTAAGCGTCATCTGCTGCCACAACCAAAGGTTTCCATGCCACCAAATACCACAATAGCCATCCAGGCTCACATCACAACACAAGGAGCAGGAAAACCAACATCTTAACAATTGGGATTTTGTCCCTTTAACAATCAAGAGGGTAACTCAGAACTATTCAAGGAATTATCAAACAATCAGTTCTTTAATCCATCTTGAATTAACTAATTTATTATTCATAGTTTCTAATTTCAGTAAACCTAATCAGTAAGATATCAAAAATAATTAAACATGCTTACTACGCCAATTTGATTAACATAAAATTACAACAAGGAGAACTATATTCATTTACATGACTCTTTATCTTCATCCAAACCATTATCAATTAATTCCGGATTTATGTTATTTACCAATTTCTATCAAGAACGAAATGCTAAACACAACAAGCATTGATATCACACTATCTATAAATCAAGAGGCAATAACGTACGACCGATATCAATTTGTTTATCCGGTTCAAATATTCATTAGGTCAATTAGATTGTGATCCCGTGGGATAAATCATGATAACAACACAGTTACATTTAAAAGAAGAGAGTAGCAATGAATCCCCTACCTCAAACGGTTCTTGACATTCTTTATACCACAACGGTTCACGATCGCCTCCTCTCGCGACAACTACATCCACCCGAGGATGCCACGGTACGACCACACCAACAAAAATCCAAGAAAACTCCTTTAGAAGCATGGAGATAACATGCTATAACATGGAAAGGAGAAACAGGAGACGATGAACCCAAAAAGAATGATGATAAAACATAACTTATATCGAAGATTGATCAATACAACTTGGTTGCATCAAAATAGAGCAGAACCAATCCGAGGAGGAAAGTTTGATTGTGCAACTTTTATGAGAAGGAATGGGATGTTCGAGTGTCTCACACCTGAGAACAAGGATAAAGAATTAGGGAGGAAGATATCCCATCCCTTCAGAATATTTAACGGAGCCATGGTTTAAGATATGCTCAATTTACCATTAAAAGCAGATCGCATTAAACCAAGCGGTTTGACCAAGTAAAAACATCCTGAGCCTTTGGGATAATTAATATAGGAGTCATGTTCTTTAAATAGACCCTAGAGTCCTTAAAATGAGGCTTTAAATGCATTTTACGTTAAAGGAAACGTTAAAGGGGCAAAACTGTTGGATGCTGGAAACACTGTTCATGAACCTCACCGTTCTAGAAACACTGTTCATCAACCTCACCGTTCATGAACCTCACCGTTCTGGAAACACTGTTCATGAACCTCATCGTTGGAACCTCACCGTTCTGGAAACACTTTTCATGAACCTCACCTTTGGAACCTCACTATTCTAGAAACACTGTTCATGAACCTCACTATTGGAACCCCACCGTTTAGGAAACACTGTTCACCTAAGGTTACCGTTGCACTGTTCACAGAAGGTTAATGTTGTCCCCGTTCACCTATGGTTACCATTGTACTGTTCACCAAAGGTTACCGTTGCACTATTCACAGAAGGTTAATGTTGACACTGTTCACCTAAGGTTACCATTGCACTGTTAACAGAAGGATAATGTTGACACTGTTCACATAAGGTTACCGTTGCACTGTTCACCTAAGGTTACTGTTGCACTGTTCACAGAAGGTTAGTGTTGACACTATTCACCTAAGGTTACCGTTGCACTGTTCACAACGATCTACCGTTGGAACTGTTCACAGAAGGCCACCATTTCACTATTCATAACAGTATACCGTTGGAACTGTTCACCTAAGGTTACCGATGCACTATTCACAAATGTCTACCATTGGAACTGTTCACCGAGGGTCACCGATGTCACTGTTCATAGAAGGTCACTATTGCACTGTTCACAACGGTCTACCGTTGGAACTGTTCACCGAGGGTCACCGATGTCACTGTTCACAGAAGGTCACCATTGCACTGTTCACAACGGTCTATTGTTGGAACTATTCACCGAGGGTCATTGATTTCACTATTCACAGAAGGTTACTAATGCACTGTTCACAACTGTCTACCGTTGGAACTATTCACCGAAATGGAAATTTGGAAAAGTGTTGGGAATAAGTCACATTGACCTCCGAGAACACCTCAAATACCATATTTTAACAAAGGAATGGACCAGAGAGGTCCGGGTCATTTCATTCTATAACCTCAGCACACCTTACACTTAGGTCCTATGCTGGTGTTATAAGGGGATATGTAACGAGACCGTAACTGCCTTGTGTAATCCTTTGAGATAAATAAAATGGTGATTTCTTCTTGGTGAAGTTTGTAAAGTTTCAAATGTCTGGATAAATATAGGATGTATATTATTGATGAATTTTGAAAAAAAAAATATATTTTAAAATATTTATTTAAACCTTAAATAATGAATAATGTGTAATGATTTTCAGAAAATGGTCTTCTAAAGTTGTGTTCAGTAAGAAATTTACAGTCTAATAAGATCAACTTAATTTTTGGTGAATAGTAAATTATGAATAGTGATTTTACGCTTATGTTTAGTAATGTGACCAAATGGATTAATTAACCTCACTTAAGAAAGTATTAATATAATTTAGGCACCTTGATTAAGTAATGTGATTAAATAAAATAGGTAAATAACTG
This sequence comes from Viscum album, assembly GCA_963277665.1. Classification (NCBI taxonomy): domain Eukaryota; kingdom Viridiplantae; phylum Streptophyta; class Magnoliopsida; order Santalales; family Viscaceae; genus Viscum; species Viscum album. The sequence continues at coordinate 1,209,957,274 of OY728123.1, forward strand.
TTTCAGAAATTATTGGTTGAGTATTAGTATTTTTGGGTGAATAGTGTTTTTTATTTAAAAATTAAATTAAAAATATTTAGAAAAATATTTTTATAAAATGGAGTTCATTTTTGAATTCAGAGCATCGATATTAATCTAAGGTGATTTTTGGGGATTTTTCTGAAAAAGTTGAATTTTTGGTGAATAGTGAAAATACAGTTTTTAGTTTCGGGTGTTTAATGACATCAATAAGGATGTAATAATTTTACAATCATTCCAGTATACTTATGAATAGTAATATAAGGTATGAGGTGTCCCAAGTGGATAATACCATGGGAAAATACCATGGGAAAGCCCATGATTTTTCCAATACCACCGATGAGGTGTCCCTTGACAATTAATGACTTGTTCCCTCACTTCCCCTATAAATACCAAGCCATTCCATCATCTTTTCATTCCAAAATCCTCCTCAACGAAGTTCTGGTCTCCTTACCTCCCAAGGAGTCCTCCTAAGGTGCCTTAATTCCTCCCAAGGTCCTGAACTTCAATCTTTCGAAGTTACTCTTCAAGGTAAGGGATCCTTTCACCCTCCTCTTTTAAGTCATGAATTCATTTATGTTATGTCTTATAGTTCCATTTTATTATGTTGGGGCTTGTTCTTCTATATATTTACTACTGTAAATTTCATGTTAAAATGATTAGAGACCCTTTTCGCTCTCATCAATTGATTTTTTGAATTTTTAAGTGATGCCGTTAGGCTGCCGAATTTTCATAAAAGAAATCGCGCTTTCTCTTTCTTTTCAAGTTTCCTTTTCATGTGGTGTGTCATTAAAATATACACACCATGATATTATTTATTTTTATTATGTCCCTATACTGAAAAATTATTCATTTATGTATGTGATACTATTGTCCTCACACTTTTATTATTTTCTAAAACCAAGTTATATAGTCGTTATGCTGCAGAAATTTCGTCTCAAAATTTCTCTCTCTTTTTTCAAGAAATTATCTTGTTTTATTTATGTGAATACCTAGACCTATTTTGTTTCTAGGGGTGTTCATAAATATATAAACATGATGTATTTGATTCTTTAATTTACATACATATAAACCTCACTCACTTTCCATGTGTTATAAATGACATAATGATCTTATTTTTAAGAACTTTTAAAAATGTCATGATCTTGAAATGAAACTCATTTCTTTTATTCTCCATGGGTTATTTACGAAATGTTTTATTATGGTATATTTGGATCACAAGAATGTAAATACATATTAAGGGTGCACCCTGATAGCGCTGCAACGCATTGGGTAAAGAATTAATCTCTAGAGATGACAAGTTTCATGATACCTTGGTAATTTTTATGACACATTGGGGATGGACCTTGGTGATATGGTCATGAATGTATAAGTGAAATGTTGTAGCAACATATTCAAGTTATGTTTCAATTTCTTTTAATTATGATATTACTATTCTTTCATTTCTCATGTCTTTATATTTTTATCAAGTTCGTATTGATATTACAAGTAAATTGATTCATTTATTTACCCATACTGGGCCTTCAACTCACCCTTTTGTTTGAGGTATGTCTATGGGGTATGAGATGTGTTATAAACCAACCCTGGTCAACCCTAAACCGGTCACCCGATCTGGTCTGCGACATGTACCTAGGGGCGTTCCTGATCCCCATGGGCTGGCAACCAGTGCTGGGCATCATAATTAAATCACTAGGAATGATTTTTCCCATAAAAGATAAATAGATAAACAAGAATAAACGGAATAATAAAATAGAACTCGAGCAGCGTATCAAGAAAAAAAATAGAACACATCAACATACCTCCATGTGACCATCCAGGTCCCATCCCAACCAAAATATGACCTTGCTCCAACAATGAGCAACTCAACCGAGAGAAACCTGATCAAAGGAAACCTGCAACTGAAATGATAAAGTAGGCTGGGGCATTTAAAATGCTCAGTAGGGATGCCAAGAGTAAACCACTGAATCCAAGTACTTCCTTTCCCAAAACAATCCATTAATGCAAGTTTGAAATACAATTATAAAAGTAGGGTTTTTACATTTGGAAATAAGAAACACTTTTTTTCCATTTAAAAACCCAACACATTCTACATGCAATTTTCCAAAATAATTTGACATTTTATAAACAAAATCCCAAATTGAATATACCAATGTTCTGCTAGAGTAAAATGAGTAAGAGTGAAAGCTGAAGATAAATAAGCACATGGAAAGTAAACAAGACCAGTGCACAGAAAGTAAACAAGTAATGAAAATAATCTAGTAACCCTGGGTGATCCTAAACATCCCTAGAAGACCCCTAGACATACTCGGTTTCAGAACCACCTTCCGGCGTATGGTGAAGCTCCTAAGTCTATAACCAACTGGCCTCCCTAACTGACCAATCTAGTGAAAAATCCCACCTGGACTAACAAAAAATCCAGGGGTACCAACCCATCTATCGGTGTTGGTCAGAAACCATCACTCAATCTCTAAAAGACACCCAATAACCCATGGTAGTTATAATAATACTGTCTAAGTAGGAGGCCCTCACACGTGTGACTCATCTCACCGCACTTGCCTACCCCAAACACGGGCACTCCAAATGATAACCCATAAGTGATATCCCCCCTATAGGGGTGCCCCGGTATATATATACATATATACATATACATATATACATATACATATACATATACATATATATATATATAACATATCATCAAAGGTGCCAACCGGGCCTTCATTCCATGGAATCATTAAAACCATTTGATACTTTTTTTAAAATACTAAAGTTTTTCAATGGGAATACAGTAATCAAAACGTCGTCATTTCAAAGAGTCAATGAAAACATTAAATTAATGCTGAAAGTGCCAAAAGGGCTGTCACAACACACCAATGTCAAAATCATTATTCTAAAAACATTTAAAGTTCCAACCAGGCACACACAATTTCTAAACACAAACCATTCTAAAAGTTTACACAACTCCACCCATGAATTAGAAGAGCCAATCGGGCCTTTAAGTTGTCATGTTAAAAAACATTACCCAAAACATTACACAAATACAACTTTTATATTTTCAAAGCCAAAATGGCACACCCTTGAGATCACACTTCAAAATTTTTACGAAAGCCACACAAAGGACCAAATCTTACTTAGGAAATGAAAACCATTTAGAAAACCAAGGTTTTAAGGAAACGCTAGTTTAAAGGTGTCATTGTCACTTGAAGGCATGTTCATGGGTGCACTGAATGCACCCATGGATGTGCCAACATCCAATGGAATGCATGCGCTTCAAGAGAACAACCAACAGTATTTCCACAAAACTACCACTTTGAAACTAAAACGAACCACTCACTTTATTTGAAAAGAAATCACACCGTCACATTAAAAACCAAAGATCCCCCTTTTTATTTTAACACCTTAACACTATTAGCAAGTTTTACCAATACCAAAATTTTAAACCCAACCAAGTTTACAAATAACCAATGCCGACACACAACATAATCAAGTCTAAACATTTCATAAAAACCCTTAGTTCCACTTTGAACACTATAGTATTTTATCAAATGCGCCAAGTGCACAAAAACATTATCATAACCAAATATTTACCTTCAAAGTATTATTTTTTTATCAAAATGTATTAACATAAAAAGAAGCACCCCCAAAAAATATCCATAAACAATATCAAAACATGATTCGGCACATAATCAAATAACTACAGACTCAAACCTAGAATTGACTCAAAACATGCTTTTCACTAATTCTAAAAATTTAAAAGCACTATAGAAAGAAACTTTTTGGATATAACAAAGCTGCGAATCACATAAAAAAATTATTGAAACACCCAAGCATCAATTAGATTGTAGAAAGGAAAAATAATGGAATTACCTACCTCAACCCAAGAGCAGACGCAACAGAACCTCAACAGAAGTATAACAATCCCTCACAGACTAACCGCGCCCACTGAATAATGATAAAAACACAAAACCCGCGATAATATTAGTATTTATCCAAAGTAAATAAAAAAACAAGATGGAATTGAGGAAAAATAAATAAATAATTAATTAAATAAAATAATAAATAAATAAATAAAAGAATAAATAAACTAACAAATGATTAAAATAACCAATAAATAAATAATAAATAAAAGAATAATTAATTAAATAAATGAATAAACAAATAAATAAATGAATAAACAAATAAATAAACAAATAAACAAATAAAATAATGAATGAATGAATAAATAAATAAATAAATGATTAAAAGAATAAATAAAAAAGTAAAAGAATAGAAGAATATACAGGAGGAGGCCGCTATCGGCCGAAGCAGGAGAGGAAGTGCAAAGAAGGAGCGACGAGGCTGGCGGGGTCTGAAATAAGAAGGGAAGGGGGTCAGGTCGCATAAGATGGCCTAGACAGAGTGTGGGATGCTAGAAACGGCCTGGCCGGAGTGGGTGGCAAGGGTGAGTTCAGCCGGATGGCTGGCTGGACGGAGAGAAGGCGGGGCACCAGATTTGGCTCACCAGAGGGAGGAGGTTGGCCAGCGGAGGGGGGGGGGAAGCAGGGCAGTGAGGGGGGGGGGGGGTAGTGAGGAGGTGACCTGACGAGGGCAAGTGTGGAGGGACGAAGGCACGGTGGGGCGAGGCGGATGGCCAAAAGAACGAATGGCTGCAGGAGGTGGAGGTTGGGTACAAAGGGGGATGATGCGGCCTGGTGAGAGGCCGAATGTTGGCTGGGGTGAGGGTGAGGACCTGGGAATGATGAGGTTGGGGGAATAAGTGACCTAGTGAGGGGGGTAAATAGGAAGGCAGGGCAGTGGTGTAGTGCGAATGGCCTGGGAACGGGGTTCCGGGTGCTGCGGGCGGAGGCCGGAGGTGCAGCATGGAGGGGGGCGAGGGGGATGAGAGTAGGGGAGACCCGGGGATGGCGGCGGGGGGGGGGGGGGGGGGAGCGCCTGGGCTGATGAGGCTCACATGCCGGGATGGTGGAGCCAAGGCCGGCTAAGGGGAGAAGACAGGAGGGGGGGGGGGGCTCGCGTAGGGAAAATCGGGGAAGGAGGAGTTGCAGCCCGCGACGTGAAACAGGCAGAAGGGGGGGATACTAGGTATTAGGGTTTTGGTTAGCTAGTTTATTTAATTTTATTTTAATAAAATAACAATAGAAATAATAATAAAAATAATAATAATAATAATAGCAATAATAATATAAATAATAATAGTAATGATAATAATAATATAAATATAGAACGAATAATAATAATAATAATAATAATAATAATAATAATATTATTATTATTAACAACAATAATAATAATAATAATAATAATAATAATAATATTATTATTAACAATAATAATAATAATAATAATATTATTAACAATAATAATAATAATAATATTATTATTATTCTTAACAATAATAATATAAACAATAATAATAATAATGCAAATAAAAATAATAATAATAGTATAAACAATTGTTTGACCCCTGGGCCGGCCACGCGACCGCCGCCAACCGTGTGACGACTGTGCACAAATCCGAAACCCAATAGATATACTAAAAGACAAAAATTTCAAGATGAGACCCAACCCGGACCACGGTGCAAGAACCCGGATTCAAGAATGATTAAAATAAAAATTAATTGAAAAATATGGATGTGGCAATTCTCCCCACCACAGACACTTTCTGCCCCCAGAAAGTCACCCAGCTGAAGAATAGACAAAACAAGAATCCATGCCCTATTAAGACCAAAAGAGACCACAACACAATAGAACGAGAGAACATGAGAGAGTACTCCCCACCATAAGAACTCAACTAGTGCATAAATTCAACACCCAAACATACCACTCCGGGAGGGGGGGGGGCGATGCAAGAACTCCCAAATGATCCAAACTATCTTCTATAGCACGAGTGAAACAACACCTCCGTAGAAACTTGGAACTCTCAACCCATACCAATAACCCTGAACACTAGAGAAAAACCTCCTAGAAGAACATGATCACAACAGTGAACCTAAGTATAACTACAAGTCTTAACTCCTTCGAATTCACTTACAACTCCAAACGAATACCGCTAAACCATAATCAACCCAAAAAGGGGCCAAACACACTTAGGAAAAGTGAAAAATTTAGAAAACAATGATCAGACAAAAAAAAACTGTTTATATTACAATAGAATATATCTATTATAACTTCACGATGAAACAATGGACCTACAACAATGTCAAAACTTTAACAGTAGAAAAACAATAATGAGAGGACTTTAAATGTTCAATTGCTAACACAGAACACAAAACCTAAACTGAGGCTTCACACCCCTAGCAACTCTTTACTGCGTGCAAGCTTCACCCCAAGACCTATGGATAGGGTTCTGATGGCTGAAGCATATCCTCCCTCATAGTCAGGCACTGGAATTCCTCTGGTCACAACGTCTTCTTCATGAAATGCTTCTTGCAAAACTTCTCCAAGTGATCCAGACATCCGCAACAATGACACGTCTTCGGAGGGATGCGACATCACGACTTCACATGCCCGAACCAACCACACTGGTGGCACACCACTAAACGGTCCACCGAACTAGAATCTAGAACCAATGCAGATGAAACTTTAGAAACAGGTCCCTCTGGCACACCCTGCTCGCCAGATGGAGAACCTCCATGAGTAACTGGATTCGATGAATTTCCAAGAACCTGCGCTCTGGAGAACAACTCAGCAAAGAACGCCTCATCCACGAGCTTCTCAAAATGATAATCTTTATAAAGGAGAACCCAATCCTTGATCTCTCGATGAAGACCCCCGATGAAGAGATAATTCTTCACCAAATCCTTCGATGCTACCTCCGGAGAAAAGTAAACAAGTTCCTTGAAATGGTCAACATATATCTTCACCGTCCGTTGGCCTTGTTGAATACGCATGAGTTCTTCCCTTTTCCTCATCTTCACCTCTTCAAGTATAAAACATAGGAAAAAGATAGATTTGAAGACATCCCACATCATCCCAACTTGCATTGATGGTGGGGAAAGTAACTCCCATTCTTCAAGAGATATACCTTTAAACAGACCCAAAACATCATGCACTCTGATAGCTTCAGGAGTTCCCAACATCCTAAAAGCACACTCGACCTCTTCAAACCACATAACTACCTTTAACGGGCCCTGATCACCGTTAAGTATAGGAAATGTCAGAGAAGGACCAAAAATTGGTCATGACTTATGAGAAACTCTGGGGACCTTTCAGGGCGGAATTTTCTGAACAACATATATAACACAAAACCAAAACCAATATCAAGCCGAAGCAATATCATTGAAAGCATTTTCATTCCAAAACAGCCATCTCAAAAACAAAACAAATACAAATACAACCCAAAAACACCTTTTTCATTTTAAATTTCAAAACCTCCGTTATTCAAGGCCACTTTCCAAATATCAACCCACTTTCCAAACCAAATTAAATTTTCCAAAAAACATTTTCCCTTTTTAAAATCGCTTTAGAAAAACAAAGTCAAGCATTTAATTCCAAGTGCACACCCTAGTAATCCCATGAACCATTGAACATGTCTTCATCCACTTCCATCCATATGCACCAACACACACTTCCCATGCATTCCCTCATATGTGAAAACGTTTATAAGGAGTACTCTAGGTTGCACCCAAACCATATTTCTACTAGTTCCAAGAAACCACTAGATTTTTAGACCAAAATCTTTCAGTTTTAAAAATCCATTTCACCAATTTATATCCATTTGAAGGAAATCATTCTCATTTAAAAAACCCTTTTTTCATTTTCAATAATGCACTTACACCAACCAGAACCAAGATGACACTTAACTTGAATCAAATCACCGAAGGGAGGGACTAGTAGTCATGCTTAACCTGGAGACATGGTAGTGGGCCATGACCCAAGTAAGCATCAACAACTAGGAGGAACTTAAATCATGTAATTGGACTCCACATGGGTCAATAATCCATGTAAAATCACGATGTAGCATCGAATTTCCTCTATTGTCATATCTCAATCAAAAATAAACTAGAATGAAACAAGGACTCAATTCCCAGACTACCCCTGGTGACTTGAGGTTTGGAATGGGTGATGGTTCATGACATCCTTCCCATACCTACATCTTGAGTCCTGAAAATCCTAATCTCCATCTACCGGACACCCCAAATAACAAGAACCTCCTCTGATACCATTTTTTCATGAACCAACCCGGTTCAACCCTGAACAGGTCACCCGAGACGGTCCGTGACATGGCCAGAGGGGCATTCCTGATCCCCATGGGCTGAAAACTAGTGTTGGGCATCAAAATTAAATCATTGGGAATGATTTGGCCCATAAAAGATATATAGATAAACAAGAATAAATGGAATAATAAAACGGAACTCGAGCAGCGCAACAAGAAAAAAAACAGAACACCTCAACATTCCTCCATGTGACCATCCAGGTCACCTCCCAACCAAAAGAGGACCTTGCTCCAATAATGAGCAAATCAACTGAGAGAAACCTGATCAAAGGAAACGTGCAACTGGTTTCGAAACCACCTACCGGCGTATGGTGAAGATACTAAGTCTATAACCAACCGGCTTCCCTAACTGACCAATCCAGTGGCAAAGCCCTCCTGGCCTAACAAAAAATCTAGGGGGTACCAACCCGTCTAATCGGGGTTGGTCAGCAACCATCACTTGATCTCTAAAAGACGCCCAGGAACCCATGGTGGTTACAATAATACTATGTAAGTAGTATTCCCTCGCACGCGTGACTCATCTCACCGCACTAGCCTACCCCAAACACGGACACTCTATATGATAGCCCACAAGGGATATCCCCCTATAGAGGTTCCCCAGTATATATATATATATATAAACATATCATGAAAGGTGCCAACCGGGCCTTCATTTCATGAAATCATTAAAACCATTTGATACCTTTTTCCAAATTCTAAAGTTGTTATATGGGCATACAGTAATCAAAACGTCATCATTTCAAAGTGTCAACACAAACATTACATTAAAACTGAAAGTTCCAAATGGGATGTCACGACACACCCATGTCGAAATCATTATTCTAAAAACATTTAAAGTTCTAACCAGGCACACAAAATTCCCAAACACAAACCATTCTAAAAGTTAACACAACTCCACCCATGAATTGGAAGTTCCAATCAGGCCTTTAAGTTGTCATGTCCAAAAACATTACCCAAAAAATTACACAAATACAAATTTTATATTTTCAAAGCCAAACTGGAACACCCTTGAGATCACACTTCAAACTTTTCACAAAAGCCACACAAAGGACCAAATATTTATTAGGAAGAAAAAACCATTTAGAAAACCAAGGTTTTAAGGAAACACTAGTTTGATGGTGTCATTGTCACTTAAAGGCATGTTCATGGGTGCACTGAATGCACCCATGGCTGTGCCAAAATCCAATGGCATGCCTGTGCTTCAAGAAAACAACCAACACTATTTCCACAAAACTACCACTTTGAAACTAAAACCAACTGCTCACTTTATTTGAAAAGAACTCACACTGTCACATTAAAAACCAAAGATCCCCCTTTTTATTTTAACACCTTAACACTATTAGCAAGTTATACCAAAACCAAAATTATAAACCCAACCAAGTTTACAAATAACCGATGCCGACACACAACATAATCAAGGCTAAACATTTCATAAAAACCCTCAATTCCACTTTAAACACTATATTATTTTATCAAATGCACCAAGTGTACATAAACATTATCATAACCAAATATTTACCTTGAAAGTATTATTTTTTTATCAAACTGTATTAACATAAAAAGAAGCACCCCAACAAAATATCCATAAAAAAAATAAAAACTGGATTTTTCACATAATCAAATAACTGTAGACTCGAACCAGGAATTGACTCAAAACACGCTTTTGACTAATTATAAAAATTTAAAAGCACTATAGCAGGAAAATTTATGGATATAACAAAGTTGAGAATCACATAAAATAAAATTATCAAAACACCCAAGCATCAATTAGACTACGAAAAGGAAAACCATGGAATTACTTACCTCATCCCAAGAGCGGACGCGACGAAACCACAATGGAAGTATAACAATCCCTCACGAACTTACCACACTTGTTGAAAAATGATAAAAACACACAACCCGCGACAATATTAGGATTTATCCAAAGTAAATAAAAAAACAAGATGGAGTTAAGGAAAAATAAATAAATAAATAATTAAATAAAATAATAAATAAATAAATAAAAGAATAGATTAATGAACAAATGAATAAAAGAACCAATAAATAAATAATAAATAAAAGAATAATTAAATAAATAAATGAATAAATGAATAAATGAATAAATAAATAAATAAATAAATTATTAAAAGAATAAATAAATAAATAAAATAATAGAAGAATATACTGGAGGAGGCCGATGCCGGACGAAGCAGGAGAGGAAGAGCGAAGGAGGCGCGGTGAGGCTAGCGGGGTCCAAAATAAGGAGGGCAGGGGGTCGGGTCACTGAAGACGGCCTGGACGGAGTGCAGGATGCTGGAAATAGCCTGGCCAGAGCGGGTGGCAAGGTTGAGGTCAGCCGGCTGGCTGGCCGGACGGGAGAAGGTGGGGTGCCAGATTTGGCTCATTGGAGGGAGGAGGTTGGACAACGTAGGGTGGGGGTAAAGCAGGGTAGTGAGGGGGGTAGCAAGGAGGCGACCTGGCGAGGGAGAGTGCGGAGGGCTGGAGGCACGGTGGGGAGAGGCGGCTGGCCGAAAGCGCAGATGGCTGCAGGAGGTGGAGGTCAGGTACAATGAGTGATGATTCAGCCTGGTGAGAGGCTGAAGGTCGATAGGGGAGAGGGTGAGGACCTGGTCATAGTGAGGTTTATGGCATAGGCGACTCGGTGAGGGGATAACAGGGAAGGCGAGGTGGCAGCGGAGTGCGGATGGCCTGGGCACAGGGTGCCAGGTGCTGCGGGTAGAGGCCGGAGGTGCAATGTGGAGGGGGGGGGGGTGAGGGGGATGAGAGCAGGGGAGAATAGGAGACGGTGAGGGGGGGGGGGTGTCTGGGGCGATGCGGCGTACAGGCCGGGACGGTGGAGCTGAGGCCAGCTAAGGGGAGAAGATAGGAAGGGGGGGGGGTCGCGCATGGAAAATCAGGGAAGGGGGGGTGGTCGCGCATAGAAAATCAGGGAAGGGGGGTTGTGGTCCGCAGTGTGAAACATGCAGAAGGGGGGGGGTATTAGGGTTTTGGTTAGCTAGTTTTTTTAATAAAATAAAAATAGTAATAATAATAAAACAAATAATAATAATAATATGAATAATAAGGTAAATAATAATAATAATGATAATAATAATATAAATAATAAAAATATAAAACCAACAACAACAACAACAACAACAATAAAAATAATAATAATAATATTATTATTAACAATAATAATATAAATAATAATAATAATAATAATGAAAATGATAATAATAATAATAATATAAACAATTATTCAACCCCTGGGCCGGCCACACAGCTGCTGCCAACCGTGCGATGATCGTGCTCAAATCCGAAACCTATTGGATATACAAAAATAAAAAAATTTCAAGATGATACCTAACCCGGAACATGGTGTGAGAACCCAGATTCAAGAATTATTAAAATAATAATTAATTGAAAAAGATGGATGTGACAAGATGCAGTAATTGTACATAGGATGAACTTATTATGGACCCTTACAAGAGGATTAGAAGAATATTTTATGTTGTTTTCATGTTTTATGTCCTTGATTTCCAAGACAGTAGACTTTAAAGATCCTCTGTATGTAAAATGTAATGAAAAGTTATGTAATAAAAAGGCGGGATGTTATAGTTGGTATCAAAGGATAGTTTAATTATTTATGGAAATTAGGCTATGAAATCTTTAGGAAGAACCATATGGAGAATTTTAAATATAGGAAAACTTCCTGGTATTTTGGTGAGTATTAAGTAAGTGGTTTATCAAAAAAATACATCCCTGTCGAGATACGAGTAGGTAGAGGCGAATCTGGCACAAATGTACATAGGGGTAAAACTCAAAAACACTGTTTTGAGCTAGACTCGAACTCGAACTGATGCACGACAACATGCCTTGCTACACTCTTGGTTACGACACTCCTAGGGGATATGTTTGGTTAATCAGAAGCCTTTTATAAATCATTATGAAGGAATTATAGAGAAATGTAATTGTTTAAGCATGAAGTTTTAAGACATAAAATCCTTTATAGTTAAAATATTCCTAAATGAAATAATTTTCTCATAAAGGATTTATTCTTTTATAAAATGGAGGGAAATAGAAGCAACCATGCAAATGGTTACCATAATGGACCATGCACTAACGACCCTCCGATGGAAGCCATAATGGAAACATTCATGTGAATGATGAACCAACTGACTCAAGTTATGGGAAATAACTTGAATCAAGCTGAGAGAATGATCTCACCACAAAGGGAACAACATGATGTTGAGTCCTTTATGCGCCAATGACCACCAACCTTCAGTGGATAGACTGACCCATTGATTGCTGAGAAATGGATCAGCTCCATCAAGAAGATCTTTTCAGTGATTCATTGTTCAGAGAAAGAGAAGGTCACCCAGGTTGTCTATCACTTATAAGGAGAAGCTGACCAGTGGTGGGAACTGATCAAAAACACGAGGCAAAGAGTGGTAGTTGATTATATTGAGTGGGAAGAGTTCAGCGGGATCTTTTTTAGTAAATATTTCCCTCATTCCATGAGAACAAGAATGGAGAAGGATTTTCTCAAGCTAAAGCAGAAAGAGAATGAATCTGTTGGATGCTATGAGATGAGATTCACCCGACATTAACGATATACCTCTAGCTTTGTCATGAATCCAAATTGTAAGGATGATAGATTCTTCAGTGGACTGAGACCTCATCTATGGAAGAATCTATCCAACTGAGACTATGATAGCTACGAGATGATCGTGCGGAGTGAAATTAAAGTCGAGCTAGAGTTTGGTGAGGCGTAGTGGTCTTATAAATCAAATGAAAAGAAGAGATCAATGGATCCAAGCTTAGGGAGGAACTTCAATCAAGTAAGAGGAGGCAGGAAAGTACAACTTCCCACGTGTAATAAATGTGATAAGAAACTTTCGGGGAACTACCTGCTCGGGAGTGGGATGTGCTAAAAGTGTGGAAGAGATGACCATATTGTGAGGAATTTTCATAGTGAGGTGAAAACTCAACTACCAAACACAATCGACAAGGGGAAGATGGTGCAGGAACTACTTGATGTCCAGTTCTTTAAGTGTGGACAATGTGGGCACTTTTCCAATCACTGTCCAAATCTGAGGGCAGTGGAGGGGAACCACCATCATCCTTAGCAAAGGACAAGGGATCAAGGTCGTGCTATTGCTATCACGGCAGCTAAATTTGAAGCTCCAAATGATGTGGTATCATGTACTCTTGTTGTCCTCTCAAATATAACAAATACTTTGTTCGATTCTAGTTCTATGCATTCCTTTATTTCCTCCAAGTTTGCAAAGAATTTAGATTCAACCACTGATTTTCTAAAAGTAGAGTTATCAGTCAAGACTCCTGGTGGGAATATCCAAGCATCGTCAGTGTTTAGAAACTCTAGTATTTACTTTAGTGAGAAAAATATTATCACAAATATTGTAGTCATTCCCATGCTGGAATTCGACATTATACTAGGGATGGATTGGCTCTCAAAGTATAATTATAAGATAAATTGTAGAAGCAAGGAAATATCTGTAGTCTTAAATTGAAAACCTACAGTTATCTTGAAAGGAGAGATATCTCAACCGAATCTTGGTCTAGAATAACATCCTATATCCTTCTTTATGGAGTTGATAGGTGAATAAGAAGAAATAGATGAGAGTTTAAGGATAGAAAATATCCCCATTGTCCAGGAATACGTTGATGTATTTCCTGAGGAGTTACCCAGACCTTCCCTAGAAAGAGAGGTAGAGTTCCATATTGAACTTGTACCTGGATCTCATCCAATATCAAAGACCCCATATAGGATGGAAAATGTGGAGCTAGAGGAATTAAAGAAACAACTGCAAGATATTTTGGATAAAGGGTTTATTTGACTGAGTGTGTCTCCTTAGGGAGCACCAGTTCTCTTTGCAAAGATGAAGGACGGATTGATGCGGCTATGAATTGATTATAGAGAGCTGAATGGGATCACAGTGAAGAAAAAACACCCTCTTCGAAGAATTGATGACTTATTTGACCAACTTCGTGGGGCTCAATTATTCTCTAAGATTGATATTCAATATGATTATCATCAATTGAGGGTGAATAAAGAAGATATTCCAAAAAATACCTTCCTATCAAGATATGGGAATTATGATGTTGTTGTTATTCCCTTTGTACTGACTAATGCACATGCTATTTTTATGGATTTGATGAATAGATTATTTAATGACTACCTTGATAACATTGTAGTAGTTTTTATTGATGATATTCTGATATATTCCAAAAGTCGTGAGGAGCATGAGGATCGTCTAAGGGATATTTTGAAAACTCTATGGAAGGAGAGGATTTTTGGGAAGTTCAGAAAATGTGAATTTTGGTTACAAAAAGTTTCTTTCTTGGGGAACATTGTAACCAATGAGGGAATCACAATTGACCCTGCAAAGACAAAAGTTGTAGAGGAGTGGCCTAAACCTATAACAATAACTGAGATTCATAGTTTTATTGGACTAGAAGGATATTATAGGAGGTTTGTGAGAAACTTTTCACGAATTTCTAATCCATTAACCAAGTTAACTCGAAAAGGGGTCAAGTTCATTTGGACAAAAGAGTGTGAGGAAAGTTTCCAAGAGCTGAAGAAGAGATTGGTTACTGCACCCGTGTTAACTCAACCCTCAAGTGGAGAAGGATTTATTATTTTTAGTGATGCATCTCTGAAATATCTTGGGTGATTCATCATGAAAAATGAAAATGTCATTTCTTATGCATATCGACAGTTGAAGACTCATGAGTAGAATTATCCTACGCATGATCTGGAGCTGGCTGTAGTCATTTTTTCATTGAAGATATGGAGGCACTGTCTTTATGGGGAGAAATGTGATATATACACAGACCATCAAAGTTTGAAGTATATTTTCACACAAAAGGAATTGAACATGAGACAATAGAGATGGTTGGAGATTCTTAAAGACTATGATTGTTCAATTCATTATCATCTTGGAAGAGCAAAAAAAGTCACTGATGCATTAAGTAGGAAAGACCCAGTTGTTCTTTCCATGATGAGGATTCAAAGATATCCACTGATCAATGACCTAGTAAAGTTGGACATGTGAATTATAAGGGAGGGGACATCATCAACCCTAACCCAAATGATTTATCTACTGTCATTACTAGAGAAGATCAAAAAATTTCAGAAAGAAGATCATTTGTTATAGAAGAAGTTTGAGGATGTGAAGGATGGGAAGTTTCCTGAGTTCAATATTGATCAAGAAGGTGTACTGAAATTTCGTACAAGACTATATGTTCCATATATTTTGGAAATAAAGAAGGAACTGATGGATGATGCTCATAAATCGACTTTCTATATACATCCTAGAAGCACAAAATTGTATAGAGACCTTTGTGATCATTATTGGTGGGATAATATGAAAAGGTATATTGCTGACTACACTTCAAGGTGCCTCGTATGTCAGCAAGTGAATTCAGAGCAACAACTTCCTAAAGGGTTATTGCAACCACTACCCATACCAGCATGAAAGTGGGACAATATCACTATGGACTTCATCACTGGTCTCCCGAGAACTTCCAAAGGAAACAATGAGATATGGGTTGTTGTGGATCGTCTCACAAATACTGCCCATTTTATCTCTATCTGGGAAGATTTATCTCTTGATCAACATTCCAGGATTTATGTGAAGGAAGTAGTAAGGATTCATGGAGTTCCACTTTCTATTGTATCTGATCGTGATCCAAGGTTCGCATCAAAATTCTAGAGGAGTCTTCAACATGCTCTGAGCACTGAACTAAATTTCTGCACGGCCTATCACCCCCAAACTGATGGCCAATATGAAAAGACTATTCAAACACTCAAGGAAATACTGAGAATATGCTCAATGTAATTTAAAGGTGGATGGGATCAACATCTCCCTTTATTTGAGTTCTCTTACAACAATAGCTTCCACTCGAGCATTCAAATGGCACCCTATGAAGCTCTATATGGGAAGCGTTATAGAAATCCGACTTGTTGGGATGAAGCTGGTGAGAGAAATCTTCGTGGGCCTGATCCTGTGAAAGAGATGACAAAAAAATTCCATTCCATCCAACAACACATTAAGGCTTCTTAGAGTCGACAAAATAGCTATGCGAACAACCATCGAAGGAACTTGGAGTTTGATGCCGGTGACAAGGTCTTTCTTTGAATTTAACCTTGGAAGAGAGTCATGAGGTTTGGGAAGAAAGGGAAGCTCAACCCTAGGTACATTGGCTCCTATGAAATCCTTGATCACATGGGAGAAGTGGCCTATCGACTTTAACTTCCTCCAAATCTAGAACAAGTTCATGATGTCTTCCACATATCCCTCTTGAGGAAGTACATAATGGACCCATCACATGTACTAAACCCAAAGGTGGTACAGCTGGAACATGACCTCTCTTATGAGGAGCAGCCAGTGGAGATCTTGGATCGTAGAGACAAGGTTCTATGTATCAAGTCTACCCACCTTGTTAAGGTGTTGGGGAGGAACAAAAAATATGAAGAATCCATGTAAGAACCAGAGGAGTTTATGAGGCATAATTACCCACACCTTTTATCTTCTGAGGGAACGAGTTAAAAATTTCGGTAACAAAATTTATTAAGGGGGAAGAATGTGACGACCTGAACTTTTTAATAATTTTTGTTTCATATTTTGTGTGTTATCTTATTTTATACTCAATAAAACTATTTAATTTAATTAAATGAGTATAATTAGAATGAGACCGTTGGGTTTTGACTGTTATATGACCGTTGGTCAATATGACCATTGGAAACTGAATGTTGTGATTGTTGTCTCTAAATACAAGTGATCTTCATTAATTAATACAGAAAGAAGATTTGATGGCCTCATGCAGTAGTCTCAGGCTAATCGAAGCCCATATGATGGAACTTGGGAAGGAGGTAGCACCACTGGGCTTTTCTCTGGATCAAAACCAAGCTGAATATCATCATGTGAAGCTGGAACAGAATCGCCTTTGGGAGACATTCAAGCTGATAGAAATCACTACTCGGGCAATGTTGGTCGAGCCGCCCCAAGATTCTATCTACTTAGCACACTTTAAACTTAGGTCCTATGCTGGTGTTATAAGGGGCTATGTAATGAGACCGTAAATTCCTTGTGTAATCCTTTGAGATAAATAAAATGGTGATTTCTTCTTGGTAAAGTTTGTGAATTTTCAAATGTCTGAATAAATATAGGATATATATTATTGATGAATTTTGAAAAAAAAAGATATTTTAAAATATTTATGTAAACCTTAAATAATTAATAATGTGTAATGATTTTCAAAAAATGATCTTCTACAGTTGTCTTCAGAAAGAAATTTAGAGTCTAATAAGATCAACTTAATTTTGGTGAATAGTAAATTATGAATAGTGATTTTACGCTAATGTTTAGTAATGTGACCAAATGGATTAATTAACCTCACTTAATAAAGTATTAATATAATTTAGGCACCTTGATTAAGTAATGTGATTCAATAAAATAGGAAAATAATTGTTTCAGAAATTATTGGTTATGTATTAGTATTTGGGTGAATAATGTTTTTTATTTAAAAAGTAAGTTGAAAATATTTAGAAAATTATTTTTTTAAAATGGAGTTAATTTTTGAATTCAGAGCATTGATATTAGGTTAAGGTGATTTTTGGGGATTTTTCTAAAAAAGTTGAATTATCTGTGAATAGTGAAAATACAGTTTTTAGTTTCGGGTGTTTAATGAAATCATTAAGGATGTAATAATTATGTAATCATTCTGGTAGACTTATGAATATTAATATAAGTTATGTGGTGTCCTAAGTGGCTAATACCATGGAAAAGCCCATGGTTTTTCCAATACCACCGATGAGGTGTCCCTTGGCAATTAATGATTTGTTCCCTCACTTCCCCTATAAATACCAAGCCATACCCCCATCCTTTTCATTTTAAAATCCCCCTAAACTAATTTATGGTCTCCTTAACTCCCAAGGAGTTTTCTCAAGGTGCCTTCAAGCCTCCCAAGGTCCCGACCTTCAATCTTTGTAAGTTACTCTTCAAGGTAAGGGATCCTTTCACCCTCCTCTTTTAAGTCATGACTTCCTTTATGTTTTGTCTTATAGTTCCATTTTATTATGTTGTGGATTGTTATTCTATATATTTACTACTTTAAATTTCATTTTAAAATGATTAGATACCCTTTCCTCTCTCATCAATTGATTTTATGAATTTTTAAATGACGTCGTTAGGCTGCCGAATATTCGTAAAAGAAATCACGCTTTATCTTTCTTTTCAAGTTTCCTTTTAATGTGGCGTGTCATTCAAATATCCACACCATGATATTATTTCTATTTATTCTGTCCCTATACTTTAAAATTATCCATTTATGGATGGGATACCCTTGTCCCTGATCTTTCTTTATTTTCTAAAACCAAGTTATAGAGCCGTTATGTTGCAGAAATTTCGTCTCAAAATTTCACTCTCTTTCTTTCAAGAAATTATCTTGTTTTATTTATGCGAATACTCAGACATATTTCATTTCTATGGGTGTCCATAAATATATAAAGATGATATATTTGATTCTTTAATTGACATACATATGACCCTCACTCCCTTTCCATGGGTTATAAATGACATAATGATCTTATTTTTAAGAACTTTTAAAAACATCACAATCATGAAATGAAACCCATTTCTTTTATTATCCATGGGTTAATTATGAAATGTTTGATTATGGTATATGTGGCTCAAATGAAATTAAATACATATTAAGGGTGTGCCATGATAGCGCTCCAATGCATTTGGTAAATAATTAATCTCTAGAGATGAAAAGTTTCACGATACCTTGGTGAATAACCTTGGTAATTTTTATGACACCTTGGGGATGAACCTTGGTGATATGTTCATGAATGTATAAGTGAAATGTTTTAGCCACATATTCAAGTTATGTTTCAAGTTTTTTTCATTATGATATTCCTATTATTTTATTTCTCATGTCTTTATATTTTTATCAAGTTCGTATTGATATCACAAGTAAACTGATTCCCTTATTTACCCGTATTGGGCCTTCAACTCACCCTTTCCTTTGATGTATGTCTCTAGGGTATGAGATGCAGTAATTGTACTTAGGATGAACTTATGATGAAACCTTACAAGAGGATTAGAAGAATGTTTTATGTTTTTTTCATGTTTTATGTCCCTGGTTTCCAAGACACTAGACTTTAAAGATCCTATGAATGTAAAATGTAATGAAAAGTTATGTAATAAAAAGAAGGGATGTTATATTTATGGTATTTAATGTTTCATTTGAAGTTATTTATTTCATGGGGGTTTTATTTAAAACCTACCAAAGTAGTAATGGTTTATTTCACAATCTCATCCTTATTCGAGATTGTTTATGTTTAAGTCTATATTGGTATAATTATATTATATTTATATATTAAGCTTTATATATTTTCGTATCCTATGTTTATGTCTATAAATTATAATTTTTCCTTTCCTTTTACTATTTATAAGTACTCAAAATTCCCACAGAACATTTTTTATAAAATCGACTTTGTTTTTCTATTTGGATGATAATATTTTTCTTCATTATCGTTATTTTATTTAAAACATTTTCAAGAATGTTTTTAATATTATCCAATGAATTATTAAATTCATTTTTACCCATTTTTAAATTTTATAAAAAGGTTTAAAAGGAATGATCTTATTATTTTCTAAATGAGGCACTTTTTACCAAAGGTGTGACTGAAATATTTGTTTTAATGTTTAATGAATGAAAGAATTTTCTTGTCATCATAAATAGTATTTTAATTTATGATTATTTTAAAAACTTCCATGGTTAGTTTCAAATAAAATGGGTTTCCTAATATTTTTTATTTTTTTTGAATTTAAATAAGTTGTTTCAAAAAAAAATTATATTTTCCTCAAGAGATGTTTCATTAATATTTTAAATTTATGTTTATATTTTTAAACACAATTTAATTAATATTATGCTTTACTAGGGTTATACTCTAATGATACCATCCAAAATATTACTTTGGATGGATTATGATCATGATGCTCTATTACTAACTCAAGAAAAATATTAAAATTCCATATGCCAGTTTTTAAATATATATGTTTATATTAAATTTGTATTGTATTTATTATTCACCCCTTTTATATGATGAATGCGTTAGACTTAGTAAGTGATGAGAAGATCCTGTTATAGCCCCTCAATGAACCACTAGGTATCATGAGACAAACTAACTTTGGAATTTTTGTGTATCCCTACCCAACTATTGAATATTTCTTGGTAGGAGGCCTTGAAAATATGTTTTTGATGTCTTGGAATAAGTCCTTGATAGTGTGATTACGATTTCTAACATTATTTATGAAACCAATTATTGATATCCATGTGATTATTTATGTTATTATGTTATCTAAGGATATATTCCCCTTTTATAATATATATTTTGGAATATTTTATTATTCTTTATCTTTTCTATATTATTCAGGATAAATTATGTTGTATTCTTTCCTTTAATGAGCATATAATCTCAAACTTTATTATATTTTATTTTCCACAGGATACCATGAAGGGATTTGAGAATGATTTCAAGTATATACTCGAAGAATTAATAAAGTTATCATTATAATTTTAAGTTTTATTTCTTCTTTTCAAATGTGATATGAGAATCATGTGTGTATACAGTCTCCCAAGACTACTAAATTTTTTGATTCTTATAGATGTAATATTGTGTATCGTTTTCCAATGTTGTAAGATAACCACTGTCTCTAGGTTACATGAGTTGAGTTATTATAGAAGGATTGGTTTCTGTTTTTATTTTTATCACCACCTCACATGGATAATCATGAGAATGATTTTAATGTATAAATATTATGTTTATGATATCATTGAGGTATTATTATGAAAAATTAGATAACCTATTTCTGATATTATTAACAAGATACCATCATTAATTTAATTGATTAAAATGAGTTCACTAAGAAGAAAATGATCTATTATTTCCAATTAATGACTTTATATAAATTATATCCCCTTTATATTTATTTAAAATTTATATACATCACACTAATAAGCCACAAATACAATCATTATACTTCTTTCATTATGTTATTATAACTAAATGACCTCATAATATTCTATTAATCATGGTATGTTCATGTTTGGGTCGGTTTAACAACATAATTGAACAATAATATTCGTTTATGTCATGGAAGACTATGAGAACCTATTTACTAATATAATATGATATTAATTTGTAAATAATATTTTTTTGACTCTGGTAAGGTTATATATACATTTAACTCATTAATTAAGAAAACACCTTTCATTCATTAAGAATCATCAAAACATGATCATTGACAATTTAATCTTCATGGTTTGTAACCTAAACTACCATAGAATGAAATTATACTGTTATAAATATCATGAAACATCTATTATAGTACATTTAATTATCTTTTAATAATTAATTTAGTAAAAATAATGAATACCAACACCAGTTTTATGAAACTAGTTCAAAATGATAAATATTACTTACACCTAATTTTAGGAATAAGTAAAAACAAACTAATATTTATATGTATAAAATGATTATAAAAGATGAGTTTAAATGATTATTTTTATGAATAAGGTTCTTGGGTATGAATTTAATGAACTTAATTTAATTATTCATGATGTTTTTTTGAAGTTAAGAACGAATCAATACCAAGGTAGGATTTTTCATCTTAAATTTATCTCTTTGAGACATGTTTGGTTTTATGCACCTAATTTAATTTATCTGGTATATATAATAACTATTTGAGATAAAATATGATTAATTTTATTTTAGTAATCATATTTTATGTTCAATTATAATCCACCACTTTCATGTACTTTTGATTAAATTGTTACTCAATCCATAAGGGTTCTTTGTCGCAAACTTTAATTCGTTGATACATGTTTACATTATAAACCATGTTTTAATTTTAATGTTGTATTAACTAACCATGGATGTATATTTATCATATGTAACACCCCAAACATTTTATGATATGCTCTCTTAAATAAATTTAATTCATAGCTTATATTTCATAAATCACTGAGACTCTATGAAAAAAAACTTTGTTATTTATAGGACATAGTCATAACCTATCCATTAAACTTAAATTTTCCAGTTCTGTGATTTGAATTTTGAAAATCTGACATACAAGGTTGTGTTCAGGGGGATATTTAGAGTCTGATAGGATTAACTTAATTTTCTATGAATAGTAACCTACCCTTATGAATATTAAACTACCCTTATGAATAGTAACTTACCCTTATGAATAGTAATATGACTCTTATGAATGGTATCCATACCCATGAATGTATAAATAAATTTAGGTACATTAAAAATGAAGATGAATATTTTAAGTGTTTGTATTTTTTGATTAAATAATGAATTAAATTAAAATTTTAATTTCTCCAATTTAGAAAATTATTTTTGAAAAATGGAGTTCATTTTTGGATCCTACACGTCAAAAAATGGTTAGGGTGAATTTTTGGGATTTCTCAGAAATACTTGAATTTTTTAGGAATAGTAAAATACAATAAATTATGATAAATGCTAAATACTTGATTTACTACATCATAGGTGATTCAAGGATGATTTAAGCACACTTGGTTTGAACTAACATTCCATTATTACTATTTTGGATCACATTAATCAATACTATTCATAGTCTTGAGCAAACATATTAAAATAATGTAAAATCCCTCTTCCCTCCACTATATAAACCGCCCCTCACCCCCTCTTCCTACCACACCACTAAAGCTTCAAGAATTGCCTAAATTATTCCAAATAATCTTCCCAAGACCTCTCCCCATGTCTAAGGCCTTATGGTCTCACCAAAAGTCCAAAATCAAAGGTCTTAAGGAGTTTCTCAAAGAGGAGTACTCAAGAGGTGAACCTCTCTTCCCTTTTCTTTCAATTTCTTTTACAAGTTCCATTATTTTGTTCTCTATTCTCACCTCACCCCATAAAAATGCCATGATAATTAAAATAACATAAATGTACTTTATTTTCATTGTGATAATGTAATATTTCATTATAATGTCTCTTTTTCTCCTCCTTTTATACTATAAATGCAAACATCGTTCGAGATGTGTTAATTTATCACACTCAAGGAACACATATTTTCAATTTACATTACTATCTTCAAGACTGGTCATGAAACCTTTTTAATTGTTGAAACAGATCATAATATATTTATTTTATCTTAGTTAATGTTATGGAATCTTTACACACTCATAATATGGAATAATAATACAAAACAGGTTCATTGTGCACAAAACCGTCAAGATAAATCCAAGCGTTTATCATTAACTTATCAAATGAATCATCCTCATGGTATATAAAAAAAATAATTATAAGATAATTTATATCTATTTAATGTCACTAATAATATATATTAACAATTATGGATGTTTAACCACATTTCAAATGAACTTCCATTCATGAATACAAGTAAACGAATCATGAAAACCAAGGAAGAAAATGCTTCCAAAAAAATAAAATTGATCTGCTTAAAACCATCAAAAAGTCCATTAATGAACCTAATAAGGTTATACCATATCAATTAAATTTTTATGAGGTTATTTAATTATTAATTAATGAAGATAAATTTGATTATTCAGGTTATTAAGAACAATCAAGAACACCTTTAAGAATAAGGCAAGGGATATCTTAACTCAATTTCCATTCATTGAGTTAAACATCAATGTCATTGGATTTGTATTTTCCCAGAATATGTGTGAATGACCTATGATTGTTTTATTATGTATATAAACTTTTATTTTGTGGGTTTATTTTTGTCACACATAATTATGTAATTGATTTTTCCTCAATCTAATGATACGTTCTTGGCAATGGATCCTCTCTCTCAATTTTATTCAAGAATCCACCCTATGTTGTGTCCTTTTATTTTAAATTCCTAAATGATAGGGTATGTTTGCAGACCTATACCATACTTCCCTTATGATATATAAATTATGGTATAGCCCTTTACCTCTCATTAATCCCTCACAAGAACACATGTTACCATGTTGAAATGTTTGTAAGGGGTTTCTCATATCACTTTCATTTCTGTGATATTTCCATTGTTCGCTACTTATTTATTGTGTGTGATGTATTGTGTAATTCCTTTTGATATATATTATCACGATTATCTATATATTCATGGTATTTTTTGATTCATTTGGTGGTTATTATTTTTTGGTCATATGACTCGATTGATTACATTGCGGTAAGGGACTTTGTCTCAATCTTCCCTTTAATTATGACTTACTCTGTATTGTGCATCTAATAATTCTTATGCGGTGTACCTAATGTCCATTTGAGATCAATTTTCATTTGAAATTATATTTTTATTGAATATAAATATTCTCATGTCATGGATATGATTATTTTCTAAGACGTATACCATTTTACAAACAGTGTTTATTTTGAATGTTTTTTTAACTGTGGAAATATTGATAAATCTGTCTCCTTTACTCTACACGGATATTGAAAAGGCATATTGATCTTGTAATAAATCAATGTATAAATAATTCTTTGGACTTTCAGTGGTGGGTGTTGCCCTCTATAGTCTCTCGATGAATCTACAAGTCTCATGAGACAATCAGTTTGGAGACAGACCCTTTGAGTTTGTTTCCAAAAAGCAGACGGGTTTCTACCCCCAGAACTAAACCGTTTTAATGGTACTATGGTATCATGTGTTAGATACATGACATCCAATTAATAAGAATTCTCTTTATTCTTTATCAGTTATTACTATCAATGAGGTTTTCACTATGAAAAAAATCTATTGATGCAGTTTCATTCTCAGTTTGTTAATGGTGTGAGTTTTTCATTTATTCACTATGCCCTATTGATTATGTCAAATTGTTTATCACTCAAATATTATTGAATTCATTATTCTGCTATTTTTAACCCTTACTAATCATTTGAGCTCACCCCTTTCATTTTTTACCTTCAGTAGGTTATAAAGATGAGATCACATATTGAGTTTTCGTGGATGCAGTTTATTAGTTTTTGTTATGTATTGTACTTTGTTACATTTTACAATGTAATTTGAGTTACATATATGTATCTGGTTTCTTCAAGACTAATAAAATAATAATTCCTTAGGGATTTCATTCCTTATAACCATGCCAATGTACTTAGTAATTCACCAGTTCCGGTCTAGAGGGGTTGGGATGTTATAGTTGGTATCTGAGGAAGTTTAGTAGAAAACATGGAAACTAGATTAGAAAATGTAGATTAGGGAACAAATCCCTAAGGTAGTATTTGAGGATAAATGTACAAGAACATCCTAGTATTTTGGTAAGGAATAGATTATGTGGATATATATAAAAAATACATACCTGTCTGAATACAAACAGGTAGAGGTGGCTCTGACACAGATGTACCTAGGAATGGAAACTATGAAAAGGAGTTTTGGGCTTGACATGGGGTATCCTGATACATGACAATGAGCCTTTCTAAACTCTTGGTATTGACACTCTCAAGGGATATGCTTAGGATAATTCACATTTTCTTTACAATCCATTATGAAGGATTTTAATGTAAAATTTTCCTTAGAGAAACCATGTCTATGAGATTAGCTATGAATAAGATTTCAATTTATGCTAAGTACTTTTCTAGTAAAGATTATAAATTATGATTCATAACCTAATATAGTGTATTCCATTATTTATAAATATTTCCTAATGTAATAAGGGGAATCAATACTCGTGGAAAATGTAGGGATTTCCCCACTGATAAAGTCAACACAGTCAATGTTGGAGCAGATCAGATCATGAACATATTGGGTCAACTTACTCAGGTTGTGAAGAATAACCATGATACCCCTGTTTTGTACTATTTCATTTGGCAGAATCCCCTATCTTTTAGTGGGACTACTAATCCAGTCGAAGATGAGTAGTGGATCAAGTCCTTTGAAAATATATTCATTGAATTAATATGCAATGATAATGAAAAGGTAATGTTGGCCATGTATTATATCAAGGGTGATACTGATCAATGGTGGTCCTTGATCCAGAATACCACTGAGGAAGAAGAGATAGAAGATATGGAATGAATGAATTTTAAGGGAATATTCTTTGACAAATATTTCCCTCAGGAATAGCGAATCAAAATGAAGAGGAGGTTTTTGGTCTTGAATCAAAGGGAAGAAGACAATGTTGTAGAGTATGAGGCTACCTTCACAAGACTAGCTAGGTATGTCATAGATTACATACGTGACATGGAAGACAAGATTGATCATTTATTTGAAGTTATTAAGCCATGTATTCTAAGGGAACTGACTTCTCAAACATTTTCATCATATGATGAAATTGTATTAAGTGCCATAAAAATAAAAAGGGAGTTTTCTAGATCAAATTTGGTCAAGGGAAACCAAGATAAGAAGCAGTACTCTGATAACCATGGAAAAGGTGAAGCGCCAAAGAAGAATAAGGGAATGAAGAAATTACCATTATGTGAGAACTGTGGAAAGAATCATCTTGAGAAATGATTGAAAGGAATGGGAGTATGCTACAAGTGCGGAGAAAAGGGTCATCAATCTAATGAATGCAAGGGGAATAAACAATTTAATGATGTTCAATGGTAAAATTTTAGAGAGATAGGACACTACTCAAATGAGTGTCCTTAGTGCCAAGAAAAATTTCCTCCTAAAAGGCCAAGAGAGTAAGGGAAAGATTATGTGATTACAACTGTGGAGGTTGAAGTTCATAATGTCGTGGTAACAGGTACTTTAATTTTTTCTTCAAACTTGTCCAATGCATTATTTGATTCTGGATCATCACATTTATTTATATCTTCCCCGTTTTCCAAGAAAATTATACATGTCCAATTTGATTTAATAAATGAGTTTTCAGTCAAAACTCTTAGGGGATGTATCATTGAAACAAAGGTGTGTTAATCTTTCCCCCTCACGACAAATAAACATGCTTTAGTGTCTAACCTTATCATCATACCAATGATTGAATTGGATATAATTATCGGTATGAATTAGCTATCAAATTATGATGTGAAGATCTATTGAAATAAAAAGGAAGTTACAATTTTTTAAAATGGTGTAGAATCCCTTATCTTTAGAGCAGAAACCTCGCCACCTAATTCCTATCTAGATCCACCCCTAGTAGCTCTATTTAATGAAATACTTGAAGAGGAATATAAACCAATATCTATGGGTGAGGAAATAAATGTTCAAATTAAAGATGTGCATATAGTGAAAGAATACATTGATGTATTTCCAGAGGATTTACCTAGACATACTCTAGAGCAGGAAGTTGATTTCTCTATTAATTTAATTTCTTGTGCATGAAATATATGAAAGACTACCTATATAATGTCCATTGTGGAATTAGTGGAGCTAAAGAAACAACTAGAGGAATTGAGTGAAAAAGGATTTATTTAACCTAGTGTTTCTCTATGGGGATCCCCTGTCCTCTTTGTCTAGAAAAAAGATGGATCCATGAGGCTATGCATTGATTATAGGGAAATCAATGCTATTACAATAAAGAATAAGTATCCTATGACAATAATTGATGATTTACTTGATCAACTTCAGGGAGAACAATATGTTTTGAAGATTGAAATTTGATCTAGATATCATCAGTTGTGTGTGAGGAAGGAAGATATTCCAAAGACAACATTTCAAACTAGGTATGGGCATTGCGAGTTTACAGTGATTCCTTTTGGACTAACTAATGTACCATATTTTTTCATGAATTTAATGAATATATTTTTCAAGGAATATCTTGATAACATTTTTGGGGTATTCATCGATGATATCCTGGTATACTCCAAAATCTATGAAGACCATGAGAATCACTAACGGATCATTCTAAAAACTCTTAGAAGAAATGAATTATATGGGAAGTTTAGAAAGTGAAAATTTTGGCTTTAATAAATTTATTTTTAGGCCATATTGTCTATAAGAATGGAATATTAGTTTATCATGTGAATACAAAGGAAATCCAAGAATGACCCACGCCAATAAACATAACTGAGGTACGTAGTTTTATTGGTTTAACAGGTTACTATCGACGTTTTGTTCAGAATTTTTCCTGACTGGATAACCCGCTAACCAATCTCATAGTAAAGGGGTTAAGTTTTTATGGACAAAAGAGTGTATAGAATGATTTTAAGAATTTAAGATAAGATTGGTCAATGCTCCAATTCTAACTCTTCCATATGAAAATAATGGATTTGTGGTATAAAGTGATCCATCAAATAATAGGTTGGATTGCATCCCTATGAAAAATGATAAAGTTATTTCTTATGCATCAAGGAAGTTGAAGAATCATGAGCAAAATTATCCAACTTATGATCTTGAGTTATCAGCTGTAATCTTTGCTCTAAAAATATGGAGACATTATCTCTACAGGAAATATATGAGATATACAAGAATCACAAGAGTTTGAAATAAATTTTTACACAAAAATAACTCAACATGAGGAAAAGGATATGGCTCGAGTTACTCAAAGATTATGATTATTAAATACAAAACCACCCCAGAAAGGAAAATAAGGTGACAGATGCATTAAGCAGAAAAAATCATGGACTTATAACTCAAATGAGGATTGAGAGGGATCCTATATTTTTGGATCTACTAAAGATGGATATGGGAATTTTTAAGGAAGGGGAAACATCTTTTCTTTTTTCAAATGAATACAAAACCATCTTTACTAGAGAAGATAAAAATATTTTAATCTGATGATGAGAATTTGTACAAGAAAATTAATGTTGTTAAGGATGGGATATTGGAAGACTTCGTGTATGAAGATGATGTTTTGAAATTTGGGAAGAGGTTATGTGTTCCATCAGTACCTAAACTAAAAATAGAACTATTAGATGATGCTCATAGCTAAAATTTCTCTATACACCCAGGTAGCACAAATCTGTATAGAAATCTTAAGGAATATTTTTGGTGGGATAATATGAAGCGAGAAATTGCTGACTACGTGTCAAGGTGTCTAGTTTTTTAACAAGTGAAGGAAGAGAGACAACATCCTATAGGGGTGACACAACCTCTAACTATTCCTATGTGAATGTTGGATGACATTATGATGGATTTTTTTCACCGGACTACCAAGGACACCTAGAAGGAATGATGCAATATGAGTAATTGTTGATCGTTTCACAAAATCACCACATTTCCTTACTATAAGAGAGGATTTTCTACTTGAGCACTTGGGAAGACTTTATATTAATTAATTTTTAAGACTTCATGGTGAACCTCTATCGATTTTGTCTGATCGAGATCCCTAGTTTACGTCAAAATTCTAGAAAATTCTCTAGAAGTCTTTGAATACTATGCTTCATATGAGTACTGCTTATCACCCCCAAACCAAAAGACAGTTTGAACAGACTATTCAAATTCGGGAGGACATGCTGAGATCATGCTCCCTTGACTTTCAAGGTATGTGGGATCAATACTTGCCTTTGGTGGAATTTTCCTACAACAATAGCTTCCATTATAGTATTCAAATGGCTCTATATGAAGCATTATATGGAAAGAGATGTCGAACTCCAACTTGTTGGGATGAAGCTGGTAAGAGGAAACTTATAGGCACATAACTTATTGAAAGGACCATGGAAAAGGTGAAGATAATACTAGCCCATATTAAAGCATCCCAAATTAGGCAGAAGAGTTATGATGACAATCGAAGAAAGGATTTGGAATTAAAAGTGGGATATCACATCTTTCTGAAAGTATCTCCATGGAAGGGTGTCTTAAGGTTCTGTAGGAAAGGGAAACTGATCCCCAAATACAACAGACCATTTGAAATTCTAGAAAGAATCAGAGGTGTAGCTTACCATTTAGAAATGACACCAAGTTTTTCCAAATTTCATGATGTGTTCTATGTGTCATTATTGAAGAAATACATGCAAGACCCAATACATGTACTCACCTATGAAGAAATAGATCTGGAACCTTATTTTTATATACTTTGAAGAGCCTATCAGGATTCTTGACACAAGGGAGGAGGTATTGAGAAATTGAACAACTCGTCTAGTAAAGGTTCTTTGGAGAAACCAGGATATAGAGGAAGAAACATGGGAACCTAAGGATTTTATGAAGAAGAACATTCCACATCTTTTTGGTGGGCTTTATACATAAAATTTCTAGGATAAAATTTCCTAAGCAGAGAATAATCTAACACCCCAAACATTTTATGGTATGATATCTTAAATAAATTCTATTCATAGACTATATTTCATAAAGAACTAAGAATATATGGAACAAAAAATGGTTATTTATAGGATATAGTCATAACCTAGCCATTAAACTTATATTTTCCAGTTCTGTGATTTGAATTTTGAAAAAATATGACATACACGGTTGTGTTCAGGGTGATATTTAGAGTTTGATAGAATTAACTTACTTTTTGGTGAATAGTAACATACCCTTATGAATATTAACCTGCCCTTATGAATAGTAACTTACCCTTATGAATAGTAATATGAATTTTATGAATGGTATCCATACCCATGAATTTATAAATAAATTTAGGTACCTTAAAAATGAAGATGAATATTTTAAGTTTTTGTATTTTTCAATTAAATAATGATTTAAATTAAAAATTAAATTTATCCTACATAGAAAATTATTTTTGAAAAATGGAGTTCATTTTTGGATTCTACATTTCGAAAAATGGTTAGGGTGAATTTTTGTGATTTTTCTGAAATACTTGAATTTTTGATGAATAGTAAAATACAATAAATTACGATAAACGCTAAATACTTGATTTACTGCATCATAGGTGATGCAAGGATGCTGTAATGTAATTCCCTGACGTTAGTTACCCAGATTCAGTGCATTATTACATAACATTGGCATGATACAAGGAATCATGTCCTGAAAGATCGATCAGTTTAGTATTATTGGAAACAACACACATACATATGTTCAACATTACAACTTGAAAAGAAATACAACACTATTTTATTATATTAGAAACATCCAAGACTCCTAGATTATGCCTGCAAGTCACTCAAAACCAACTTCTTCATATCCTGGAAAAATGAAACATAAGAAAGGGGTGAGCTCAAACTCTCAATAAGAGTAAGAAATATAGTGAAGATAACATAAACATTAGGCATGGTGAATAATTGAAAACACATGCCTTTACAAATAATAAACATGAAAACTTTATGGTAGGAATATGAGATGAGTAAATAATGCCATAATAAAACATAGTCATGGTTATTCTACTAGTTGAATAACCACATGAAGGATCAATATTATTTACAAAATGAGGGAATGTATAATGCGGGACATTTTGAAACATTTTGTCAAGGACTCATCCAAGACGTCTAAAACTGATTAAGGCCTCGAACAAAACTATATATCAAATTTGGAAAGGCCTTGACCAATTCCACATCTAATTCTCTCATGAGACCTACCAATACACTGAGGAGCTATAGCGGGCTCCACCCATCAATTACTAAGTTCAATACATTCCTCATATGAAAAGGTTGAAACATAACATAAAAATTCATATTAAAACGAGCATACAAAATGCCAATATTTTAACCATAAACCATGAATGGTATAAAAATAACACATCCAAATTCAAAAATATCCCAATACCTTAAATAAAATATGAAAGATTTGTATCATAATAAATCAACTTCAAACAAGTGTAAAATTTATCAAAGGATGTTGACATAGATGAAATCAAAACTATTTGAGAGAAATATCTATTTCTATTTTGAAATCATTTATGAGTCACATAATTATAAAAGAAAACATTTATTTTGAAAATATTCTTATAATCTTGTATGGTAAGCTTCGACGATGTTATAACGGCGGAAAATAGCCGAACCCGTCGTATAAGTTAAAAAAGATGTTCTTAACATAATTTTGTCGAAAAGGTCATAAAGTTCCTTATTTGGAAAACGACAGAAAGACTCCTTTCAAAACATATAAGGTCAAATAAGGGTATAAATAACTTTAACCCATAGTCTAGTAAATAGTAAGAATTTTTTGAAATAAATTTTTAAGAAAACATAGATGTGGATGATAAATAGGTCCTAGTAGATACTTATGTATTAACAACCCCAGATAAGTAAAGAGATTGTAAAATTAACCCTTACCTTGTAATTTTCCTTAGTAGATGGTATGTTAACCTCCTTTATAATATTTGAAACATTGTTATTAAATTATAAAGGAACTATATACATAAATATGATATCATATATGATCCTACAATATTGCTTTGTTAATAATATTTCAGTAATATCATCGTTTTGGGTGTTAATAGATTTTTTTTCATTTATATACTTGGTTATGTAAGACATGTTTGTTATGGATAGGATTTATTTGATTCATATCCCGAATTATATTAATTTCTTAAACATTATTTTTAATCATAAAATGAAATTTATTCTGGAATGATTACGACAGGGAATGAATCTCATCACGTTCGTGGAGACAGTAATCCGTACGGACGCACAAGCGACAATATCATTATATTTATGGTTAAATAGTATGTAATTGGATGTTATATCATATATAAATAATAATTAAAATTTTATATTTATTATTTACATCAGTTATACTCATTATTATACCCATCCAAATAATGAAGTGTTTGAATAAAAAACTACACCACGATGCAGAGACGGTAAGCCGTACGTATGCACATATGGTGACTTTGTCATTTATAGGATGGATAGAATAATGAATATGGTTGTACCATATTTATAATAACATCAAAGCGTGTAGAAGTTACTAGAGTTATTATTTTGGTATGGAAAAAACAAAGAAAGAGGAAGTGGAAGAAGAAAAGGACTTGAAAGAGTGTGGAGAAACTATTACATCTTTTTCGAGTGTTTCCTTTTGAGTTGATCAAAAGGGCTCCTTAGGTTGGATTTATGATAAAAGTAAGGAATCTAGGTCGAATTGAGGGTATTTGGGCGGATATTTGAGTAGGTTTTGGTCGAGCCAAATTGCTTTGGAGGTGTGATTTTGAGAGAATGGGAAGTACCCTTTTATAATAGAGGTGACAGTCACTTTAGAAAAGCTTGAAATATTATTTTATTATACAATCATATTCAGTTTATAATGGATAAAAAATGATTTACTTTGATTCTTAGGTAGGTGTGGGTTGAAAACCTCTCAACCAATAGGTTTTTGATAGGTTTAGGTCACCATATTAACCTTATATTTTAAATTTAAATCTTGGTTAAATAGTTTAACATTTACCATGTCACCTTGTATTTTATATTATATGGTTAATAAATTTACTATAAAATACCAATAGAACCCCAAGTAGTTCATTAATTAAATATAAATTATTATATAAGTTCTTTGAATGAACCTTATATTTTTAGGACTATTATATCATTTAGTAATATAGTATTTGTTTTAAAAACTCATTTATGTTAATTTTGACACTATTTTGTATCTAATTTTTGCTAAAGTCCCAACAACTTGATTACTTCAAAAAAATATACATTGAATGAAACCAAAAATGTCATATTATCTTATAGAAAGTGTGGATGCCATCAAAACTTTGAAATTATATTTATTTTAATATCTATAATACCATTTATTTGATTCCTTCACTAATAAGGTAATTACTGCACCATTATTGTTTCATAAATAAATTTAATTATTTAATGTCTAAAAATTATAAATAAAATACCATGATGTATGAAATATTTTTATCCTTATAATGAATATTTATATTTGAATTTACCTTATGTATAAACCTATATTAAAAATGTTTTAGTTATTAAAATTTTAATTTTACACTTTTAACTCTTTAAATAAAATAATAATAAATGTCATAATCTAACCCAAATGGATAAAAAGCAACTTATTTTTGTCCTAAGGTTGGTTTTGGTCGAAATACAATTATCCAATAGAATTAGGACATTTTTTGGGGTAATTTTAATATTATTTTTACCTTTAATTACCTTATTTACTTTTAATCGTGATAAATAAATGTCAAAAGTTACTATTCACCAAAAATTATTTTCATCTTATTAAATCAAATTTTAAATACTGATTTCAACAATGTCTGTAAAATTTTTGAAATTCAATTCATAGAAGCGGTAAAATTACGTTTTATGAAAATTTGCAAATGTGCCTAGAAGGTGGGTAAAAGATGATAAAAAGTTCAATAAAATTTTATACATCTAATTTTATTATACTATGACTCCAATGAATTAAATTGAACTTATATAGGTATTATATATCTATTTTAAATTAAAATAAATTAAAATAAAATAATAAATAATTAAATAAAAGTCAGTTTTAAACAATAACGCATTGTTTTTCACTATTCATAAAAAATTGAATGTTTTCAAAAAAATACCAAAAATTCACCCTAAGATAATTTTGATATTCTGAATTCAAAAATGAAGCCTATTTTACCTAATTAAAAACATATAAATTTTATTAATTAATTTAAAATTAATTCCTATTGTCAAAACCAAGAAGCGAGTTTTTAAAAAGTAAAAACTATCAAAAGATTGACATGTGTTTATGTAAAATTTAAATGTGAAATTACTTATAATGACCTAAATTGTATTAAATGATAAAAATATAATGTAATTATACTTCCAAACCATTCAAATTCATAATTTATAACTATAAATTATTTCTATTAAAAAAA
Organism: Viscum album; assembly: GCA_963277665.1. Taxonomy (NCBI): domain Eukaryota; kingdom Viridiplantae; phylum Streptophyta; class Magnoliopsida; order Santalales; family Viscaceae; genus Viscum; species Viscum album. Next base: position 1,209,992,126 of record OY728123.1, read on the forward strand.
AGTTTTTTTCAATTAAAATTTAATATTTTTTACTATTCATCAAAATATGAAAGTTATCAGAAAAGTACCAAAAATTTATCCAAACTAAATTTTTATGTCCCAATTCTAAAGAAGAATTTAATTTCATTAAATTTAATATATAAAAGTGTCAAATATTGGTTTTAAAAAGTGCTCCCCATTAAAAGGCGATAAAATTTCATTTTTTTGAAAAATACTTCTTTTATATGAAGAAAATGAATTTGTTCTTATATTATGTCTAATAAACACATAATTTGGATTCTAAAATTATATGGAGTATATAAAATTCAAAATTCAGTTAATACTATTCATAACTGCTTTTTGAACGACTAGTTTGGTAAGTCATGGTGCGCTTGAACTCTATATTGCATGTAGTGAAAGTTATTGAATTACTTTGAAGAGATAAAGTATTTTGAAATCTTGGGGTGTTACATTCTACCCTCCTTCAATAAATTGAGTCACCAAAATTTGAATTTTTTTTCAAAAGTAAAACGTTAAAAATAGAAAAATACCTTTGTGGAAAACCCACTTTGGAAATTGGGTTAATAAAATTTAGTCTTAATAAGTGGGAAAGGGAAATGAAAAAGTCACCACCAAATTATGATCCTGATTAGAAGAACATTGGTAGAAATTAGAGACACATAATTGGAGAAAAAACATAAATATTTATAGGGTGTGATTGAGGTCATCAATCACAAACAAGTGTAAAATTGAGGGCCTTAAAGCCATCAATATTTGATGATTTAAAATATCATCGGTTCAACAAAACATAAGGTATTAGGATAACACATTTTTGATTTTAAGATCCACTCTCTAATGTTTAAGAATTAATTTATTCATAAAATAAGAGGGAAAAATACTTCACAAGTAGAGTTTCATCCTTCAATTAATTCCTACAACAAACTCATCTTTCACTCCAAAAGATAATAGAATTCAAAAATATTCTATTCATCCTAATCATATATGGTTACAAAAATAATGAATTTATAATTCATTCGTCAGACTATTAAAAAAAACTACATTACACAAACCAGGACATCACGTAGGCCAGTGGTAGGTGATGCACCCTTGTCGCCCTTCGGTTTTGGGTTCAGGTCTCATGGCCTTTCCGGATGTGACGGGTTGTCGCCTGACCTCCAAGTTGTCCTTTTTATAACAATCCAAAAATAATCTTAAGAAATACTTTAGCCATAACAATAGTAACCAATGTCAAACTTAACCCATTCCAACCTTTAGACTGATCCAAAATGCTTCTATCCAAACTCATAGTTCAAAATTTATAAGGAAGGTAAACACAATGAAGATATTTTTTTCCACGTAATAACATGTGAATACCTTCATCATGTATTCTTTTAAAATATGGTAACAACCTGAATTACCATAAAACCTTATTGATTACATTCATGCTCCCTTATTCCTTATAGAATACTGGATATACTCTTTATATCCAAAAATGTTTTAAACTCCAACAATAATGGAATAAACAAAAAATTAATTAGTTTCAAATTAGTCAAGAATATCGAATATAATTTTTCCAAATCAATCATATCTTATTCCAAAATAAATACCTCAGTATGAGGACCATATTAAGGTTTATCTTTCCTTAAAACATGTATTTTCAAAAAAGTTTAACTTTCCATCGAGTCACTTTTCTTGGCATCACACAATCTTAAATTCTTAATGAAATAGTATTACAATACAATCATTATATACTCCATAATTATTATAACTAGTAAATCATTGATACAACACTCAAACAACATAATTACTTAATAAAAACATAGGAACACTAGTCCTTTCTCTTCATCTTCAGTAGTATCAAAACTTGATTATTATCCAACAGCATCATTTGCAGTATACTCTGATGATTGGGACATTGATTCGCATAGTGTCCCAATTCCTTGCAGATGAAACATTGTGCATTTGAAACATTTGTCTTACATTTTCAATCATGTACTTGGTGTCCTTTTTCTCCACACTTATAACAAACTCCCATTCTCTTCAAGCATTTACCAAGGTGATTCTTTCCACAGTTATCACATATGGGAAAATTCTTCTTTCCCCTCTTCCCTTTATCAATCTTTCTCTCTACCATCCCTTTATTCTCTTGCTTCCCTTCAAATCCATATTAATTAGAGAATTCTTTACTTATCTTATTAACAAATGGTACTATTTCTTCATATGATGAGAATATGTGGGAGACTATTTCCCTTCTAAATGTTGTCTTAATACCATGAAATATATGATCCTTCTTACTCTTTGGATCATGCGTATTGATGGAGTTCTCATTCCTTCTACTGGACTCCATTTCTAAACAATAGAATACACTAGGTAAGTTTATGAATCATAATGAATAATTCCAAAATTGTAAAATACCTAACATAAATTGAAAATAATATACATATAATCGATAATCATAAAAAAATGTTCTCTTTGAGAAAGTATTTACTCATAAATCATTCATAATGGCTTGTAAATAAAATGTGAATTATCTTAAGCATGTCCCCTGAGAGTGTCATAAAAAAGAGTGCAGCAAGGACCATTATCGTGTACCAGGATACCCCGGGTCAATCCTAAAACTCCTTGTCAGAGTTTTCAGTCCTAGGTATATCTGTGCCAGAGCCGCCTCTACTTGCTCATATCTAGAAAGGGATGTACTGCTTGGAAAATACACAAAATCTCTACATTACCAAAATTCTATGAAGTATATCTATACTAATCCTCAAAGTCTATCTTAGGGTAATGTTCTATAAGCAGAGTTTTTTTAAATCTAGTTTCCAAGGTTTGTACTAAACATCCTCTGATACCAACTGTAACACCCCAACCCCAATTACCTAGAGTTGGTGCATTATTACATAACATTGTCATGATACCAAAAATCATGTCCCGAAAGACTGATCAGTTTAGTATTATTGTAAACAAGATACATACATAAGTTCAACATTACAACTTTAAAATAAATACAAAACTAATTTATTCCATTAGAAACATCCAAGCCACCTAGATTATGCCTGATAGTCACTCAAAACTAACTTCTTCATATCCTGGGAAAATGAAACATAAGAAACGGGTGAGCTCAAATGATCAGTAAGAGTGAGCAATACAGTGGAATATAACATAAACATTAGGCATGGTGAATAATTGAAAACACATGCCTTTACAGATAATAAACACGAACAATTTATGGCTGGAATATGTGTTGAGTAAATAATGACATAATAAAACATAGTCATGGGAATTCTACTAGTCGAATAGCCATATGAACCATCAGTATTATTTTTATAATGAGGGAAAATATAATACGGGACATTCCGAAACATTTTTTCAAGGCCTCATCCAAGACGTCAAAAAATGATTAAGGCCTTAGCAAAAACCATATAAAAAAATTGGGAAAGGCCTTAACCAATTCCACATATAATTGTCTCATGAGACCTACCGATGCACCGAGGAGCTATAATGGGATCCACCTATCACTTACTAAGTCCAATACATTCCTCATATGAAAAGGTTGAAACATAACATAAACATTCATATTAAAACTAGCATACGAAATGTAAATACTTTAACCATAAACCCTGAATGGTATAAAAATAACACATCCACATTCAAAAACTTCACAAAACCTTAAATAAAATATATAATATTTTTATCATAATAAATCAACTTCAAACAAGTGTAAAAATTATCAAAGTATGTTGATATAGATGAAATCAAAACTATTTGAGTGAAATATCTCTTTCTATTTTGAAATCATTTATGAGTAAAATAATTAAAAAATAAAACATTAATATTGTAAATATTCTTATAATCTTGTAAGGGAAGCTTTGACTATGTTATAATGGCGGAAAGTAACCGCACCCACTGTATAAGTTAAAAAATACATTCATACATTAATTTTGTCAAAAAGGTCATAAAGTACCTTGTTTGGAAAATGACAGAAAGATTACTTTCAAAACATATAAGGTAAAATAAGAATATAAATGACTTTAACCTGTAGTACAGTAAATATTAAGAATTTTTTGAAATAAATTTTTAAGAAAACACAGATGTGGATAATAAAGAGGTCCCAATAGATACTTACGTATTAACAACCTCAGATAAATAAAGAGATTGTAAAATTAACCCTTACCTTGTACTTTTTATTAGTCATTGGTTTGTTAACCTAATGTATAATAGTTAAAACATTGTTATTAAATTATACAAGAACCATATACATTAATATTATATCATATATTATCTTCTAATATTTCTTTGTTAATAATATTTTAGTAGTATCCTCGTTTTGGGTGTTAACTGATTTATTTTCCTTTATATGCTTGGTTACGTAAGCCATGTTTGTTATGTATAGAATGTATTTGATCCATATACATAATGATATTAAGTTATTAAACATTATTTTCAATCCTAAAATGAAAATTATTCTTGAATGATTACGATGGGGAATGAATCTCATCGCGTTCATGGAGATGGTAATCCGTACGTACGCACGAGCGAAAATATCATTATATTGATGGTGAAATAGCATGTAATTTTATGGTATATAATATATACAGAATCATTAACATGTTATATTTATTATTTACATCTGTTATACTCATTATTATACTCATCGAAATAATGAAGTGTTTGAATAACAAACTACACCACGACATGGAGACGGTAAGTTGTACATACACACGTATGGTAAATTTGTCATTTATAAGAAGGATAGAATAAAGAATATGGTTATACCATATTTATAATAACTTCTAAGTATATAGAAGGTACTGGAGTTATTATTTGGGTATGGAAACAACAAAGAAAGAGAAAGTGGAAGAAGAAAAGAACTTGAAAGAGGGTGGTGAAATTATTACCTCTTCTTCGAGTGTTTCCTTTTGAGTTGATCAAAAGGGCTACTTAGGTTAACTTTATGATCAATTTAAGGACTCTAAGTCTATGTTATGGTAGTTGGGAGGATATTTGAGCAGATTTTGGCCGAGCCAAATGGATTTGGAGGTGTGATTTTGAGAGAAGGGGAAGTATCTATTTATAAGAGAGGTGAGGGTCAATTTAGAAAAGCTTGAAATATTATTTTATTATACAATCATATTTGGTTTATAATAGCTCTAAAATGATTTATTTTGAGGATAAGGTGGGTATGGGTCTAAAAAATCACAACCAATAGGTTTTAGATTGGTTTAGGTCACCATATTAACCTTATATTTAGATTTAACTCTTGGTTAAATAGTTTAACATTTACCATGTCTCCTTGTATTTTTATATTATATGGTTAATAAACTTAATATAAAATTTCAAGAGAATACCAAGAGGTTATTTAATGACATATATATTATTATAAAAGTCTTTTTTCCTAACATCATATTTTTAGGACTATTATATCATTAAATAATATAGTATTTTTTTTTAAAAACTCATTTATGTCAATTTTGACACTATTTAGTATCTGATTTTTGTTAAAGTCCTAAAAACTTTATTACTTTGTATAAAATACATTGAATCAATCCTAAAATTTCATATTAACCTATAAAATTTGTGTATGTCATCGAAACTTTGAAATTATATTCATTTTAATAATTATAATACAATTTATTTGATTCTTTCATTAATAAGGTAATTACTACATCATCATCGTGTCATAAATAAATTTAATTATTTAATGTCTAAAAATTATAAATAAAATACCATTATGTATTAAATATTTTCATCTTTCTAATGAATATTTATAGTCAAATTTATCTCATGTATAACCCTATATTAAATTTTTTTTAGTTATTACAATTTTAATTTTACACTTTTAACTCTTCTTTAAATAAAGTAATAATAAATGTCCTAATCTAACCCAAATGGATAAAAAGGATCTTATATTTGTTGTAAGGTTGATTTTTGTCTAAATAAATTTATCCAATAGAATTAGGACATGCGTTGGGGTAATTTTAATATTATTTTTACCTTTAATTACCGTATTTACTTTTAACCGTGGTAAATAAAAGTAAAAATTACTATTCAACAAAAATTATTTTCATCTTATTGAATCAAATTTTACTTACCAATGTCAACCGTGTCTCTCGAATTTTTTAAATTCAATTCACAAAAGTGGTAAAATTATGTTTTATGCAAATTTGCAAATGTACCTAGAAGTTGGGTAAAAGATGGTAAAAAGTTCAATAAACTTTTATACATCTGATTTTATTATAAAATGACTCCAATTAATTACATTGAACTTATATAGGTATTATATATCTATTTTTACTTAAATTAAATTTAAATAAAATAAATAATTATTTAAATAAAATTCAGTTTTAAACAATAACACAATGTTTTTCACTATTTATCAAAAATTGAATGTTTTTAAAAAAATATCAAAAATTCACCCTAAGCTAATTTTGATATTCAGAATTCAAAAATGAATTCTATTTTACCATATTCAAAACTTAAAAATTTCATTAATTAATTTAAAATTAATTCCCTTTGTCAAAACCAAGAAGCGAGTTTTTAAAAAGTAAAAACTATAAAAAATTTGACATGTGTTTATGTCAAATTTAAATGTGAAATTACTTATAATGACCTATATTGTATTAAATGATAAAAATATAATCTAATTATAATTCAAAACCATTAAAATTCATAATTTATCACTATAAATTATTTCAATTAAAAAAATTTGTTTTAAATTTAAATTTTTTGTTTTTCACTATTCATCAAAATATGAAAGTTATCAGAAAAGTACCAAAAATCTATCCAAACTAATTTTTTATCCCACTTATAAAGAATAATTTAACTTCATTAGATTGTATATATAAAAGTGTCAAATATTAGTTTTAAAAAGGGCTCTCCATTAAAAGGCAGTAAAATTACATTTTTTGAAAAATACTTCTTTTATATGAAAAAAATGAATTTGTTCTTATATTATGTCTAAGAAACACATAATTTAGATTCTAAAATTATATGGAGTATATAAAATTAAAAATTTATTTAATAATATTCATAACCTCTTTTGGAACGGCTCGTTTGGTAAGTCATGGTGCGTTCAAACTCAGTGTTGCGTGTAGCGCATGTTATTGTATTATTTTGAAGTCTTGGGGTGTACATGTAAGCCCACATAGTTCGAAATCACATTACATTACTAATATTTTGCATCACATGAATCAAGACTATTCATAGTCTTGAGAAACAAATATTAAAATAATAATAAAATAATGTAAAATACCTCATCCCCTCCACTATATAATATAACCCTAACCCCCACTTCCTCATATACATCAGTTATACTCATTATTATACTCATCCAAATAATGAAGTGTTTGAATAACAAACTACACCATGACGTGGAGACGGTAAGTCGTACATATGCACGTATGCTGACTTTGTCATTTATAAGATGGATAGAATAAAGAATATGGTTATACCATATTTATAATAACATCAAAGTATATAGAAGGTACTGAAGTTATTATTTTTGTCTGGAAACAACAAAGAAAGAGTAAGTAGAAGAAGAAAAGAACTTGAAAGAGGGTGGTGAAATTATTACCTCTTCTTCGGGTGTTTCCTTTTGAGTTGATCAAAAGGGATCCTTAGGTTGGATTTATTATCAATGTAAGGACTCTAGGTCTAATTTATGGTATTTGGGATGATATTTGAGCAGAGGTTGGCTGAGACAAATGTATTTGGAGGTGTGATTTTGAGATAAGGGGAAGTACCCTTTTATAAGAGAGGTGAGGGTCACTTTAGAAAAGCTTGAAATATTATTTTATTATACAATCATATTCAGTTTATAATGTCTCCAAAATGATTTCTTTTGAGTATAAGGTGTGTCTGGGTAGAAATCCTCTCAACCAATAGGTTTTAGACAGGTTTAGGTCACCATATTAACCTTATCTTTTAGATTTAAATCTTGGTCAAATAGTTTAACATTTACCATGTATCCTTGTATTTTTATATTATATGGTTAATAAACTCACTATAAAACTCCAAGATAACCCCAAGTGGTTCATTAATGACATATATATTAGTATAAAAGTACTTTGGACTACCCTAATATTTTTAGGACTATTATATCATTTAATAATATAGTATTTGTTTTAAAAACTCATTTATGTCAATTTTGACACTATTTAGTATATTATTTTTTTAAAATTTCTAAAAACTTTATTAATTCGAAAAAAACACATTTAATCAACCCTAACATGTCATATTCACCTATAAAATTTGTGTATGTCATCAAAACTTTGAAATTATATTTATTTTAATATCTATAATACAATTTATTTGACTCTTTCATTAATAAGGTAATTACTACATCATCATTGTGTCATAAATAAATTTAATTATTTAATGTCTAAAAATTATAAATAAAATACCATGATGTATGAAATATTTTTATCTTTCTGATGAATACTTAAAGTCAAATTTATCTTATGTGTAACCCTATATTAAAAATGTTTTAGTTATTAAAATTTTAATTTTACACTTTTAACTATTCTTCAAATAAAATAATAATAAATGTTCTAATCTAACCCAAATGGATCAAAAGGATCTTATTTTTGTCCTAAGGTTGATTTTTGTCTAACTAAACTTATCCAATAGAATTAGTACATGTATTGGGGTAATTTTAATATTATTGTTACCTTTAATTACCTTATTTGCTTTTAACCGTGCTAAATAAAAGTCAAAAATTATTATTCACCAAAAATTATTTTCATCTTATTGAATGAAATTTTACTTACTGATGTCAACCGTGTCTCTCAGATTTTTTAAATTCAATTCATAGAATTGGTAAAATTATGTTTTATGCAAATTTGCAAATGTGTCTAGAAAGTGGGTAAAAGATGGTAACAAGTTCAATAAAATTTTATACATATAATTTTATTATAAAATGAATCCAATGAATTAAATAGAACTTATATAGGTATTATATATCTATTTTGACTTAAAATAAATTTAAATAAAATAAATAATTATTTAAATAAAAGTATGTTTTAAACAATAACAGAGTATTTTTCACTATTTATCAAAAATTGAATGTTTTTAAAAAAATATCAAAAATTTACCCTATACTAATTATGATATTCAGAATTCAAAAATGAAGTCTATTTTACCAAATTAAAAACATAGAAATTTAATTAATTGATTTAAAATTAATTCCCGTCGTCAAAACCCAGAAGCGGTTTTTAAAAAGTAAAAACTATCAAAAATTTGACATGTGTTTATGTCAAATTTAAATGTGAAATTACTTATAATGACCTATATTGTATTAAATGATAAAAATATAATCTAATTATTCTTCAAATCCATTCAAATTCATAATTTATCACTATAAATTATTTCAATTAAAAAAAGGTGTTTTCTTTTAAAATTTATTATTTTTCACTATTCATCAAAATATGAAAGTTATTAGAAAAGTACCAAAAATTTATCCAAACTAATTTTTTTTGTCCCACTTATAAAGAATAATTTAAATTCATTAAATTGAATATATAAAAGTGTCAAATATTAGTTTTAAAATGGTCTCTCCATTAAAAGACAGTAAAATTGCATTTTTTGAAAAGTACTTCTTTTATATGAAAAAAATGATTTTATTCTTATATTATGTCTAAGAAACACATAATTTGGATTCTAAAATTATATGGAGTATATAAAATTCAAAACTCATTTAATAATATTCATAACCGCTTTTGTAACGGCTAATTTGGTAAGTTGTGGTGCGCTCGAACTCGATGTTGCGTGTAGCGCAAGTTATTGAATTATTTTGAAGATATAACGTATTTTAAAGTCTTGGGGTGTTACATGAAATCCCACTTAGTTCAAAATAACATTCGATTATTACTATTTTGCATCACATGAATCAAGGCTATTCATAGTCTTGAGATAAAAAATATTAAAATAATAATTAAAATAATGTTAAATACACTCTCCCCTCCACTATATAAACCACCCCTCACCCCCTCTTCATCCCACACATCAGTTATACTCATTATTATACTAATCCAAATAATGAAGTGTTTGAATAACAAACTTCACCACGATGTGGATATGGTAAGTCGTATATATGAACATATCGTGACTTTGTCATTTATAAGATGGATAGAATAAAGAATATGGTTATAACATATTTATAATAACATAAAAGTATATAGAAGGTACTGGATTTATTATTTTTGTATGGAAACAACAAATAAAGAGGAAGTGGAAGAAGAAAATATCTTGAAAGAGGGTGGAGAAATTATTACCTCTTCTTCGGGTGTTTCCTTTTGAGTTGATCAAAAGGGATCCTTAGGTTGGATTTATGATCCATGTAAGGAATCTAGGTCTTAGTTATGGTATTTGGGAGGATATTTTAGTAGAGGTTGGCTGAGTTAAATAGATTTGGAGGTGTGATTTTGAGAGAAGGGGAAGTACCCTTTTATAAGAGAGGTGAGGATCACTTTAGAAAATATTGAAATATTATTTTATTATATAATAATATTATTTTTATAATGGATCAAAAATGATTTATTTTGAGTATAAGGTGGGTATGGGTTCAAAACCTCTCAAACAATAGGTTTTAGACAGGTTTAGGTCACCATATTAACCTTATTTTTTATATTTAACACTTTGTTAAATAGTTTAACATTTACCATGTCTCCTTGTATTTTTATATTATATGGTTAATAAACTTACTATAAAATTCCAAGAGAACAACAAGTGGTTCATTAATGACATTTATATGATTATAAAAGTCCTTTGGCCTAACCTCATATTTTTAGGACTATTATTTCATTTAATAATATAGTATTGTTTTTAAGAACTCATTTATGTCAATTTTGACACTATTTAGTATCTGATTTTTGTTAAAGTCCTAAAAAATTTATTAATTTGCAAACAATACATTGAATCAACCCTAACATGTCATATTCACCTAGAAATTTTTTTTATGTCATCAAAACTTTGAAATTATATTTATTTTAATATCTATAATACAATTTATTTGATTCTTTCATTAATAAGGTAATGAATGCATCATAATTATGTCATAAATAAATTTAATTTTTTAAAGTCTAAAAATTATAAATAAAATACCATGATGTATTAAATCTTCTAATCTTTCTAATGAATAATTAAAGTCAAATTTATCTTATGTATAACCCTATATTAATTTTTTTTAGTTATTAAAATTTGAATTTCACACTTTTAACTCTTCTTTAAATAAAATAATAATAAATTTCGTAATCTAACCCAAATGGATAAAAAGGATCTTATTTTTTTCCTATGGTTAATTATGGTCTAAATACACTTATCTAATAGAATTAGGACATGCGTTCTGGTAATTTTAATATTATTTTTACCTTTAATTACCTTATTTACTTTTAACCATGGTAAATAAAAGTCAAAAGTTACAATTCACCAAAAATTATTTTCATCTTATTGAACAAAATTTTACTTACTGATGTCAACCGTGTCTCTCAGATTTTTGATATTCAATTCAGAAATGTGGTAAAATTATATTTTATGCAAATTTGCAAATGTGCCTAGAAGGTGGTAAAAGATGGTAAAAGTTCAATAAAATTTTATAAATCTAATTTTATTATAAAATGACTCCAATGAGTTACATTTACCTTTTATAGGTATTATATATCTATTTTGACTTAAAATAAATTTATATAAAATAAATAATTATTTAAATAAAAGTCGGTTTTAAACAATAACAGAGTGTTTTTCACTATTTATCAAAAATTGAATGTTTTTAAAAAAATATCAAAATTTCACCCTATGCTAATTTTGGTATTCAGAATTAAAAAATTAAGTCTATTTTATTAAATTAAAAACATAGAAATTTCATTAATTAATTTAAAATTAATTCCCATTGTCAAAACCAAGAAGCGGGTTTTTAAAAAGTAAAAACTATCAAAAATTTGACATGTGTTTATGTCAAATTTAAAATGTGAAATTACTTATAATGACCTATATTGTATTAAATGATAAAAATATAATCTAATTATACTTCAAAACCATTCAAATTCATAATTTATCACTATAAATTATTTCGATTAAAAAAAAGTTGTTTTCAATTAAAATTTAGTATTTTTCACTATTCATCAAAATCTGAAATTTAGCAGAAAAGTACCAAACATTTATCCAAACTAATTTTTTTGTCCCAATTCTAAAGAATAATTTGACTTCATTAAATTTAATATATAAAAGTGTCAAATATTAGTTTTAAAAAGGGCTCTCCATTAAAAGGCAGTAAAATTGCATATTTTGAAAAATACTTCTTTAATATGAAAAATGAATTTGTTCTTATATTATGTCTAAGAAACACATAATTTGAATTATAAAATAATATATAGTATATTAAATTAAAAATTCATTTAATAATATTCATAATCTCTTTTGGAATGACTATTTTGGTAAGTCGTGGTGCGCTCGAACTCGGTGTTGCGTGTAGCGCAAGTTATTGAATTATTTTGAAGAGATAACATATTTTGAAGTGTTGGGGTGTTACATGTAAGCCCACTTAGTTCAAAATAACATTCCATTATTACTATTTTTCATCACATGAATCAAGACTATTCATAGTCTTGAGAAACAAATATTAAAATAATAATTAAAATAATGTAAAATCCCTCCTCCCCTCTACTATATAAACCACCCGTCATCCTCTCTTCCTCCTACACAACTCAAGCATCAAGACTTTCCAAAATTCTGCCAAATCCTCTTCCCAAGATCTCTCCCCACGTCCGAGGCCTGATTGTCTCACCAAAAGTCCAAAATCAAAGGTCTTAAAGAGTTTCTCAAAGAGAAGTACTCAAGAGGCGAACCTCTCTTCCTTTTTCTTTGAATTTCTTTTACAAGTTCCATTATTTTGTTCTCTATTCTCACCTCACCTCATCCAAATGAAATGATAATTTCAGTACCATAAATGTACTGAATTTTTATTTTTCTAATGGAATATTTCATTATAATCTCTATTTCCCCTTTTTTTATACTATAAATGCAAACATCGTCTGAGATGTGTTAATTTATCACACTCAAGGAAGACGTATTTTAAATTTGCATTACTATATTAAATAATGGTAATGAAACCTTTTTAATGGATGAACCAGATCATAATATATGTATTTTATATTATTTAATGTTCTATAATCTTTACACACTCAAAATATAGAATAATAATACAAAACAAGTTCATTGTGCACAAAACTATCAAGCTAAATCCAAGCTTTTATCATTAACTTATCGAATGAGTCATCCTCAAGGTATATAACGAAAATCATTGTAAGATCATTTATATCTATTTAACATCACTAATAATATATATTAACAATTATGGATGCTTAACCAAATTTCAAACAAACTTCTATTCATGAATACAAGTAAACGAATCATGAAAACCAATGAAGAAAATGCTTCCAAAACAATAAAATTGAACCACTTAAACCCATCAAAAAGTCCATTAATGAACCTAATAAGGTTATATCATATCAATTACATGTTTATTAGGTTATTTAATTATTAATTAATGAATCTAAATTTGATTATTCAGGTTGTTAAGAAAAATCAAGAACACCTTCAAGCATAAGGTAAGGGATATCTTAACTCAATTTCCATTCATTGAGTTAAACATCAATGTCATTGGTTTTGTATTTTCCCAGAATATGTGTGAATGAACTATGATTGTTTTATTATATTTATCCACTTTTAATTTGTGGGTTTATGTTTTTCACACATAATTATGACATTGATTTTTCCTCAATCTAATGATATGTTCTTGTTAAGGGATCCTCTCTCTCACTTTTATTCAAGAATCCCCCCTATGTTGTGTCCTTTTATTTTAAATTCCTAAATGATGGGATATGTTTTCTAACCTCTACCATACTACCCTTATGATATATAAATGATGGGATATCCCTTTACCTCCCATTAAACCCTCACAAGAACACCCATTACCATGCTGAAATATTTGTAAGGGGTTTTTCATCTCACTTTCATTTCCATGAGATTTCCATTATTTGCTACTTATTTATTGTGTATGGTGTATAGTGTACTTGGTTTTGATATATATTTTCATGATTCTCTATATATTCATGGTATTTTTTGATTCATTTGGTGGTTATTAGTTTTTGGTCATATGACTCGATTGATTACATTGTGGTAAAGGACTTTGTCTCAATTTTCCCTTTCATTATGACTTACTCTGTATTGTGCACCTAATAATTCTTATGTGGTGTAACTACTGAACATTTGAGATCAATTTTAATTTGAAATTATATTTTTATTAAATATCAATATTCTCATATCATGGATATGATTATTTTCTAATCCGTATACCATTTTACATACGGTGTTTATTTTGAATGTTGTTTTAACTGTGGAAATATTGACAAATCCATATCATCTACTCTATACGAATATTGAAAATGCATATTTCTCTTGTACTAAATTAATTTATAAAGAATTATTTGGACTTTAAGTGGTATGTGTGGACCGCTATAGTCCCTTGATGAATCTAAAAGTCTCACGAGACCATCAGTTTGGCGACAAACCCTTCGAGTTTGTTTCCAAAAATCAGATGGGTTTCTACCCACAGAATTAAACTATTTTAATAGTATTATGGTATCATATTCTAGATACATGAGGTCCAATTAATAATCATTCTATTTATTCATTATCAGTTATTACTATCCTTGAAGTTTTCACTATGAAAAAATCTATGGATACAGTTTCATTCTCAGTTTGTTAATGGCTTGAGTTTTTCATTTATTCACTATGCCATATTGATCATGTGAAATTGTTTATGATTAACCTATTATTGAATCCATGCTTCTACTATTTGTAACCCTTACTAAGAATTTGAGCTCACCCCTTTCATTTGTTTACCTTCATCAGGTTATGAAGAGGAGATCTTTTATTGAGTTTCTGTGGATGCAGTTTATTAGTTTTTGTTATGTATTGTACTTTGCTACCTTTTACAATGTAATTTTAGTTACATCTATGTATCTAGTTTCTTCAAGACTACTAAAATGATCATTCCTTTGGGCTTTTATTTCTTCAAACCATGCCAATGTACTTAATAATGCACCGAATCCGGTTTAGAGGGGTTGGGGTGTTATATTATATTTGTTTTTTATTATTGGGAAATATTAAGATAAATTAGTTCCTTTTCATCAAATGGATTTGGACTAAATGGTTACCCTAGTTGTAAAGCTTTTTTTGTAACTCAATTTTCATTCATTGAGGTATGATCATTTCTCTTATAATTATTTCATGTATGTTGGGAATATTATACCCTTTGATTATATTAAATAGTATTTTATTTATTTTTATTTTTTCCATATAAAATATCTTCTTGAAATATTTCTTACTTTAAGAAGTACGTTTCTCATAAGAAATATTGATAACTCAAGCCCACTTTCCTTGAGTTATATTATTTCTTTATGAAATTATTTCTTCAATGCTCAGGTTCTTCCACCCTTATATTTTATGATATGGTAATTTTTATACCTATATAGGGAAGAAAGATATTTTGATACAAATTAATGTATTTTAATTTTTTAATAGTGTGAGTTTTGAACAAGGGAATTTTTAAAATAATAAAAAGGGTATTTCTTTTAAATTTCATATGTTTTTTATTCATCATAAAATTTCTTCAAGATAAAATTTATATATTTTTAGGGATCCATTATTGAATATTATTTTTAAAAATTAAAGTTTTTAAATTACTTTACGTTACCTTTTTATAAGATACATTTGAAAGGGAAATGTAAATTTGTATTTTCAGTCAATGTTAAAAATGTTTTATAAAATATATTTTTTGCTTTTGATTCTTTTCACCTTATCATTTTTAAAATGATTTACCCTAATGAATTTTATGTTACCTGATTTATTCTATAATATATATATTTATCATTTCGTGGATTGAACTCATTGTAAAAAATAATTCAGTTCGTAATCCATTCTTTTGTGATACTATTCAAAGCATTATTTTTTATCAGGGTGTTTTTCATTTATGTCAACACCCTTATATTTTTCCTTTATTATACTTGGGATATATTATTTTAAAC
Source organism: Viscum album (assembly GCA_963277665.1). Classification (NCBI taxonomy): domain Eukaryota; kingdom Viridiplantae; phylum Streptophyta; class Magnoliopsida; order Santalales; family Viscaceae; genus Viscum; species Viscum album. The sequence continues at coordinate 1,210,008,181 of OY728123.1, forward strand.
TATCCAAATCCTTTATCTAGATGACTTATTATTATGTTTTTACAACATATACTTAACTGTATACTCATTACCTTATATGGTGTGAACATATCATTTTATAAAATTTATATTATAGGTTGTTCAACTAGAAATAATGTTTATTTATAGGATAGGGAAGTATTGTAATTTTTGACAGTTATTGACTATTAATGTAGGTTCATCATGTATTAAAATTCCATATTTTCCATTATACATATAAACATCCTTTTATTCAGGAAGTGGTTCCTTAGTTAATAGTATAAAATATCGAGTTGACTCTTATGGTGAATGAATTTGACTCAAAAAAGTAACAAGTGGGTATTGGCATTATATAGCCCCTTGATGCATCGATGGGTCTCAAGATATGAAATAACTTAGGTTTTAGTGTACACCTCTCCCCATATCAGTATATTGTCTTGGATTAAGGCCTTTAGTGCATGTTATTACAGTGTAGCATTATGTATTCCATCAGTATGAGATAAATATTATTGATATCCACGTTTTCATTTATTTCCATGGATATAGTATGTTCACTGTTTCAATGAAATTTAATATGATTCATATTATTTATTCCTATGATATTATGTATTCCATGATTTTTTTAATAGCTTCATTTATATGTTTCCCTTATTGAAAATTTGAGATTAACCCTTTATAATGTTTCCATTCCCCAAGTTATGAAGAAAATTGGTAAACACGTATTTTCTAGAAGGATAGAATGTGTGGAAGAATTTTTTAGAAGATATTAAAGACTTTTTATGGATTATGTTGTTTCCTATATAGTGGATACAAAATTTCCTTTAGTTGAAAAAAAGACATGGGTTTTTTTAGTTTATGTTTTTTTCCTAATTCTCCAATTCTCTAAACCTAAAAGGTATTTTGAATGTTTGTAATTAAATATTTTCTTTAATTCATGTAATAATGGTATGGTTATGTATGATAATATATATTTGGTATCGAAGATAGTATGTAAAGTATGTGTTTATGGAACTAGACTCGGGAGTACGAGTTAAAGGTGTCACACTTTAGGAATCATCACCGGGTCCTAGGAGGTTATCCTAGCAAATCAATAGTCATCAGGATCCAAGACGATCCCTAAGACTTAATACTAGATGATCAATAATAATACGATGTCATTTCAAATCCCTAAGAGGTAATATTAGATGATCAATAGTAATCTGGCATCACTTATGGATCCAAGGAGAATGTCCAAGGAATCCATAGGCATCTCTCTCTCTCACGCATAAAACACACACAATGATATAAATATATATATGAAATCTAGAGGGGTAGAATGTCCCTCCTTTGATACCCCATATAATTCATCTCATATGGGTCGACCATATGCCCAAACCTATTTCACAAGTTGAAGGTTAGCCTCTCAAGTACATGACCTATCATCATCACAACCATATTAGTCTCACATCATCAATTTAGGTTTTAAGGTGACAATGTCAATCATTACTACCCATTCCCACATGAAATCCCTCTCGGAGGTTAATACATCTATATAGAACTCACTAGGCCCCCTAGGTCACATCATAACAGAAACATCCATGTGGGATACTTTAATAAATTCTCATATCTCGGGTCAACACCCATAGCCCAGAAAGAATAACATACCTTAACATCATCATAACCACATGAAAACCTCACTAGTCTAATTAGATATGTTTCACTAGTATAAGCTTCAAGATATGGACTAGATCTTGTCACACATCCCAACTCATCACTAGGTCAGTCCTCAAACCTAACTTATCCATTAGTCTCTATATGGTGTACTTACCTAGGTAATAACATATTGGTGGGGGAGGAACACTCACCCCACACTCTACTAAACTAGCTTAATATATCTAAGGAATATCAAGGTTTTATAAATTCATGTTGGGAATAATAAATTAAATTCATCACTCAAGTCTACCCAAAGGTCACTAACATATCAATAGAAAAGAAACATCTAGTTCATTCCATTTCATTCAATTTACCCCCTCATTCACATGACATTCATTTATTATCACATCCTTGACCATATATGGTTGAGGAATCAAGATAGTGCAAAAGGGTCCCTTGGGTCCCTTGGCACTTTGTACAATTTATCTGGAAATTCATTTTAAATAAAAAATTCATTTTAAATAAAATTATGATCAACATAAATTGTGGGGCCACATAACACATGAATATAAATAAAATTAATTTACCATAGGGGGATTCTCACAGACGACCCACCTTAATTTAGAGTTATTCTATTTTTTCACTTCCTAATAACTCTCACTTGAGATTATCCAAGTCTAATTGGACATCATAAATCCACACAAGGTCCTATATCACGAAAAAACATAAAACATAAATAATTATAATTATTTATAATTTATTAAATGATAAAAAATTAAATCTCCAATTTATTTTACTCTGTCATAATGCCTAAAATCTTACCAGATACCCTCATTGCATCGAAATCACAACCAATGATATACAGAAGGTCCATGGAATACCCTCGATGTTATCCCAGGAAAAGGCCTAACATTCAAAACAAAATAAATAGCCAAATTAATTAAATATAGGTGAAAAAAATCCAAATATACTCATCAGGTGATGTGCCTCCAATGAAACAACATGCAATGATGTGTGATCAAAATCTTGGTACATACTCTATCTATTACATACAAATGCCCCATAAAATTGGAAAATTTCCACCATGAGTTATTGGAAATAATCACCAAACCCTTACCAAGTTTCATGAAATTAGTGGGGAAACACATAATAATTAGAATGGAAGAAAAGGATTAGATATCACCTTGTATCATCACCAAAATCAAATCAAAACCGACCCCAAATCAAAGAGGGTATTGAAGAGTTAGGAGAAGGAAGATGTACAAAACATGTGTGCGTGAGGGAAGGAGAAAAAGGGAAAAAACTCACAAAGATTTTAAAACTCTGTAGGGATAAATTGGTTGTGTCATAACTTTCCCTATGCCGTAGTGCACCTCCCAGTAGCCCCATGAGAACTAAACATCCCCGAAATCCCTCCCAACTCCTCCTCATTATTTCCTACCATGGGATATCCTTGGAAAAAATTCCTAGTGGGTGGGGACCATGATGTAGTTTTTCCTCATTTCATAGCCTCAGTCACACAAGATTCTTCTATAGTTGAACAAACTTCCAGCCAAGGCATTTTGGATAACCTTTTCGCACAGAAGCACCACCCATGACTAAAGATCCAAGATGGAAAAAATGGACACCACCATGGAATAGGACTCCCATCCTTTCATTAACATGCACCACACCCATCTAAATAGTTGTTTTGAATCCCACTTTTCATATATCCAAGCCCAAGTTTCCTCATGGTTACCCATATGATCACCCCAGCACTCTAACACATCACATGTTCTAATCCTCATAAAAAATTCTCATTAAAAAATAACAAACATTAAAAACTTGATCCAAATTCTATCTCTCAAAATTAACCTCACTCTAAAGAAAAAAATCAAATTCCTTTGGAAAATTTTTACCCATATTATTGTGGGTCTTAACACCCTCCCCACTATAACAATCATCTTCCATGAGAATCCTCTATAGTATTTTAACCATTTACCTCAACCTATCATAATAATCAATTCATGTTCAATTTTCCACATTCTATGAAGAAATGTAAAATTATATTCCACTAGTATCTAAGAGTATACATAATAATTTATAATTATTTAAAGATCATTGATTGATTTATGCATTTATCGTGAGTTTTTAATCCCGTTTAATCATTATTTAAATCCAATTCATGAGATATCCTCTTACTACTCTTTATTATCTTAAATATAATCAGAAATGGATTCATTATAAATAAATAAATTTTGAATAACTCATCAATAGGTTCCAAATATTCTTACTGGATAGTAAAATAATAAATGAGGTGTTTCTCGTAGGTACAAACCATGTTCCTATGTTTAATGCATCATGATTCATCAAAAATTAATTTGGAGCACCTTGTATTTATTTCACATGGTGTATAATTAATAAACACCACATGTTTCCCAATCTATCCTAGATCATGGTTATCTACACTACATGACATGAAATTGCTTACACAATGTGTATTCCACTAGTCAAAGATGGGATGCATACACAACATGTGTGACCAGTAACTGTGAAACTCAGAGACCACATGATGTGTATCCTAGGTACACATAATATTCTACATTAATTTATATGGTAGGAACACATTTCCAATCCCCAGGAATTCATTGTTGGTAGATGAAAAAAACTATATAGTACAGGCCATGTATATTACATGATTAATTATAATTTAAAATTAATTTTTTATACTGCTTAAACCTTACCAACATATATTTTGTGTTTCATTTACTTGACTCGTACAATCCATTTTATAGGTTATATATATATATATATATTAAATATATATATAATTTCTAGAAATTATTGTGAACTAATTTTTTTGTATAAGTGATAATACATGAATTAATCTATGGACATTAAAACATAACATGCTTAGTAAATAACATGTGTATACATGTTATTCATTTGAAATTAAATGGAATTAAATTACATGATAAGATTTTTATGACACATTCCGCATGAGTAAATAACATATGAACATCATACATGATGGGTAGTTCATACATGCACTCCCCATATTTCCTCCAAGGTACATGTTTGTACTTAGTTAATATTAAAAAAAATTATTTAATTTATTTAAAATAATTATAGATGAGAATCTCAAGAATGTTTGGATAAGAATTAAGATTACATAATTTATTAACTAAATAGGATAATTAATTGATTCAAGTGTGATTTATATTAAATTAGAACAATTGGGAATGGATCCTAGTTTATTTAATGTGTAATTCATTGCATGTATGTGGAAGATCATAAGAATAAACTAAACATTTGTATGCAATTTGTTTAATTTTAACTTATTATTAAAATAAATTTATTACCTAAGAGTCATCCCTCTTATGATTATGTAAGGTCCCATATTCCCATGTTTTCCTTTAATGTAAACCACTTAATCCAATCCTTTGGCTCCCACTTTCACTAGAGCCAACTACAAACAATATTTAGTCTGATATCTATTAAAATAATACCCATGATTCAGCTTAGATAATGAAATAATCAAGTAGTGTAAATCCCCAACCCTAATATCCTAGATTCAGTGGAAAATTTATTACATTGGAACTAGATACAAGCGATTTCATCCAAAAGGACCGAATAGCTGAGTAGTCTTATAAAACTAGATACATACCGTAATTTCACATTACATTTTAAAATATAAAATAAAACATAGTATTTTCTTTAATAATACCATTATTTCCTCTAGTATATCTCTATATATCAATAATAATACACTTCTTGGAATCTTTGGGAAAGGAAACATAATAAAGGGTCGAGCTCAGATTCTCAATAAGGGTATGCGTACAAAGGAATATAATAAGGAATGAATAATATGGAAGGAATAAATGATGATAAAATAATACCATATAAATAATAACATAATATATAAACTTATCCATTCATATCATAACTATTCAAATAATCACATGGACATCAATAATTTGTTTCATAATAATGGAATTTATAATGTCGAATATCTGAATCCTACAGTTGAGGCCTCATGACAAGACATCATACATAAATGGGTAAGGCCTTGTCTAAATACCCAATTTAGTTTGTCTCATGAGACCTACCAATGAATAAAATAACTATGTAACTATGTGCCCCACTCATCACATAATAATTCCAATGCATTCATCATATGAATAAACAACACAACGTAATAAAAATGCCTTACAAATCAATAATTGTTCGTATTGGAAGAACTGACATATAAAATATCCATACTCTCCCCAGTCAAAATAATTATAAAACATCACAATAAAATATGGTTGATATAATAATTATATTATAACCTCATTAAATAATAATATTTAATAAATTTTGTTGACATAGATGAAAATACTTTCAAAATATCACTGGAAAATTTGTTGAGGAAAAATAAACTTTCTCACTTTGAAATCACTTATTTAAAAACTAAAAATTACCCAAATAATAAGGAAAAAATTTGATTTGAAAATAATCCTGTAAAATTATAAATTAATCTTCAATTAAAATGAGTATTAATGATAGTGGGAAATTTTTTTCATGCTGTATAAGTTAAAAAATATCCCCTTCACACTTTTGTAAAAAGGTTAAAAAGTACCTTGTTTGAAAAACAATAAGAAGATTCATTTTAAAACATTTTTTTAAAATTAAAAAATGTTTAAAATCTCTTTAATAAATAATTGTATAATTATAAAATCATTATTTTGTACATTTTAAGGAAAATAAGGCCATAGAAGAGAAAGATTCCAGACAAAGTAGAAAATATAAGATTGGTTTTCCTTAAAAACACTATTTAAGTATCTTGAGTACTTAAAAAGAGGAAAATGAAAGGAAAAATTTAAATTTAAATAATAAAACATATTATAATAAAATATATTGGTTTTAAGATATAAATAAAAAATAATTACCCAAATGTGTACTTAAACATAAATAATCCCAAATAATGATGAGATTATGAAATAACTCCTTACCTCAATCTCAAATTCCATCATGCATGTCCGAATATCCTTTATAATTAACATAGATTTATTATAAATAAATTAAATAACTATAATCATAAATATAATAAAATATATGATTTACTTATAATATTTTATGACCCATATATTAATAATTATTTGTTAAAATCATTGTTTTGGGTAATAACTGCTTCATTTTTCTTGTATGTTTTGGTTCAGCAGTTTCAGTCCTTGTACTTTGATCATGGTTACATAATCTAAATAATTTTAATTATTATATAAATTTAATATATATTCATTATATATATATATATATATCTAGAGTAATCTATAAGAGTTAGAGATAGAAAAATGAATTAAACTATTCATAGCGATGACAGGCCGTACATATGTATGAATGCTATTTTCACTTTTTGATGAATGGAATGAAATAAAGTTAAATAATAAATCACAATTAAATAATAATTATTATATAATATATATTATAGTTATTTATTAAATATTACCTTATTGTCATGAACCAACCCTGTTCGACCCTGAATCGGTCACCTGAGCTGATCTGTAGCAAGGCCCAAGAGGCGTTTCCGATCCTCTCGGGTTGGCGAAAAGTGCCAGGGCATCGAAGGAGATGATGGGAATGATTTATACCAATAAAAATAAATAAAATTAGAAGAAATAATAAAGAATATCTCAGAATAAATAAACCAAATAAAACAACTAGACATGAACTGATGGAAATAAAAACTAACTGAATGGGAAAACACTATCTCCTTGTGACCCCATGGGTCACTCCTTGACTCAATGATCAAGCGTCACCCAAGGAAATTGCATCCAAAATAAGGCCTACACCAAAAATAAAAATAGAAAATAACTATAGGCATGAGTATTAAAACTAATTAGGCTATCCCGATATCTATTCCCAATGCACTTCCTTTAAAATAAAAGAAACATCCATTTTATAGTTTGAACTACAATGTATAAAAGTAATGTTTTCTACATGTTACTAAAAAACAAAGTACAAGTCATTTCCCTCTTTCATTTCTCAAATACCCAAGCCATTCCTTTAGTGAGACATTAGCATTTTCAAAGGGAAAGTTATGTTTACATTTTCAATTTGTATGAAAAGAATAAAACACTTTTCTTTGGAAATAGTTTTCATAAGACACATTAAAACCACACATCACTTTCCAGTAAAAAAATTACACATGAAAGTGATACAGTAGTTTCACTACAAGGGAAATGGAAAAAATATAAATACAAGTAACAAATTCAACACTACAAGCACTAAGAACGAGTATACATAGGTGAACCCAGGAGATCAAGAATATTCCAGAAGACACCAACACATGAGACCTCATTCTTGTTGAAATTTCACACACAATGAAATACAAATTCTCAAAATTCTCAACCATCCTTTCTCAGGAAGTCTGAGGAAAAATCCTATAGCAATGAACCCAAACATATCCACCCACTATGGGCCACTGGTCAGTACCACAACCTACCAGTACAGAAATCATTCTTAGAATATTCTCTCAATATGATAGGTTCCTATGTCTCATGTATTTAAAAAGGGGGTGGGACAAAAAATTCCATCCGAGCATCCAATCACAGTATATATAATAATAAAGCACAATATACATCACCTCGAGTCACTCCAAGGACTGATCTCATGCCATTAATCAACAGAACATAATGAGTCCAATCCGAGTCACCCTTATAATAGATCACAAGGATTACTTAGTAAGGACATCCCATCCATTATATAAATACAATCATGGCATGAGAAAGAACCATATGAGGTTTTAATAATAAAAAACTTCACCATTTTTCAAAAGGTTTCCAAATGGGCCTTAAACCATTTCTTTTTCATAAACTGATATTTATCATTAACACATAATCCACATTTTATAAATAGGGAAAACACATCATCTCCACACCAAAAATTTAATAAATTATCTTAAAATATTCATATTCTCAGGGGGGAAAATGCTTATAAAAGTGTCAAATGTCCATTTTTTGACAACACATTTCAAAACACCCTAAAACTCATCACCCATTTATTTATATAACCAAAACCCACTTTGAAAATCCAAAAAAAGGACCCCTGAAATATCATTTTGAACACTTCCAATACTTTGATAAATTCAAGAAAAAAAAATTTCATTATACTTAGCACATAAATGAAAATAGAGCACAATCCATCATCACATGTCAAACCACTTTAAAAATCCAATTACACACTTCTTTTAAACATAAAACTACTTGGAACACTTTCAAGAAACCCAAGATCACCATTTCACATTAATTCAGTTTAAAGACACAACTACTCTTTATTTTAATTTGAAACCATTTAAAAACACTACAAAAAAAATTTATCAACATAAACATGCACTTTTTATAAAGGGGTGTAAACAAACCAAAACACCTTGAAACGAAACATTCTTTACAAAAATTCCAACCGGGACACTTATCAGCAACACATGAAATTTTTATCAAAATAGTTTCTAATTAACACTCAAAAAGGTTCCAAAAACAAATTCCATCCCAAAAACTTATTTAAATTGTTAAATCAGGTTCTAAAAGTCACAAAACAGGTGCAAAACTAATGAAACATTTAATTAAATAAACAATGTGCATAATTATAATAAAATGACCTCATTTTTCACAAAACCAGAATTGAACTACCAATTAGCATAATAAATAAATTAACAACAAGTTTCACAATAATAATTAGAATATATATAGGGTACAAACAATAGGAAATAGATGAAAATTAAATTCTAAAAGGTAGTACAATGAGAACCTACCTTAGAACTGTGGCACGAAAAAAGAAATGCACATTCGAAACCATGCGGCAAGGCCCAACACCCTGTAAATTAAACACTAAGGCCTAAAAACATATAAATATACCCAATTAGAATATGAAAAACAAATTGGTGGGGAGATAATGCACTAGTGGAGGGTTTCAGGGGTTTCACGTGCTGATCGGGAAGGTCACGATACTGGATGGAATCATCGGGAAAATCGCAGGTAAGGAAAGTGAGATGGTCGGACCAGGAACCGACAAGGGGGAAAAGCTGGGAGTCATGACCGGTAGAGGGGAGGGGTGCATGATAGATGAGAGCTACCCAGAATGGGAAGCACACCAGGGGAAGATGAAGCCACATTCACAGAGGGCTAGGGGGAAGGCCGAGAAGGAGAGCTGGCTGGGGGAGGCCTGCGTGGCTGGAAGCAGGCCGACCGGATGGCACATTCGAGCTGGAAGAACCAACAGATGATGCCTGATGTGCGCGCTGACTAGGAGGGGGCCACCTTCGGGGGGTCTGTGATAGGGAGCATGACAGGGAGGTGGCGGTGTGAAGGAGGGCCAAGGGGGTTTGACATCAGAACGGGCAGGAGGTCGGGGGTCGGTGCCGTAAGACACTGCAGTAGGGGGTATCACGCTAGGAGAAGAGGGAGATGCGATGGGGCATAGAAGAAGTAGGAGAAACTGACTGGGGATTGGATGAGGGAAGTCCACATCTGGGGGTAGAGTGAGGTGCTTGGGTTCGTCGATGCATAGGAGGGAGGTGACTAGGTACAAAGGTCACACCTCACACAAGAAGAAGGGGGTTCACCAATTGGAGAGAGAAGGTGCTGGAAACCCTAAATAAAAAATGTAATAAATAAAAATGAAGATAAAAATAAAACTAAAAAAATAATAAGCTACATGAAATATTAATAATAATAATATTTATAAAACCTTAATTATAATAATTAAACTTTAATAGTAATAATAATAAAAATAACAATTAAACAAAGAAAGAGTTATTAATAGTTGTTTTAATTGATAATAATTTCAATTGTAGTATTTATAACAACAACAACAATAATAATACATAATAATACTAATGAATAATGATAAAAATATAAATAATAAAATTACTCATATTATTTCAATAATAATAAAAATATTAACACAATAAAAATTTTAAACAACACAATAATTAAAACGAATTTTAAGTACAAAATTTTTCTATTTCAGTTTTACAAAGATGAACAGGATGCATAGTTACCCAGGCGGAGCCGCGTGGGGTTTCCAAAATGTTCTCCACTCGTGCACCCATTGTCGTCAACTCAAAAGGCTCACTTTTTAATATAAACTAAAAAATTTCATCCGTGACTCAACCCGAACCCCAACAAAAAATTATTTAAGGAAAAAGAAATAATAAAATAAAATAAATGCTTAGGTAGAGGTGTGACAATTATCCCCAACAAAATGCTTTTTGCCCCTAGAAATCCACAACACCATCCAACCAATCGATTAACACCTAAGGATTCCACACAAACACAATCCAACCTTTTAACCCAAGGAAATTCCATCGACCACCATCGAGACCCAACCTCATTCCCTAAAATAGATCACCAGTAGAGGGGAGTTCTAAATGGACTCTCCACCCTAAGAATTCAACTATCACCTGATAACTACTTAAGAGAAAACCCAAAGAGACGGTGGGTCTCCCCACCATAAAGAACCAACCTACAAGAGACCAAACATAAATCCAACTTAAACCTGAATCAGGCCTTACCCTAGTTAAAAAAAATATTGAAAGAACACTTAAACCACTCAATCCCATCTGAAAGGGATAAAAGATGAACCAAAAACCGTGCACGAATCAAAAACCATCACCCCATGGGTGGGGAGGGAGAGCCCAAGGATTGGATCAATGAAACTATAAAGGAAATCAACTCACGACTCAACAATTCGGGATGGAAAAAAACCAAAGCCGCAAATGATTCACATGGGTGGTCCACACAAGGCCACTAATCGGAAACTCAAATAAAAAAATCACAATTACTGACATTGAGTGAGGGATAAGTCCATCAATCTATTTGTGATAATATAAAATTTACAACGACTAAGAAACCACAAAAAAACACTAAATATTCCTCACTAAAACGATAGAGGCGCAACCTTAATGAGACTCATTTAAATCCTCCTAGGGTTCCTTACTATGCACTGACTTCACTCCGAGGTCTTTTGGATGGATCTCTGATGGATGAAGTGTATCCTACCTCATAGTCAAGATTTGATAATCCCAATAAGAAACATACATATTTTGATTTGAAAAAGGAAAATATTTTTAAATGAAATACACACTGACATTGAAAACCAAAGATCATAAAAATACCCAAGACATTCCCATACATTTCAAAACCCAAAACACGATCATTAAAACTACCACCACAAAATATCCCTTACACTTAAAGGAAACTTACACAATAAACTTTAAACAAAAACCCTACAAAAAATCACTTCTGAGAACTTCCTCCACACCACTTTCTAACAATGGACCAACAAAATCATTGTAAGTGACCCAAACGAGAACAAGAATGACAAGGCTTAGTGGTACATGGGAACAACGACCTCTTGTGACCCAACTTGCCACACTGATAACACATGAGGATCTCTCACTCTGAATAGGTTGATGAAAGATCCCAAGGCATTTTGATTCCACGACTTGCTCCATCTACTTTCAATCACTTCCTCATCTCCTTTCCAGAATATTCACCACTACTCATAGGGATTGAAGGAGGGAGGAATACTTCGAGCACTCCTGTCATCACAGCTTTGACATGAAAATCTTGTCTCTTCACATCGGAAAATGAATTTAGGATGGAATTTGACACCTTTGACTGTACTGAGGGCGAAGACCTACCTCAAAATGTCGATCCTTCATGGAGTCATCTGTGGAGTACCCTAAATCATAAGGGACTAGCTATACAAAGAACTAGAAATACTCCAACACTGATCGATCACCATGTTGCATACAACACATCTCCATCCCCTTTCTCACCCTTTCCTTCTTAGAGAAATACTGATGAATGAAAAAATCATTGAAAAAATACCAAGTAATATCTTGATGGGGCTTGTTCTAAGACACTAACTCCCACCACAACCATGGTGAACCTTCAAGTATGAAGGTTACAAACTTGACCTTCGACGACTCGGGAAACCCAATGAGGTTGAAGTCCCCTTTGATCTTTCGCATCCACTCCTCCACTATGGGAGGGTATACTTGACCATAAAATAGTGGTGGATATAGCTTCCAAAACTCAAGAATTAAGTCCTTTGGTTGATCAATTACACTACGATCACCCATAAAAGCTTCAAGGGGACAACCAATGGGCAAGTAAATAAAATCCTCATGATCAAACACCGCATAGGTGAAAATCTCTAAACACAAGATAAAAGGTATCATAACATCAAAAATTTCCTTTTTGAAAACATCATTGATTTAAAACAAGTTTGGTTGGTTAAACACTTTCCATTGGTATTCCTTAGAGTCTAACTCACATGCATGTTTTCATTCCACCCTAGACATCCATCCACCATACCAGAAATCCATTCACATTCCAACATACCACTATGCATGTGAGTACCCCTAGGAACACCATGGGAAAAACAAAACAACTTCATTTTCTAAAAACAAACCATTCATCCCATTTCCTTTAAAACAATCCCCAAATTAAACATGTCATTTCAAACAACCATTTTTCAAAACCAATTTTTTTCTAATTCAAACCACTTTTAGAAGTCAAAAGAAACCTAAAACAACTCAAACATGGAACTAGTGTCAGTGGGTGACTTGACCATATGGTTGGTGGCCATACACCAAACACGTCATCGACACAAAGAGCCTCTTAGGACCATTACCCTAGGTCCACATGGATTTTCAGGTCGTGCGGCTCATGAGGAATATTAGAACAAATCCCTTTTTCATATCCCAATCGCAAAACATACCCTAAAACACAAAAGAAACTAATTAAACCGGATTTTCCATGGAAACCCAAGGATCGGAATGAGCAAGAGTTCACGAAGCTCTTTCCGCACCTACCCCTTGAGTCCTGAAAATCCTAATCCTTCTACCTTGACATTCCCAAATAACAAAGGGAGCTCTAAAAAGTGAGGTTCTCTAAGATCCAACCCATTCTGATACCATTTTATCACGAACCAACCCAGGTCGAACCTAAACCGATCACCCGAGACGATCCACAACAAGGGCTAAGAGGCATTCCCAATACTCTCAGGTGGCAAAAAGTGCCATGGCATCGATAGAGATGATGCGAACCATTTCACATAATAAAAATAAATAAAAGAAGAAGAAATAATATAAAATATATTAGAATAAAATGACTAAAAACGAACTGATGGAAATTAAAACTAACTAAACCGGAAAACACTATCTCCTTTAGACCCCATAGGTCACTCCCCAACTCAATGATCAAGCATCGCCCAAGGCGAGCACACCCAAGATGGATCATGAAAAAACTAAAAATAGAAAATAAATATAGGCATGAGTATTAAACCTTAGTAGGATATCCCAATATTGATTCCCAATTAACTTTATTTAAAATAAAAGGAACATACATTTTAAAGTTTGAACTACAATGTATAAAATTAAGGTTTTCTGTATGTTACTCAAAAACAAAGTATGAGTCATTGACCTCATTAATTTCTAAAAAACCCAAGTCATTATATTAGTGAGAAATTAGTATTTTGAAAGGGAAAGTGATGTTTACTTTTTCAATTTACACAAAAAGAATAAAACACTTTTCTTTGGAAACAGTTTTTATATGACACATTAAAACCACATATTAATTTCCCGTAAAAACATTACACATGAAAGTGCTACAAAAGTTTCACAAGGGAAATGAAAATAAAATATACATACAATTAACACATTCAACACTACAATCACTAAGAACAAGTAGACATAGGTGAACCGAGGGAATCAAGAATAATCCAGAATACACCAATACATGAGACCTCATCCTCATTGACATATCACACAAAATGTAATCAAAATGATCAAAATACTCAACCATCATTTCTTAGGCATGCTAAGAAAAAATCCCATAGTAATGAACCCAAACATATCCACCTACTATGGGCCACTGGTCAGTACCACAACCTACTAGTGTGACAATCATTCTCATAATATTCTCTCAATATGCCAGGTTCTTATGTCTCATATATTTAAAATGGGGGTGGTCCAACCAATTCTAGATGAGCATCCAATCATAGTATATATAATAATAAATCACAACAGGCATCACCCCGAGTCACTCTAAGGACCAATTTCATGCCATTAATCAAAAGAACATAATTTGTCCAATCTGAGGCACCCTTATAATGGAACGCAAGGATTCCTAAGAAATAACATCTCATCCATTATATACATTCAATCATGGCATGAGAAACATCCACATGAGGTTTTCATAATAAACAATTTCACTATTTTTCCCAAGGTTGGAAAATGGGCCTTAAACCATTTCTTTTTCATAAACCAACATTTATCATTAACATAAAATTCACATTTTCTAAAGAGGGAAAACACATCATCTCCACACCAAAATCATTAGTAAATTCTTTCAAAATATTCAGATTATATTTATCAGGGAACAAACATGTTTATAAAAGTTTCAAATGGCCATTTATCAACAACACATTTCAAAACACCCTAAAACTCAACACCCATTTATTTATAAAACCAAAACCCACTTTGAAAATCCAAAAAAGGACCCCAAAAATATCATTTCAAACACAGCCAATACTTTTATAAATTCAAACAAAAAAAATCATTACAGTTATCATGTAAACACCAATCAGGCACAATCAATCATCACATGTCAAACCACATTAAAATCCAATCCCACACTTCTTTTAGACATAAAACTACTTGGAACACTTTCAAGAAACCCAAGATCACCATTTCATATTAATATATTTTAAAGCCACAACTACTCTTCATTTTAATTTGAAACCATTTAAAAACACTATAAAAAACATTTATCAACATACACATACACTTTTTATAAAGGGGTGTAAACATACCAAAACACCTTGAAATGAAACATTCTTTAAAAAAATGTCAACCAGGACATTTATCAGCAGCAGATGCATTGTTTATCAAAATAGTTTCTAATTAACACTCAACAAGGTTCCAAAAACAAATTCCATCCCATAATCTTATTTAAATTTTTAAATAAGGTTCTGAGAGTCACAAACTAGTGAAAAACTAATGAAAAATTTAATTAAATAAACATTGTGTGCAATTATAATAAAATGACCTCGTTTTTCACAAAACCAGAATTGAACAACCAATTATCATAATAAATAAATTAACCACAAGCCGCACAATAATAATTTGTGTAACGACCAAAAATTTCGAATAATATTTGTTTCTGGAATTTGTGTATTTTTTTTATACTCAAAAAAACTATATCCTTTAATTAATGAAGTGAGTATAATTAAAATGAGACCATTGGGTTTCGACTGTTATATAACCATTGGTCAATATGACTGTTGGTAAATATGACCTTTGGAAACTATACTCTTAACATTATGATTGTTGTTTATAAATAAAAATTATTATTGTTAATTAATACATAAAGAAGATTTGATGGCCTCATCCCATAGTCTTGGGCTATATAAAGCCCATTTGTCGGAGCTTGGAAAGGAGGTTGCGTCACTAGGCTTTTCTCTGGACCAAGCCCAAGATGATCTTCAACATGTGAAGCTTGAATAGAATTTCCTATGAGAGAAGTACAAGCTGATAGAAATCACCACTCGGGAAATGTTGTCTGAGCCTCCCCAAGATTCTATCACTATAGCACACCTTACTCTTAGGTCCTATGTAGGCATTATAAGGGGTTATGTAATGAGGCCTTAGTTACTTTTTGTAATCCCTTAGTATAAATAAAATTGTTATTTCATTATTCCTATTTTAGGAATAAATTTTCTTAATAAAGTATATGTTTAATTTAAATTTTTTTTGATAAATTGATTTTAGAGGTAAAAATTGTACTTTTTAGAGATTTTTCATACATAGATAATTATTATAGTAAAATAAACATCATTTTTTGAATTTCAAATGTCAAAATTAACCTACGATGAATTTTTAAAAGTTTTCTAAGAAGTTTTAATTTGATGAATAGTATTGTATTAATAGTGTATTTTTGATGAATAGTATTTGATGAATAGTATTTTTTGATGAATAGTAATTTTTTTTATTAAATAACTTTTTCTGGGAAATGATTTTCAAAAATCTAACATTCATGGTTGTAATCAGGGTGAAAAATGTGGTTCAATAAGATCAAAATAAATTTTTGGTGAATAGTTACTTTACCCTTTGGAATAGTAATTTTAACCCCATGAATAGTAATGTGACCAATGGAATAGTAACCACACTTAATAAAGTATAAATATAATTTTGGAATCTTGATTGGTAATGTGATATAATAGCATTAATAAATAACTGTTTCAGAAATTATTAGTTATGTATTAGTATTTTGTTCCGGGTAAATAGTGTTTTTACTTAAAAATTAAAAATATCAAAATTAGAAAATTATTTTCATAAAATGGAGTTAATTTATGAATTCATAGCATCAATATTAAGTTAGAGTGAATTTATGATATTTTTATAAAATGTTTTGTTTTTTTGTGAATAGTAAAAAATACAGTTTTGAGTTTCAGTGTGTTTAATGACACCATTAATGATGTAATAATGATGTAATAATTCTGGAAGACTTGTTTACAGTAAGATATGTTGTGATGTGTCCCAAGTGGCCAATACCATTGGCAAATACCATGTGAAAGCCCATGGTTTTTCAAATACCACAAATGAGGTGTCCCTTGAAAATTAATAAAATATTCCCTTAATTTTTCTATAAATACCAATCCATTCCATCATTCCATTCATTCCAAATTCCTCCTCAACGAATCTATGGTCTTTTTACCTCCTAAGTATTCATCCCAAGGTTCCCTCAAATCCCCCAACGTCCCATCCTTTGAGTTTTTGAAGTCACTCTTCAAGGCAAGGGAACCTTTCACCCTCCTCTTTTAGTCATTACTTCCTTTATGTTATGTCTTCTAGTTTCCATTTCATTATGATCGGGTATGTTCTCTTATTTCCTTATTACTTTCCATTTTATGTTAAAATTAATATATAACCTTTACACTCTCATCAACTTATTTTTCTGAATTTTAAGCGATGCCGGTAGGCTGTCGAATTGTTTGAAAAAGAAATCACATCTTCTCTTTTCTTTCACGTTTCCTTTTTCATGTGGTATGTCATTGAAATATATATACCATGATATTATTTCATATTTATTATGTACAAAAAATTTATTATTAGTTATTTATGAGTGGGTGACCTTTTTCCCCTCTCTTTTCAATGGTTTCTAAAACCATGTTGTATAGCCGTTATGCTGCAGAATTTTCGTCTCAAAATCTCTCTCTTTTTCTCAAGAAATTATTGTATTTTATTTATGTGAATTCCAAAACCAATTTAGTTTCTATGGGTATTAATAAAGAAAAAAATGATATATTTTATTCTGGAATTGACATACATGAAACCCTCATTCCTTTTCCATGGGTTATAAATGACACAACGATCATGTTTTTAAGCACTTTTAAAACGTCACAATTTTGAAGTGAAACCCATTTATTTTACTCTATATGGGTTATTTATGAAATTTATGATTATTATCTAAGTATATAACATTAAAAAAATACATATTAATGGTGAAAAAATTTAGTTCTCCAATTCATTGGGTAAATAATTTTATCTCTAGAGATGACAAGTTTAACGATACCTTGGTGAATAACCCTAGTAATTTTTATGAAACCTTGGGGATGAAACTTGGTGATATGTTCATGAATGTCTAAATTAAATGTTGTAACGACATATTCAAGTTACAATTAATGTTATTTTGATTATGATATGCCTCTTCTTACATTTTTCATGTCTTTATGTTCTTCATCAAGTTCTTATTGATATCATAAGTAAACTGATTCCTTTGCTTTCCCTACTAGGGCTTATGCTCACCCTTTCCTTTGATGTATGTCTCCAGGTTATAAGATGCAGTAATTTTACATAGGATTAACTTTTCAATAATATTTTTCAAGAGTATTTAAAAGAGTGTTTTATGTTTTCATGTATTATGTTCATGATTTCCAAGACACTAGACTTTAAAGATCCTCTGTTTGTAAAATATAATGGAAGGTTATGTAATAAAAAGGTAGGATTCAATAGTTCGTATCAAGGGATAGTTTAGTTATTTGTGGAAATTTGGAAATTAAAACTTTATGAAGAACCCTATAGAAAATTTTAAATATTGGAAAACTTATGAGTATTTTGGTGAAATATTAAGTAAGTGGTTTCCGAACAAATGTATCTCTATTTGGATACGAACAAGTGTATGTGGCTCTGGAACAGATGTATCTAGGAGTGAAAACTCCAACAAGGAGTTTTGAGCTTGACCTGGGATATCCTGGTACACAAAAATGGGCCTTTCTACACTCCTGGTCGGACACTCTCGGTGGATATGTTTGGTTAATCACAAGATTTTTAGGAATCATTATGAAGGATTTATAGAGAAATTTAATTGTTGTTAAAGAATACTATGTTTAAGAATAAATTTTTAAGACATAAAAATCCTTTATAGTTAAAAGATTTATAAATGAAATAAGTTTCTCACTAAGGTTTTATTATTTTAGAAAATGGCGGGAAATAGGAGGAACCGTGCAAATAGTTACCACAATGGAACATGTGCTGACGACCCTCTGATGGAAGCTAGAATGGAAACTTTCATGAGAATGATGAACCACCTAACTCAATTTATGGGGAATAACTTGAATCAAGCTGAGATACCAATCTCACTGTGAAAGGAAAAATATTTTGTTGAGTCCTTTATGCATCAATGACCACCAAAATTCAGTGGATCTACCAACCCATTGATTTCTAAACAGTGGATCAGCTCTATCGAGAAGATCTTTTATGTGCTCTGCTATTCAGAATAGGAGAAGGTAACCCTAGATATTTACCACTTAGAGGGAGAAGCTAATAAGTGGTGATAATTGATTAAAAACACAAGTCCAAGAATATAGTATTAATATATGGAGTGGGAAGATTTTAGAGGGATCCTCTTCAATAAGTATTTCCATCATTCTATGAGAATAATAATAGAGAAGGAGTTGCTCGAGATGAAGCAGAATGAGAATGAATCTGTTGGAAGCTATGAGATGAAATTCACAAGATTTTCCTGTTAAACCTCAAGCTTTTTCATGGGTCATAATGGGAAGGTTGATAGATTATTTGGTGGACTAAGACCTCCTCTACAGAATAATCTTTCCAACCGAGACTATGACAGCTATGAAGAGATTGCACGGTGTGCAATGAAGTTTGAACTAGAGTTTGGTGAGATTCAGTGGTATCATAAATCCAATGAAAAGAATAGATCAATGGAGCTAAGCTTAGGAAGGAGCTTCGATCAGGGGAGAGGAAGTGAAACATCCCACATCTAATAAATATGGGAAGAAGCATTTGGGGAACTGCCTACACGGAAGCAAGAAGTTCTAAAAGTGTGGAATAGATGGCCATATTGAGAGGAAATTTTCATATTGAGGTGAAGACACAACTTCCCAACACTAAATAAAAGGGGAAGATGGTGAAGGACCTACCTGATTTCCAATTCTATAAGTGTGGAAAATTTGGGAACTTAACTAATCATTGTCTAAATCTGAGGGTAGTGGAGGGGAACTACCATCAGCCTCAGTAAAGGCCAAGGGAGAAAGGTCATGATTTTTCTATCACAAAAGATGATGTTGAAGATCCAAATAATGTGGTGGCAGGTACTCTTATTGTTCTCTCAAATCCAGCAAGTACTTTGTTTGATTTTGGTTCTACACATTCCTTTATTTCCTCCAAGTTTGCAAAGAATTTAGAATCAACCCCTAAAATTCTAAAAGTAGAGTTATCATACAATAATCATGGTGGGATTATCCAAGCATCATTAGTATTTAGAAACTATAGTATTTACTTAAGTGAGTACAATCTTATTGCAAATCTAGTAGTCATTCCCATGCTATAATTTGACATTATTCTAGGGATGGACTGACTCTCAAAGTATAATGATAAGATCAAATGAGGAAGCATGGAAATATCAATATTATTGAATAGAAAACCTACAGTTATCTTACAAGGAGAGATATCTCAACCTTATATTTTTCTAGAAGAACCTACCATATCCTTATTTATGGAGTTGATCAATGAAGAAGAAGAAGGAAATGAAAGTATAAGGATAGAAAATTTCCCCATCATCCAGGAATACATTGACGCATTTCCTAAGGAGTTACCCAGACCTTCGCTAGAAAGAGAGGTAGAGTTCTCCATTAAACTCGTATCTAGATCTCATCCGATTTCAAAGACACCATATAGGATGGGAAATGTGGAGCTGGAGGAATTAAAGAAACAACTCCAAGATCTTTTGGAGAAGGGGTTTATCTAACCGAGTAAGTCTCCTTGGGGAGCACATGTTCTCATTGTGAATAAGAAGGATGGATCAATGCAGCTATTCATTTATTATAGAGAACTGAATGAGACCACAGTGAAGAAAAAATACCCTCTTCCAAGAATTGATGACTTATTTTACCATATTTATGGGGCTCAATTATTCTCTAAGATTGATCTTTGATCTTGTTATCATCAATTGAGGGTTAAGAAAGAAGATATTCCTAAAACTATCTTCCAATCATGATATGGGCATTATGAGTTTGTTTTTATGCCCTCCGGACTAACTAATGCACCTGTTATTTTTATGTATTTGATGAATAGAGTATTTAAGGACTACCTTGATAACTTTGTGGTACTTTTTATTGATGATATTTTGATATATTCTAAATGTTATGATGAAAATTATGATTATCTAAGGTTTATTTTGAAAACTCTATGAAAGGAGAGGCTTTTTGGAAAGTTCATCAAATGTGAATTTTGGTTACAACAAGTTTCTTTCTTGGGGAACATTGTAACAAATGAAGGAATCACAATTGACCCTATAAAGACAAAGGTTGTAGAGGAGTGGCCTCAACCTACAACAATAATTGGGACTCTTAGTTTCCTTGAATTAGTGGGATATTATAGGAGGTTTGTTAAAAACTTTTCATAACATTATAATCCATTAACCAAGTTAACTCGAAAAGGGGTTATGTTAATCTAGAAAAAGAAGTTTGAAGAATGTTTCTAAGAGCTGAAGAAGAGATTGGTTACTACACCTGAACTAACTTTTCCCTCAAGTGGAGAAGGATTCGTTATTTTTAGAGATGCATCTCTCAAAGGGTTTGGGTACATCCTCATGAAAAATGACAAAGTCCTTGCTTATGAATCTCAATATTTGAACACTCATGAGAATAACTATCCTATGAATGATCTTGAACTGGATGCTATTGTTTTTTCTATGAAGATATGGATGCACTATCTTTATGGGGATAAATATGATATATACACAGACCATCAAAGTTTGAAGTATATTTTCACACAAAAGGAATTGAACATGAGACACAGGAGATGATTGGAACTTCTTAAAGACTATTATTGTTTAATTCATTATCATCCCGGAAGAGAAAAAAAAAGTCACTGATGCATTAAGTAGGAAATAGCCAGCTATTCTGTCCATAATGAGGATTCAAAGTGATCCTTTGATCAATGAACTAGTAAAGATGGACATAAGAATTATAAGGGAGGAAATATCATCAACCCTATTCCAAATGATTTATCACCCGTCATTACTAGAGAAGATCAAGAAGGATCAGAAAGAATATCCTTTTTTATAGAAGAATTTTGAGGCTATAAAGAATGGGAAGTTTCCCGAGTCCAATATTCATCAAGAAGGTGTACTGAAATTTTGTACAAGACTATGGGTTCCATTTATTCTAGAAATAAATAAGGAGATGATGGATGGAGCTCATAGCTCTACATTCTCTATACATATGGTAAGCACAAAAATTTATAGAGACCTTCATGGTCATTATTGGTGGGATAATATGAAAAGGGAGATTGGTGACTACACTACAAGGTGCCTGGTTTGTCAGAAAGTCAAGGAAAAGTGACAACTTCCTAAAGGGGTATTACAACCACTGCCCATACCATCATGGAAGTGGGAAAATATCATTATGGACTTCATCACTGGTCTCTTGAGAACTTCCGAAGGAAACAATGTAACATGGGTTATTGTGGACTGTATCACCAAGACTAACCATTTTATCTCTATTAGAGAAGATTTCTATCTTGATCAACTTTCTAGAATTTATGTGAAGGAAGTGGTAAGGCTGCATGAGGTTTCACTTTCTATCATATCTGATCGTGATCCACAGTTCACATCAAAATTCTGGAGAAGTCTTCAACATTCTATGTGTACCGAATTGAATTTCAGTACGACATATCACCCCCAAACTGGTGGAAAATATGAAAGGACCATTCAAACACTCAAAGATATACTGAGAAAATGGTCAATGGAATTTAAAGACAGATGAGATCAACATATACCATTAGTTGAGTTCTCTTACAACAACAGTTTCCACTCGAGCATTCAAATGGAACCCTATAAAGCTCTACAAGGGAAGCAATGTATAAATCCTACTTGTTAGGATGAAGTTGGTGAGAGAAATATTCTTGGGCCTGATCTTGTTCAAGAGATAACAGAAAAGGTTCAAGCCATCCAGAAACACATTAAGGCCACTTAGAGTCGGCAAAAGAGCTATGTCGACAACCGTTGAATGGACTTTAAGTTTGATGTTAGTGATAAATACTTTATTCAAATTTCACCTTGGAAGAGAGTCATGAGGTTTGGGAAGAAAGGGAAGCTCAACCCTAGGTACATTGTCCCCTATGAAATCCTTGATAATGTAGGAGCAGTGGCCAATCACCTTGAAATTACTCTAAATCTATAACAATTTCATGACGTCTTCCACATATCCCTTTTGAGGAAGTACATACCTGACCCTTCACTTGTACGAAATCCAGAGGTGGTACAACTGGAACATGAACTCTCTTATGAGGAGTAGCCGATGAAAATATTGGATCATAGGGACAAGGTTTTACACAAAAAGACTACCCACCTTGTTAAGGTGTTGTGGAGGAACCAAAAATGTGAAGAAGCCACACGAGAACTAGAGGAGTCTATGAGGCAGAAGTATGCACACCTTTTCTCTTCTGAGGGTACGAGTTTAAATTTCGGGGATAAAATTTCTTAAGGGGGGAAGAATGTAACGACTCAAAATTTTGAATAATATTTGTTTCCTGAATTTGTGTATTATTTTATTTTATACTCAACAAAACTATATCCTTTGATTAATGAAGTGATTATAATTAAAATGAGACAATTGGGTTTCAACTGTTATATGACTGTTGGAAACTATACTCTTAACATTATGATTATCGTTTATAAATACAAATGATCATGGTTAATTAATATAGAAAGAAGAGTTAATGGCCTCATCCAGTAGACTCAGGCTGTACCAAGCCCATATGTCAGAGCTTGGGAAGGAGATTGCGTCACTAGGATTTTCTCTAGAACAAACCCAAGATGAGCTTCAACATGTGAAGCTTGAACGGAATCACCTACGGGAGAAGTTCAAGCTAATAGAAATCACCACTCAGGTAATGTTGTCTGAGACACCCCAAGATTATATCACCACAACACACCTTACTCTTAGGTCCTATATAGGCATTATAAGGGGTTATGTAATGAGTCCTTAGTTACTTTTTGTAATCCCATGGTTTAAATAAAATTTTTATTTCATCATTCCTGTTTTAGGAATAGATTTTCTTAATAAAGTAGAAGTTTAATTTAGAAAAATTTGATAAATTGATTTTAGAAATAAAAATTGTACTTTTTAGAGATTTTTCTTACATAGAGAATTATTATGGTAAAATAAATATCTTTTTTTGAATTTCAAATGTCAAAATTAACATAGGATGAATTTTTTGAAGTTTTATAAGAAGTTTCAATTTGAAAAATAGTGTTTTTTTATGAATAGTATTTGAAGAAAAATGGATTTTTGATGAATAGTAAAAAAATTATTTTATTATTAAATAACGTTTTCTGTGAAATGATTTTAAAAAATCTAATATACTAGGTTGTAATTAGGGTGAAAAATGTGGTTCAATAAGGTCAAAATAAATTTTTGGTGAATAATAACTTTACCCATTGGAATAGTAATTTTACCTTCATGAATAGTAATGTTACCAATGGAATAGTAACCTCACTTAAGAAAGTATAATTATAATTTAGACATCTTGATTGGTAATGTGATATAATACCGTTAGTAAATAACTATTTCAGAAATTATTAGTTAAGTATTAGTTTTTTAGGGTAAATAGTGTTTTTAATGAAAAATTAAATATCTCATAATTAGAAAATTATTTTCATTAAATGTAGTTAATTTTTGAATTCAGAGCATCGATATAAGGTTAGAATGAATTTATGATATTTTTATAAAATGTATTGTTTTTCGATGAACAGTAAAAAATACAGTTTTGAGTTTCGGTGTGTTTCATGACATCATTAATGATGTAATAATGATGTAATAATTCTGGTCGACTTTTATATAGTAAGATATTTTATGTGGTGTCCCAAGTGGCCTATACCATGGGCAAATACCATGGGCAATCCCATGGTTTTGCAAATACCACTAATGAGGTGTTCCTTGGAAATCAATAAAATGTTCCCTCAATTTTGCTATAAATACGGAGCCATTCCATCATTACATTCATTAAAAATTTTTCCTAAATGAAGATATGGTCTTTTTACCTCCCAATAAGTCATACCAAGCTTCACTCAAGCCCCTAAGGTCCCAACCTTTGAGTTTTTGAGGTCACTCTTCAAGGTAAGGGAACTTTCACCCTCCTCTTTTAGTCATGACTTACTTTATGTTATGTCTTCTAGTTTCCATTTCATTATGACAGGGTATGATATTCTATGTAATTATGGCTATAAATTTTATGTCCAAATTATGATAGACCCTTTCCACTCTCATCAACTTATTTTTCTAAATTTCAATCGACACCGTTAGGCTGTTGAATTTTTCAAAAAAGAAATCGCATCTTCTCTTTTCTTTCAAGTTTTTTTTCTTGTGGTATCTCATTAAAATATCCATACCAAGATATTATTTCTTTTTTATTATGTACCCATACTTTATTATGAGTTATTTATTATTTGGTTACCCTTTTACCCACTCTTTTCAATGTTTTCTAAATCCATGTTTTATAGTTGTTATGCCGCAGAATTTTCGTCTCAAAATCTCTATCTTTTTCTCAAGAAATTATCCTATTTTATTTATGTGAATGACCAAACCAATTTCATTTCTATGAGTATTCATAAATAAAAAAATGATATATTTTATTCTGGTATATACATACATGAAACCCTCATTCCTTTTCTATGGGTTATAAATGACATACCGATCATGTTTTTAAGCACTTTTAAAACATCACGATTTTGAAGTGAAACCCATTTCTTTTACTCTCTATGGGTTATTTATGAAATGCATGATTATTATCTATGTGGATCACAGGAAAATAAATACATATTAATGGTGTTACCTAATATCACTCCAATTCATTGGGTAAAGAATTTAATCTCTAGAGATGACAAGTTTCACTATACCTTGGTGAATAACCCTGGTAATTTTTATGACACCTTGGGGATGAACCTTGGTGATATGTTTATGAATGTATAAATTAAATGTTGTATCCAAATATTCAAGTTATTATTCATGTTATTTTTATTATGATATATCTCTTCTTACATTTCTCATGTCTTTATGCTTTTCATCAAGTTCATATTGATATCACAAGTAAACTGATTCCCTTGCTTTCCTTACTAGGCCTTATGCTCACTCTTTCTTTTGATGTATGTCTCTAGGTTATGAGATGAAATAGTTGTACATGGGATTAAATTTTAAAGAATCTATTTCAAGGTAATTTAAAAGGGTGTTTTAATTTTTCATGTATTATGTTCCCGATTTCTAAGACACTAGACTTTAAAGATCCTCTGTTTGTAA
Source organism: Viscum album (assembly GCA_963277665.1). Lineage (NCBI taxonomy): Eukaryota > Viridiplantae > Streptophyta > Magnoliopsida > Santalales > Viscaceae > Viscum > Viscum album. The sequence goes on from OY728123.1 coordinate 1,210,034,656, forward strand.
AATGTAATGGAAAGTTATGTAATAAAAAGGTGGGATGCCATAATTATCATATATATAGAGCATGAATTGAAGGAAATATATTAAACTTAAATTTTAAGAGGGATTGTAATGGGAAACCACTTCAGAACCATGGCGTGATGAAAAAAATGCACATTCAGAACCACACGGTAAGGACCAACGCCCTATAAATTAAACACTAAGGCCTAAAAACATATAAAGATCCCAAATTAGAATATGAAAAACCAAGAGGTGGGGATATAACACACCATTTGAGGGTCTCAGGGGATATGCGTTCCAAGCGGTAAGGTTTTGGTGCTGGCTGGACTCGCTTGAACAGGGGGAAGGTGCGATTGCTGGACAATTCACTGGTAAAGGAGGCACGCGAACTGGGAAAATCGCAGGCAGGGAAGGCGAGATGGATGGACCGGTCACTTGAAAGGGGGAAAAGTTGGGGGTCACGAACAACAGAGGGGAGGGGTGTGCACCGACTGAGAACTTCCCAGAATGGGAAGCGCACCAGGGGAAGCTGGCGCCTCTTGGCCAGAGGCCACGAGCTAGCCGGAAGAACCACCAGATGACACCCGATGTGCACAATGGCCAAGAGGGGGTTGTGTCCATGGGTACTGTGATAGGGAGCCCGATGGGGAGGCAATAGGGAACTAGTGGGAAGGAGGTCCAAGGGTGTCCGATGTCGGAATGGGCAAGAGGTCAGGGGTCGGCGTTGGAAAACACTACAACAGGGGGTATTGTGCCAGGAGAAGAGGGAGAGGCGATGGGGTGCAGAAGAAGAAAGAGTAGCAGGTTGGGGCTTGGAGGAGGGTAGGCCATGTCTGGGGAAGAGTGAGTTGTTTGGGTTCATCAATGCAGAGGAGGGAGGTGGCTGGGAGCAAAGGTCGCACCGCACACAAGAAGAAGGGGGGCACTAATTGGAGAGAGAAGGTGCTGGAAACCCTAATGAAAAAATGTAATAAATAAAACAAAGATAAAAATAAAACTAAAAATAATAATAAGATACATGAAATATTAATAATAATAATATTTACAAAACCTTAATTATAATAATTAAACTTTAATAGTAATAATAATAAAAATAATAATTTAACAAAGAAAGAGTTATCAATTGTAGTTTTAATTGACAATAATTTCAATTTTAGTATTTATAATAAGAATAATAATAATAATAATACATAATAATACTAATGCATAATGATAAAAATAAATATAATAAAATTACTCATATTATTTCAATAATAATAAAATTCTTAACACAATAAAAAATTTTAAACGACACAAAAATTAAAATGAATTTTAAATACAAAATAATTCTATTTAAATTTTATGAAGACGAAGGGGATGTGGATTTACTCATGCGGAGCTTCACGGGGTTCCCAAAACACACTCTGCTCGTGCACCCTATGACGTCAACTCAAAAGGCACACTTTTAAACATAAACTCAAAAATTTCATCCGGGACTCAACCTGAACCCCAACAAAAAATTATTTAAGGGAAAATAAATAATAAATATAAATAAACACATAGGTCAGGGTGTGACACTTATTTCCATCCATGTAAAGAGGAAATGAAAAAAAAATCTCATCACTCCATATAGGTGGTAGTCCACATGTATGAGCGAGAGACATTATCATTTTTCACTTGATGTAAAAGAGGGAGAATAATGGTGGTTTTATAATAATAATAAAATTTTATTATATTTATTATATTTAATTTATTATTTTTTAATAAATACCAAAGATTTATAGGAGGTAAAATAAGAAGTAAAAATAAAGTGATCAGTTAAGACGATTACCACTTCTTTGAAAAAACTCTTTTAGATAACCTATTAAGGACCCTAGGGTTGGTATTTTGGGGGAGAAAATCATCTCTATTGTGTGGATGAGGATGTTTATAAGACAAATGGGTAGATATTTGTCAAGATATGTTGCTCAAAGTGGTGTAAATTAGATAGGTAAGCAGAGTCCTTTTATAATGGAGGGAAATGACACACTTGGAATTAAAAAAATATTAAAATATAACTAAGTAATTCTTAAGAAAAATAATTCCAAATGGATAAATATTTATTATAAGGTAATATATGGTTGAAATATAATATAATTTTTTTTACAGGTTTAAGTGGTAGTTTAAACCTTATCCTTTGGTTTAACTCTTTAGTTAACCTATTTTAACCTTTAATGCATCAATGAATTTTTCAATTATAAAGGGTTATAATTTTACTTCTAAGGTAAAAATTGGAACATAAATGGAAAATGTATGAATTTTTAGACCATATATTATACCCATTAACCACTTTTAAGTTTTTTATGTTTTTTTATTAATTTATTTAAATACTATTTTCATAAAATATCATTATTGTCTTTTTTGATAGTATTTATTTAATTTGACTTTGAAGACATCAAAAAATAGAAGTCAAATATCATCCTTTTAAATATTCCTAATATGATAAATTCATCTATAAATTTCTTGTAATATAATAAATAAATCAAATTATATTACTTTTATTATTTTTAAAAACCTTTATTTTATTTTTCCATTAATTGAATAAATACCATGTCGGTGTTTCTTAAGAATTTAAGATAATTATATAATCACTAAAAAATAGCAATAAATTACCATAATAAAAAAAATTAATTATGAAAAAAATAACATTTAATTTTTATTTAAAACTTATTTTTTTCTTTATGTGATCATAAAAGATTAGTTTAATGTCAAGAGAGAGGCATTTTGTATTTTTCTTTACTTAAAATAATATAAAGGTCAATATAAAAGAAAATGGATTTATATAGCCATATTTTCAAAACATGGATGCAAATGGATAAAATAAAGTCATAAAATATTATAAATTAAAGTTTTATATAAATTTTAAAGCCATATAAAATTAGTTTTTAACCTTAATTACTCAATTTATCCTTTATCGGGGTGATAAATTTTATCACGGTTACTATTCAAAATGACAAAAAATAAAATGGTAATCTTAAAAAAAAATTAAAACTAATCTTTAAAATTTTTTTATATATTTTTCAATATTCAATCTCTATAAGTGTTATAGATTAATTTTAAAATATATGCACAAAACCTGAAAAAAATGGTTTTTAGAGAAATACAGTTTAAAGCATAAAATTGGATTTATTCTTATCTCATGACTAGAAAAAATATTATATAAATGATAAAACATTTTAATAATTATATAATATATATATTTCGTTAAAATCATTCAGTAATAGTGATCAATTTAATTTATTAAGATTAAAACACATTGCGCACATAAAATAATTACTTTAGAAATAAATCTCTTTTTTCTTCGAATGATTTAATTTTCATTCCTAATAAATTGATAACTAATGAATTAATTTTATACATGTTTAAACCATATATTTTTCATAATTTAGTTAGTCCTATTTATACTCAATTTTTTTTAATTCTTGGTTATAATACTCACATTTAAATAATATTTTTCTAATAGATTATGGTTTGTTTAAACTCGATGTTTCATGAAACACAAGCTATCGAAGAAATTAAATTTATTTTAAAAGAAATATATCATAAAACATTGGGGTGTTGAATTATACACCACTATAATAATTTATCCCACAAAATATTTTCCCCCTGATATAAACAACTAAGGATACTTATGCCTCACCTTATCCTTGGGTTCTTAAGAAACTTCTTCAAAATTATAGGTTTTCCACAAAACTTTAACTAGGTGAGTGGTCTTGTTTCATAGAAATTTCTTCCTACAATATATAATCTACATAGATAGTTCCTCATAAGATAAATTTTATTCCAATGGTATGAATTATATGTTTAGTATATGTGAAGAATCATGTATGTACTTCATCAAGAGAGATATATAGAACACATTGTAAACTTAAGAGCAATTTGGTGGAAGAACCATGTGATAAGTGTAACACCCCAAGATTTTATGAAAAATATTCTTTTTAATTTCATTAATGTCTTGTGTTGTATTCTACACCAAAAGGAGCTTTCACAACATGCATCTCTGACTTGGCTTTCATTACACGCAAGCGCGACCTTCCACGATAGCGTGTGTTATACGCCATACCAAGTTTCGCTAAACAACGATATGCTATTAAAATATTATTAAAACTAGCCGTTATGAATAGTAATAACCACTTTTTGAAATTTTGTAAATTTTATTTTTCAAAATGGACATCATTTTTTGATTCGGTATATCGAAATTAGCTTAGGGTGAAATTTTGGTACTTTTCGGATAACTTTCATATTATGATGAATAATGAAAATTTCTAAATTTTAATTAAAAACAAATTTTTTAATCGAAATAATTAATAGTGATAAATTATTAATTTTAGTGGTTTTAAAGTATATTTAGAATTTATTTTTACAATTTAATACAATTTTGGTCATTGGATGTAATTTCACATTTAAACCAGACATAAACAAGTGTCAATCTTTTGATAGTTATTATTATTCTTAAGAACACGCTATTTGTTTTGACGACAGGAATTAATTTTTAAATTAATTAATGCACCTGATATATTTTGAATTTGGTAAAATAGACATCATTTTTTAGTTCATAATATCAAATATAGCTTAGGCCTAATTTTTGGTATTTTTCTAGAAACTTTCAATTTTTGATGAATAGTGAAACCACTATGTGGTAGTTAAAAAAATGATTTTTTCATAAAACTTAATTTTACCGCTTCTGTGAGTGGAATTTCAAAAATCTGAGAGACACGGTTGATATCAGTAAGTAAAATGGGATTCAATGAGATGGAAATACTTTTTGGTGAATAGTAACTTTTTACTTTTTTTACCCCGGTTAAAATTAAATAGGGTAATTAAGGGTAAAAATGATATTATTATTACCCTAACACATGTCCTAATTCTATTGGATAAGATTAATTAGACCAAAAACAACCTTAGGAATAAAATATGACCATTTAGGCCCACATGGATTAGATTAGGAAATTTATTATTATTTAATTCAAAGAAGAGTTAAAAGAGTTAAAATCAAAGTTTATTTACTAAAATATTTTTAATATAGGGTTATACATAAGATAAATTCGATTGTAAATATTAATTATAAAGCTAATAAGATTTAATACATAATTATATTTTATTTATAAATTTTATACATTAAATAAATTAATTTATTTATGACACAATGATGATGCAGTAATTACCATAATAGTGAAAAATTAGAATAATTGATATTATAAATACCCAAATAAATATAATTTCAGACTTTTTATGAATTAAACTAATTTTATAGGTTAATATGGAATGTTAGTATTGATTTAATTAACTTTTGTCGAAGTAATCATTCTGTTATGAGTTTCACAAAAATCAACTATTGAATAGTGTCAAAATTGACAAAAAATAATTTTTAAAACAAATATTATATTATTGATTGTTATTTTATTCCTAAAAATCTAAGGTTCAGCCAAGATACTTATATCATGATAGGTGTATCATTAATTGACCACTTTGGGGTCTCTTGGATGTATATGGTAAGTTTATTAACTATATAATATAAAAATACAAAGTGTCATGGTAAATGTCAATCTAATTAACTAAGAGTTAAAACTAAAAGATAAGGTTAGTATAATGACCTAAAATTGTCTAAATTCTATTGGATGAGGGTATTTAGACCCATCAACACCTTATATTAGAAATAAATAAATTTGGAGCTATTTAAAACCGAATTTGGCTTTATAATAAAATAATAGTTTTAGTTATTCCAAAGGTGCCCCTCTCCTCCCTTATAAAAGGGCACCTCCTCCCCCTCTTCCTCACACTACTTTGAGCCTTCAAGCTCGGCCAAACCCTACCCATTTCACTTCCCCACTTCCCTAGAAATATCCTAGAGGTCCTGGTCTTCTTCAAAGACCAATTTTAGTGCCCTAAGAAGAGGACTCAAAGAGCCGCTTCAAAGAAGAGGACGTTCGGACACTTACGAAGCAAATCAGACCTAAGGAAAGGGAAAATCTCACAATCTCATTTTTATCCGAGATTGTTTATACTTTGGTATTTACTGGGGTGTATTTTATCATCCACATCCATGTTTCCTCAATATGTAATATTATTTCTATCCTCCTACAATTTTTTAAATCCAATTTTACCCTTCGGTGAGTTTTTAGTAAAAGATATGAAAGGAATCTTTTGTCGTTTTTCGTACGAGGTACTTTTTGACTTTTCCGACAAAAGTACGAGAAAAATGTTTTTTTAACTTTTACGGCATGAATGGATTTTGAAAAAATTATTTCCATGAATCTTCCTTTACAAGTTTTCAAGTTTATTTTTAATCAAATTCTTTTAGTTTAAAATTGTATGACATGTTAAGAAAGGAAAAATATTTTTGAAGTAGAAAGGATATTTTCCTCAAGAATGGAGTTGAAGTGTTTTATAAAAATTATTTTCCATCTAAGATAATATAGGGTTCTGTTTCTATCCCTATTATTACATTGATTTGATTATGTTGTGATGGAAATATTTTTATGAATTCCTTTATCTTATATGAATTGTTTTAGGATGTCATGATATTTAACATTCCCATTTTTATTACATGGGTTATGCAATGATGTATGATTTTTGATTTTTTGGAACACATAAGAATGGTATAATTATGAGATAGGTGGGACCTATATCTCCCTCCAATGCATTGGGTAAAGATTTTATATCTCATGAGATAGACATGGCTGGAACGGCAGGTTAAACCGGTTCAGTGAAATAGGACTGAAACGAGGAGTGAACTCGGTTCAGAAATGGAATTTGTCCACTAATATAGTCTTGACAATGAGTCTTGACTAATAAGAAATGATTCTCTATGATTATGTGTGCATGCCACAAATTTTCATGTTCTATGTTATGATTATTGGGATTACATTTCACTACCATGATTTATCCCATGTTATGAAATTATGATCTCTTTTGTAGGGTAAGATTTCCAAATTGTTATGTTCTTATGAATATGATCTGATTGATATTTCTTTTGTTTACCCTTACTGAGCATTTGAGCTCACCCTTTTATGTTTTCTTTTCCCTAGGATATAAATAAAGGTTTTAGGTAAGGAAACAAAAAGTGGAAGATATTTATGGGAGATTTTGAAGATCTTTCACCACGATTAGAAGATTACGTTCCAAGTTTCCAAAGACACTAAACTATTACGGTCCTTATGTGTCTGTTTTTGTTATGTATTAAGTATTCCACAAAAGTAATGTAATTTCCATGTACGTTAAGCTTCGGGTCTCTACAATAAGATACTGTCCTGATACGATAAATAATCTTGAAGGTGATAATATACATAGAGATATAAATTAACTTTTTTCTAAATATCATTACATTATTCTAGGGTGACATTTTTAGGAATACCATTCCACCAACTTCAATATCTAGATCTCATCGATGACTGTTAGCACAACTTTTTTATTGACACTAAGATTTTATTAGGTGTTTATGAATGGATCTAACCTTATCTTCTATTTCATCAACTATATAATTTAAAAATGTCTTTATTTATCTATATTCATTCAATCATGTTGAAGTTCTACACTTATTTCCATAGAGGGGTTCAAAACGATCCATATGAATACTCAAGTGTAAGCTATTATTGTAAGAAAATTCCACCAAAGAAAGGTGTTGATCCGAACCACTTTTTAAATACACAGAGAGTGCTATTTAAATTCATTATAGAGTTTGAATGGTCTTATCATACTGAAAATTTTTCTGAGGATGATAATCAGTACTGAAAATCAACTTATATTTAGAGCTCGATTAAGACTTTTCTAAAACTTTGAGGTAAACCTCAAATCTCGATCAGATACAATATAATGTGTTACTCCATGGAACCTTAATTTTTTTAATTTATATTATTGAAATATAATCTATATTTAAATATTATATGATAAAGATTAAGTGTTTTGAATTCATAAGGTAATTGACTATAACCTAAATAGTATTACGAACTTCTGATGTTTTGAGGAGTTTGGAGACAAAATCCATGGTGATGTTTTCCCATTCCTATTATGATATAGGTAATTATTGTAACATCCAGTTATATTTTAGTCTCTCAACCAAAACATTATAATATACTAGTAATTGAGATACATAATCTATAATATCCTTCTTCATGTGGTCCCACTAGAAATAATCGTTCAGACCTCTATTCATCTTTCTACTTTCAGGATGAATAAAAAACAATGGACTATGAGATTCATCCAAAAAATCCTTATTAGAGTCTAGTATAAATGGGACACATAATCGATTTCTAGACCTTATTATTCTATCATGATCATGGTTGAACTCAGGGACATTCCTCACCTTCTTCTTTAATTCCATGTCTTCCTTCTATGCCTTCTTAATCCTGTCATGGATGAATGGTTGAACATTCATCTAATAAATAAAATATATTTACCCTTTACTCATAATTTAAGTTCTATTTTATATAAATCCATAAATATTGGATCTCTTTCTATCCTCAACATGGAAAATTTAGCATAGTCTTTCCAACTTAGAGCATCAATCACCTTGTTTACCTTCTTGGGGTGTAATGTATTGAGCAATAATAATATTTGATCAACTAAAAATATTTATTTTTGGAACATATTAAACTCCTTATGTGTAAATATATACTTCAAAATTTTATGTTCAGTATATATATAACAACTTTTACTTTACGAATAACGCCTATATATCTTCAATGAAACAATTACCACATCCCGCTCCAAATCACGTGTCGGGTAATTTTTATAATTAATTTTTAATTGGAAAGAGGAATATTTATCACCATGTCATTCTACACGAGGACATATTCAAGTCCCTTATTTGATGCATCACTAAATATCATAAACCATTATCCACTATAGGGTAGTGTAAGAACAGACGTATTGACTAACCTTTTCTTACATTATTTGAAACTCTCTTCACATTAATCTATCCATAATAACTTAACTCCCTTCCAAGTCAACTAGGTGAGTGGATTAGATAGTCATAAAAAATATCACACAAAGTGTTAGTAGTATCCAATCAACCTAAGAAAACCAAATATTTCAGTTTTTGTGGTTGGTTTAGGATATTTCTCAATAACTTATATCTTTGAAGGATCCATTTATATACCCTCACTTGAGATTATATGACCCAAGAATGAAACTTTCTAAAGAAAAAACTCACACTTGATAAATTTAGCAAACAAATTCTCCTTCCTTAATATCTTCAACACAAGTCTCAAATGTTCTTCATGCTCTTCCTTTCTCTTCAAATATATAAGAATATATTCTATAAATAATACTAATAAATTATCATGGTAATATCTATGTACTATTAATTAAATCCATTAAGATAGAAGGATCGTTGGTAAGTCCAAATGGAATTACTATAAATTCATAATGACCATACCTCGTACAGAAGGCTATATTGGGTATATACTCCTTCTTGATCCTTAGATAATGATATCTATATTAAAGATCATTCTTGTAGAAATATAGATATCCTCATAACTGATCAAACAGATCATCAATATGGGGTAAATGATACTTTCTCTTAATAGTTATCTTTTTTATGTTCTCAATAATCAATGTAATGGTTCATCAACCCATATTTCTTTATAACAAAAAGAATAGGTTCACCCTATAGAGAAACACTAGGATGCATGAATAGATTTTCTAGATTCTCCTAGAGTTTCTTCATCAATTATTGTAACTCAATCAAGGTCATTCTATATGGAGTCTTTGAAATAGGCATAACACCATGTATGACCTCTGGTGAATACTTAACTTCACAATTTTGTGGGAGACTAGGAAATTATTCAGGAAATAAATCATAAAATTTCTAAAAAATAGAAATATTTTAAATATTGAGTCTCTCCCAAACCATTTGAGATAAATATCCCTCACAGATAGGTAAAAAATCCATATGAAGGAAGTAATTTTCATTGGGTGTTCAGGTTCATCCTCACATTGATAGATGATTGAAGTGTGATTTGGAATATCAAATATAACTTCCATTCCTTTACAATTGATATGGGATATATATTTAAATAACTAATATATTCCCAAAATTATATCAAATTCAACCAGAGGAATAATATTGAGATTCATAAGAAGAACATTCCCACAAACCTCTATTGGGAAGGAGGTATATACATGATATGTGGCCATCTTACCATTAATATTTTTCACTGTAAACTCAATATCTAAAAATCAAGGTAGTGATACAATATCATTTGAAAATTCATCATATATAAAATAGTGGGTAGAACCAGAATCAAATAAAACATTTACAATCCTGGTGTGGATGATAAGTTCACGTTTCACCACATCACTAGGAACTTCTACTTTAGCTGTAGTAACTGAATTATCTTAGTCTTATCCCCTTGGACTATTTTATGGTAATTTCACTATATTTTTAAGAAATTGGTTGAAATTTTTACCCATCTATTTACATTTAAATAATTACACTTTGATAGATTCTCCCTTACCCTTTCATTCTTGATCGTGATAACCCCTTTCTCTACACTTGAAGAAAAATTGTTTTACTTTTAATCATGTACTAAGATGTTTCTTTCCACAAGTATCACATGTTGTAAAATTACCCTTTCTATTATTCCCTTTATATATATTTTTATTTATTATCCTATTCTTATCTTCATTTCCTTTGAAGCAATAGGATTTGGATAATTCTTTCTATATATTGATAGATCATGATATTATATTCTCACATGATGATAATTTTTCGGAGACTAGTTACCTTCAAAGGATTAGACTAATCCCATCAATGAAATGGTTAATAATTATCTTTTTATTACATACATAGTCCACAAAATGCCTTTCTATCCTTATTAAGTTAGATTCATACTTAGCAACATTTGCCTCTTCCTTTTTTCTTATACTCAAGAATTGTTTCTCCATATCCACTCATTGTTCGTGAGGAAAGTATTTTTCCAAGAAAATTTCCATAAGATCCTTCAATTTCATGATTTTCATTTCCTCCTTATCCTTAGTCTTTTGAATCTTTAACCACCATTGGTCCAAATCCCCTGAGAGATGATAAAATGTCATGAAAATATTATCCCTTTACAAGGATTATCCATGGTCCAAACATGTTGGACATAGAAATTATTAAGTAAAAAGTAAAGGTAAAAATAAAGATACTCCATATGGAAAAGGTTATTGGTTAAGACCTAATTAATATAGCCTAATATGGTTATAATTTGTTCATATTTAGATAAAAATCCAGTTCCAACTTCATTATATTATCTAGGAGGATAATACCTATATGGATTACGATAATTGACATAGTTTCCATTCCATTTTTTAAAAGAAGGTGGTGCCTCAGTCAATGAATGAGGCACAAATTATTTTATAAAAACAAGGGAAGCTACAAAAGTATGAAAGAAGGAATATTATTACAATCCTTATCATACAGAGGGAGAAAATCACCAGGCAAATCATCAAGACAGGTAATATCGTGGTTGACTCCCTTGTAGGCGAGACTGTCAGCAACCATGTTCGCTTCACGGTAAGCATGTGTGGCAATGTAGCTGAGGTCCAAGAGCGTAGAAAGGCATTGCATCCAAAGAGGAGTGAGCAGCCAGGCAAGATGCACCACCCCCTTCCAGATATCTTGCACCACAGTGGTTGAGTCACTTTCAAGCCACAACTTGTTCCAACCCTTTTGTTTGGAAAAGTCCACTGCATGAAAACATTATGCATAGCTAATATCAAAATCATAAACATGTTTTATTTGGTTATATTATCAAATCATAAAAATATTTTCTAATCCTTTATAATGGATTATAAATAAAATGTTAATTTACCCAAGTATATCCCCTAGGAGTGCCAGACTAGGTGTGTAAAATGATGACTGATATATACTCAACCAACTCCTTTCGGGGGTTTTGTCTCTATATGCATCTGTTCCAAAATCATGTCCACTTATAATATCTATACAGGGAATTATTTCTAAAAAAACCACATAATTTATGTTTTACTGAAACTTTAGGATATTATCCTATACTTAGAATTTTCCTTAAAGTCATTCATAGGGTTATGTTCTCTAATCTAAGTTTCCCTAAATCTATTTCCTAAGGTTTCTACTATACTTTCTCTAATTGAAATTGTAAATAACCCGAGACTATTATCCCAAAGTCAATGGATACTTTATTAAATCGACAGTAGATACAATCAATCATATCCTAAATGACCTATTAGTTTAGTAGTATTGGAGGTCTAGATACATATATGAAATTTATATTACATTTGAATTGAAAAAATAAAACATAGTATTTTATTTGAGAAAACCATTATAACCTCCAGAATATACATATATATCAATCATAATACACTACTTGTAATCATAGGTAAAGGAAAAAATAATAAAGGGGTGAGATTAGATGCTCATTAATGGTTTTCATACAACAGAAGCTAATAATGCAGGAATAATGTTTCAAAAATAAACGATGATCAAATAATTATATAAAAATAACCACATGAGAAAGAAACTTATCCATAGATATCATAACTATTTAAATAATCCCATATACATCAATAACTAATTCCATAATGATGGAATTTATAACACCAGACATCTAAAACTTACTGTCAAGGCCTTGTGCCAAGACATATTATATAAATGGGTAAGGCCTAGACCAAATACCCAATATAGTTTGTCTCATGAGACCTAAAAATTAATTTAAGTGATATGTAATTATGATCCCCACCTATCACTTAATATTTATAATGCATTTATCATATGAATAAACAACACAAATTAATCAACATGCCTTAGAAATCAATAACTATCCATATTGGAAGAACTGGAATATGAAATATAAATACTTTACCTATTTAAACTGATAACAAACCATCCATAGAAAATATGGTGGATGGTATAATTAGAGTATAAAATCCTTAAATAATAAGAGACAAAAAATGGATGTTGACATAAATGAAAGTAATCTCAAATGATCACTGGAAAATTTCTTGATGGAAAATAATTTTTTTCACTTTGAAAGCACTTATTTAAAATATAATCATTTCCCAAATAACAAGGAAAACATTTTATTTGAAAAGATAATTGTATAATTATAAAGGAATCCCCAAATAAACGAGTGTTAATGAAGATAATAATTTTTTTTCCATATAAGTTACTGAAATATTCCATTCACACTTTTATAAAAAGGTAAAAAAGTACCTCGTTCGGAAAATGGAAAGAAGTATTTTTTTTATAAAAAGTAAAATATGGGTAAAAATATATTTAATAAATAATTAGATAATGTTAAAAAAATATTCTAGACATTTTAATGAAATTGTGGACATGGAAGAGAAATATTCTCAGTTAAGTAGAAAATACAAGGTTTTTTTTAGTTAAAAATATTATTTTGGTATCTTGAGTACTTAAAGATAGGAAAATGGAAGGGAAAATGGAATTAAAGAAATAACTAGAGGATATGAAAATGGATTGGATTTAATATAGAAATATCAAATAATTCCCCTGATAGAGACTTAAACATAAACAAACCTGAATAGTAATGAGATTGTGAAATAAACCTTTACCTCAGGTTCACTACAAAAAGACTAGGCTTATCCAGTGCTAGGGATTTAACAACACTAGCTAAAAGCACTTTTAAAGACCCCATTTTTCAGTGCTATAAAAAGTGATGTTAAAGGGGGCCTTTAATAATTCTTTTTTAGCATTATTAAACTAGGTCTTTAATAATGCTAAAAGAAGCACTGTTAAAGGGGGTCATCTATCAATGCTTGTAAAAAAGTGGTGATAAAGGCCCAAACTTTATTAGAACTAGAAAAAAAGAACTGATAAAGGGTTTCTGGTGGCCTTTATCTGCACTAGAAAAAAAAGCGCTTATAAGGTCACCCTTTATCAGTGTTTTTTTAAAAGAATTGATAAATGCCTCCCTTTATTAGGGATTTTTTATGACATTGATAAAGGGTATATTTCAAAAAAATCATTAAAAATAATATATTAATAAGGAAATATATTTATATTCATATAAATATAATATATATATTTAAATATATTTTAGATAAGGCTAAATAGGCATTTACACTTAATATATAAGATATTAAGTGAAAATGAATTATAAAATAATTGAAAAATATTATTAATTAATAATTTACAAATTATAATCAATTAATAGTCATTTAAAAATATTTAGATGACATAAAAATTAAATGAATTAATGAACGGTCTAAGATAAGTTGAAAACATGACTTGAACTTCAGATAACCATAACTTTTGATCCAGGTGTCTGTTTGAGCTCTACCACATACAAAATCGAAGCTTTATATGATCTCTTTACATTGCTGACCTAGGGGAAACCTTAGTCACATTCTTCAAGGAAACAAAATTCCTATAAGGCCTCTAAAACCGAGTTTTTAGTTAGGGTACCCCAATATTTTAACATTCGATGGAATTTTAGCATCATTTAAGGGAGTATTTTTCTTATTTTTAGTGGGGGATAAATTTATTCCTCGGTATTACATTCATATTGATATTATGGTTTTCAAATTTTATCAGTTTTTACAATTTAGTTTTATTTATTATTAAATATATAGATATTTTCTTATATTTACTTACAATAAATCACTTTTATAAATACATATTTTAAAATATTTACATAAAAATTTATTTCTAAATATATAAAAAAATATTTATTATTCATTTTATTTAATGTAAAAAATTATCCATTTTATTTACATTTTAAAAATGAATTAATATATATATATATACCTATACAATTAATGTGTATATACACACATGTGTGTTTCAATAATTAAAAAATATATATGTATATGTATATTATAATATATATATAAATAAATACATATTCTAAAAATGTATTTAAAATAATATTTACCCATTTTTTCATTATAAAAATATATATAATGTTCATATTTACATATATGTATCTATTAATAAGCAGATATTTATTTATATTCTATTATATTATATGTAAATGAATATAATATATAATATATTTAAATAAATATAAGTATATATATATATCACACACACAGACATATTTTATAAATGCATTTAAAAATAATTATATAAATATATAAATAATATATATATATATATATGTAAATATACATATAAATAAATAGAAATATCATCAAAAAAACAAAAAAACATGGTGAAGTATTGAAGGCATTAAATTATCAAAGGAGTTGTGTAGAGATTGAATCCAGGTGTGTAGAGGAGGCAAGAAATTTGCAAAGCGCTATTAATGTGGGGGTGAAGTGCTGTTAAATGGGTCATAGAAGCACTGATAAAGGGTTCGGGCTCATAAAGGTCCAAAAAATTATAATTTTATCTCGTTTAATATCACTTTTTTGGAACTAATAAAGGGGGCCTTTATCAATTCTAAAAAATCACAGTTAAAGGATCCCTTTAACAGTGCTAAAAAGTGCTATTAAATGATTCCTTTAACAGTTCTAAAAAAACACTGTTAAAGGTGGAATTTAATAGTTACTTTTTAGTGATGTTAAATGTTCCATTTAATAGAACTTTTGGAGTTCACTGTTAAAACCTTCCCTTTAACATCACTTGTGTAGACAATGCTTTATAAGCACTGTTAAAGGCCCTTTACTAGCACTGTTGAAACCCAGTTTTACACTGGTGGTTCGAATTCCTTCATATGTGTATGAATATTTTGTATAATAAATATATATTTATTATAAATATATTATAAAACCATAATAATATATATCATACCATATATTATTTACTTATAATATTTTATCACCCCTTTATTAACAATTATTTGTTAAAATAACCATTCCAAGTAATAACTGATTCATTTTTCATGTATGTTTTGGTTTTGTAGTTTCAGTCCTTGCACTTTGATCATTATTCCATCTTTTATAGAATTTAAATAATGAAATAAATATCATATATATTAATTATATATATATATATATATATATTTATAGTAATCCATAAAAATTATAGATATAAAAATGAATTACACCGTTCATGGGGATGGTAGGCCGTACGTACGCATGAACACTATTTTTACTTTTTGAAAGATGGAATGAAATAAATTTAAATAAAATTAACATTTAAAGAATCACTATTATGTCATATGTACCATATATATTTATTAAATCTACCCTTATTACCATCTATGTAAATGAGAAATGAGAAATGAATCATATTTCTTTGCGGTGGTGGTAGTCCACACGTACGCATGAGTAACATTTTTTTCATTTGATGGAAAAGAGGGTGGATAATGGTGGTTTATTAATAATTATAAGATTTAAATATATTTAGGACCCTAAAGTTATTTTTTTATTATTAATACAGAAAATTTTGAGGAGGTAAAATAAGAAGTAAGAAAGAAAGTGATTGATTAAGGTAATTAGATATTATTTGAAATAACACTTTTAGATATCCTCTTCAGGACAATAGGGTTGGAAGTTTTCAAAGACTAGTGTAACAAACCATTATGTTATTTTATGAACTTACTGAATCCTATTTGTTTCCCTATTTTTGGGGGCATTTTGATATTTTTGAGGATGAAGAGATTTTTTTAGGGAAAATGACCAAATGTTTGATGATGTATATTTGTTTTAATTAATAGATTTTGGGTAGAAATGTGTAAAGTGTTTTAGAGGATTCACTATTTGGGTCAAGGTTGATTTTGAGGTTGTTTGGTTGTTTATGAAGTGTTTTTTTCTAGGAACAGGCTGCAGAAAGAATTTACACCGTAAATTGTCTGCAAGTCACAAACCATGAAAATGAATTATGGCACAAAATGATTTACACTGTAATTATTGAACTAACACCATAAATTCATTAATCTATATTTTTAAACCAAGGTGATGCATTTTTTATATATGTACCACTTGACACATTTATGATATAAACCATTTATTTATGATGTAAATGCCTCATGGATAGTTTTTTTATTATGTCACTCACCTCATTTTATTTCTTCACCCTACAGGTGCCCCTATACAGAACCCTAGATTCATCCCATGCACAATGATCAATTTATCCCCTTATAGACGTCTCAGTTTGGAATTTGATCCCTGGTGAATTCCCTCTCTTGGGTTTTCTCCTTCTCTTCACTACCCCTCATTAGAAGCAGTATGATCTAATATTTCCTATTTAATTAGAGTTTGATCTTGATTTTTACAATCTAGGGGTACTTGTTGGTCTTCTTCACCTTTGTTCTTCATTGGTGCTTTCCTATCGTGGTTTTTGATTTGATTGCTGAATAAAGTTAGGTGGTTCCATGTGACTTTTCCCTTCAATTGAAACCTCTAATTGATTGATTGATCTGAAGTGAATTTTTAAATAATTTAGAAACCCAGATTTGAGAGGATTGATAGATTATTTTAAATAGGGTATGGGGATTTATAAAAATACTCCAAATTAAATGGAATTGAAATTGTTGGGTGGATTTGAGAAAATGGATGGATTGATTTGAAAATTGATTTGATGAAATGATTTAAAATGGTTTAAATTGGCAGTTGATTTGAGAAGGCATGAAATGATGAAAACCTATGATTTGGTTTTTAAATGAGAAAGGCATGTTGAAAACTGATTGTGGGAAATTTTATTTTGAACTTATCTGAAATTATTGATTTTCCCATGATTTATTTATTGATTTACTAAAGCATAGGTGATCCTAGGTAGTTAGTGGGTAACAAATAAAAGAACACTAGGATATGACCCCTAGCACTAGATTGATGATGAATACACTAACATAAACAAACCAAAACCTGTTTTTTTATTCTATGGGAAGTTGAGTCCTAATGGACTGAGTCATGGGACATGTGCACACATTTAGATGAGATCACTAATAAGTAGTGCGAGGTTCCTTTTAACAAAAACTAACTTATTGTAAGGTTTGATGCATATTTCTATGATATAACTAATTTTATGGTTACATTTCATTGATTTATATAACTATATTAATCGTGACAATTGATTTATATAAATTTTTTATATAAAATGTTCATTTAATCCAATTTTGATATATCTTCTATCTTTTTGAATTGAAAGCATGTTTTATTGAAAATATGTAGATTCCATTCAATTTATTATTTTATTTAATTTGAAATAATATTTGGTTTAATTGTTATGGGATTGATTATGGAACACATGGTGATATCCTACTGGGATTTATATCTCATACCTACCTTTTCCTTTAGGTGTTTATAGATTATGTTTTTCTATGTCCGAAAAAAGAAACATTTCTACTTGGAGGTGGTAGATGTTCTTGATACTTAGTACCTAGAGTGATGGAGGTTATCAATGTAGATGTGACCCACTCAATAAATGGGTTTATCTTTGAGTTTTATCATTAAATACATTATTTTTTTAAAGATGTACTATTTGGGTATTGTTTTATCCATTTTATTCTGGTACTTTCTCCATTTGGAGTGCTGAGAATACCAAATTTTTTCTTTTATCTTCTCTTTCTATATGGAAAAAATCTTTACCTAGTGATTCTTGTTTGATTCTAGGTTCTAATAGTTAACTTGTGGGTATTGTTAATTCCATTTAGGCTATGTTAGGGATGGATTTGGTATCATGGTACCAGGGTATCCTAGTTGGTTCATGACAATGTAGTATCAATGGTACTATTTTCTCATATTTCCTTAATGTAAGAATAAATTTGGGTTTATCTAGTTGATATGAGGTAGAATTTATGGGACATAGGAGGTAGTTGCGAGTGAGTTCTTGACTAGCCCTTATCGCAACAAGCTTGAAGTCACCATGGGTGTTTGGGAAAATTTCATTGAGTAATTTTTGATATATTTTCTAGAATTTTCATGGATTTTGATGTAAATATGATGAAATATCATTATTTATTTTTTCTTCATGGAATTTATTTTCCAGTGAATATTTATTGAGTTAGTTATATGTATGTCCTTTTTGATTATTTTAGTGATGTTTTTTGATATTGGGTAGCATTATAACTTTGAGAATAAACTTGAATTGGACACAGGGGGAAGCTGCGGGTGAACCATAGTAGTTGAATCCTTTGGTTGAACCTAATCTTCTCGAGATACTGGTGTATGAAATCCAATATTTGGGATAGGAACTGACACATGTTCCCATTCAGGCCCTAGTTTTGGAACCTCGAAGTGATGAATTAAGATATCATGATCAAGAGTTTATCAATCATAAACCTCTAGAATTCCAAGGAAAAAATGATCCTTAATAGCCTAAGGATTTGTTGAAAAATATCGTTCTAATTTTTAATTTCTTGGAAATTCCCGATTCAATTAGAGTGAAGTGTACTACCTTCAAGGTTGAGGGGTCTCAAATGAGATGATGTGACTCGATGGTAACAGTGAAGAATCGTGAGGGATTGAAAGGTAAGTAATTTAGATTTATTTTCACTAATCCATTATATATGGATTCGATGTCCTTGGTGAAGTGCATAGAGTTTGTTAACCTTCAATAGGGTGACATGACTATGATATAGTATGTGAACCATTTTTCTGATCTTGTTTAGTTTTCACCTAAGGTTTAGTATGATGAGAATTAGAAGGAATGAATATTTGATATGGGTATTTATAGTGATATTCAATAATAGGTTTTCTTACTGAAGCACACTTCTTTATACTGATGTGCTTGATAAATAATTGATGATTGAGCTTGACTTGGATGGTAAGTCGAGGTTGATGGGAGTTCCTTTTTCATACAGTGGTAGTTTAGTGAGTTCCCTTATGGAAAATAGAAAGCGTGATGAAACACATGGTTGATCTAGATAAAAATATTCTTCCAGAACTCCTATAGTTCTTGATAGAGGACCATTAACTTTTTTCTATAATGGAAAGGTCAGGAATTCGAGACAAGTTTGCATTGAGGAATCCAAGATCTATAGTTCATGTGTTCACTAAGGACACCCATAGAAGTTCTTCCATTTTATTTATACTTCTCATAGTAGCACAAGTTCATCAAAACTAAAAAGTACTACAAAGCAATTAGATGATTCACAAACTAAGGGGATCTATCCACATACATCTAAAACAAAGCTTCTTCACATAGAGGAAGAGTCTCTAGATGAAACTGATATAGGTCCAATGAATTTGAGAGGTACCATCACTATAGCTTCATCTTTAGTGACAACATTATTTTATAATGGTATGACTCAATTGTTTATGTTAACCCATTTTTTGAATATTCTAAATCATCCCATGAATATATAGTCTTATGTGATGGATATTACTACAACCCTTGGATCAAAGAGAGATAAGGGTCTTCAATGTCATGCTTTTGTTTTCTATTTATCAAATATTGATATTACATAGAGTTCCATACTTCTAAACATGAATACTCTTAAAATAATTATTGGGATGGATTATCTCATTTTTAATAAGGCCTAAACTGACTGTTACCTTTGACGGGTCTCCTTTAGTGTGTCTTATGGGGTGTGTCATATTTTTAGAGGGAATGAGACCTGAGATCTAGTAGACCTAGACCTCCTTTTCTGGATTTAGGAAGGATACTATTATTATTTTCTTTAAATTTTGAGAGGTAATCTTTGAGTGATGATCTACCTCTAGTAATCATCAAGTTTCATGACATTTTCCATTTTTATTTCTTAGGTTTTCCAATGATATGAGAGGTGGAGTTCTCTTTTGATTTATTAACTAGTGCTCATCCAATGTCTATTCCATATTACCGTATAGAACCAAAATAGATGAAAGAGTATAATTCATAGATGGATGATATGATAGAGTAACGTTTCATACACCCTAGTGTGTTACTTTGGTTGGCACATGTTCTCTTAACAATAAAGCTGATAAGACACTTCTGCTTTGTGTTGATTACAAAAAACTCAACTGAGTTATAGTAAAGAACAAGTAACAATTAAAAACGATTGATGATCTGTTTAAATAGATAAAAGGGGAGAAGTTGTTTTTGAAGATTGATTTCGATATGGTTTTCCCCAGTTAAGAATAAAAGAACCTGACATTCATAAGACAACCTTCAGAAGTAGGTATGATGATTAAGATTATCTTTTTATTCCATTTGGTCTAACAAATACCTCTTTAATATTTATGGATTTCATGAATAAGATATTTCATGAGTACCTTGACTCGTTCATGGTGGAATTTTATGTTGACATCCTAGTTTTGTATTATATTGAGGAGGACCATGTGCATCATTTGAGAGCATTTTTGGAAACCTTGAGAAATTATTGACTTTACACAAAACTTTTGAAATGTAATTTCTAAATTTAATAAGTGATGTTCCTAGGATACATAGTCTCAGAACATTGTATTTTAATTGATCCGAAAAAGGTGAAATTTGTTATGAAATGGGATAAATAGAATAATGTTTTATAGATATATATCTTCTTTAATTTGGTTGGATATTACCATTGATTCATCATAAATTTGTCAAAGGTGGATTCTTTGATGAATTGTCTCACTCAGAAGGGAGTGAAATTGATTTGGGATGAAAATTTTCAAAGTTTTTTAGTTGAAATATATTTTGACTTTTTCACTCATGTTGACACTTAAAAAGGATGAGTAGGGCTACATGGACTTCTATAATGCATCAACTTTTGGTTTAGGTCATGTAATTATACAGGGTGATCACATGGTAGCGTATGGATCTAAAGATAATAGGCCACACAAGAAGAATTATCTAACCCATGATCTAAAACTCATAGTTGTGATTAATTTTCTTAAGAGTTGGTGGAATTAACTTTTCAGATAAAGGATTACCATTTATTTCAAAAAATAATATGAAGTTATATCTTCTATAAATAATATTTGAATCTATAACACATGTATTGAGTGGAGTAAATGTATACTTTTGATTTCGATATTTCCTACACCCTAGGGAAGGGGAATATCATTACTGATTCTTTGAGAAGAAAACTTCTAAACCAGGCCATTAAAGAATCATCAAAATAGTGTAATCTGATCGCTTTATTTTATTAGTCTCACTTGGGAGTCAAAGAGAATGTATTTGAGTTTTTTTAGAGATCATGTAGTTTTCATCCTCTTATATTGAGATGATTCTTTAGAAAAACAGTTTGATGATGAATTCTATGGCATTAGGGACTCTATTTATGGTGGGTATACCATTAGTGAGTGGCCATTCTCTTTAGAGGGTATCCTATGATTCTAGAACTATTTTGTTGTACCATTTATAGTTAGAAAGGTCATGATGGGGGATTTTCAAAGTTCCCAATGGGCTATGCACCCTGGAACTATAAAGATGTTCTATGACATGTAGTGATGATTCTAGTGGAGATGTATGAGGTGGTACATCACTAACTTTGAATCTCAATATTATAACTAATAATAGGTCAAATATGAGCACCATATAACATCAATTTTTCTTTAGATTATTTCAGTTCTGACTTGGATGTGGGATGATATTTCCATGGGATTTGTGGTTAAGTTTCTGCAAACCCCTTGAAGGGATAATTTGACTTGGGTTGTGGTCTATAGGTTGATCAAATCAGCTCACTTTATACCCATTTGAGATAAAACCAAAGTTAAGGACTTGGGACGTCTCTATGTATACTATATTATCATATTACATGTAGTTTCATCTGTTATAGTATCTAATAGGGATCCCCAATTCACTTCTCACTTCTAGAGAGGCCTCAAGGAGTCCATGAGTTCTCAGGTACATTTGAGTATAAAATTTCTTCCATAGATAGAAGGAAATATACAATAATCTATACTATTTTTTGGAGGAAATGCAACATGATTGAGTTCATGACTTTTTTGTAACATGGGATGACCATATGGGAATGATTGAGTTCATCTATATCAGAAGTTACCACTAATCTATCAGAATGACTCCTTTTGAGGTCTTGTATGTCCATACTTATAGATCTCTATTTTTTGGGCCAGAGATTGGTGAAAGTTCTTTGGTTAGACTGTGTTTGGTTTAAGAGACAATAATGAGGACTCAATTGATTCTTCAGTGGATGTTGATGGCACATAGCTGGTATAAATCCTATATTGAAAACTATTGACAAGAATTAGAATTTTCTATTTGTAACCAGGTGTTTTTGATAGTTTCACCTCAATTGGGTCACTAAAATCTTGGGAAATAGATGAAACTTGCGCTCAAGTTTGCGGGTCCTTTTGAGACTATTGAGAAATTGTGGAAATTGGATTACCATTTGGATCTTAGAACGTAGTGTAGTTAAATACACATTGTGTTTCATGTATAAAATCTTAAAAAGTATATTTATAACCCTTATCATGTTTTGAGTCGGGAGGATCTTGATGTTTATCCTAATTTTTTTATGACTGAGCATCTAGTTAGGATTATTGATTCTAAGATAATGTTTCTTCATGAGAAGATGATAAATTTGGTCCACATGCTTTATAAACATGGTTCTTATTCACATGAGACTTGTGAGTGTGAGGAACTTAATATAGAGTAGTGGAATTATCTTTTTAGAATGGAGAATTATTGATAGGATTTATGGGAATAGAAAGTGCTTATAGTGGGGAGGTTGTGACATCCCGTTACCTTATATTAGGTATTTCTTGACTCCTGTATTATGTACGTTTTTGTTGGGAGTGTTTTTATATTTTTTATGGTGGAGACATTTTATCTGGTAAAATTACCTAAATTTTGGGGGTGTATGTTTTTTTGAATTAATGGAGTGCAAGTATAAATGTTTTAAGGGTTATAAAGGTTTCTCTTTTTAGTTTAGGGGTGATTTTGAGGTTTTTTGGGTGCTTCTGTAGGTTTTTATTTTTAGGCACAAGTTGTAGACAGAATATATGCTATAAATCCTTGATTTATGATGTAAATGTTTTACTAGGAATAAAATATGAAAATGAATTATAGTGAAAAATTATTTACACCGTAAAGAATGAACTTCCATCATAAAATTATCTATTGGGATTTTAACCTAAAGCGAAGCCTTTTTTGACATATGTGCATCTTGGAGTATCTACACCATAAAACCTTGATTCACAATATAAATGCCTCATGTATAGAAGATTTAATTGTTCTTCTCATGTAATTTTCTTTAGTAACTTATCAGGCACTCCTCCATAGAACTCTATACTTCCTCCCATGTATAGTGAACAATTTATTCCCTTCCAAATGTATCGATTTGGAATTTAATCCCTTGTAATTTACATTGCTTTAGTTTTCTCCTTATATTCACTACCCCTCTTTAACAATGGTATGATTTCATGTTTACAATTAAATTGGAGTTTGATATTGATTTTTCAGATATAGGGTTTCCTTATTAATCTTATTTTCCTTCATTATTTATTGGTGTTTTCCTATTGTAGGTGTTTATTTGATAGCTGATTAAAGGAAGGTGGTTCCATATGATTTTACCCTATAATTGAAACATATAAATGCTTTATTAATTTTAATTTAGTCTTTAATGATTTAAAAACCCACATTTGAGAATATTTATGGATGATTTTGAAAAGGCAATGGGTATTTATGAAAATTTATATGATGAAATGATTTGAAATGGATTAAATTTAAATTTTATTTGAAAAGGAATGAATTGATTAAAACCAATGATTTGGTTTTGAAATGAGAATGGAATGTTGAAAAATGAAAGTGGGAAATTGTATTTTGAAGTAATCTAAAACGATTTATTTTTTCCATGATTGATTGACTAATTGATTGACTGAAGCATATGTGGTCTTGGGTAGTTAGTGGGTAACATTGAAAAGCACACCAGGATATTAACCCTAGAAATAGATTGAGTATGAAAATACTGATATAAACAAATTTTGGTATGATTGTTCCCCAATGGGGAGTTAAGTATCGATAACCCAATTCATTGGATATGTACACACATTGAGCATATATCACTGATGAGTAGTGTGAGGATACTTTTACCAGAAACTAATATAACATGGATGTTGATACATGTTTATATGATATACTTGATTTTATGATTACATTATATTGATTTATAGAACCGTTTTAATCATGCCAACTACTTTATATAAATGTATTGTATAAAATGTTCATTTAAGCGTGTTTTGATATATCTGCCATATTTTTGAATTGAAAGCAGGTTTTGTTGAAAATATGTTAATTACAAAACTTTTATTGTTTTATTTAAATTTAAATCATTGTTTTTTAATTTTTATGGTATTAATTATTAAACAATAGGTTATACCCTACTAGTCTTTATATCTCACACCCTACCATTACCTTTGGGAATTTGTAGATTATCTTATGCTAGTTTCGAGCAATGGAAAATTGCCACTTAGAGTTGATGAATGTTCTTGATCCTTGGGACCCAGATTTATAGAGGTTATTGGTGGATATGTTATCCAATTGTTACGTGGTTTTATATTTTATTTTTATCTTGGTAGATATTTTGTCATTTTATAATGTACTATTTGGGTACTATTTTATCTATTTGATTCCTGTTCTTACTCCCTTGGGAGTGTTGATCATACATACTTGTATCTTTTATCATCCATTTTTTATGGTAAAAATCATTGCTTTGTGATTCTTGTATAATTTTATGTGCAAGTCACCAACCAGTGGGGATTGGGAATGCCCTATGGGCTAGGTCTGGGCTGGCTTGGCTATCAAGGTACTAGGGTATCCAGGCCTATTTGGGAAAACTAGCACTTCATGAAAATGGATAAGGATGTTTAGAAGAGAAAAGTTCAGGGCTTCATCAAGCTAATTTTCTCAAATAAGTGTAAAGAAGATAGGTAAAGGGTACCTTTTTATAAAGGAGGGAAATGAATCACTTAGAATTACTAAAAATATTAAAATATAACTACATCATTGTCAAAAGAAATTATTCCAAATGGACATATATTATAATATAAGGTAGGATATGGTTTAAATATCATAAACTAATAAAATTTGGACAAGTTTATGTTTTATTTTACATCTTATCATTTGATTTAACCCCTTAGTTAACCTATTTTATCCTTAACCATAGTAACAAATTTTTCAAACATAAAGGGTTATAGTTTTACTTATATGGTAACAATTATATCAAAAATAGAATTTTTTTGACATTTTGGACTATATCTTATCCCCTTGTCCAATTTCAATATATTTATGATATTTATTTAATTTAATAAAACATTTTTATCATAACATATCATTATTTTCATTTTTGACACTATTCATTTAATTTGACTTTAAGGACATTAAGAAAAATATGGAAGTAAAATATCATCCTTTATAAAAAATCCCTAACATGATATATTCATCTATAAAATTCATGAAACACATTTAATCACTAAAATTATATTACATTTAATATTTTAAAAATCATTTTCTTTATTTCTTTATTAATTTAATAAATACTTTTTCAGCATTGCATAAGAATTTAAGGTAAATATATAATCACTAAAAATTATAAATAAATTTCCATTAAAAATAATTTAATTTTTCACAAAATAACCTTTAATATTCATTCAAAACTTAATTTTATCCCTCTATGAACATAAAATATATGTTTAAAGTCAAGAGAGGGACATTTTATATTTTTCTTTACTTAAAATAATATGAAGGTCAATATAAAATAATAATGGCAAAAAGTGGCCATATTTCCAAGTATTTTATAGAAATTTACAATATAAACTCATCAAATAGGATAAACGAGTGTTTTATATAAATTTTAAAGCCTTATCACATTATTTGTTTAACCTTAATAACTCGATTTACCCTTTATTGACTGAAAATTGAATATTCTTTATTTTAAGGGAACGATAGGGGATAGGTGGGGGAGAATCTCATCCCCAACCTAGCTCGAAAAAGCCAAGGGAGACATCTAGGGGGCCTAAAGTGATGATGTACAAGGGAATACCCTAGAATAATTCTAATACAATGAGTCAGAAGTGAACCCAAACTCGAATAAATGATGAGAGGATCGCCTTCACAACATCCTCTAGCTAAACCATCTACTTCGAAGTTATTCTGCCTACAAATATGGCTCACCACAACCCTAGGGTATAGGTCTATTTTTCATTGTTGGATAAGATACAGAAGGTCCCAAGGTGCAACCACCTTCCCATGAAAAATCTTCACCAACAACTCCGAGTCTGATTCCACCTCCTTGATTTGAATCTTGTGACTTTTGAACAATGATATCCCTACATTCATAGCTATTGTTTCTACCCACAAGGAATTTCCTAGTCTAAAAAAAGTGTTAAAGGTAAGAATGACTGACTCACTGTGATCTTTGACCAGACCACAACCCTTCATTATTCCATTCAAGTGGGATCCATAAACATTGAGTTTAAGACAGTTGAGAGGAGGGGACCAAATCTCCCACCGACCCTGGAGGCGTGGGACATCCAAAAGATAGTTGAGAAAATTACAAAGAATCTTGGAACCCGAAACCCATTTGATCAAGGAATAAAGCTCCATCACCCTAGAACGCACACTAATATGCAAGTAAAGAATGGAATTTCGCACACCCAACCTAGCCATGTTCTTAGAATCCTAGATATTCCAAAAAAATAAGGAAAATATGATATTATCCCATGCCTAGAAAATAATATTAGATGAAATATTAAACATTTTATTGAAAACAACTTTTTTGAAAAATAGAGTTTTAAGCATAAAATTGGATTTATTATTATCCCATGCCTAGAAAAAATATTAGATGAAATATTATACATTTTAATGAATATATAATATATATTTCTTTACAATCATTTACTAATAGATATCAATTTATTTTATTAAGATAAAAACACATTGTGCATAAAAAAATATTTTAGAAAAAATTAATTTTATTTTAAAATGATTTAATGTTCATTTATAATCAATTGATAAATAATGAATTAATTTTATATATTTTTTAAATATAGTTTTTTCATAATTTAGTTAGTCCTATTTATACCCACAAATTTTAATAGTTATGTCATAACAATCACCTTTAAATAATATTTTATTAGTATATAGTGGTTCGTTTAAACACTATGTTACATGAAATACTAGATATCAAATAAATTAAATTTATTTAAAAATAAATATATCATAAAATATCATGGTGTTACAAGGGGTACCCCACATTTTCTTCTGTAGAAACTCTTCTCACCCCAACTTCACCCCTCTGAGAAAAATCCCTCAAGAGTAGATACTTCCAGAGTGTGTGATTTGTCGATTGGTGTGACCTTGGTTAATTTTCAAGTGCCATAAATATAATATTATCACAATATAATTTTATAGGTTATTTTCTAATAGGTACCATATTAATATATTACACAAATTTTCCTATCCAAAAATCTACTTTGACTGCTTTGGAAGTTGCTATATAGTCATCATTCGTTGTCGAATTGGTCAAAACTGATTTCCTTGAGCTCTTCTCGCTCACAAATCCTTCATTGAGACTGAAGATATATCCTGAAAGTGACATCATGTCATTCTGATTTGTTTTAAATATATCATTGGTATAACCTTTGATGACTAGATCCTCATCTTCCCCATACACCAAGAAGACATCCTTAGTTCTTCTTAGATACTTAAAGATATCCTTAACAACAGACCAATTTTGTTCACTTGAATTAGATTGACATATTCCTACCATTCTCAAGGAATATGAAACATCAATCTTAATATATAACATGACATACATTATTTATCCTATCATTGAAGTATATGAGATCTTACTTATTATCTATTTCTCCTATTTTGTCTGAGGACATATTTTCTTAGAAAGATGTATACCATGTGATAGTGGAACTAATCCTGTCTTAGATTATTCCATACTAAATATCTTTAGTTTATGGTCAATGCATGTTCCTTGAATTAGTCTAAGAATCCTCTTGGACCTATCATGAAAGATCTTTATCCTTAAAATGTAGGCTAATTTACCTAATTCCTTGGATAAGTACATGTTTACCTATTCCTTAACTAACTATAAGAATGGTATTTCATTTCAAATAAGTAATATGTCATAAAAATATACTACAAGGATAATGACTAAACTCTCAGTAAACCACCTTTAAACACATATATCACATTCATTCTTAAAGAAAAAAAATTATTTTATAGCTTCATCAAACTGAATTTTTCATGACCTGTATACTTTCTTCAATCCATAAATGGATATCTGTAACTTTCAAAAACTTTTGGGAATTACTTGGATTCACAAACCCTAATCAATGACACGCTATTGTCCAAGCAAGGATGGCGCCTTATTAACCATCCATCATCTCTATGTGCGCGAGTTCTACAAGATAAGTACTTTCCCCACACGGACTTTCATGCTTCCTCTCTTTGTCCCCATCCTAGCTTCCTCTAGAGAAGCATTTGGGGGGATAAAAAGCTCTTGGATAAAGGACTGGGATAGAGGATTGGGACTGGATCATCTGTCCAAATCTGGACTGATCCCTGGATTATTGATAAGGAAGGTTTATGGGCTACATCCCCGGCCCAACCAGGTCTTGAAGACGCCACTGTCAGCTGCCTCCTTTCCGACTAAGGACAGGGGTGGTGTTTGGAAAAGATCCTTGAATGGTTTAATGAAAGAGATCAAAGAATTATCCTTAGCATTCCCTGGGTATCAGACGCAGGCCCTAACCATCTCTTTTGGATCAATGACATCTCGGGCGACTGCACAGTGAGATCCAGCTACAGACTTGCTCTTGGGATCCACTCAGTCAGCCAGGATAAGGGACCATGGAAATCGATTTGGACGCTCAACATCCCCCATAAAATTCATCAATTTTGGTGGTAGGTTTGTACGGGCACTCTCCCAACAACGAGCCTTCTCATTTACCGACATATGGCTAGTACTATTTTTTCCCTTTCTGCCTGAAAATTCCAGAAACTCTTCTGCACACTATCATTAACTGCCCGGGAGCTAAGGAAATTTGGAATAAATGGGGCCCGACTTCAGTTTCTTCACTGGAATTGGCCTCTGACCTTCCCAATGTTCTGACGCGTTGGTTATCCTCTCTCTATTTGGAAAATTTAGGTTCACTTTGCACTTTGACTTGGATTATTTGGGTCTGGTGTAACGATTCTCTTTTTCATCAAGCTCACAGACCCCCCAATTTCTGGTTAGATCGGGCCACTTCTTGGATTGAGGGTTGGAAAGGCCACAACAGGAATTCTATGTCGGCTGTTACCCCCATTCATCACGATCATTAAAATACCCCAACATAAGGGATTATTAAGATTAATGTGGACACATCTCTTCCAAAGGATGGGATTGTTTCCCTCGGCCTCCTTGCCCAAAATCATCTGAGGAAAATCCTTACTGATAAATATGAACCACATCAGGAATTCTGGGAACCAG
The DNA here is from genome assembly GCA_963277665.1 of Viscum album. NCBI lineage: Eukaryota > Viridiplantae > Streptophyta > Magnoliopsida > Santalales > Viscaceae > Viscum > Viscum album. The sequence continues at coordinate 1,210,064,886 of OY728123.1, forward strand.
AAGTTTCTGAATCCATGACCATCCTTGCTGGTATGATGCTCGCTATAGAACGTGGATGGGGTGATATCATCATTGAGTCTGATTGTCTCACCGTAATCGATGCTATTAATCACAACGACAGCGGACTCTAGTCATTTGGCATCATCATCAAGAGAATTTTCTCACTTCTCCAATGCTTCTCATTATGCACCTTCTCCTTCACAAAAAGGGAAGGAAACAATGTGGCCCATCAACTAACAGCCTCAGGCCCATTCGATACAAACCAGTTCTGGTTGGACAATTTTCCTTCATGGTTTTTCACATTTACTTCTGCTGATCTTCGTCATTAATGATATATGCTTTTAATCAAAAAAACCCTCACCACTCCATTGGAAAAAACTACTCGCTCACTTACTAAATCCAAAAATATTTTGAAATATTATCTATTAATACCCTTAGAATACTTAGTGACATTCTTGAGTAATCAAAATCCATGCTTTTGAGATGTTAAGGACTATAGAAAAGGAATAACTTCATGTAAGAGGTAATTCCCTTTTATCCTTTTATTTTGTTTTTCTTTTATAATTTCATATAATCCTTTTGTTTTCAAATACAAATCTTATTAAAATAATTAGAACATATGTTAACATGGTCTTGATAATGTTAATATTCTATAAATAATTTATTTTTAATATAAGTATATATTGTATATTTTTTACCATCTCTTTGGATAATGTATTCTTAATGGCTAGTTAAACACTAATGAGGACGTTTATAATTGTTTTTTGATCACCAGAATTATGGATGATTATAAAAAATTACTCATAATATATAAATGTATAAATATATGTATTTATAATTTTATATATTTAATCATAATAATTTATAAATAAAAACAAAGTAAGATCCTAAATCGAATAATGATAGGATATTTTTAGGAAAATACGATATCAAAATGTTTCACTGTTAATAAAGGGAATTAAGGAATAGAATATAATTATTATAATTGATCAAGATTGAAGAAAAAGAACACAATTTACTTCTCGTTCCATGTTTCAAAAAACCTAATTTTATTATTCATGAGGAAAAAAAGAAATGAAATAAAGTGTGATTTAATGTAAAGGGATTCTCAAACCTAACTTCTTATTTTTGGGTTATCTCATCTTTCACATTAATTTCAGTATGGATGCTCCTTTAACATCCTTAAAATTTACTTATACTATTTTACCTCTTTTTTCTAGGGAGATATATGTTTCTACCCTATAAAAAAAATTTCTAAGACACATACAAATCTTTTTCAGAGAGACGTTAATTTCCAAAACATTGCCTTAACTCCTCTTGAGTTGTTTCATCTCCATGCAAGACTAATGATGTTTTGTGAAAAAAAATATGATTTATAGTATTAAATTTGGAACCCAGATTGCTATTTATGAAATTATTATTTACAAAACCTTTATGAAACTCAGTCCCTTATATTATTTTATTTCATGATTATGATTTCTATATATTCTCTTTCTATGTGGCATGCATGATTATGAGCATTTTATTATGTGAAGGGTGGTATTAGAATTATGCATCCCTACAATGCGTTGGGTAATGTGATATATCTCTTGATATTTTGTGTATTATGCATGAACATGATGCTATGTTTCTTTACAATTATGATGTTGTGATTTATATACATATGTTATGCATGACAATGATGGTCAATTTGTTCACAATATGTGTTGTATTTGACCACTATTTTAAATGTTTCATTATTATGCATATGCATCATTCCACGCCTTTATAAAATGATTCAATTATGATTATTATTATGATCATATGATTATGATATGAGGATGGTAATTTTCTCACCCATGTACTATTGATTAATGTCCCTTATTCCCCCATGATATTCCTCTATATACAAGGATTTTAGCTCACCCCTTTCTTTGATATACATATTCACATGATTACATGCACTATGGAGAATTTGAGAGATTTTATAAGGATAAAGAATAAGATTTAAGTTTATTTTTTATTATGTATAAGTGATATATAAGCCCATGTTTCCCAAGATAATAAACCTTTGGATCCTATATTGTATCACTATTATATTTTTTATCTTAAAAAATGATGTAATAGTTATGTAAGAAAAAGGTGGGTGACTATAGTTGGTATTAGAGCATAGTTTAGTTAATTTAGGGATTATGAATAGAAAATATTAGTGAAAACCATAATGATAAGTCTAAGTATAGTTAACATGCTATGTTTTAGTAAAGCATAAGATCACATGGTTTTCAAGAAATGAAATACCTGTATGAATAATATAATTGGATCAAGATTTTACATAGTTGTATCAAGGGGTAATAACCCGAAAAAGGAAAGATTGGGTATTCAGTCGATCGTCACCTGGTGCACAATAAAGTGGCCTTACTACACACTTAGTTTGACACTCTTAATATATATTCATCATTTAATACCAAAATATATACAAACAATTATAAAGGGTATATAACTAAATTATTTATTTATTTTAATGTTAGAAAATGATTAAATTACATGATCCTAAAATCATTATTTGGGAAAATGATAAACATATAGATTCTCTAAGATATAACATCAAAATTAATTTATGTATAAGAATAAATTATTTATTCTCTATTTATTGACTTATGTTTGTTTAAACCTATTATATTTTAGAAAATGATGGGAACCAGGTGGAACTATACCAAAATCCCATGTGAGGGACAATGCAATGATTGTACAAACAACATTTCCAATGCGATGGAATATGGAGTTCAAAAAATTAAGGATATTATTACCTAGATATATCAGGATATCAATAATAGCCTAAACCATGTTGAATATTGGACATCACCCATGAAGGAGAAACTAGCCAGTGAGTCCTTTATGTAGAAATGGCCACTGATTTTTAGTGGATCTTTTAATCCACTTTTCATACAAAAGTGGGTTAATAAATGGAAAATATATATTTTTTACTCTATTATTCTGAGAAGGAAAAAGATATTTTATCAAGCTATCATTTAGTTTTACTGGTTGATCAATGGTGGGTGTTGATAAAGAATACAAATATGAAATTTAAAATGGAAGAAATTGAGTGGTAAGAATTTAAAAAGTTATTTCCTAACAAGTATTTCCATTGAACTCTTCAAAAAAATATAGAGAGATAATTCCTATATATTAAATAAAAGGGGAGTGATTTTTTCATGGCTTATAAGGAATGTTTCATAAGGATTTCAAGATATGCCTCAGTTTTTGTTATAAAAAATGATAACAAAATAGATGGATTTTTTAGTTGTTTTAAACCACACATTTGAAAGGATCTATCCATCCAAGAAATTTAGAGTTACAAAGAAGTAGTTTTATGTGATATAAAAATATAGATAAGTTTCAAGAATGGGCTACATAAATGAAGGTAATAATAGAATAATTTAATTTCAAGTTGGCGTATCAAATGAAAAATAAATAAATAAGATACTACCACCCACATTTCAAAAATCTGGGAAGAAGCATCATAAGAATTTCCTCAATGGTACAGGGAAATTATTTAAGTGTGGGAGAGAAATCCAAAAATCTCATGAATGTCGAAGATACATAAAGAAGCTAACCATTGTGATGGAGTATAGGAAGGAACCTCCTAATGAACCACCCATGGGGCAATGCTTCAACTATAGATAGTTAAGGAATTATGCAAGCAAGTGCACTAAAACATGGGTCATCAAGGGTAATCAATATCATCGACCACCAATGCTGAAGGATCAAGGGAAATCCTATTCCATCACTATCATTGAGGTGGAAAATGAAAATTAAGCCATGTAAGGTACAATTATTATTCAAAAAAGATTGGAATACGTTTTAATTAATTACAGTTCTATGTATTCCTTTATATCCTACACATTTTCTAGAATAGTTAAATGAAAACCCTAATTCCTTGAAGTAGATATCCATAAAAACACATAATGGTGGAATTAGTGCATCCCAAGTGTTGGGATCTTTTCCTATTGCAATATTTGAGAAGATACTTTTAGGGAATCTCATAATTCACACCTTTGTGTAATTTGACACTATACTAGGTATGTATTGAATCTTGTTATATAATGCCCACATCAACTATCAAGAAAAGTAAATCTCTTTCTATATTTTTAACAATCCCATGATCCTATATAAATGAAATGAATATCATGAATATCATTTAAAAACCCATTGATGGTGTCGGTGTTAATACCTAGTAAAGAAGCATATCCATAATACATGGTTATACCAAAGGAAAACACCAACCGTGAAGAAATTACTATTGTAAGGGAATATGCCAATGTATTTCTTAAAAACTCACCTAACATTTCCCCAGACTGTGAGGTATATTTCTAAATAGATATTATACCAAGATCCAATACTATCTCCAAATTCCCCTATAGGATAGCCCTGATAAAAATAGAGGAGTTAAATAAGTAGCTATAATAGAATTTAGACAATTGGTTCACATGACCTAGTGCATCATGTTGGGGTGAGATGGTGATTCTTTTCAAGAAAAAGGATGGATCAATGAATCTATGTATCAATTATCGAGAGCTTAACAAAATCACCTTAAATAAAAAGTACCCACTTCCAAGGATTGATGACGTTCTTGATCATATATAAGGATCCCAGTACTTATCAAAGGATTATCTTCATTATTTATTTCTTCAACTGAAGTTATGTAAGTAATATTTTCAAAAGACAACCTTCTGTAAAAGATATGGAAACTATGAGTTCATAGTGATGCCATTTAGGCTTATCAATGCCCTTAAAATCTTCATGGATTTGAGGAATTTAGTCTTTAGATATTACCTTCAAATTTTTTTGGTACTACTTACTAAAAATATTCTCATTTAATTCAAGGGTAAAGTGTAACACGAAGAGAATATAAAGATTGTTACGATGAAATTAAGGAAGAATAAAATGTATGCTATGTTCTTCAAGTGTGACTTTTTTGATGTAGCGAGTCACATTATTGGGGAACATGATCACAAGTGAGGGAATTTATGTGGACCCTTCAAAGAAAAAGGAAATTGAGGAATAACCTAGACCATTAAGTGTCATGAAAATTCATAGTTTTATTGGATTAGATGGGTATTATAGATGTTTCGTGGGAAATTTATCATGATTTTCTAGCCCACTAACTAAGTTAACCCAAAAAGGGGTGAATTATTTCTAGGTAGAAAAATGTGAGAAAATATTTAAAGATCTTAAGAAGATTCTAATACCTATTATTTTACTCACACAACCATTAAGTGGAGAAGGTTTTTTTGATATAAAATTATTCTTCAAAAAAGGATTGGGTTGTGTTCTCATGAAAAATGAAAAAGTGATAGTCTATGCCTTGCAATAGTTAAAGATCGATGAGCAGAACTACCTAACCCATGTTCTGGATTTAGCATATGGGATCTTCTCCTTGAATATTTGTTGACACTACATCTATGGTGAGAAGGGTGACATATATACATATCCCAAGAGTCTAAATCATATATTCACATAGAATGAGATAAATATGAATCAATGAATATGGATATATATGATCAAAAACTATGCTTTCTTTATTAACAACTATCCAAGAAATGATAACAAGGATGATGATGCTCTTAATAGAAAATAATATACTACTTTATCCATGATGTAGATTGAGAAAGACCCTATATTCATGGATTTGAAAAGGATGAATTTGAAACTCATAACAATAGGAAATACATCCCACCTTACTTAAATGATTACCCAAACATCTATCTAAGAGAAGATCATAGAGGTATAAAGGGTTGATCTATAGGTTCAAAAGAAGTTGGAATCAATAAAGGAAGGGAATCTTTATGAATTCCACATTGATAAAGATTGCATCATTGATTTTGATTCTATAATTTTTGTGCCTTCATCACCTGAGATAAAGAAATAACTATTGAATAATTAAAATATATATTATTTATCCCTCCATTCTATAAGTACCATATTGTACCATGATCTTTGAGAGAAAACTTGGAGGGAAATTTTCAATAATGAGAACACTGAGTACACCTTGAAGTTCTTGGTATGTCAGTAAGTTAAAGTAGAATGATAGTTTTCAAAGAGGATGATGCAACAATTTACTATACCCACATGTAAATGGAATAAAATCATTGTGGAATTTTTCAATGATCTCATGAGGAAATCTAAAGCATGGAATGAGATATAGGTTATGGTGGATCCACTCACCAAGACCATCCACTTAATCACTATTCATGAATATTTCTTGATTGAAAAACTTGCTAAGATATATATAAAGTGAATATGCTACATGGGGAACCACTTTCAATAATATTCTATCAAGATCCAAGGATCCCTTCTAAATTCAAGAGAAGTATTCAAAATTCTATGAATATTAAATTGAATTTTAGTATGGCCTATCACTTCTAAAATAATGGCCAATATAATGGGAATATTTAGAAAATTGAGTACAAGTTGAGTGCCAAATAAATTTAATTTAAAGGGGGATGGTATAAACACCTTCCATTAGTTGAGTTCTAATACAAAAATGGCTTCCACTCAAGCATTCAAATGGCTATATATGAAGAGTATAAATGATACTTTTTTAGATGAAGTTAGTGAATGAAAGCTACATAGACCTGATCTTATGTAAGAGATGAAAAAAGGTTCAAGCCATCCAACAACACACCAAACCACTTAGAGTCAGTAGAATAACTATGGTGGAAATTGTTTAAGGGACTTGGAATTTGAAGTTGTAAAAAAATTCCTTTGAATATCACCATTAAATAGAGTCATGCAGTTTGGAAATAAGGAAAAGATTATCCCTAGGTATTTTGGACCATTTGATATCCTTGATCTCATTATATTAGTGGAATATCAACTATCACATCCGCAAAACATATATCAAGTTCATCATGTGTTCTATATATCTCTATCAAGGAAGTGCGTAACAGATCCCTCATATATATTGAATCTATATATGGTACAACTAGAGAATGACCTCTCATATGAAGAGAGACCGATGGATATCGTGAACCGTATAGACAATTTTCTAGGCGATAAGACAAAATACATTGTAAAATTGTTGTGAATGAACTGAAAATATAATTAGGAAACATGGGAATTGAAGGAAACAATGAAATAGAAGTACCCTTATCTATTCTCAATCGAGAATAGGAGTTGAAATTTTGGGGGTGAAATTTATAAAGGCGGAAGAATGAAATGACCCAAACTTTATTAGTGATATTTGTTTCCTAAATAAACGTGTGTTATATTATACTATATAGTATTATAAATATATAAAACATTTAGAAACAAACAAAAGTTTATTTCATTAATATACAATTACATTAGTCATAAAATAAACCCATAAGAATGCCAAAAATTTAAATGTGTAAAAAAAATAAAAAAAATAAAAATAGAAAAGAAAATTTGGATCTTTCCAATATTTCAAAATAATTTCCCCCACGAACAACACCATGGGAAGGAAATAGATTTTTAGTGAACCAATCGATATATTTGAAAAGGAAAATATAGAACCTTGGGAGGAATTATAGTAAATGTTGAATGAAGAAATGAAGTAGTACTTACATGAGGTAATATGATCGTTGGAATTGTAATGTGTCCATTGGAATAGTAATGTGATAATTTGAATTGTAATATGAACGTTATGAATAGAAACTTGACCATTAGAATAGTAATTTGACCTCAAAACAATAAAATGTAATATAAATAGTATTTCTAATGATGAATTAAAGAAAATGTAAATATTGTAATTCCATAAAATAAATATCAAGATTAAAAAATCAATAAAAATATAATCACATTTTTAATAAACTGTATTTTAATGCATTTCATTAAAATTATAATTTTTTATATCTAAAAATTAATATTATATATGTTAGAAAATTATTTTTAAAAAATTAATATCATTTTTGTAATCATTACATCGAAATTTTCATAGGGTGATTTTTTTGGTAATTTTACAAAAATGCATTAATTTTTAGTTGAATAGTGGAAACACATTTCTTTTCGTAACCAATGTATTTTAAATTACATCATTCATGGTGTAACAATGAAATAAATAATTCTAGAAATGTTTCATTGACTAAAAACATATTTAATTTGATAAATGAGTCATTTAAATACAACAAACTTTCGTTCCAAACCTAAAAAGTATTTTCCAAAAACTAAAAGTATAAAGTGTACATTTAAATAAACATATATTTATTTTTTATTTTTCTCCTTACATTTTATTTAAACTAATATATTAAAATTGTAACACTCCAAAAAACTAAAGTAGGCACATTGTATTTGAAGGCATGTATGACATGCATCACGAAGTGCATAAGGGAATATAATATCTTGAGACATTATAATATATTTACTATTTTAAATAAATTCAATATATTTTATAGCTTGTAATTCACATGTCATTGCATTGGCATACATCACACACAACAACTAGTTTCTTCAATGTCTTGCGTTACATGCAAGACCGAGTTTTATCGAAAAACAATATATTATTATTTAATATAATACGATACAAAATTTCCATTAAATTAGTAGTTATGAATATTAATAAATAACTTATGAAAATTATAGTTTACACAAATATAAAATTAATTCATTGGTTACAATTAATTATAAATGAATATTAGAACCAATTGAATATAAAGGGAATATTTTTAAAGAAAACTATTCTTATGGTTACAAAGCTGTTTTATCCAAATAAATTAAATTAATTATAATTAGTGAGTGATATTAATGTAATATATATATATATATATAATTAAATAATATATATATTTTAATTTTCATCCAATAGATTTGATAAGAATAAGATAAGAAGAAACCCAATTTTACACACAAAAACCTATATTTTTATTAAGGCATGTTTACAACCTTTTAATAGAGAACCTATTTTAAATTATATTTTCGGATATTTTATAGATTATATATTTCAAAATAAACTTCATATTTTAAATATGGACATAAAAATTAGGTTAGGGTTATTTTTTTGGTAATTTTATGTGATGTTTTATTTTTTAATGAATAATGAAAAATATCGAATTTCAATTCAAAACTGATTTTTAATATAATTTATTTATAAGGTTAAATCATATATTAAATTGGTTTTAAATTTAAATTATATAATATTTTTATAAATTAATCCAATTCATTTCATTTTAATCAACTTCACTTTGAAATTGACTATAAAACATATCAAACTTTAAAACATTTTTACTTTAAAAACTCGCATTGTCACCCCGTTTACGGGATTAAATTTAAATTAATTTTCTTCAATTATATGATTTTAATTTGGAAAAATGGATTCCATATTTTTAATCATAATAATTTCTAATTTTCAATAAGTTCAACTTAGTTTTTGACCAAAAATATTAGTGAAAATAATTAAAATTAATTACAATGATTAAGGTAAAATTAAGCTTAATAAAGGACTAAACCTTAATCTTAAGGGCCCAAATGACTTAAAAACTTGTCCAAGATCCATTAGTTGGACATATTTATACCATATAATATATTTTATCTAATTTTTACATTATTTTATCCACTTTATATGGAAAAAATGTGAATGGAATTCCCTTTCCCAAAATTTATAAGAGTGCCACTCCTCCACTATAAGAAGGCCTCCTCTCCTCCCACATCCTCACCCATCTCAATAAAATTTGGATTGAATAATATATACTCAAATATTTAATAAAAATCCCTCCCTTAATCATATAATCCTCACATTAGACATAAATCTATCCAATTAATCCCTTTGGTGTGAGCTAATAAGAGTTACCCGAATAAGAGGTATCATTTTTCCTATAGTTCTTTTATTTTATTTTCATTTACACTCCTTAAATTATTACTATATAATTATTATACAATAAAAACAGTATTATCAATATAATAATATGTATTTATGGTATGTTTTTTACATACACTTATACACACATCCATCTAATGGGTAATGGACTTACTGTTTAGGTGTATGACGAACTATCGCTTCACGAAATAATGATTGATCGTCCTTCTTTTACCACCTATCATGGTAGAAATTATGATGGAAAATATTTTTATATATTATATATATGATATTTATTATGACAGTATGCTTCTGTAATTATTTTATTACACAGAAATTCATACTTTCCATTTTTTGTAAATACGATAACATCATTTGTGAAAGTGTAGACTACCTCATCATCAAAGAGATGTGATTCGTTCACGCAATAAATGAAATGTATAAAGTATGGTTTAAATAAAAATATGTAACATATTTTAAATAGATAAGACAATGGAATTATAATATATATATATACATATATATATCATTTACTTTTCATTCTTTTAATACGACAAAGTAATGGAAGTAGTGTTCATGCATACGTACGGTCTACCGTCTCAATGAATGATGCATTTCATTTATTATATATAAACCTTATAGATTATTATAAATACATATATACTAGATATATATGATATTTAAATCATAGTTTAAATTCTTTAGATGATTAAATCCCGATCTATGTAATAGGAACAAAAATAACAAGTTAAAACATACTTGAAAAACTAAGCAATTAACACATGAAATAGTTAAAATAATGAAAGGTTATTAACAAACAGGTAATAGGGTAATAAAATAAGATTATATATGATATTATAAATATATATATGGTTATATTATAAGTTAGTAACATGTATAAACCCCCTATACATGAGGCTAAAGTATATTCACCTGAAAGGAAATGCATGGTAAGAGATTTCATCTTAATTTACATTCCATTGAGACTTATTTGTTGTTATGCACCTAGTTTAATTTATATGGTGTATTAATTCCCTTTGAAATGTTATATAATGAATATATTTATTATCATGATATTATATGTTTCATTTAATTTTATTAATTTATGGAGATTATGATTCAAATGTTTTAAAGTGGTATGGGACACATTGGAATATTTAAATATTATTATCCTAAAGAATGTTTTTAATGATTATATTTGGAGTCTCACTTCATTTTTTGATTGTTAAATTTATCTTGAAATAATAAATTTATTATAATTATTTTTCACTGTAAAGTTCCTTGAATATCCATATTTTCATATGTTGGATATTATTATTTCCTAAACTATAACACCCTAAAAATGTTATGGTATATTTATCTTAAATATATTCTATTCATTAGATATACTATATTTCATAAAGAACTGAGTTTATTTGAAACAACACTTGGTTATTTAGGATATAGTCATAACCTATCCATTAAACTTAAATTTCCCACTTCAGTGGTTTGAATTTCAAAGAACGGACTTACACAGTTGTGATCGGGGTGATATTTGGAGTTTGATAGAATCAACTTAATTTTATATGAATAGTAACTTACCCTTATTAATAGTATTATGACCCTTATGAATGATGAACTTACCCATGAAAGTATAAATAAATTTAAGAACTTTAAAAATGAAGATGAATATTTTAAGTGTTGGTATTTTTTGATTAAATAATGATTTTAACTAAAAAATTAAATTTATCATATTTATAAAATTATTTTTGAAAAAATGTTGTTCAATTTTGGATTCTACACATCGAAAAATGGTTAGGGTGAATTTTTGGGATTTCTCTGAAATACTTGATTTTTTGGTGAATAGTAAAATACATTATAATTTAAATTCACTATTACTAGCATCATGCATGATGTAAGAACCCAAATATATAACTCAGATGAACTTATTACTATTATACGCTATGGAATCCTCACTATCGCTTGTCTTGTGGAGAAATAATAAATTAAGGAATATAATATTAATAAAACCCTCCTCCCCTCCACTATATAAACTACCCCTCACCCCACTTCCTCCTACACTACTCAATATTAAATACTTACCTAAATAATTCTAAAATATATCCCTAAGATCTTTCCTCACGTCCAATTCCTACTGGTCTCACAAAAAGGCCAAAAACAAAGGCCTTAAAGAGATTATCAAGGAGGAGTACTCAAGAGGTGAACCTCTCTTCCCTTTTCTTTCAAATTATTTTACGAGTTCCATTGTTTTGTTGCTCTATCCTCACCTAACCACATCCAAATTATATGATAATTATAGTACATTACCTGGACTATAATTATATTATGATAATGTAATATTTCATCATCATCTTTCTTTTCCCCCCATCTCTTACACCAAAAATGAAAATACCGTTTGAGATGTGTTAATTTATCACATTCAAGGACGAAGTGTTTTCAATTTCTATTAATATATTAAAGACTGGTCATGAAACATTTTTAATGGTTAAACCATATCATAATATATGTATTTTATCTTATGAAATTTTCTGTAATCCTTACACACTCATAATATAAAATAATAATACAAAACAAGTTCATTATGCACAAAACCACCAAGTTAATGCAAGCGTTTGTAATTAACTTTTAACTAACAAGTCATTATCAAGGTATATAACCCTAAATCATTATAATATCATTTATAATTTCAATAATAATATATATTAACAATTTTGGAAGTTTAACCACATTTCAAATGAACCTCCGTTGATGAATACAAGTAAAATGATCATAAAACCAAGGAAGAAAATGATTCCAAAACAATTGAACCTCTTAAACCCATCAAAAAGGGAATGAATGAACCTAATAAGGTTATAATAAATAAATTACATGTTTAAGAGGTTCTTAAATTATTAATTAATGAATATAAATTTGATTATTCAGGTCACTGAGATCAATCGAGAACACCTTCGGGCATAGGGTAAGGGGTTTCTTATCTCACTTTTAATTTTGTGAGATTTCCATTGTTCTCCACTTATTTCTTGCATGTGGTGTATTATGTATTAAAATTTGATATATATTATCGTGATTAACTTTATATTCATGTTATTCCATGATTCATTTGGTGGTTATTAATTTTTTGTCATACGACTCGATTGATTACAACGTGGTAAGGGACTTTGTCTTAATTTCCATTTCATTGTCATTTACATGGTATTGTGCACCTAATATTTCTTATGTGGTGTATCAAATTCCCATTTAATATAATTTTTAATTTTTAATTTTAAATAGATTATATATATCCATATTCTAGTTTCATGGATATTATTATTTTCTTAATCCGTATACCCTTTTACATACGGTGTTAATTTGGAATGTTGTTTTAACCATTGAAATATTGATGAATCCATATCCCCTACTCTATACGGATATTGAGTAGGCATATTGTACTTGTATTAAATCTATTTATAAATAATTATTTGAAATTTTTGTGATGTGTTGGGCCTGCTATAACCCATCAATGCATCGATAGGTTTCATGAGACAAATCAGTTGGCGAAAAACCCTTCGAGTTTGTTTCCAAAAAGCAGATGGGTTTCTACCTATAGACATAAACTGTTTCGATGGTATAGTGGTATCATGTGAAAGATACATTAAATCCAACTAGTAATCATTATATTTAATCATTTTTAGTTATTACTATCCATGAGTTTTTCACTGTGACAAAATATATGGATTCAGTTTTATTATCAGTTTACTAGTGGCATGTGTTCTTCATTTATTCGCCATTCCATATTGACTATGCCAATTTGATTATGATTCAATTATTGTTGATTTATGCTTCCAATATTAGTAACCCTTACTGAGCATTTAAGACCACCCCTTTTATTTGTTTACCTTCAATATCTTATGAAGAGGAGACCATTTATTGAGTTCTCATGGATGCAGTTTATTAGTTTTTTGTTATGTATTGTATTTTGTTACCTTCCCAATGTAATATGAGTTTCATGTATGTATATAGTTTCTTCAAGACTAATAAACTAAATGTTACTTCAGGATTTCATTCTCTATAATCATTCCAATTTAATAAGTAATTCACCAGCTCCGAGCTTCTGGGGTTTGGGTGTTACATAAACTTAATATCACTGTAAACACAATGTTTACTTTGATAGTTATTTGGTTAACTAGTGAATTATTAATAAATCTGTATCTTTTATTCAATATGGATATTTTATAAGTCATATTTTCAATTGATTAAATTTATTATTCAATATGAGTAATTATTTGGATATACAATGATGGGTAGAGCTTGGAATTTATATAGATCCTCAATGAATCGATAGGTTCACATGAGACAAATTAATAACACAAATTAAACAGGTTTCTAAATGAAGTTTCAAACTATTTGGAGGATGGATCTCTATAGTATAGGTTTTCATGTTCCTTATACACGATGTTCCATAATTAATCATTTCCTTCATAGACATTTTAGTTATCATTTTTTATCCATGAGGTTTTCTTATGATAAAATCTATTGATGAATTTTATTCTCAGTTTATTGATTAAATTGCATGTGTCTTCAGTTTCTTACCTTTCTATATTTATTTTTCCTAATCTAGTTATTTAAATGCATTTTTTTCTAGTTATTACATTTCCATATTTTTTATTTACTTCCTTCTCAGTTTTTTGATTACATGGTATGAGTATTCAGTTATTTACCATTCATTAATTATTATTCTCATTGATTAATTATTACTTCCACTATACTTTACCATTACTAAGAATTTGAGATAAAAATTATTTTGTTCCCTTTCCATAGGAATCCAAGAAGCGTACTATGAAAGATAGGTTGGGATATAGTAGATGGAATAAATTTATCCTATAAATAAAAATATTATGTTATAATTAGTGTATTCATTTATAATACAAGACCCATGTATGTATATGGTTTACCTAGACTACTAAACTGATCATTCCTTTATGATTTTATTCCTTATAATCATGACAATGTAATGGTAGTAGAAACTGACACTAGGATTTTGGGGTCGGGTTGTTACAGTTGGTATTAAATTAAGTTTAGTAGAATCCATGGGAACTATATTTAAGAAATCATAGATTAGATAACATATCCCTAAGGTATAATTTGAGGATAAGTATAAAAGAACATCCTAAAGATTTAGTTAGATAGAGATTATGTAGTTTTCCAAGAAATACATCCTTTTATGGACACTACATGTGGATGTGGTTATAGAACATATGTACCTAGGAGTAAAAAATTCAAAAAGGTGTGTCTAGCCTTACTCTACATAACCTAGTACATGAAAATAAATTTTTTAAAGGATGTGATCCTTTAACCCATGACTGAAGGATGATAAGGGTTTAATGCCAACCACTGACCTACATAATTTCCTGGTTAATATGTCATTTCTTTTAGTTAAATAATTTGATGAATACATATTAATGATGAACCAGTAGTGTAACATTCTAAGTTTAGAGATCAATATCTTGACCATATTTTTTTGGATAATATTTAGAGACAAATTTAAATACATTTCACTCTTTTATGGGTCTTAAGATCCGTTAAAAGTTTATTTTAGTGCTTCAGGAATCAAATTTAATTATTGGATATCCATTTCTTAAAGTAAGGGATGAATTTGAATTTGATCAAATCACAACCAAAAGATACTATTGTTCACATGAAAATAAAATGTATCATTCAATTAAATTTCCTTATATTCTTAGCCAGTAAATAAATTTCTCAACAAGAGGAAAAGGATCTTAAAAAAATGTTGTCCCAATACTTCCCTTTTTTTGAACTGATGGTCTTATAAATCATCATAGATTTATGGTCTGAGGCCCCAAAATTTCTATTGATCATTCAATTATTTGTGATTTATGAACTCAATCACTACCTATAGATATTTATTCTTTTCCTCTAATTACATATCTCTATTTTACACTACTGTTCTCCTACTTAGAGACCTAATTATATGTAATTCCATGTGATGTTGGAACTTCTAATTATCTATTTTCTAAAGATGTTTTATGAAACCTTCTCAGGATTTGGGATTTTGAAAATATAAAATATCAAACAATATATTACTAATATTGAGTTTAAATTGCGAGGATACAATTTAATTAAGGTGGGAATAATGTAACACCTTAAAAACTAAAGTAGTCACATTGTATTTGATGGTGTGCATGAAACACATCACCAATCATGTAAGGGAATAGAATATCCTGGGAATTTATAAAATATTTAATATTTTAAATAAATTCAATATATTTTATAGCTTGAAATTCATGTGACATTGAATTACCATACGTCGCACACAATAATGAGTTTCTTCAATGGCTTTCATTACACACAAGATCGAGTTTTACTGTAAAACAATATATTATTATTTAATATAATAAAATATAAAATAGTAATTAAATTAGTATTTATGAATATTAATAACTAAATTATGAAAATTATGGTTTACACAAATATAAAATGAATTCATTAGTTAAAATTAATTAGAAATGAATATAAGAACCAATTGAATATAAATGGAATATTTTTATAGAAAACAATTCTTATGTTCAGAAAGTTGTTTTATCCTAATAAATTAATTATATTATGATTAGTGAGTGATATTGATGTAATATATATATATATATATAATATTCAATAAAATATTTTTTATGTTCATACAATATATTTTATAAGCATAAGATAAGAAGAAACCCAATTTTACACATAAAAATATATATTTCTATTAAGGCATGTTTACTGCCATTTAATGGATAATCTATTTTAAATTCATTTTTGGAAATTTTATAGATTATATATATCAAAATTAATTTAATATTTTAAATAGAAAAATAAAAATTATGTTAGGGTGTCTTTTTAGTATTTTTCTGTGAAGTTTTATTTTTAATGAATAATGAAAATACTAAATTTTAATGCAAAACTACTTTTTCATCTAATTTATTTTAAAGTAAAATAATATTTTAAATTTGTTTTAAAGTTTAATAATATCATATTTTTATAAATTAATCAGATTTTGTTAATTTTAATTAATTTCACATTGAAATTGACTATAAAAACAATGAAAACTTTCGAACATTTTTACTTTGAAAACCCTCATTGTCGTCCTATTTGCGGGATTAAATTTAAATTAATTTCTGACACATATGTGAATGGAATTTGAAAAAATAGATTAAATATTTTTAGTTAGAATAATTTAAAATTTATAATAATTTAAACTTAGTTTTTGACGAAAAATATTAGTGAAATTAATTAAAATTAATTATAATGATTAAGGTAAAATTAAGCTTAATAAGGGACTAAAATTTAATCTTAAGGGCCCAAGTGAACTAGAAACTTGTCCAAGATAAATTTTATGGACATAGTTATACCATAGAATCCATTTTATATAATGTTTTACATTATGGGATCCACTTTACTTGGGAAAAACGTTGGTATAATTCCCTTTCCCAAAATGTATAAGAGTGTCACTCCTCCTCCACTATAAAAGTCCTCATCACCTCCCACTTTCTCATACCTATCAAGACACTTTGGATTAATCAGTATCTTCAAAAAAAGTTCCTAAAAATCCTTTAATCATCATAGAAGACTCACTTTGCGAATAAATCAATCCAATGAAGCCCTTTGGTGCAAACCAAAAGGATTTACCCGAATAAGAGGTGACATTCTTCCTCAAGTTCTATTATATTATTTTATTCTCCAATCCTTAAATTATTCCTATATAAAAATTATATAATAAATAAAGTATCATAAATATAATGAGATGTTTTATGATAAGGGTTTTACCTACACTTACACACACATCCATCTAATTGGTAAAAAACTTACCAGTTATGTGTAGGGTGAACTATCGACTTATGAAGTACTGATTGTTCGTTATTCCTATACCACCTCTCAAGGTGGGAATTATGATGTAAAATATGTTTAAATATGAAATATATGATATTTATTTTCTCATTATTCTTCTTAAATTCTGTTATAACACATACCTTCATACTTTCCATTTAGTGTAAATATGATAACATCATTTGTGGAAGTGTGGACTACCTCCTCCTCAAAGGGATGTGATTCATTCATGCTATACATGGAATGTATAAAGGATGGGTTTAATAAAACAATGTAACATATATTACATATATAGTATAATGGAATTATAATATATACACATATACATTATTTACTTTTCATTCTTTTAATATGATAAAGAAATGGATGCAGCGTTCATGCGTACATACGACCTACCGTCTTCATGAACGGTTCATTTAATTTCATATCTAAAAAACTTATAGATTATTATAAATACATATATACTAGATATATATGATATTTAAATCTTGTTTTAAATTCTAAAGATTATTAAATCATGATCTATGTAATAGAAACAAAAATAAAATGTTAAAACATACTTGACAAACTAGGAAACTAACACCCAAAATAGTTAAAATAATGTAAGGTTATTAAAAAATGGGTAATAATATATTAAAAGAATAATATATATAATATTGTAAATATATCCATGTTTATAGTATAAGTTATTAATTTTTTTAAACCCATTATACAAGAGTTTTAATTATTTTCACCTGAAAGAAAACACAAGGTAAGAGATTTCGTCTCAATTTACATTCCATTCAAACTTATTTGTTGTTATGCATCTAGTTTCTTTTATATGGTGTATATAATTCCATTTAAAAATTTATATAATGAATCCATTTATTCTCAAAATATTATATGTTTCATTTAATGTTATTCCTTCATGGATATTATGATTCAAATGTTTCAAAGTGGTATGAGACACTTGGGAATGTTTAAAGATTATTCTCATCAAGAACATTTTTAATGATTATATTTGTAATATAACGTCTTTTTTATTGTTAACTATATCTTGAGAAATCAATTTATTATAATATTTTTTCATTAGTAATATTATTTAATATCTATATTTTAATATTATTGATATTATTATTTTGTAAACCATATATCTTTTTACATATGGTGTTTACCTTGACAGTTATTTGATTAACAAGGTAATTATTAATAAATATATATATTTTATTCAATAAGGATATTTGATCGGGAATATTGTATATTGATTAAATTTATTATTAGATATAAGGAATTATTTTGAAATTTAATGATGGTTGGATCTTGGACTTTATATAGATCCTAGATGCATCAATAGGTTCTCATGAGACAAATTAGTTGCACAAATTAAACAGGTTTCTACCTATTGTTTTAAATTGTTTGGAGGATGGATCTTGATAGCACATGTTTTCATGTTCCTTAGACATGAAATCCAATAATTAAGAATTTACTTCATATAAATTTTAGTTATCATTGTTATTATCCATGAGGTTTTTATATAATAAAATCTAAGGATGAATTTCATTCTCATTTTATTGAATAAATGGAATGTGTATTCAGTTTATTACCTTTCCATATTGATTTTTCCTTATCTAGTTATTTGAATGGAGTTTGTTTATAGTTATTACATTTTCATATTGTTTATTTACTTCCTTCTAAACTTTTTGATTACATGGTATGAGTGTTCATTATTTTACCATTCCATAACTATTATTCTCATTGATTCATTATTACTTCTATTATAATTTATAATTACTGATCAGTTGAGATAACACTTATTTTTTTCCTCTCCCTGGGAATCCAAGAAGAATAATATGAAATATATGCATGGATATAATAGATTAAATAAATTTATCCTTGAAAGAAAAATATTATGTTGTACTTAGTGTATTCATTTGTAATAAAAGACTCATGTATGTATCTGGTTTACCAAGACTACTAAACTTATCACTCCTTTGGGTTTTTATTCCTTGTAATCATGCTAATGTAATGTTAGTAGACACCAGCTATGAGATTTTGGGGTTGGGTCACTACAGTAATTATTAAATGATTCAAATTTCTCAAATCGTGTTATTTTATTCCAATATATTTGATAATTTCAAAAATATTACTATTGAAAGGTTTACATTGGATATAATAATTTATTCAATATTTTATTCTTAAAATACCCCTCCCCTCAATTATAAATAATCCCTCACACATACCTTAAAAAACCAACCATCCCTCACATATCAAAGAAAAAACTCTACCCAAATGCCTTCTCTTAAGACCCTTATAATCATTAGGGATGTTCTGGATTAATCAATATTCATTCTTTTAAGAAGTCAAGGTATGTACAAAAGGAATAACTTTAAGAAAGAGGTAATGTATTTTTTGAAATTTTATTTCATTTTTCTTTTCTTTTCTTATCCAAACCTTATTAAAATAATTAAACAGTACTATAATGTAATCTTGATAATGTTAATATAATATAAAAATTTTATTTTTAATATAATCACATATTGTATATTTCACACCTTCTCTTTGGAAAATGTCTCACTAATAGTTGGTTAACCACCAATAAGGATGTTTACAGTTATTTTATTGTCACCAACCTTATGGATGATTATAATAAATTATATATAATATATAAATATATAAATATATGTATTTATAAGCTTATTAATTTAATTTTAATAAGTATAAATAAAAATAAAGCAATATCATTAAATTGAATCATGATGTGATATTTTATGGAAAATATGATATCAAAACATTTCACCATTAAAAGGGGAATTAAGGTATATAATCCAATTATTTAAATTTAACAATAGTGAGAAAAATGAACATTATTCACTTCTATTTCCATGTTTTAATAAAACTTGGTTAATTATTCAGTAGGAGGGAAAATTATGAAATAAAGCGGGATTTATGGTAAGTGGATTCTCGAACCCAACTCCTTCTTTTTGGGTTATCTTCTCTTTCACATTAATTTTATTATAAATGTTCCTCTAATGTCTTTAAAATATTCTTACACTATTATTTACCATTTATTTTTGGGTACATACATTTTTATAACCTATTTAAATTTATTCTAATCCAGTTGTAAATATTTTTTAAAGAGACATTAATTTCAAAAAATTACCTTGACCCCACTTGAGTCGTTTCCTATCCACTAAAGAATAATGATATTCTATGCCAAAAATATGATTTTTATTATTAAATTGGGAACCCCAAAGATTATTCATGAAATTATTATTGAAAAAAAACTTTATGAAACACATTCCTTACCATGGTTTTATTTCAGGACTACAATTGTTATATATTCACTTTTTCCATCTGGAATTTATGATTATGAGGACTTTATTATGTGACGGGTGGGCCGAAAATTATATATACCTCTAATAAATTGGGTAATGTGATATATCTCATGATATTATCTATATTATTCATGATCATGATTCTATCTTTGTTCAGAATTATTATATTATGATTTATGCACATTTATTATGTGAGAACATGATCCTAGATTTGTTCACAACTATGTATGGTATTTGACCACAATGTTATGATGTTTCATTATTATGTATATGCCATATTCCACACCTGTATCAAATGTTTCCCTAATGATTATGATTATGATTCTATGAGTATGATATGATGATTTTGATTATTATCACCCATGTACTATTGATTCATGTACCTTATTCCTCCCATGATATTCCTCCCCTTATTGTGAATTCAGCGGACCATTTTCTTTGATTCATATCATCAGGTTATTACATGTACTAAGGATAATTTAAGAGATTTTAGGAGGAGAAATTAGAATTATTTAAATAATTTTTATTTTTTAATATGTACAATTAACGTGTGAGATTTATTTTCCTAAAATACTAATCCTTTGGAACCTATATTATATTATTTTATGTTTTTTATCATAAAAATGATGTAATAATTATGTAAGAAAAAGTTAGATATCTATAATCCCATACTCCCTTAAAAATTTTATGAACATTTGGTTAAGATATTCATGACCTTGGTCATATTTAAGCTTCTTTGTCTTCTTACATGTTGATTCTATACTTCATTATTGAACTAATTTAATTTATCCAATGTTTTGGACTTATACCTCATTAAGTATACATAGGAATATCTACTCAATTCACCAGTAAAATTTATGAAGTAACAATATCCACCTCTAGATTCTATTTGAAAAGTTCCAAACACATCCACATTTACCAATCCAATAAGATCTATGGTGCTTGAGCTTTTTCTACCAAATGGTGGTTTGGTTATTTTTCCTTGAAAACAAGCATGAAATATTTCAAGTGGTCTAAACTCAAAAGAGTCTAAATAAAAATATTGACAATACTTTGTAAGATTATTCTCATTCATGTTACCAAGACTGTGATGCCACATTTGGGTGTTATATGATTCATGAGAACATGTTTTGTTATCTATTTATAATACCTAGTTTTCATAATTTAATACATAAAGATCATTATTTAGTTTCTCTATACCCTAAAAAATGTTATATTTTTAAAATAGGAATTATGTATTCCCAAATTTGAGAATTAATCCATCCATATAATGGAAAGAAATAGGGATGGTGTTCTTAGTAACACATGGGACTAGATAATAGTTCATTAAAATGAAAATCATTCCAGTTGGAAATGAAAGGTGGTAGTCTCCTATAGCCTTTATAATGTCCCAGATCCGGGTGCCACACAATGGGTGCCCCAAACCCGGTTAGTCACATGACCTCAAGAGCATTTCCCCAAACGCCAGAGGCTGACGACTAGAAGCGAGGGAATATTTCTGATAGTGGAGAATCTATACCCTCATTTTTCAAAGTGTAGCGCAACAGAATTAGATATAAACATACAAAATGTGGAAGCAATAAACAATACCCAACTGAAATGGATAATAGTATAGAAGTAATAGATAACAAAATTCATATATATTTGATGATTAATTATGTCTCTAAGTCTAGGAAAGTATCCAAAACAGGATACACTGTAATCTAGAATAACCAATACAAAGTACAAGTACAACAAAGGAAAACAAAGCAACGCAACATGAACTCAGCAACATCACAAGCCTAAGCTCGTTCCCATGCTCTCCTACTCCTCTAAAACAATCAAGTACCTATATATGGACTCTTTCCCTTATCTACACCTACAGAAATATAATCTGTTTGGGCCCAAGACTTGGCCCAAACAGGGTGTGAGAAATAAATCCCAGTAGGAAACCACCAAAGGCTCGTGCCCAACTGTCAGTGAAAATGTGCAACGGTAGTGTGAAGTAATAAAATGCAGTAAACTAGGTAGTAATCAAAAGTAAATATCTCAACCAATTACATTGCCAATTTATTAATTATTTATCAATCCCAAGCTTGTGCTTTATCTTGGAAGGTACAACATAGTAAATCACCACAGTGAATATAAAAAGTAAACATTGTCTGCATACATACAAATCCTTACCCTCAGGTAATCAAAATCAAAACCTGCAGGTGACTACCAAAAGGTATAACGAATATTGCCCGCAGGCATACGAGGTGTTTCCCATTGGCACAGAAACTACTACCCACAGGCATGAGAAAAGTTTCTCGCGGGATAAACAAAACACTGACCTCAGTCTAAGCAAGTAACTGGGCCGAGCCCATCACATATGCAAGCAATTTATATAAAATTCATCTCAAGGAAATTTAAATCATGCTAAAATCATGGTATACCCACGGGTATCCTAGACAAACAGCTAAACAAGGGAAAAGAACCCAAGGGGTGGCCTTGGATCCAAGCAATGATCCCAAATAGCAGTTGTACATATTAATTAAATTACCTATGCAATTATATGAATTTAATTAATCAAAGTCTCGACCATACAACACCCCAATCATGGGTGCATAGCACAATGGTACACAAAAACAACATGACAGTTGGAATTAAACATCAGACCACCTACCTCAATCTCCACTGATCGATATATGCAAATGACGCCTCACGAAACATCTGAAAACGACATAGATCTAGGATAAATTTTCACCCATTCAACCTCAAATTACATCCCCTTAGGAAAGAATTGGAAGAAAAAACGCAAGAAGAGTAAAGAACTCACTCACACAGTTCAATCAAGACCGTCAGTGAAGGAATCTGAGTTCCGGTGTGCGGTCGGGAGCTCCTCTAAGCTCTGGACTTCTCTCCCAGTGATCCAACTTGTCCACTTCATCCTCTACCGAATGAGGAGGCTACGGGCTATTTTAATCAGAAAAAACAAACTACACGGAGTGTACTCTCAAGTACACGACATGTACTTTTCATCATTTAACTGTTCCTCTAGAAGCTACTTTTCACCGCCACACTGTTCATCTGTCGACATGATTACACGACGTGTATTTCTGAATATACGACGCGTGTTGTCTCTATGCTGGCGGCTAATCGCACCACCTTATTATTCACCTACCGACTGAATACACGGTGTGTAAATACTAAGTACATGGCGTGTAGTCAGTTTTTACACCCTTCATTGCCGACAGGCCTACACGCCCTGTGTACTCATCCCACACGGGCAAAGTACAAGGTGTGTGGAAAAGTACAGATTTTGTTCCCACGAAATTTGGGATTCTTCCCTATTTTCCTTACTTTCTAAAAAATACTTAAGGAAAAAAGGAAAATAAGAAACCCATAGCTCAAGAATAGGAACTGAATTCTTAAAAACTTCCTCCTTAAAGAAATTCGTCCCCGAATTTCCCTTCTAAGGGTGGTCAAGATAAAGCTTAGAACAACTTTAGCGACTGAGCACGTACATCGGTCTCCTACTCCCAGGTTTTTTCCTTCACTCGGCCATCCTACCATAGCACCCGTACGAGAGGAATTGACCGGCCTTGGAGAACCTTCATGCTCCTATTAACAATACGAATCAGATACTCCTAAAAGGACGCATCGACCTGAATCTCAACCTCCTCGGGCTGAAAAACGTGAGATGGGTCTGAGTGATAATGACACAACTGAGATACATGGAAAACGTCATGCATGGCTCGATACCTCTATGGTAACTACAACCTATAGGCAACCGACCCGACTCTCCAGAATCTCAAATGTCCCCACATACCTCGGTGAATGTTTTCCCTGTCTCCTGATCCACCTGTGTCCCAACCTCGTTGAATCATGCAAGAAAACTTGATCCCTGACCACAAACTCCAAGGGTCATCTGTGGCGATCAACATAAGATTTCTGATGAGACTGTGCAGTAGCCATCTACTTCTGAATCAATTGGACCTACTTTAAAGTCTCCTGTATGAGATGTGGTCCCAATAAAGCTGCCTCACCTACCTCCAACCAGCACAAGTGTGATCCGCATGTCCTACCATATAAAGACTCATAAGGTACCATCTCAATAGTTTCCTGAAAACTATTATTGTAGGAAAACTCGACCAGGGGTATGTGCTTCTCCAAAGATCCCAAAAGTCCAAGACGCATGCACACAACATGTACTCAAGCACTTGTATCATACGCTCTAACTGGCCATTGGTCTGAGGGTGGTAAGCTATGCTCAGAAGTACTTGTGTACCTAGTTCCCTCTTAAATATCTTCTAGAAACGATACATAAAATGGGCGTCCCTATTTGAAACGATAGAACAAGGGACCCCATGAAGGCGTACTACCTCTCGGATATACAACTTTCTGAGCCCATCCACACCGAAGGTCTCCTTGATCGAAAAAAGTGAGCCACCTTCATAAGTCTATCCACAATAACCCATATGGAATTATTGCCTCGAGGTGACATCGACAACCTGGTCACGAAGTCCATCAAAAAATCATCTCATTTCCACTCTGGAAAGGGTAACTGTTGTAATAGTCTGGAAGGCCTCTGATGCCCCACCTTCACCTGCTGACAGGTGGAACGTCTAGTAACAAAATCAGCTACCTCTCTTTTCATACCTGGCCACCAATACTGACGTCTTAAGTCACAGTACATCTTGGTAACTCCAGGATGAACTGCCCAAGCTGAAGCATGAAACTCCCGCATCAACACCTCGCGTATATCCCCTGGAACCCATACTCATCCATGGATACGCAGTACCTCATCATTGCCTATCATCCAACTAGGAGGAGGGTCCTCACTTTCCACTGACTCCTGTAGAACTAGGCCTTCTGAATCTGATAACTGTCTCATCCCCATTCTATCCAGGAGGGTAGAAGTCACAACTAAGGATGAATTATAGGCGCTCCCCTGACTATCATTCACCTCTAAATGCATATTAGAGAATAAATCCATAAGCTGCCACTCACCACTGGTCTCCTGCACTGCCTGTATCTGCGTCTTCCTGCTCAGTACATCAGCAACAACATTACCCTTAATAGGTGTATAGGAAAGATCTAAGTCAAAGGACTGAAGGTATTCAACCCACCTTCGTTGCCTCAAATTCAAGTAACACTGGGTAAAGATATATTCCATACTTTTTTGGTCCGTAAACACCACAAAATTTTCTCCCAAAATATAATGTATCCAACAGTGTAATGCATGAACAACTGCAGCCAACTTGAGATCATGTGTTGGTTAATTCCTCTCATGTGGCCTCAACTGTCGAGACCTGTACACAATTACTCAAATGCCCTGAATCAACAATGCTCCCAGCCCAATACCTGATGCATCATAGTAAACTATATAGCTCTTCCCTTTCTCTGGAAGTATTAGGACTGGTGCTGATGTCAACCTTCCCTTCAACTCCTGAAAGGCTGTTTCACAAGCTTCTGAACAAACGAACTTTGTACCCTTCTTAGTCAAACCCGTAAATGGAACTACTAAGTGGGAGAAGTCCTGTATAAATCACCTGTAGTAACCAGCCAGCCCCAAGAAACTTTTTATTTCAAAGATGTTCTTAGGATCCTCCCGGGAAACTACTGCTCTCACTTTCTCTAGGTCCACTGCAACTCCAGCCTCTGAGATAATATGACCTAGAAAGTGTATCTAGTCCATCCAAAAGTGGCACTTTGAGAGCTTAGCATATAGATGATGCTCTCTCAGTGTACTCAATACGATATCAAGATGTGAGGCATGGTCATGTTGAGTGTGTGAGTACACCAAGATATCATCCATGAAGACTACCACAAAAGAATCCAGATATGGGTAGAATGCACAATTAATCAGAGCCATGAAAACTGCTGGCACATTCATGAGTCCGAATGGCATGACCAAGTACTCGTACAAACCATATCTGCTATGAAAGGCTGTAATCGGTATGTCCGATGGTCTAATGTGTAACTGATGACATCTGGATCTCAAGTCAATCTTCAAGAACACTCGTTCTCCTCAAAGTTGATCAAAAATATCATCAATCCTTGGAAAGGGATATAGGTTATTGACCGTCAACTAGTTCATCTTTTGATAATCCACACAGAGTCTGAGGTTACCGTCCGCCTTCTTAGTAAACAGAACAGGCGAACCCCAAAGGGAAGTACTAGGTTAGATGAAACCCTTTGCTTGCAACTCCTCCAACTGCCGCTTGAGCTCCTGAAACTCTGATGTAGCCATCCTATAAGGAGGAATGGACACTGGTGCTACTCCTGGCACAAGCTCAATAGAGAAATCCATCTCTCACTCTGGAGGTAGACCTAAAAAGTTGTCTGGGATGACATCCCTGAAATGATCAATCATTGGAGGGAAATCCTTCTGACAAGTTCCCTAGTCATCCAGATATAAACTCGCAATCTGGGTTGTCACTCCACCTCTCCCATGATGATCGGGTCCAGCTCGGCTTTCCTGGACATCCCATTCTCCCTTGTATAGAAACTATCCTCCCTCTAGTGATGTGAAACTCACCCTCAGATGATAGCAATCTACAAAGTCTTTAAAGGGTACCAACAAGTCCATCCTGATAATTAAATCATAGCTCGTTATCTCTAAGACATAAATGTACCAAATGAAGTGAAACCCACCAACCTCTAGGGTGAACTCCTTGCACTGACGCACACCTGCCGTTCTAATTCCCAACGGAGTATCTAGCATCATGATATTAGAAGAAGAAGAAACACAGATCCCAAGGATCTCCACAACGGGCATAGATATAAAGCTATGCGTAGAACCCGTATAAAAAATACCGAAGATAAAATAGAAGCTACTAGAATAGTACCTATGACAGTGGAAGGTCCGAGATCCTGCTTTTGTTGGGTATGTTACACTACATATGCCTTCCCAGTGCTGCAGCCTAGCTACCCTAAGATGACCCGCCCTACTGTCTCTAAGATCCTGGTGTCTGGCTACCATGACCACGACCACCACCTTGCCCTGAACATTCCGACGTATCCCAATTCCTTGACTGGTAAGAAGCTTCTAGACCTACTCCCACATAGGGAGTCTGCACAGAACCCCTCTCACTAGCCACTGGTGGAAACACCCTACAAAAACACTAGATATGACTCATCCTGCCGCAAGCTCATCACTCTACTGGGTCACGTGGACACTGAGGTCTCTTGTTCCCCTCTCTACCACACTGGTAGCACATGACCTGGCCACCTAAAGAAATATTATGGATAGTACTGCCACAATGAGTGGATTCTATCTGCCTCTTCCTCTTGCTAGTAGAAATAGTATCAAGAATCAGCGTTGAACCACCCTGGTTCACACCACTAGCTTCCTGCAGGTTCCACTCAGTAATTAGTTCCTGGTTCATAATAGCATTCACTGTAGGCAACCTGAAAACATTCAACAGTGCTCGAATGTCATATCAAAGACCATCCTAAAAGCATCTAGCCCTCAACATCTCATCACCCACCAGTATAGGTGCAAAACATTGTAGCTCAGTGAAGCGGGTGGAATAGTCAATCACCGACATGGTGCCCTGCTGCAGATTCATGAACTCTCGAGCTCTATCTTCCCTCAGTGTCTCTGAAAAAAAATTCATAGAAGACTGCCTGAAAATCCTCCCACGCCATGTCTCAGTGATGCTCTGTCTGGGTGGTAACTTCCCACCATCGCTTGGTGGAATCATGTAACATGTATATAGCGAGCTTGAACCTTCACCCTGGAGGTGTCTCTATATGCTTGAAAATAGTCTACATAGAACCCAGCCAACACTTCGTATCCCGTGGTCCTCCATCCCCTAAAAATGTAGGTGGACACTACTGCTGGAAAATACTAGTCATCACTTACATATATGTGAGAACCGATGGTGCTCCCTAGAAGGTCTGCATAAACTGCATAAATCCTTCGTGGAACTGCACATCTGCTCTTCGTCCAGTTTAATGGATGGCACCGCATCTGGCTATACTAGAGGATCCATCGGTAGCCCATGGACTACCATCTCTAGAATATAATCGTTGCTGATCTCTTGGCGTACAACCCGTGGTCGTCTCGGAGGCATGACTATACATGTTCAAACACACTCCATATCTTAATTTATTATTGAGGTTATTTTGTCCGTTTAAAAGTGCCCACGAAAAAAAGGAAAGAAAACAGAAGAACTGGAAAAAATAGACTACACAGCATGTATAAAGTCCACACAGTGTGTACCCTTAAGCCTTTACATGGTCGTGTTTTGATGCCTGTCTGGGCATGTCTCAACCCTAAATACACGGTGTGTTACACCCACACACGGCATGTACACCACTTTGTTTTCCCCTGGACACACAAAAAAATCCACAAGGTCTCTCCCTGGTCAAAACTACATGGCGTGTCCCATAGGTACACGACGTGTACTAGTCAAGATTCACCGGCCCATGTTTGTTAGTGACATGGCATGTGTTCCCAGGTTACACTACACAGAATGTTCCAGAAGGACCTGACGTGTACTAAGAAGCCCCAACCGACCCATGTTGTTAGTGACACGACCGACTACTTGGCTGACACTACACGACATGTTCCAGATGGACACGATGTGTACGAGAAGGATAACTCTGACCCGCATTGTTAGTGACATGGTCAGGTACCTGGGTCAGACTACACGTCATGTTCAAGGTAGAAATGACATGTTTATCTTAAGGTCCCTCCGTCCATGTTTTCAGTCACACGGGAAGACACAGGGTCAACACAACACATCATGCACAATCAGTACACGACGTGTGCTTACAAAGTTTCATTACCCCGTGTTTCTTCCCACACGGCCTAAGAAATAGGTAACAACTACATGGTGTGTACATACGACACATGGTGTGTACTTAAAATTTTTTGTTTCTTCTCAAACAGAAGAGTACATGGCATGTAGTCAAAACTACACGGCGTGTATTCTAGGTTTTTCCATGAAGTAAGCATTAGAAACTACTCTGGAGCCCAGAAAAACCCTGAAACCAACACCTAAGTGCCAAATTCCGATCCGTGCGGGCCCATACTCCCCGCGAATCAAAGCTTGGCATCTTATACATGTTATAAAAAAGGTAAATAGTCAATGATCCACCAAACTCCAGTCAATGAGGGCCCATACTCCTCAATAATAAATGTTTGAAGTTCATTATAAAAACATTACATAACAATACTCTATCAATTAGAAGGTATTTTATCAAGGCATCTATCACAACAACATGATTTTATTAGAACAATATCTATCACAACCACATGAGATTTCTAATGCACCTATATGGCATGGAAACTATGCATGGAATGTGATTCTAACATGTTCCTAAATGATGCATGTGATGGAATACCCTTATCCCATCAGGTTTCAACTAAATAGAACCCAAATATAAAAATATAATAGCACACCCCAAGTGCGTCCCCCAATGGTGAAAATCAAATCAACTGTAAAAGTGAAAAATCAGAAAAATTACAACACAAGGTAAATTGGATTTTACCTATACACGGGTTTGCTACTCCCAGGCACAACTTATTACCAAATACCAATTCCATCCTATCTTTGACTATAGGCTCCAAACAGTAAGTCAAAGAAAATAAACTCCTCTGATACCACTTTGTAACGTCCCAGATCTAGGTACCACATAATGGGTGCCCGGAACCCGGTTGGTCACATGACCTCAAGAACAATTCCCCAAATTCCAGAGGTTGCCGACTAGCAGTGAGGGCCTAGGTCTGATAATGGGGAATCTATGCCCTCATTTGTCAAAGTGTAGCGCAGCAGAATTAGATATAAACTTAAAAAATGTGGAAGCAGTAAATAATACCCAGCTGAAATGGATAACTGTATATACGTAAAAGATAACAACAGTCATATATATTTGATGATGCATTATGTCTCTAAGTATAGAAAAGCAGCCAGAACAAGGTACCCTGCAATCTAGAATAACCAATACAAAGTAAAAGTACAGCAAAGGAAAACAAAACAACGTAGCAGGAACTCAAAAACATCGCAAGCCTAAGCTCGATCCCATGCTCTCCTACTCCTCTGAAACAATCAAGTACCTGTATAGGAACTCTTTCCCTTATCTACACCTACAAAAATATAATCTGTTTAGGCCTAATACATTTCCTAAAAAAGGTGTGATAAATAAATCCCAGTAGTCAACCTCCAAAGGCTTGTGCCCAACTATCAGTGAAAATGTGCAACAACAGTGTGCTTTAATAAAATGCAGTAAACTAGGTAGTACTCAAAAGTAACTATATCCACCAATTACATTGCCATTTTATTAATTATTTATCAATCCCAATCTTGTGCTTTAGCTTGGAAGGTACAACATAGTAAACCAACACAATGAATATACAAAGTAAATGTTGTACGCAGACATACAAATCCTTACCCTCAGGTAGATAAAATTGAAACCCATAGGTGACTTCCCATAGGTATAATGAATATTTCCCACAGGTGTGCGAGGTGTCATCCACAGGCCTAGAAACTACTGCCCACAGGCATGAGAAAAGTTTTTCACAGGCTAAATGAAACATTGCCCTCAGGCTAAACAAGTAACTGGGCTGAGCCCAACACATAAGCAAGAAATTTATATACAATTCCTCTCAAGGCAATTTAAATCATGGTATACCCATGTGTATCCTGTCCAAACGGATAAACAAGGGAAATTCACCAAAGGGGTGGCCCTGGATCCAAGAAATGATCCCAAACAACGGTTGTACATATTCATTAAAATACCTACGAAATTCTAGGAATTTCATTAATCAAGGCCACATCCATACGACACCCCAATCATGGGATCATAGCACAATGGTACACAGAAACAACATGACATTTGTAATTAAACATTAGAACACCTACCTCGATCTCCATTGATCAATATACGTGAATGACACCTCACGAAACGTCTGAGAACGATGTAGATCTTGGATAAATGTTTACCCATTAAAACTGAAATAACTTCCCCTAGATAAATAATTAGAATAAAACACACAAGAAGAGTGAAGAACTCACCCTTGTGGTTCAATCGAGACCGTCAGTGAAGGAATACGAGTTCTAGTGTGCGGTCGGGAGATCCTCCAAGCTCCGACCTTCTCTCTCGGTGCTCCAACATGTCCACTGCCTCCTCTACTGAATGAGGAGGCTACTGCCCATTTTAAGCAGAAAAAAAGACTACAGGGTGTGTACTCTAAAGTACACGGCATGTACTTTTCATCATTTAACTGTTCCTATGAAAGCTAATTTTCACCGCCACAATGTTCATCTGTCGACATGATTACACGACATGTATTTCTGAATACATGGCGTGTGCTTTCGCTCCAATGACGGATACTCCCACCATCTTGTTGTTCACATATTGACTAATTACATGGCATGTGAATACTAAGTATATGGCATGTAGTAAGTTTTTACACCCTTCATCGCCGACATGCCTACACGCCCTGTGTACTCATCCCACACGGCCAAAGTACACGGCGTGTAGAAAAGTACATGACGTGTACCCACAAAATTTAGTATTTTTCCCTGATTTTCTTATTTTCACAAAAAAACTTAAGGAAAAAGGAAAAGAAGAAACCTATAGCTCAAGAATAAGAACCAGGCTCTTACATCCAAAATAGTGAGTCGTGCTCCACTGGATTCTCAAAGATCCACCTCTCCTCTGAAAATATTTTAAAATATACTTGGTTCCTATATTTAGATATATATGTGATAATCAAAAGCTATATCTAATACCTAATGTCTAGATATTGAAATATTACACTCGATAATGATTACACCTTCAGCTTCCCCTTTATTTTTGGTGTAGTTATTCTTCAAGTGGCCAAGCTTGCCACATGAAAAACATACTATATATTTTTTTCTTTTCCTGCCTTTTAATCTTCTTCTTCTTGGAAGTATGATCCTTGGAATATTTAGACTTAGTATGTGTATTGGTGCCCTTTTACTTGTTATTCCTTTTCTTATTCTCCATAAGGAATTTTGGGTCTTAACACCCCATGTCCTTGTCAACCTGCTGAATGAGAGTAATAATTTTCAAAATATTCTTCTCATTATTTTTCTGCTACAATTAATAATGAAACTAGAGAATTATTTAGGAAGAAAGTAAAGGATGGTATATGTGCATAGATCATAAGGCATCTTAAAGACCAATATTTATAAGAACACTATGCAATCAATCATCTTGACTACACGAGGCACAACTGCAGTTGACTCACTAAGATTGTACATAAATAGTGGATTGAAGATCTCATATATCTCTTGTCTCACCTTATATTGATAGAAATCATGATTTTGAGACATGATTATATACACGTCCATATTCTCATGTTTCTCTAGAATCTCATTAGACATGGATGATATCATGAAATACTATACATTAGTTATATAGTGACCCATACATTTTAAACATATTGGTATATGATTTTTAACATAAATATCCAATAAGTATAACCCAAAGATTATGATTCCTAGTGTATTTAAAACAAAAGATTCATAATACATCAAAAGGAAACTAAAATATGACATATTTATTTTATTCTACATAATAAGATCCTAATAATCCTTGATCTCCTAAAATTGTATAGGATAACCTAGGGAATACATAAAAGAAAGGGGTAAACTATAAATCCTAGTAATTGAATAAACATGTCGATGGGTCATAACTTGTGAGTGAAAAAATATAACATGATATTATAAAATATAAGGCTCATGAATAATCAAATGATAGAATAACATAAATAACATGGTATCATAAGATCATGGAATCACATGAAATTGGTAACAATAGAAAACATGACATAATCATGAGTCATGGATAACATCGAAGACAACATCATATGGTGGACAGAGTCCCACCATGGATTAGTTTCACTCCATAATCCCATACACACTATTTCATGAAAAAACATTTCTCAAGACATTGGAGTACTATCTAGGTGAACCCATCATAACATGCACATACTTATGTGTCCCAAAAAAGGAAATCAATCATAAGGAATAAACATAAGAATTACCCATGGAAAGGAGTGGGTTGCATAATCTTTCATCATATCATAATCAAATGAGATTTCATAAATATTAAAAAGATAAAAAGAAATTAAATATTTATAATGTTAATATAATATTAAATAAGTATAGGTCTCAAAATATGATGTTCATTTGAAAAAATCATCCTAATTAAGGGATATAAAAGTTAACCTAAACCATTTTTTATTTTAAAGAAGGCATTTTGATTAATGAACTTAAGAAATGTATTAACCCATAAAAGGAAGGGAGAATAAGATTAGTATATATTTAAGACACATATATACATGATTTATAAGAATTTAATAAAATAAATATATAGAGAAAGTGAGTTATAGAGAGAAAGGTCATAAAAAAAGAAAATAGGTAGTTCATAGAGATCCCTTACCTTAGGTTCTAGAATAACTATGCAATTACACTTAACATCCTAGATAATCAAATTAGATTCATTAATTACTTAATTAATAAATTTTTAAATCTATATTTTAGTTTTTATAATTTTATTATATCCATTTATAATCTTTTCAATGACATTTAATGTTTAATTTTGTTGTTATGGGAGAGTTCCTTTCATGGTTCCAAGGCCGCATCACTTGTGGATAATTATTGAAGTTCTTTTCAAATGGGAATACATATCAATAATCACTACTGGAAAGATGATCTTTCCCAACACTTCTATACCAACGGTTTGTAAAAACCATTGGTATAACTACCCTTTCCCAACGGTTCGCCAAAACTGTTGGGAAAGGGTCCCTTTTCCCTCCCCTTTCCCAACGGTTCACTAAAACCGTTGGGAAAGGGTCCTCTTTCCCAACGGTTCACCAAAACCGTTGGGAAAGGGTCCTCTTTCCCTCCCCTTTCCCAACGGTTCACCAAAACCATTGGGAAAGGGTCCTCTTTCTCTCCTCTTTCCCAATGGTTCATCAAAACCGTTGGGAAAGAGGACTCTTTCCCAACGGTTCACCAAAACCGTTGGGAAAGAGGACTCTTTCCCAACGGTTCACCAAAACCGTTGGGAAAGAGAGGGGATAATTTCAACCTTCGGCCAACTAAAGTTCAACCCACCCAAACCTATCCCAACGGTTTGGAAAACCGTTGGGAAAGGGCTATCCCAACGGTTTTCCAAACCGTTGGGATAGAGTCTTTAATTTTTTCCAGGCCTTCTAACCAAGAACATTATATAAATAAAAATTTTAAATAATTATGATAATACAAATATATATTTATGAAATTATGTTTACAAAGTGATGTTAGGTTAGTGGTTAAGTCGTTCGATTATAAACGAGGGGTCCTCGGATCAAATCCCAGCGGATGTTTTATTTTTTGGAATTTATATACCAACGGTTCCATTACCGTTGGTATAGATTTCATATTACCTATACCAACAGTTTTTTGAAAACCTTTGGTATAGACCTATCCCAACGGCTTACTTGGCCACGGTTCTCCAAACCGTTGGTATAGGCTATACCAACGGTTTGGAGGCCTATACCAACGGTTCCAAACCGTTGGTAAAGGTTAGTTTTCCAGTAGTGAATTTAAATGAAATTTTATTCATTTATTTTCAAAACATTAAATGTTCCCCAATACCCATATGTGTTCCAACAAATGGATTATTCTTTTCATAAAAACATTGGCGTTATACAATTATTTTATTTAGGTGGTTTTAACGAACATCACAAACTAGTTTCATTTTTTTAATATTATGATCATAGATTCACTCCAGAATGTGAAAATATAAAATATATATAATTAGTTCATTTTAAAAAATTATAAGTTAATTTAAACCTTCTAATAAGGTGGTTGTGTAAAATAAAAACCCATCATCCACAAAGGCGGTGAATTGACATAATATGGAAAATTATTTCATTTTTTAGAATAAGAGGATTTGAGAAAGGGGTGGATGGTAGATATTAAATTTAAAATTTAAAAATAAATTATATATATTTTACTAGAGTTATTATTCCATTTTTTATTAGGTAGGTGAGTATTGAGTGTAAGAAGAAATGAATTTAGAAGAGGTAAACTGAGAATATTACCTCTTAAATGTCACCTCCATGAAAAAATCCTTAAGGAACTTGAAATTTGTATTTTTATGAGACTAGAAGAACTAAGATTTAGGTAATATTATTTTTAAGATAATTGGGTAGATATGTGAAAAAATACAGGTCTTGGAAGGTGTGAGTATAAGGGGCGGTGGGGGTGATATTTATTAGGGGAGAAGAGGGGTGTTTTTGATTATCATATTCATGAGTTTATTATTTTGGATAAATATTATTAATATAATTGATTATTTTAAATATATACAGTAATTAGTGAATGTAAGTTTTAACTAATAGGTTATTAAATAATATATGAATAAAAAAATCATGTATTTAGCTTATAATTCTATATTTTACCGTATTTCACTATTCACAAAAAATTCAACAATTTTAGAAACATACCAAAAGTTCACCCTAAATATTTTTAATGCTTAAATTAAAAATATTAATTAAATTTTATGAAAATAACTTTTTTAATATGAGAAATTTAATTTTTAAACAAAATCCTCTTCTATTTGAAAAATATCATTTTTAATATTATATCAATTTTGTTACCAATATTACTTATGGAATCGTAAAATTTTATTATCATTATAATAAAACATAATACTAATTTATAAATTCATTTTATAAAATTAAATTTTTTTTAAATTATTATATTTTCTATAAATTAAAATTAAAAGATATATGTTTTACAAAAAACAAACACTTATTTTAGCATTTTTAAAAAAAAAAAATATTTACTTGTATCATGTTTTAAATACATAATATTTTCATTTAATAAGATACCTAAATATTATTTTACACTTCCATAGGTTACGATACTATTATAATTATCATGATACTATTCCTAATAGTCAGGTTACTATTCCAACATTCGGGTTACTATTCCAACAGTCATATTGGTAACTGTCATATGGGATCCCTAATATCCTTAAATATGAAATATTTCATTCATCATTAATTCACTTATAAATTTTTATTATGGCTGTATATATTTTGGGCTCCTTGTTTCATTTTTTGCAATGATGTGTAAATATGTTCTTAGTGAGTTTGGATGAAGTGATAATGCTTTACAAATTGTTATGGATTCACTTGATTCCATTGGATGTCATGATCAAACAATTTTCCATGCAACTATGATGATTTATTGGAGTCATATTAAATATCAAGGGCTTTTTTCAGTAGTGAAACCATGTTTAAAATAGTGTTTGGAAGAACAAGAAGTCCATGAAAAAAGAAATTACATTTTTCATGAAGATTTGTTTGTGGAAGAATTAAAGAAGATGACCTAGATATATATATATATATATTATGAATAAGATTTGAGGAAGGATTGTAATTATATTCTATACTTAGAATATTTTGTAGTTATTTTAAGTAAGGCATTATAAAAAAAGGGGCCAACCTTGGCCACCCAAGGAGGCCAACTAAACCACTTATGATAGATGGGCTCAACCATGTGGAACCAAGTGTAATGATCCATAATTTTATCAATAAAAAATTTCCCTTCTTATAATTATGTCACGCAGTATAAATTGAATACATAATATTCAAAACCCAATAAAAAAATTGTTCTCATAAATGAAGTATGATACCTTAGTCAGTATACAAACCCATAAGAATTCCAAATATTACAGTGGGATAATAAATAAAAAAAAGATAATAAGAATCTGAAAATTTGGACCTGCTCGATCCACTAGAATGATTGCACTCATGAACAAGACAAAAGAAATAAAAAATATCATTAATAATAAAATATTCATGAAAGTATAAATAAAATTTAGGTATCTTATAAATGAAAATATGATATATTTATAGCATGTTATAAATAAATAAATGTTTTAAAAATGATAAATTAAGGGATAGTATTTTTTGTGAAATGTAAATATTTATTTACAAATTTATAATTAATATAATTATTTTCAATATAATATATTTTTATAAAATATATTATTAAATTAATAATTTTTTTATAATCATAAGATAGTTTTATAAGACCTCAATTAATTTTTCAATGTTTAATAAAAGCGGTTATAATATTTAATTGGTATTTTTCAAATAAATGATTATTTTAATAAAAAATTAAATTTTTCATAATTATAAAATTATTTTCACAAAATGGAGACCATTTTTGAAATCTACATTTTAAAACATGTCTGGGGTGAATTTTTGGGATTTTTCTAAAATAGTTGATTTTTTGTGAATAATGAAATATTGTAATTTATGGTATTTAATAAATACATGAATTATTGAGTCATAGATGATATATGGATGAGGTAAGAAACCATTGGCTCAAAATATCCTGAAATATTTACCTTATTTAGACACGGGAATCAAAACTATTGATAGTCTTAAGCCAAAATAATAAACTAATGAATAAAATAATCAAAACACCCATCTCCTCACACTATAATACTGCCTGTCACCACCTCTTCTCCTCACACATCCAAAGCCTTTAATATTTTATAAATCCTACCCAATTACTCTCCCAATCCCCTTACCCATGTATTGTTCTTTCTAGTACCACCAAAATATCAAACCCCACTAACTTAAGGAGGTTCTCAAGGAGATGATATTCAAGAGGTAAAATCTACCTTCTTTCTATTTTAATTTCTTTTGTTTTCTTATCCTCCCCTCACCTCCCATATCTAGAGTGACATGATAACTAAATTATCATAAATATACTGTAATTTTATTATTTTAATGGAATATCCATCATCAAATCTCTTCTCTTCTCCTTTAATTCTTAAAATGAAAACATCACATGTGATGTGTCGATTCCCCACCTTCATGGAATATGATTTTTCATTTTCCATCACTACCTTCATAGCTGGTCATACAAGAATAATAATAGTTATTATTTTAAAATTAATATTATAAATTTTCCAATGTTCTAGAACAAATATATATGCATAATATTAAATAATAAAACAAACTAGTTTGTGATGATCGAAAAACCATCAAAATGAACTAAATTCTTATCATTAACATTTTATATAACGAATCATTATCAAATGTTAAAACAAAGTGATATATGGGAACATTTAAAATTATGGCAGTATATTAATACCATATCATTGAACTTCTAGATTTTTTCTTCTATTTTACATGAACTCCCATAATTATACTCAAGGGAACTGACCATAAAACCATGAAACAAACACTCTCAGAACACCAAAATTAAGCATTATAACTCATTGAAATAACAATAAATGGACATAATAAAATCATAAAAAATAAAAAATATTTTTAAGAGGTTATTAATTTATTAATAAATGGATCAAATTTTATTATCCAGGACATTAAGTGCAAGTGTTGAAAACTTTTGGACATAAGGTAGGGGATCTTTCAAAACCTCCAAATTTACTATTGGGTTATGGTTCATCTCTATTTAACCAAATATACATGTTATTTATTTTTATATTATTCTTATAAATTATTTTTATATGTTCCAAAATTATTTATCTATATCAATTAATACTTATTTGGTGTGGAAATACATGTTTTTAAAAGGTTCCCTTCTCAATTCATCCCAATAAGCAAACCCGGTTAAAGGGAACTTCCCAATTTCTTATCTATTTTCAAGTACAATCCATAATATGTGTTAATACACCATTATTTTTCTAAAATAAATAATTTTAACATGAAAAACTATAATAGTCCATTTCTTGTTTTATACAAAAAAATTATACCTTCATCCGCCTTCAATATTCATTAATATTTTCCTTAAATTTCACTAAAGTGGCTCATTTCTAAAGTTCATCAAACACTATTTTTATATGATTTAACTTCATTTGGAAATAATTTATCATGATATATTCTTATTTTTCCTTTTTAATTCCATGTATGTTTTAAATCCATTCTTTCATGTCCACCATTATGATATTCCCTTTGCTTATACCTTATGTCATGATTACGATACATATTTCTTTCCATGGGTAACCCTTATGTTTATTCATTATGCTTGATTATTTATGTTGATAACATGTGAATGAACATGTTATTATAGGTGAAACCATATATAATTATAATTCATTAATTAATTTTTTGTCTCATGAGACATCATGTATGAGATTAGAGAGTAAACCTAATCCATTATGGGACTTTTTCCACCATGTGATATAGTCTTAGTAGTAATCCTTGACTCCTGTTTATGTCATGTTGTATGTTGCTTCCACATTCCTATGTTTCCATTATTACATGATCCCATTTTTTACATATTATTCTTCCATATGATTATTCATGTTCCATGCCTTTTGTATGTCATCATGTTAGGCCTTCTCACCCATGTGCTACACTTTATTCCTAGGTTTATTACCTTACTAGGATTTTTAGCTCATCCCTTTGTTCATGTATTCCCTAGGATATCCAATGTATATATAAGAGCTCAAAGGAAGATAGGATCTCATTATGGATATTAAATAAAATATTATTTTATTTTGGTTTCATGTTTTCTAATTATGTTCCTAGTTTTACAAATACACTAGAATTCATGAACCTTGGTTTGTATTTGATGGTTAATTATGATAAAAATCATGTAATAATATGTGTAAAAGATTAGGGTCACTAAAATTGACATTATAGGTTGTTCTAGTTATTTTTGGGGATTATTACTTGAAAAATTTTGTAATAACACTACGGATAATTCTATCACCATGGATAAACTAGATTGAAACTTAGGGAATCAAAAGTTAGGATATACTTTTCATTTACCAGTTTATCCTTATATGTTCAAACTTTCCTTTTTATATGATTATTAGCTAAGTATTTAGGCCTCCTAATTTTACTTTATTTTCTTAGTTAATGTATAGATATTGGAGAACCCATGCCAATAATCAATGTGATAGGAAATTTGACAATTTCTCTAATGAAATGAAAACTATTATGGGAATAGGAGCTCAAAACATCATGATGGTACTCAAACAACTGGCTCAAGTTATGAATAATAACATGAATCATGTGGAATTCTATCCTTCTTATAAGAAATTTCAAGTTGCGGTCGAATCCTTTATGAAAAAAGTCCTCTCATATTTAGTGGATCTTCGAATCCCCTAATCATGGAGCAATGGATTAACTCCATTGAGATGATATTATTTTTCTCTAAAGATCAGAAGAAGAGAAAGTTATGATTGAATTCTATCATTTTGATGGATAATCTAATCAGTGGTGAACACTAATCAAGAACACGAAGTCTATGGAGGAAATTGATACCATATAATGGGAGGAATTCAATAAAATATTTGTCAATAAATATTTTACCTGAACTATCTCTCTTAAGATGGAGAGTGAGTTCCTTACACTGAAGAAAAAAATAGATGATTCTATCAGGGAAATGAAGAAAAATTCTCATGTATTACAAGATAAATATTTGTATTTTTTATGAACACTAAAATAAAAGTGGATCACTAGTTTAGTGGAATAAAAATGAGTCTACGAAAAGACTTAGTGATTTGAGACTTTGAAATCATTGAGTAGATTTTATGTTGTTCCCTTAAGGTTGAAATGGAGATCAGATACACTCAGTGTTCTTATTGTCTCAAAGAAAAAAGTGTAAAATGGAGTTTAACATGGGAGGATCAACAAATAAATCCCATGATGGAAAGAAAACCCAACAATATCCCACATGTCAGAAGTGTGGGAAGAAGAATCCTAGGAACTATCTCAATGGAACTAGGAGATATTTTTAATGTGTAAGAGAGGGGAATTAGGATAACTATTTTTGAATATATATGAAAAATCTCAAAAATGATGAATAATAAAGAAAGGTTTTGATCAAAACTCAACCTATACTTCATTGTTTCAACTAAAAAACATGGGAATTATGGGAGCCAATTACTTAAGACAAGGGTTGTTAGAGGA
Source organism: Viscum album (assembly GCA_963277665.1). Classification (NCBI taxonomy): domain Eukaryota; kingdom Viridiplantae; phylum Streptophyta; class Magnoliopsida; order Santalales; family Viscaceae; genus Viscum; species Viscum album. The sequence goes on from OY728123.1 coordinate 1,210,106,746, forward strand.
AATCAACAAAAACAACCTCCAAGGAAGCAAGAAAGGGAATATGCAATCACTATCACTGAGGTGGAGCCTAAAAATGATGGGGTGATAGGTATGTTGGTTATTCATTCAAGAATAATGAACATACTATTTGATTCAAGTTCTATGCATTCTTTCACATCCTGTAAATTTTGTAGAACTATTTAAAAAACACCTCAAAATATGAATTTTGAGTTTTCTATGAGAGAAGTGAATGGGGGAAATTATTGAATCCCAAGTACATAACTCCTCCTTGGTTGAGGTTTTTGTACTAAACCTCCCAAAAAAATCTCATCATACTACATTTTTTGGAGTTTGATGCTATATTGGGAATGGATTGTATATCTTTATACAAAGAAAACATAAACTATTGATAAGGGGAGATCACTCTTTACATCTCAAGGCATTCACCAATTCTGTACAAGTGTAAGGATGAGGATGAATCTCTTTTAGAATCAGCATCTCAATTGTAGATATTATTTCCTTATGAAAAACTATATCTAGTCCAAAAGATTAAGACAAAGGATAGAATCATGCTTGAATACATTCCCATTGTGTGGGAATACATTGATGTGTTCCTTGAAGAATTTATCGGTCTTCCTCCTGATTGATAGGTTGATTTCTCAATTGAAATTATTCATGGATCACTTCCTAAATCAGATACGCCATATAGAATTTCCACCATTGAGTTTCTAGAACAGAAGAAGTAGTTATAATAAAATATGGACAAGGGTTTTATATTCCCAAGTGATTCACCAGGGGTACTCCGGTACTATTAATCAAGAAGAAGGATGGATGAATGAAACTTTTCATTGATTATCATGATCTCAAAAAAATAACAATAAATATAAATTATCATCTACCACAGTTAGATGACTTGTTTGATCGACTACATTGGGCCAATAATTTCTCTTAGATACACCATCGGTCCAGATATCACTAATTAAAGGTGAGGAAGGATGACATTCCAAATTCTTCTTTTCGAGCAAGGTATAGACACTATTATTTTATAGTGATTCCCTTTCGACTCACTAATTATCTATAAATTTTCATGGACTTAATGAACAGAGTCTTTAGAGATTACCTCAAAAAATTTATGGTATTCTTTATTGATGATATTATGATATTCTCTAAAAGATAGAAGGAGCATGAGGATAATTTTAATACAGTTCTAAAGACTTTGCAAAGGGATAAACTATATTCAAAGTACAATAAATGTGATTTCTCACTAGAAAATGAATGTCACTAGAAAAAGAATATATATGAACCCTTCTAAAATAAAGAAAATTGAGGAGTATCCCAGAATAGAATCTGTAATGGAGATCCATAGTTTTGTTGGTAGAGCTGGGTATTACTATTGATTTTTGAAGAAATTATCATGATTTTCAAACCCACTAATGAAGCTAACATAGAATAGAGTAATGTTTTTCTGGACCAGTGAATATAAAAACTGCTTCAAATAGTTGAAAAGGAGGCTTATCACTACACTATTACACACACTTCTGACAAATGTGGAACTCTTTGTGGTATAAAGTTATTCTTAAGAGAAGGTCTAAGGATGTGTACTGATGTAAAATGCTAAAGTGGTAGCCTATGCCTCAAGGAAGTTGGAAGTTCATGAGAAACATTATCCCATGCATGATATGGAGCAAGTGACTATGATATTTGCATTGAAAATCTGGCAGCATTATCTCTATGGGGAGAAGTGCGAGATATATATTGATTATAAGAGATGAAAATATATATTCACATATAATGAGATTAATATACGGAAAAAAATATGATCAGATCTCAACAAGTATTATGACTTCTCAATCCATTAATATCTTGGTAATGTAAATAGTGGTAGATGCTCTAAGTAGAAAGGATGTTGCAACTTTATAAATGATGATAATTGAGAAGTATCCAATATTCTTAGACCTATAAAGAATGGAAATGGGAATCATTAAGGAAAATACATCACCAATACTTTCTCAAATTATTACTCAACCACCCCTTATAGTGAAAATAAATGAAGCTTAATTAAATGATGAGGAAATTTAGAAAAAGGTAGAAGCTATCAGAAATGGGAAATACGCAGAGTTAAAAATTTATGAGGAAGGAGTAGTAATATATGGGTCACAATTCTATATACCATACGATATAGAGATAAATAAAGAGATTCTAAATGACACACATAGTTCAACTTTCTCTATTAACCCATAGAGCACACAGATGTTTTGAGATCTCTGAGATCACTATTGGTGGGACACTATGAAGAAGGTGATAACTGAATATACATCAAAGTTCCTAGTATGTTATCAAGTAAAGGATAAAAGAGGGGATGGTGAAACAATTATCCATACCAATATGGAAATGGGAAAACATCACAATGGACTTTGTCACTAGAATTCCAAATACATCCAGAGAAAATAATGCTATACGGGTCATTGTGGATCATCTTACAAAGAAAACTCACCTTTTCAAAATTCAAGAGGAATTCTCACTTTATCAACTTGCATGAATATACATCAAAGAATAGGTGAGGATGTATGGAGTACCACTATCAATTTTATCCGATCAAGATCTGATATTTACCTCCATGTTTTGGAAAGGTCTCCAAACTTCTTTAGACACTAAGTTGAACCTCAGTACGTCTTATCATCCTCAAAATGATGGCCAATCTAAGAAGACTATTAAACCACTGGAAGATATGTTGAGATCTGGTTCTATGAACAATAAGGGATTATGGGACCATCATCTACCTCTGCTTGAGTTACCTTGTAATAATAGTTTTCACTCGAGCATCCAAATGGCTCCATATGAAGCCCTTTATAGGAAAATATTCAAAACACCAAAATTATAGGATGATGTCAGTGAATGTAAACTGTTAGGATAAAGTGGTTGAATAAATATTATAAAAGGTGAAAATCATTCAGTAGCACATCAAGGCAGCCCAAAGTCGATAGAAGAGCTATGTAGACAATCATCAATGATACCTAGAGTTTAATGTTGGATACATGGTATTCCTCTACATATCTCCATGGAAGAGGATCATGAGATTTGGAAAGAAATGAAAGTAAAGTACCAAATACATTGGCCCCTTTAATTCCTTGATTATGTCAAAAGTATGGCCTATTGAATATCACTTCCAACAACCATGTCTCAAGAACATGATATATTACATGTATCCATATTAAGAAAGTACATAGAATATCCCTCACATATATTTAATTTATATGTGGTATAATTTGAAAATGATCTCTCTTACAAGGAGTAGTTGGTGAAAATCTTGGACCATAGAGATCAAGTTCTACGCAACAAGACAACTCACCTAGTCAATGTACTATGGTGGAACCATAAGTATGAAGAGGCATCATGGAAACCAAAGGAAGAAATGAATTAGAAGTACCCTCACCTATTTTCACATTATTTTTTAAAAAGAAATTGTGAGGGTGAAATGTCATAAGGTGGGAAGGATGTAACGACCCAAAATTTAATCAATGAAATTTCTCCCTTCTTGTAATTATTTCATGCAGTATAAAGAACATGATTCACATAGAGAACCTTATAAAAAATTATTATCATAAACTAAGAATGATACCTTAGTTATTAAAAAAAATCATTAATAATTCCAAATATTACAATAGAACAATAAATAAAAAACAAGATAATAATAATAGAAAAATTTACAAATACTTGATAAAATATAAGGACCACGCTCACAAACAAGGATATGAAAATTAAAAAAAGTGTTAATAATAAAATTTGCATGAATGTATAAATAAAATTTAGGTATCCTATAAATGCAAATATGATATATTTATGTCATGTTATAAGTAAATAAATGTTTTAAAATTGATAAATTAATTGTTGGTTTTTTAGTGAAATAAAAATATTTATTTATAGTTTTATAATTAATATAATGATTTAAAAGATATTTTACTTTACTAAAATAAATTATTAAATTAATATTTTGTTTTATTATAATTATAAGAAATTTTTATGAGACCTTAATTAATTTTTCAAAGTGTCGTAATAGCGGTTATAATATTAAAATATGTATTTTTCAAATAAATGATTATTTTAATTAAAAATTTAACTTACCATATTTAGAAAATTATTTCCTTAAAAAGGAGTATGTTTTTAAATATACTCATAAAAAAATCATTGGGTGTAATTTTTTGTATTTTTCTAAAATTGTTGAATTTTTGGCGAATAGTGAAATACGTTAATTTGCGGTATTTAACAAATACAGGAATTATTGGGTCATGGATAATGTGTGGGTGAGGTAATAACACATTAGATAAAAATATCCTAAACCATTTTTTTATTTATTCATGGTAATCAAAACTATTGATAGTCTTAAGACAATATAACAAACTAGTGAATAAAATAATAAAAAACACCCCTCTCCTCCTACTATAAACACCACCCCTCAACACATATTCTCTTCACACATAAAAAGACTTGAATCTTGTATTAATTATACACAATTACACTTCTAAGAAACTTAACCATGTCCTGGTCTTTTTGTTCTCACAAAAAGACCAAACCCAAGTGCCTTAAGGAGGTTCTCAATAAGACAATATTCAATTGGTAAAATCCTCCTTCTTTCCCTTTTATTTTCTTTTATTTTCTTATCCTCCCATCACCTTCCCTATCCAAAGTGACATGATAAATCCAATATCATAAATATACTGGAATTTTATTTTTTTCATGGTATATCCATGATCAAATCTCTTCTCTTATCCTTTTATTCTAAAAATGAAAACATCATCCGTGATTGGTTGATTCACCGCCTTTGTGGATGATGTTTTTTGGTTTTCCATTAACGCCTTCATGGTTGGTCATAAAACCATTATAATGATTAAAAACAGTTTTGAAATGTATATTATAACTTTTTACAAGTTCTATAACAAATAAATATGCATAATATTAAATAAGAAAACAAACTAATTCGTGATGATCGAAAATCCACCAAAATAAACTAAACATTTATCTGTAACATTTTATCTAATGAATCGTTATCATATCTGAAAAAAATGATATATGGAAATATTTCAAATTATGGAATTATATTAATACCATATCATTCCACTTTTGGAATTTTCATTTATTTTACAAGAACTCCCATAATTATACTCAAGGGAACCAACCATAAAACCATTAAACAAATGCTCCCGAAACAACAACATTAAACATTATGACTCGTCAAAATAGACATAAATGAACTGAAAAAATTTATAATAAATAAAATAAACGTTTAATAGGTTATGAATTAATTAATTAATTTATCTAATTTGATTATCTAGAACATTAAGTGCACATGCAGAACACTTTCATACATAAGACAAGGGATCTCTCTGAACCTCCAAATTTACCATTGGGTTATGCTTTCCCTCTCTTTACCCCAATGTATTTATTCTTTATTTTTGTATAATTATTATAAATTCGATTTATATGTTCCATAATTATTCATCCAGATCAATTCATCCTTCCTTTATGTGGAAATACATGTTTTTAAGAGTTGTCTTCTCAACTCCTCTCGATAAGCAAACCCGATTAAAGCGAACTTCCCAATTTCTTAACCATTTTATGTAAACTCAATAATATATTTTAAGAAACCATTATTTTTATATAATCAATAATTTTATCATGAATAACTATATTATTTATTTTCTGGTTTTATACTAAAAAATATTACTTCTTTCTCCTTAATAATTCTTTAATATCTTCCCTTAAACTGCACTAAAGTGGCTCATTTCTAAAGATGCTTAAACACTCTATTTACATGTTTTCACTTCATTTGGACATTATTTATCAGTATATATTCCTTTTCACCCTTATTAAGGTCCAAATATGTTTTAAATCCATTCTTTCTAGCCCACCATTATGATATTCTCTTTTGTTATTCCTTATTAATGATTATGATACCCATTTCTTTCCATGGGTGACCCTTATGTTTATTCCATACTCTTGATTCTTTATGTGGTAGAAATATTCATGAACATGTTATTATTGGGGAACTCATATATAAATCCAATTTATTGGGTAATTTTTAGTATCATGAGACATCATGTATGGGATTAGAGAGAAAACGTAATCCCTTATGGGACTTTGTCCACCATGTGATATAGTTTTTAAAGTAAGCCTTGACTGACATTTATGTCATGTTGTATATTGCTAACAAATTCCTATATTTCCATGATCCCATGATCCCATGTTCTACATGTTAGGATTATATATGATTATTCATCTTCCATTCCTTTTTTATTTCATCATTTTATGCTTTCTGACCCATGTGTTATACTTTTTTATTATTTTTATTCCCTTACTGGGTTTTTAGATCATTGCTTTATTCATATATTCTACATGATATCCAATGAATATTTAATATCTAAAATTAATTTATAATATCCTTATGGAGATTAAATAAAAGATGATTTTATTATGGTTTCATGTTTTTTAATTATGGTCCTAGTCTTCCAAAGACACTAGAATTTATGATCCTCAGACTGTATTTGATGGTTAATTATGCTAATTATAATCATGTAATGATATGTGTAAAAGGTGGGATTATCTATATAAAATACATTTATGGGAAGTATATGATGTAAATAATGAGATTGTTCCATGTTTAGGCACACAAGATCATGCACATGAGCATTCATGCTGATGGGCTAACTAGGTCGGTTGGGCCCCGACTTGTGTGTGTGAAGGTGTATGCAGGTGCCAATTCCTCACATACATAGAAAAACCAGAAAGTGACATTATTTGTAATAAAATGGAGTGATATAATAAGGAAATAAACAATGTGGTACAAGTGGTCTTCATTTTTATTCAACCATATTAAAAATATATTTATAGAGGTTTGGACATCCGATTGTGGTCACCTGAGCCGTTTGGTCGCTACACTTGTCGTGTACCACCTTTAGCCTCACTGATGATTCTATTTGATGTGTTCTTCATGAAAAGAAAACTGATGATCAAACCAATGTTTTCAAGGTTGTTCTACTTTCATTTTCATAAGGTGATTAAGATTGAGAAACTTCATACATGTATCTACATATTTCATGAATATGAATATTCAAGGAATATATTTTGGCTGAATGCAAATAGAGTTGTAATAGGATCATCGATCTATGATAACCATGGATTAATTTTAGTTTTAAATAATGATATTCACATGATCAATATCATTTATATGATATGATTTCTCACATAAGTAAATATTCCATGAAATTTGATGTCAGATATTTATGAACCCACATGTCTTTTTATTGATTTTTTGAGATATTTAGAGATATTAAAACGATCGTTGACACAATATAAAAAGAAAAGGATAAGGTGGTATGAGGCATGGATATCCTTTCCTATAAAAGTAGAAGCACCTAGTTGGAGAGATTTTTTGTATATATTATGAGATTTCTCATTTTTCAAGGAAAACTGAGCCACCACAAATAATATTGTTTCAGGGAGAGGAAACTCATGAATCATTTTCTTGAGCGAATGAGAAGAGGAGATCCCATAGGTATTTTAAATTTTGTCTAACACACTCAAAGGAATCATGAATAATTTTTTCTTAAAATAACTTCATGCTTTCATGAGATCTTTTAGAACCATGAAATAGTGTACCCAACATTGTGTTTCATGAAGAAAAAGAAACGACATAGCCAACAAACTTGAAAATAGTTACTTAAAGGCTGTGTGAGACTTGTGTGAAGAAAGATAGAACATGATACAACTTGACAGTGAATAAAGTATGTGGTACTCTTCCGTGCAGAATAATAGTGACATAAAAACCCTTTTATGAAGGATTTTCATGATTCATGAAATGAAAATGAAATATACTTTCATGTGACAACATGAATGTGTGAGGTGTAAGTGAGGTTATATATGAATCTTGAAAGAAGAAAGTAGATTGTGAATGAGTACATGTACATGTGAAATAATAACCATTTGAGAAGATAACCCAAACATAATATTGATTAGAACACAAAATAACAAATAAAGATATCATATGTGCTAGGGTTTCAAGAGGATAATAAAATTGAGTTTTGAAAGTTTTATCTTACATAAAATATCAAAGGATGTGTGTATATATCATTCACAAAATAATTTATGTAGAGTCTTCATTAGAAGGAGAAAGAATTAAATCCTAATAAATTGTTCCACTGAGGTAACTGATCATCCACACATGATTAGAATTATTAAGAAAGACCAATAGACTATATTATAGGATGTGGAAGGTACATGAAGTGTAAAAGAGTATGTTAGATCCTACAAGCTCAAGGGTAAGATCAAAAGACCATCCTTTAATGTATCAAGACTTAAAAAAGGTAAAGTATTATGGTTAGTTCCAAGAGTAGGTGAAGTATTTTGGTTGGTTCCAATATTAGAAGGAGTATATTAGTTGAAGATAGAGAAAAAGTATTTTAGTTATAGATGAAAGTAGAATGAGACTCTTAGTGATAGCTGGAGCATAAGTAGTCTCTCAGTTGGAGTTGGAAGCATTATAATCTCTTATTTTATAGTGAAGAATCTGTATCTAGGGGAATACCTAGTTGCAGTAATGAGTAGGATTCATTCCAAAAAAAAATATTCCTTTATGATACTCTCTTCATTATTAAAATTACACACAAGGTGAAATTGAGAGATAATATTGATTGAATTGAGAACCTTAATAAGTTCAAGAGGTTGAATTTGAAATAAAATTAATTCCTAAAAAGAAAACAATTATTCACCCTTCCCTTCTCAGTGGTAAATCCATCCTAGGGATATATAATATATTTTCATTTTAAAAATTCATATTTTATTATTAACGTTATGATTAATTTCTAAATTTTTTTATGAGTGAGGTTATTTTGGGGGATCGAGAAGATATAAATTTACTTATTATTATTATCTTATTTTCTATTTTTTGTCCCATTGTAACAATTTTAATTAGTATTGTTATTTTTATTATCTAAATGTAATGTTCAAATTTTAATAAAAGTTTGTTGGTTTTATCTGGTGGTTCGTGTTTATTATATGCCACAAATTATATTTTCAGAAGAGAAATTCCATTTTTAAAATTTTGGTTTGTTACATTCTCCCCCCTTATGAAATTTCCCCCTTGAGATTTATTTTTACATAATAATGTGTAAAAATTTAGGGTACTTCTACTTAATGTATTTATATGGTTCCTATATAGCCAACTCATAATTAGAGACTTTAGTTTTTTCATGTAAGACTTTGGAATATTCCTAGGAATATTTTAAAAGCTTGGAATTAAGATGACATGTCATTTCGAGGGCCGATGAGCCTGAAATTAATTTCATAAAGTTATTAAATATATTTTTATTACGTGAACACAATTTTCTTAAGAAAACGAAATATCTCAAAAGTGGAGTCTCATATCGAAAATCTTATACCATGGTTGAATTCGAAACGTTTAGTTTACATTATGCGTGACCTAAATTTGGTTGGTGTGGGTCTTTTGAATGGGGAAACCATTGGTGGGTGCATTATATTAATTAATTTATTTAATAACCATAACCCAAATAACTCATATAAGGATACTTGTATGGGAAATATGAGACCACCGTTGAGTTTGGAATGTGGTGTTTACCCTAAAAGCGACCTAAAGTTGGTTGGTGTGGGACGATCAGATGTGGTAGCCATTAGAGCGTACATTTAATTAAAATAAATAAATAATTTATTTATTTATTATTTTAAATGAACTAATTAAATCCTCTAAATGTAACCTCTTATGAAAATTTTCCAAGGGTTGGCCGCATAACCCTTACTAAATCTAATAGGAGGAGGAGAACATCCTTTATTAGTGGATTGAGACCGGATGAAGTCTGATGATCGAATCGAGGTGAATTGATAGGCAGCAAACACAAAAAATTATCTTCATTGCTAGTGGATGCGTTATTCACCAACTATTGATCCATAATCAAGGTAGGACCTGTTAATTGTGGTTTCTTCACCTTTTGATTAAAATATTGAGCATGATCAATTTTTTTCCTTTATCTATGTTTAAATGAACCTTTTCATGAGCCCTTATATAGAAATAAATAATTCTTTCAATTTATTTCTTATCTTTTCCATGTTTCTCACCCTGGTTTCCTTGTTATGAAATTGTTGGCCAAGAACACTAGGCCAATGATGTTTACTACCTTTGTTATTGGTGATTTTCCCCCACCGTTCATTGCGTTATACATCGTTGGACCATGAGTTCATGATTTGATATTTCTGGGGTAGGTTCAAGTGTGATTGAACCCCTGGATTCATTTTAGTGTCATGAAAGACATGTGAATTAATGCTTTATGGAAAATTTGATAAATGAGTGGGATGACGTTTTGTGAATGGATCAGATCGGTACCGAGGGAGCAGGTTTTGTGATTAGTGGTGGTTTGAGAGTTGATCGATGATCTCTATTATCCCAATTGATTCATGATGATGGTGTATGTTGTGAAAATACCAGCTCTGGGTGGAGGCCATGTATAGGGTCTCATGGTGGAGGCTGCTCAGTGTGGATGTGTCGATGACCAGACCTGGATCTTCGATGAGTTGGTCAGACATGGTCAACATGGTTAAAGTTATTATTATTATTATTTTAAATAATAATAATTTCATTAAAAATGTGGGGGTGATTAATAATAATTAAACGATAGCTCATTTGGTTGAAGGGACAAAAAGTGGTGGGGGTCACATTGTACATGTACAACAAGAAGAAAAACCTTCCCATAATTATTAATGAATATATTATATTTGTAATAATATTAATAATATTATTAATAATATTATTATAATTGAGATAAAAAAATAAGGGGTGTGTGCTTCCAGTATAAGAGTGGATAAGGGAATGGAAATCCCATTCGTATGAGGTGTTTTAGAAAGAAAATGATAATTAATAAATAATAATAATATAAAATCTTATTAGTATTATTTTGTTGTCAAAACCCTATTTTGACTATAACTTATCCATGAGACTTTAGATTGATGAACCGTCAATGGTAGCATGTCCTTGGAATTGATATGGTCATTATAAGACCAGTGATGGATACTTTTTTCTGACTCGTGTCTTGGGTCCATGAAACACCCAGTAATAATAATATTTTCGTTATTATAGAATCATGTATCTGACATATATTCTTCTTACGGTGTCAAGATGAAGAACCGTCTATGATGTTGTGACCCTGATATTGAGATGGTCTTTTTAAGAACAATATTGGGTATTTCATTTGGGTTTGTGTCTTGGGACCATGAAGCACCGTTCGTGCGTGATATGGTGAAATGTGACGTTTTCATTGGGTGTATGATTTGGGCAAGTGAGTAGCCAATCCCTAGTATTTTCCCATGAGGATCATAACCGTGTGATCTGTTTTGACATATAAGGATGTATATAGAGGCATATTATTACATTTTTTCCTTCTAACTAACAACAATCCTTATGTATTTGTTAGGATTTTGGATGATACATGTTGTGTAGTACCCTTACACACCATGTAGTACTACATGGTTAGAAATCCATGTGATGGAAAGGACACGATCTGATATCATAGTGGTACAACACACTGTGTGGGTACCTTACTTTTTGGGTACTCCTTTATGAATCTTCAACCTCTCATATCTCATTTATTTGAACTCATATTTTGTCCCATGAGTTACCTATCCTGAGTTTTTTTTCAGCATAGAACATGATGCTTCTCTCATTTGTGTCTTTTAAGATACAATGTGAAATGTTCTAGGCACAATGCCTATCTAGGAAATGCTCAACAATAGTAGTAATTGTGAAGGATCACCTGTGACTTTCTGAGTAGAACCTCCAGTAGGAACTGGGTAGCGGTTTCCTTGATAGTTTCCAAGTAGACCGTCGAGCAGGGACTAGGAAGTGGATTCCACAATGGATTCTGATTAGACCCTCTAGCACCTAATGGGTAGTGGAGTCCTCAACGGTTTCTGAGTAGACCCTCCAATAGACACTGGGTAGTAGAGTCCTCAATGGTTTCCAATTATACCCTCCAGTAGTGACTGGGAAGTGGAATCATTGATGGTTACCTAGTTGAACCTCCATTATATATGGCAATCATAGTCCTCAATGAATACTAGAGTGGGATACCCCATCAGTATGGGCACTGGTACTCTATGGATAATTTCTAAGTGGTACCCTCCAATAGAGCTAGGAAATAGAATTCCTCGATGACTATCAGAGTGAGACCCACCTATTATACCATGGAATGATTTACCTATATAGAATTGAGGACCCTCAACTGTGTGACACAATGATGAGTCATGGGTGGACTTAGATAGTTTATTCTAGACAGACACATGAGATGTTGGGCATCGTTGATGGAAATTTTTAACTATTGGCTATTCTTCTTCTTGGGATGAGATATGAGATGGAGATACCCTTACTCTCTAGTTTGGGATTATTTGACTAATAATATATATATATATATATATATACTTATTTTATATTCACGCCTTGGATTTGATTACTTCTAAGAGAGGTGACGATTCTTAGAGTATGCCATGTGCTTTCCGTGTTTATCTTCACATGGTTAGATGAGTCTACTCTCCTTCTATAGGTGTAGAATACTCAATGTATAGTTCATCTAATCACCATGTCGAGCCCCTTTGGCTTGAAATAGGTTAATTTCACTATTGGTTTGTATTGATATGTTATCTTTGACTGTATCTTACATCTAATGTCTTTATATTACTATTGTATTTATTATTTCTCCCCCTTAAACTTTTAGATAATCCTATTGGGTATTTATATAATCACCCCTATATCGGATTTTCCAACATGTTTCGTGTCTTATGCAGATGAAGGAATGGTTCGTGGTGAAATCATAGGATCTTAGGGATACCTGGTATTTTGGACCACATACGGTGGTCATAACATGGGATTCAGGAGATATTATCTCTTAGTGGTTTAATTTTCTTATTTTGATAGGTTTGTACATCTTTCTGGTTGTTTGTTTATTTTTACCCTTTTACTTTTCAGTTTACACTATTGTACTCTTGTACTATCTAGAAGTTTTTCATGCATGGTTGTTTCCCAAGTATTTTGATTCTTTTATTATTCTCTCTTTGTACTTCTACATTGAGATAACTATTTGTGTGCATATACGTACTTAGTCAAAGGCCTCCCCATATAAGTTATGCCTTTGGAAATGGTCTCCACCCTTGGCCTATGGAGTTAGACTTGGGGTAGTTGTGGCTCAAGCCCCTACATGGGTTGGGTCCTGACAGATTGGTTTCAGAGAAAGTTTATTCCTTGAGATGGTGTTCAGACTAGTCTCTATAAAAGGATTTGATTGGTTTTTATGGTAATAGTGTCAAAGTGTCTCGAGTGTGGATCTCAAGCCAGGTAATCTAGTGATTGTGCTTCCATCCGATGTATCCATTCACCAGGACCTTGACTACCTTCTTGTCAACTTGGTATTCCAAGACATTGGTTGCAGGTATCAATGGTGCATGCATCATATAGGACTGAGTATCTAACTATCCTTCTTGAGTTATCTTCCCATTATATATATATATATATGTGTGTGTGTGTGTGTGTGTATGTGTGTGTGTGTTCTCATTTGACCGAGTTATATATCTATCACTTTCAAGATGCCTTCACAAAGATAACCAGCTAGTTTATCGACTTCTACATCATGATGACAATCTAATGAGTGATGAAGTCCTAGTTCAGTGTCTATATCATGAGATATCTTCTTCCTGAAGGCCAGGTAGTGGAAACCCCAAAATTTTATAAGTAGTTAGTACCAGCATAATAGGATGATAATATGTGTAGGGTTGGCGCACCCCATGAATTCCAGTGCTAGAGGCCACTAAGGTTCTGTGATGATTTAAATCCCCAAGAAGTAGAGGATTGGCTAGAGTCGGTGATTTGAGTTTTTGAGACTTGTGAAGATCCCAACTGATTAGATGGTTTCACTCACATCCAATTCTATTCATAGAGAATTAGTTGGTTCTAGTGGTACTAGAATATGACACACCCATGCTAAGTGTTCATATCAGGTTCGAAAAGTAGGGATAACCTTGGTTTCCTGTTGACCTATACCCCCTTCTCAGGTGGTTGAGGTCAGGACCGATCATGTGGTTTGGATATCCCACTGAGTTAGGATCCATTTCAATGGAGATACTCAGGGTGAGACCTATCTTGGATGATTCTGGGAATCTATAGAGTCATGTGATAGATATTTGTTAGTGTGGAATCAAACATGCAAGAAAGAGGGACACTTCCACCCACTAAGATGTTCCCTTGTGATGCGATTGAAAACTGTGTGGGCGAGTCATTGAAATCCCAAATCAATTAGTATCATGGTGTGGTAGAGGAGTTCCTTTTACTTGTGTGTTCGAGATGTGTGGGTGTGATGGGGTTTTAGAGAAGGACCTAGTTGAGGAGAGAAGGAGGGTAAGGGAAAGGACTACCTTCTCGTGGTAGGATCTTGTGAATTAGTGTCTTCGAGTTTGGTTTGGGGTATGACATGTGTCTTCACTGATCCAGATACAATTATAGCATAGAATCATAACTTAAATTTCCACATATGTATCTCCAATTTGAGACTTGGTGATACCAGTAGTGGCCTTTTTTCTCGACCCTAGTGTTGGAGGCTCCTGTAGAGAGGATCAGTGGTCACACATTTCTGCTGATGATGTGACTTGACATTGTAAGGATTGAGAGAGATAGCCTCACATGAAATCTTCCCATAGCGTCAGTGGAGACCTATGATGTTTTCCTCAGCATGGACCAGTCATCTACCATCTATGCATAGATATTTTCTTCTACTGAGTATGGTAGTGATTTTGGGTTGTGGGACAGTGTTTTCCTCCTTGATGAGGAGTAATCTCTAGATAGAGTAGGATGAGGTCATTTTCATGAGGTTACAGCCGATGCAACAGTTGGGTAATATTACCCTTGGAGGAGCAGATTTTATGATCTCTCAGCTTCCTATAATTATGGTGGGGGTTGATAATGCCTTTCCTAAGGACATGTCGGTCTTACCTCCCAACTGTGTGATGGAACTCTATATAAACTTTCACTATGGACAAACTGATGTTTGCGCTAGCACATCTGATGACCCTATGGGGCTATGAGAGCTATTGGTGTGGTTGGAGGGTCTACAAAGGTATGTCTTCGTAAGAACCAGTTTTTCACCTAGGAAAACCCATGTGGTTTTCCTAAGATGCAGACATGAGCTTTAGTTCAAGTGTGATTTGGCATCACCTAAGCTAGGTGACTAGAGAAGAGTACCCACCCCCAAGAATCATTGAGTTCATAGACTAGTGGTTTGGGGTGAAGTGGATCTTAGAGGATGACCTCAGGATGGGTTATCACCGAATCCTTGTTCAAGAGGTGGATGTACTGAGCATGCAATCTTAAAGACTATATGGTTGATTAAATTTCATGGTGATACCCTATGGAATGTTGAACGCCATAACAGATTTCAAAAGACTTATGAGCTAGATCCTTAACTTTTCATGGATCAGTATTCGGTATTCTTACATGATGGAACCCTCATGTACTCATCATCATAGTTGGAGCATGCGATACACATGAGGATAATGCTAGACATGATTCGGAAGTGTTAGTCATATGAAAACTCTCTTGAATTCAATTCTAGATTTGAAGGACCACTTCTTGGGATATGTACTCTTAGACATAAGAGTGATAGTGGACCCTACAAAGGGTGAAGTGATATGAGATTGAGGGCCACCAAGGGTGTGGTCGTAGAAGCAGATGCTTACAATGAGGTTTTTTATCTGCTATTTTCAAGCAAGTTGATAGAGAAATTGACCACTTTTCAGTTGACCCTTATATGTAAGGATGGTACAACATACCCCCAGTCGATGGTTGTTACCCATACACTTCATCAGCGAGTTAAGGAGGCACAAATTTGGGATATCGACTAAAAGATCTTGCATGACCAGATATCCTTACAAGATCTTCCCGATGTATTTTTCGAATAAGGTAATCACAACATCCTTTTTCACTGAATGTTGGGGGTTTTAGTCACAATTCGAGAGGAGGTTATGAGGGAGTTTCACACTTATTATTTGGTTTTACATCCCTGTATAGGGAATATGTATAGAAGATCCAGATGTGGGATCAGTGTCACCACATTTTTCCTTAGCTGTTTATTTTTAAGGATGAAAATATTTGAATAAGAAAATAATTTAGAGACTCTGGTTTTTCCGTTTATGACTTTGGAATAGTCTTAGGAATATTTTTAGAGCCAGGTGCTAAAAAGACATGTGATTCCAAGGCCCAGTGATCTAAAATTAATTTTATAAAGTTATTAAATATTTTTTTATTGTAAACACAAAGTTTTATAGAAAAATTGTAATATCTCATAAACAGAGTATTGGATCAGAAATA